>JARHVA010000408.1:2437500-3692500 GCA_037957365.1 Torreya grandis
GTTGAGTATGACTAGTTGAAGATAGAGCTAGATTACTTAAAGGTTGAGCATGAGTAGCTCATAGACAAGATGAAAAAGATTAAGAAAGAACATGAGAATTAAAAATAGTCCAAGAGTACCAACATGAAAATACTAATCAAGTATCCCAATTCAATAAGGGATAAGTTATCATAGAACTATGAGAAAAGGAGTAATCAGTCAAGAGGTAAGTATAGAAATGTTGTTTGTTACAATTGTCATAATATAGGACACATTGCCAGATTTTGTTCTAATAGATTTATAATCACCTCAAGATTAAAAAATATATACTAATCTCCTAGAGTGCATGAGAAGGGTCAAACATTGGTATGGAAGCCAAAGTAAGTTAGGATTAATCACATTGAGAGCAAGAGTCAAGATGGACTTTTTGTTAAGGAAGAACATAAGACTAAAGTTGATTATATGCTAGCTCAAACTATATTTCACATTAAATATTAATGCATGAAATGGTATATAGATAGTGGTTTCTCAAGCCATATGACAAGATACAAAAATAATTTCATCTCATTAAAAAAGAATGCTGCAGGAATGGTGAGGTTCAGAGACAACACAACTACAAATAGAGTTGGCAAGGGTAACTTGAGTTTGGACAATGGGAATACCAAGACACAAAATGTGTTGTATGTGGAAGGTTTGAAAAATAACCTACTTAGTGTAATTAAAATGTGTAATCAAGGACACACACTAACCTTTCATGATAGAGGATGTGATATAAGGAGAGCCAAATCAGGAAGGCTAATTGCCAATAATAAGAGGATTGAGAACAATCTATATGTCTTGAATGAGATCAAGAAGTAGAGATGATTTATGAGAAATATGGATGAAATTTTGATATTTCAAATAAGGTTAGGTCACCTAAACTTTGAAAATCTAGTGAATATAAGCATTAAGAAGTCTGTGAAGAACATGTCTAAGATCATCAAACCTATAAACATACTTTGTAAGGCATGTCAACATGGTAAATAGACTAGAAGAAGGTTAAAATCCAAGGAATATTCTCCTACTAGACCCTTATAGTTAATACAAACTGATCTCTATGGGCCTACAAGAATTCAAATCATTCAATGAGATAGCTACTTCATGTTACTCATAGATGACTACACAAAAATGACTTGGGTAGCATTTTTGAGAGAAAAATTAGAAGCTCTCGATAATTTCAAGGCATTCAAGGCTCTTATCGATAATGAGAATAATGGGAAGATCAAGTATCTAATATATGATAGAGGAAGTGAGTTTTGGTTCAATTGGATTGATGACTTATGTGAGGTTCATGGAATAAGGAGATAGTTTTCAGTAGCTAAGACACCTCAACAGAATGGGGTAGTGTAAATAAAGAATAAGAAAATTCAAGAGATGGCTGGAACTATGCTAAATGAGTGTATATTATTTGATGTATATTGGAGATTTAGTAAACACTATAGTCTAAATTTTGAATAAAGGATATATAAGGATTAAAAGCAACAAAACTCCTTATAAACTATAGAAAGGTAGACCTACTAATGTGGAACACTTTAGAGTGTTTTGGAGCAACAAATGTTTCATCAAAAGAGATGGTGAAGACTTAGGAAAGATTGATTCCAGATATGATGAAGGTATATTCTTATGATAATCATCAATGAGCTTAGCCCATAGATGTTATAACAAGAGGTTACAAAAGATAATAGAAAGTACCAATGTGAAGATTGATGAGACAAGGAAATCACACTCATAATCAAAGGATACTTTAGATAATTTGGACTTCAATAATGAATAGGAAAATATAGAGTTTGATGAGGAAGAAGAAAAATTTGAGGAGAGTTAGGACTGAAAAGGCCCCTTAAGACAAATTTAAAGAGATCATCTTGAATCTAAAATCATTGTCAATAAGAATGCAGGTATGCAAACAAGGAGGAGACTAATAAGTAATATAAATCAATATAATGTTGATATATTATATAAGATTGAACCTAATAACATTATATAATCACACAAATATAAATATTGGATAGGTGTTAAGAATGATGAGTTAGACATAATAGAGAAGAATGAGACTTGGGAACTAGTTCCTAGGCCTAAAGACAAGAATGTCATTAGGATAAAATGGGTGTTTAGAAACAAGTTGAATGAAGATGGAGAAGTCACTAGGAACAAGGATAGATTATTATGTAAGGGATATGCACAAGTTGAGGGGATAGACTTTGAGCATACCTTTACACTAGTAGCAAGATTAGAGGTCATCAGATTATTTCTAGCATATGTATGAGTCAAAGGGTTCAAGATATACTAGATGGATGTGAAATCTACCATCTTGAATGGGAATTTGGAAGATAAGGTGTACATAGAGAAACCTAATGGGTTCTCACAATTAGGTGATAAGGACTATGTTTTAAAATTAAAAAAGGCTCTTTATGGTCTAAAACAAGCTCCTCGAGCTTGGTATGCTAGGTTGGACATGTATTTGTTGGATCAAAGATTCAAAAGAGGAGTTGTAGATAGTAACCTACACATAAAGCTAGAAGATGACCATTAGTTGATATTAGTTTATATGTGGATGATATCATCTTTGGTGGAAATAATGAGAACATGACCAAGGGATTTGCAGAGGTGATGAATAAATAGTTTGAGATATCCATGTTGGGAGAACTATCATTATTTCTTTGGTTGAAAACCACTCAATCTGAAAAAGGTATATTCATTTCACAAGCCAAGTACATAATAGAGACGTTGAAAAAGTTTGATATGGAATATTTCAAAGAAGTTAGTACACCTATGATCATAGGGTTTAATTTAAGCAAAGAAGATGAGTCTCCAAAGGTCAATCAAATGTCATATAGATTAATAATTGTAAGCTTGCTATAAACCAATACCTCTAGACCTAACATCATGCAAGTAGTAGGTGTTGTGGGAAGGTTTTGAGAAAATACAAAAGAGAATAATATAAAATAATTCAAAATGATACGTAGGAATCTTAAGGGGACTATGGAGTATGGGTTGTGATATCTAAGAAGTAAGGAGTTCAATTTGATAGCTATACAAATGAAGACTAGGTAGGAATTCTAGATGATAGGAAGAGTACCAATGGAGGAGCTTTATTCTTATGTGGTTTCATAGTTTTATGGATAAGAAATAATAAACCATAAATAGCATTATCCACTTGTGAGGCTGAGTACATTGTAATAGCTTCATGTTACACTCAGGTCCTATGGATGACATAAACCCTAAAAGACTACAAGGTGGAGTATGATGGTCCTATCCTTATCTATTGTGATAATACAAGTGATATAAGCATCTCAAAAAACCTTATCATTCACTCAAGGACCAAGAATATTCTCATTAGCTATCATTTTTTAAGAGAGTAGGTAAGTGAACAAAGTGTTAGATTTGAATATGTTTCTATGCAAGATCAGATTGCAGACATTTTGACCAAACCACTTCCAAAGGTAACATTTGACAATTTAAGATAGGAATTGGGTGTAATTAATGCCCCTAGCAATCATTAAAGAATATAAGTAAATAGGGGGAGATAATTAGGTTAATTATCTCCAATAATAGGTGAGTTGTTCCAAAAAGGTATGCATGGAAATAGGGGGATCATGTTTGTTTTATGTATCATAAACTCATAGTCTTAAGTGTTGAGTATTTTAGTTGAAAGGAGTGTGATCCAAGGAGTTATAGATATCATTTTTTCATTTATGTCAAAGGGGGAGAAAGACAAAAATGGGGAGATAAGAATGATTAGTTTGCATTGTGTTTTTACATTAATGACAAAAGGGGATATTATTGAGCATTTTTATTGTTGTTAATGTTTGGCATTGATGTTTTCATTAATATCAAAGGATCCTGAGAAGGTTTTCATGAGGTCATTAAATAATGTAGCTATGAGAAAGAATATTGATCAATGTTTTAGTGTTTTTGAGAGTGAAATATATGTTATTATGACTACATGAATGATGTGAAGGTCAACATGGAATGTCCTTTCCATCAAATTTATCAAGTGCTTGAGCTTAGTAGTGCCTTGAGAAGGTATGCGCATAGGATGCCTAGTCTTGTACATAAAAGAGCATGGTGGCTTGGTGACATGGATGCACAAAGGCATGAGAGGTTATAAAAGGTTTGTTAAACATGAAAATGATGAATTAGATCACTCATGAGAGTCTTAGGGTAAGTCTACATGGGTAATACCTTCAAACCAAGTCTACACCTAAACCACTCTTAGACCCTGTTTAGCCTAATGAGGCATCTTGAACTATTGTCAAGGCATATGAAATATGTATGATAGTGATTAATAATGTATTATGTTGCTTTAGAATGTAATAATGGTGGAGAGTGCATGGAAAGAGGCATGAAAGTTAGTTTTAAGGCTTAATATGGTTTGTAGATCAAGGTCTAAATGAGCAAAGAGAGAGAATGTGGCCTAATGGGTATCAAGATCATTTTTAAGGAAAGTGTGAGTAGGGGATCATTGAAAAAGGCAATTCAAGTTATTTTAGGCATGTTCATGAAGTTTGAGGTCAAATTTTGAAGAATAAGGCATGCAAATGTGTTTTAAGGTCTCTTGAGTGCACAAAATGAAGGGTTCTCTACCCAAGAAGGTTTTTCTTGTGCTCATCAGCTTGTCAAACATCTGCATATGAACCTAATATATTCATGGTAGATGGGGAAGGTTCATAGCTCAAAATTATAGGCATTTATTTTTGGATTATGGGACTATGTTTTATGAATGATTGTTAAGAATGGAAATAGGTTTAAACACTTTTAGAATCCTAATAAGGACCTAATGTTGAAGATGTTGATCAAAAGTGCCTAAAATTTATTGGTATGTTTAGGTAAGATATTGGAGGTTGTATTAAACTCTCCCAAGTATCTCAAGGTGTGTTTGAGTTGTCAGGAGTATGAGTAGACCCCTCAAAAAATTGTTATAAAAGAAGTCAGATTTGACCAAGTCAAAGTATGAAAATGGATGTAGGATTAATATTGAGACTAATGTTTAATGTCAAAAAATATTTATGTATGGTTTATATCCCTCAAAATAATCTAAACTAAATATCAAAGTTAGCCAGTTGTTAACATGCCTATTGGTGGAAACAGTGAGAAATCTAGGCAGTTGTGAGAAGATGATTAGGGATGTGTTATCATGAAATAGTGATGAGTTTTAAGACATTTTAATTTTTCTTATAATTTTTGGAGGTTAGTTGTTATAGTGAAAATTTTTCTCACAAGTTGACTTGTCTAGTTCAGATGAGACAGTGAGATATAAGGCTATGAGATTGGTCTGCAAGACCAATTTTTCCATTTGACCATATTATATTTATATTTGATAATGTTATAATGATATAATAGGATAATATAAATTCATAATAAGTCATTTAATATGTATATATTGGTGTTGAAGGTCTGAGTCACCATGACTTGTCTTTATGGAAAACTAACAGTTCTGAGTGAACAAGTTATAGGAATGTTTTTAAGTCCTTTTTCCTTGAGTAATGAAGTATAATGAATTTGGTGAAGTTTTTTAGGTCTTGGAGGTTATATTATTATGATTTATTGTCATGTTTTTGTGGCTAAAACATTATTTTATCTTCAGTTGTTCAAGATAGACCTTTTTGTGTGTGAAGCCCTAATGTAAATAGTACTAATTACATCCTTCAAATGGTGATTGGAGTTAAAAAGTGTCATGGACATAGGATGAAATTATTAAGGGTATATACCAATTTAATACAAATTTTTAATATCATATATGAATTTTTAAAATTTTCCAAAGAGATCAAAGGGTAACGTGTACTAATGAAGGCCTAAAGAAGTATTTGGTCTATTTGAGACATGACCAACCTAATGTAATGATTGATTAATATTTGTGGCATGTAATAAGGCCTATTATGTGGAAAATATAAGTGGTAAAGTGTGTGTGTCCAACCAATAGGTGTATGAGCAAGAGCCTAGTATAAGAACAAGGCCTAATAAGCCTAATTGACTAGTTAGAGTATGAAAGAGTGGAAGTGAAGGATATAACACTTTGAAGAGATGAAGGAGGTCTTATAGACCATGATAGGGGTGTAGAGAAACTATAATGAAGATATAACATGGGTATTATAGATTAATATCAAGGTCATAAGACCTAATGTGTCTTGAAGAGACCTAATTGAGTGAAGAGACCTAGAAGGAAGTTTGAGGGGGGTAAGAGTGTGAAGAGATGAAGATGTGGTCATAATAATTTGGTTGAGAAATAGGGTGTTCTAAAGGTGATAAAATAAATAAAGTGGCTTATTTGGTGCTAAATCATCTAGGGGGTTGGTTCCTCCTTACAACTTGGTGCTTGTTAAAGCTTAGATGGGCTGGTGCTTGGCTAATTGGGGTTGGTGCTCCATTTGGAGTTGGTACTTCAAAAAATTATGATATTTTGACTTAGAGGACTATATTACATTTGAAATAATTAGTGTGTTTTATTACCCTTGAGGTTTTCCCACTCATATGTAGGTTTTTTTGTTATGCTTATGTGAATGACTCTTTATGCATTGTTATATCTTTGTATTGTTGTGATGGTTCAAGGAATGTTAAAGTACATGTGAAAGAAAAATTTGAGAGAATTATTCACCCCCTCTTATTCATTATGTTTACAACACCTCCTCATATCTAGGGACCTATAACTATGTGGGGGGAGAGGTAAATATCCTACACAAAAGGTTTTATATTCATATTCCCCATAACCTGTGGATGTGATTTTAAGGTGGGTGATTTCTGGTAATGGATTATAAGTAGACACTAGATAATTAGGGTGGACATATTTTTTAGCTATTATATTTGAAATATAACTATTCATGTTAGGATAATATAATGTGGGTTGATATTGACCCATTTGATAGCTACAAGAATGGTCAATTTCTTTAGGGATTGTGACTTCCATGCCAGAATGAGGGAATTTTAGACATTGGTGGAGAGTGGAAGGGACTGCTTGCATTTCTTGGATCCATGGATGGCCTAAAAGTATATTGTATGTCAAATCCACATCCATAATGTGGATTAATGTTTTATGTACAATGGGTCCCATAGTAATGGGAAGATAAATGGTACCTATAGATGACCATTCATTATCATTGTATGCTTTAATCATGATTAGAGTAGGCCCCAATGATGCTTTAGAATACCCTAATTTATTTATAAAATATAGATTACACAAATTCATTGAATACCCTTCATATATGAGTACTTAAAGGATGCAATGGTTAGAGATGGAGATTTCTATGAATAATGGGTAATTATGATGCAGGCCAATGGGAGGCATGTCTTGGGCACTGAATGCTATTTATTGTGATGGAGATAGGTGACCCACTAATGTTTAGAACTAACTAGTTTTAATATCTCTAGGGAATTTTAGACCATTCAAGACTTGATTAAATATCTCTTGATGCATAGATGATGTTTTGAGAAGATCCATAAGTGAGATTTAGGTATGGGTCTTCTCAAGTTATTGGATTATATCATAAAGCTTGTTAGAAGATACAATTATTTTCTTAGAGACATTGACCTTTTAAGATGTGGATGTAGTTGGGTCTTTGGATGGTGCCCTAAGAACTATAATTTGTTTATGTTTTTTAGTAACTATGAAGTCAACTGTGGCCTAGTTAAATATTTAGTATGGTGGATGATGGTGGAGTGGGATCTTGGGGCCTATATGTTTTGATGGTATTGACATAATGGTATGGGATGGCATGATAATATGTATGATTGGAAGTGGATTCCTGACCCTTGTCTCTAAGTGGTTTTCCTTGCTTTTGACCATGTTTGGGTAAAGGATCATAATAAATTTTGAGCTACTAATTTTTAGATTGATTAGGAATGTTCTCCCCTTCTACTTCAATATCTTCTTTTTCAATGAGATATTAAATATAGTGTTTTAACTACATACATTTTTTTGTATCATGACCTTTGACTCTATGATATTGGCAAAATTCATCTTCATGATACCAATCGGGTTGAGGCTTTCTATCTTCCAAAGTTTGTATCTCATGGAGAGTAATCATGTTTACAGCTATCAATTATTCAAGGACCACTTCAACAGGCACTCCAAGGTTGGTAAGAGGTCATTTTCCTATTCGAGGCTTAGATTTAACCCATGGCACTTTGATGGAGGAGACGTATTACTAGTACATGGGAGTCTTCTTTTTCATACTTGAACATGTTATTTTGAGTCTGTAACTCCATCTCTCAAAACATTTTTATTCTTATTGAAGATTTTTGGTTTACCTAAAAAGGAATTATCTTAATTGTGATTTTGATCATTTTGGGTGTATAATTTTATTTCTTCCTTTTCAATGATGTTTTCTTAATTTGTATCCCATTTTCAATAATCTCATCAAAGAATTTGGCACATTATAGTTTCAATTGATATTTTAGTTATGTGTTGAGGTTGTTGATGAATATTCTAGACAATTCTTTTTTGGGACTATATATTAAAAGCATCTTGCTAAGCTTTTCCAACATTGTACGAAGGCAACCGATCTTTCCCCATTCTATTGCTTAGTATTATAGAGTTATATGATAGAAACATCATGTTATATGTTGAATGAGAAATGTTTTCAAAAATTTCAATCAATTCTCCAAAGCTAAATACAAACACCTTTAGTAGATGCATAAACCGTTCTAATGATGGTCCCATGAGACTCTTTAGGAAAAGACTTAGGAGGTAGGCATAGTCATATAAAACCTCATGGCATGCCATATAAAACTCTTAAACATGACCATGAGGATCTATTTTCACTCTATATTTTTCAAATTTGGGTACCTCAAAATGAGGAGGGAAAAGGATTTGAAAAAAACTCATATCTAAAAGAGAGGAGAAAAAATATTCATATTTATATTTCATCACTTGCATGTGAGGGTTAATATATTAGAGAGTTTACTTTATCATCTTCCACTCTTACAAAAAATTTATGGGTTCACAAGGGGATTACAGTATAGGCATGACTTATGTGTGGTTTATTAAAGTTATGGACATTTTATCTTAGGGAGGATGGTCATTGATTTTGTGTGAAAAATTAGGAGGCTAAGGAATTAATTTGTTATGTGAGTTGATCCAATCAATCCTCAAAGGCAATTTGTATCCTATTAGCCTCGATGTAGTTATTTTGAAGAGGCACTTGTTTTTCTTGGTCTTCAAGTTCTTGTTCATGGTTTACAAGGTCCTCTTCTTTAGGTGATTAATTAGTATGGACATGTTGATGGGGAGCATTAGGCCAAGTGGATGAGTGGACTAGGTGTTGTAAAATATTATGATCAAAGCTAGAGAGTAGTGTGCCTCCATTCCAATGAATTGAATTAATATTTGGCCATGGTTTTCATATATAGTGATTAGATTATAGTCTAACTTCATCACTATGGAAAAAGTCATTTGTGAATTGATCTTCTTTTCCTTTAAAAGTGTGCATGTTACTATGTGTATCATCATGATCTTTATTTTGATCACCTAGTTTCCCCAAAAAGTTAGTCTCTTGGTTGGATCCTTATCTCATTCTAACAGTTTGGGTATGGGTTTGCATTGACATGATGGATGATGAAGGTGATGTAATAAAAGTGATTAGGTGTGTTTTTAATGTAAGGTGATAGAAAAGAATATGGCTTTGAATACTAATTTTTTCTAGAAATCAAAATTAAGAGTGGTTAAAAAAGAAGATTTAGATGCATTTATATTGGATTTAGAGGGGTGTGAAGACTAAAGTGATCTAAGACTAGCAAAATCCAAAACCTTCCAAGAGTTTAATCTAACAAGGAGACTAGGAGATGGAGTGATCAAGTACCTTTCACACTAGAAAAATAACAATTGGATGGTTGCTAGGTATGAAGAGGTAATGATAAGGAGGTGGTGGGTACTAGACTAAAAACTCATCAAGGTTATGTATGTTGATAATTCTTAGTAAGAAGGTGATGAATATTGGAGGGATGGGTGACCACTAAGATTCTATTTCAAGACTAACTTTGTATCCAAAGATTATGAATGGAGAATATGGGATAGATGTTTGATGTGGTTTTAAAATGGGATTTATCCTAGGGGTGTCTAGGTGTTTTAGAATAAAATTGGGATTGGCCAACTCTATTCATAATCAATATGGGTTTAAGCATGATACACAAATAACGCACTCAGTCACAAATCCTAATTTAATCAACTGAATGGGTGTGTAACCTAATATTCACACCATCTAATAGCTTTGTGAGTGAGGCTATAGGCTGGTGACCTGTTATGAAATTAACTAAACTCTCTTGACCCCATCTACACTTAACAACTTCTTAGGAGTTAATCCTGACTCTAGTAGTGAAATGTATGTTATGGTTGATAGATCCTAGCAAGTTTTATACAAAGGTTTATAAGGGAGTCCCTAATATACACTAGGTACAGTGAGACCCAAGTCTAGATAGGGTATTGTCTAATGCTTGGTTTAGAGAATCAACTCTTCCCCTTCATGGATGACATGTATAGGGTTAATTGCTTTGCCTAGTGATAGTTGTCCTTGATATTTATACTCCATTAGAACATAGAGTTTGGTTGAATGCACAATGATGAAATCCATTACACCAAACCCTAGTAACTAAGCTCGTGTGTGGGGATGAATTCCAAATCATGTGTTATCTTATACTCAATAGGTTAACAAATAATCACAATTAATTTTCTTGATTAATTACCTATGTGAGAGAAATAAAAATGAATAATCAAGTCATACAAGACAAGATATATACAAAATTATGAGATTTACGCACCTTTCCTATAAACACAAGGGTTAGGAAAACAAATTTGGTGATTTTTCCTTGAGAGGTCCTGCTCAAAAAGTGTTATTAGTCTGACTTGTGGAAAAACTACTACTTCCCTACAAAACCATGAATACACAATCAATTCAAAACAAAATTAAAACCAAAAACTATAATGTCACAACTATCAAGCAAAACCACTAATTATGAGTTGTGATATTGCCTCAAACAACTAATTGTGACATTTAACTAGGTAGTTCCTATAAAACCATAAGAGGTTAGATGATACCACTACTTTTAATATGATGTCACTACTATGAGAAAGGTGGTATTATGTAAAAGTGCCAAACTTTATTTTTTTTAATTTTTGACCAATGCAAATGCTTAGATGATTATGAGAGATTAACTCAGGTGTTTAAAAAATTCAAATGCCTAGGAAATGTTCATAGATAACTATGGAAAATTCATCTATGTATTAAAATTTTTACTAAAAGATACCAAGACAAGATTTTTGTAATAAAAAAGGATAAAGTCACACACAATATTGTAGAATAGAGAAGTATTGCCTATCAGAATAATCCCAAAATATATCTTATCAGTTGAGGGTACTAAATAATAAATAAAAAAACCCTAAATATTACTAAATCACAATATCACTACTATTATAACAATATCATAGATTCATAATCAAAACCATAGATATGTGATTAGCGATATTACAGAAGTATGACAAAAGGGTGAAAAATGTGATATCCTACTTTTATATGATCTTGCTTTATGCCTTCTTGTTAATCAGCACACAAGTTTGTATAGAAAAACCCCTTTACAAAAAGTGTGTTTAGAAAAAATAGTTTAAGACTTAAAACAATTAAGTACTCTATCAAAAAGGGGTTTGTATATTCAATGATCTTCTTAAAAAATAGAGAATAAAAAGATAAAACTATAGGTTAGAAGGTTAATGGATGAACTTTATCTAGTTTGATAGGGATGACAATATCATGACTTACGATGGCGATACTATGACTTGTAGGTCAATATCATGAGTCTTGAATTAATGATATCATGGCCTAGTAATTAAACACTAAGTCTCTGACTGAACCTATTTTATTACACATAAAAGATATAAAACCCCTCCTTGGCAACACAAAATAAACAAATATAGTTGTACAAAGATTAAAAACACCATAGAAAAAGTAGTTGTTTAAGGCTAATCTAGAGATCCTATAAAACCATGATTAATGTGATAATATCACTAATACCAATTTAATGTCACGACTTTCAAAGTAGTAGTATTGCTTAAGTATAATAATCTATCAAAAATCAAGATCATTAGTAATTAAAACCATAGTTATCATAATACCATGTAAATAAACATAATATCATGATTGTAATATCGCTAATTGTAGGTTAATATCGTAATTCATCTATACATGATGATTTGGTCAATTCTAGCATTTTTTTTTCATCTAGTTGCACTATAAGTTACTAAATCACATGTAACAGGTATAATAGTTTATATTAAGGGAGTAACTCCCACTATGGTCTCCAATGTTTGAGTGTATTTTGGATTATTTCTTATATTAATATTTTTAAAAATATAACCCAAAATGAAAACATCAAAGGACAGGATAAAGAGACAATCGGATACTTACAATGGAATAATCTACCATCCTTTTGTCCCTTAGATCTCTTCTCCAAGATTGCCAAACTGATTTGAGTGCAAAATGAGTGGATTGTTGGATCGTTTGATTGAGTTTGATAATGGTTTCAATGGATTTTTGGCTTGTTGATGGCTTTGAAAAGGCTATGGGAGTGATTTAATGATGTCTTCAAGTAATATCTCTAAGTCTCTAAGCTAATTGGTCATGGAGGTATGGCTTGTTTATATATATCATGGGAGGGAAAATCAATGGATCATATTTACTCCTGAGATACTAAGATCATTGGTTGGGGAATTTCATGGAATTTATAATTCCTTGGAATCCTATTGAATAGAGGGTTTTAGATGGAGAAGGTTAAGTTAGGGGATATTCTATAATCCTCTAATTTTATAATCTCCATTAGGGATTAGGGGTGTAGGATAGGCTAGGTTAGTAGGGTGGTAGATGGGTAAGTGAATAAAGGGGATTTTTAAATTGGAAAGTGGGATAATAGGTAATTATTATTAGTTAATGGGATAATTATGATGATTAATTGGTTTCAAGGGTGGGGTAAGGTTCATGAGATGTGGGGGATTTTATGTAGGAACTAGGATATTGATTAATTGGCTAGGGAATATGATTATGGGTTAAATTAGTAGAATTAGTAGATTTATTAGGGTGAATATATTTAGGTCCATACACCAAGAATATCATAGAATTAAAATTTTCAATTATATCCCCACAATTACATCTATAAAACACTTTAAATAAAATCAAATTGATTAGCACACTCTTTTTTCTGGACTATGACAAAACAAAGATTCTTAAGCCTATGTATTGTAACTTGAGCCTAAATATTAGAATCAAAGATACAAAATAAATTATTAAAACAATAATTTAGTAAAAATAACATAAAAATAAGATATTTTAATTAAATACACACTCTTAAGACATTCTTTCTTTTATTGATTTCATTGCACACATAATGGTAATACACAAAATTCTGTAGTGTAGGTAGTCCTTTTGAAATGTGAATATTTTATATTTATCCAACACTTAAATTTAAATATAATGATTTATTGATATTATAAATACCTCTCACTTAATATTCAAATGAATACCTTTACATAAACAACCTTTAACACTAATAAAATACTCACTCTCCCTGACTATCACCGCATAGTCTAGTGATACAAACCTGCATAAATAATCAAATCCATTCTTGGTATATAAAGAGGATAAATATAAAATTAAGGAATTAAAATCAAGGTTTATAGGTCTCACACAAAAAATTAAACACCAAAATAACATTATCTTTATTGATTTCAACATCACGGTCCCTTATCCCTCCAATGTCCTTCATAGACTAGATTGTTCTTCTTCTCTTTTATTCCTCCCTTAATTCTCCTCCAAACATCTAAATAATATAATATTACTACTACCCTTAATTAATTCATATAAATGCCTATTATCTCTCAATCATGTCAAATTTTTCATGGTAACTCCCTTTCAAAGCTTATTCCATATAAAGTGGTGGTTACACTTAACATATTCTTTATTTTTATTAAACTTACATTGAGTATTATAACCCCAACATTAAAACACACCTATATCACCATATTATGACCCCATATGACTCATGAAAAACATATACCATCTATTAAATTTCACACAATAATTCTAAAACCTCTCTAAATCCAAGTTACTAATTTAAATTTTCAAATCCCCCTTTCTGGCAGAATCTATAGATGTCTAAAATCACACACATGCAAAGATTCTTAAGGAACCTAACACACCCTATGGGATCTTAAAATAATCATCAAACTAACTCAATACCAAAATATACACTAAACACACTCACATCCACTAACACTCAAGTTACCTTGTGATGTTCCTACATCATGTTACCTAGGTTAGAAAATTAGAGCTCTAGCTCAAATATGATTTTTGCAATTTACTCCTTACTTTCTAATTTTTCATCTTATAATTATCTTAAATACTCATGTTTTTTCTCCTCTTAGCTTCATTTATTCTCAATTGATTCTTTTGTTTTTGCCTCATTACCTTGTCTTGCTTCCTTATTAACCCATCCTCTACCTACATGAACTATATGATTCTCTACAATTCTTTATAATTTTCATCTTCCATATCTTCCATTTTGTATTTATCCTCTTCATTATTTTATTCAAATGATTTGGTATTGTTACTCAATCCTATTCCTGTTCCATAGTTTTTTTTATTTCTCACTTATCATGACCTATCCATGCACTCTTTACTGGTTTATATCCTTGGCAATGCCTTCTCCTTTATGTTTTTCTCTAATGGATACTTATAAATAGGTTCTTCCTTTACACTTGTCATGATATCCTTAGCATATTATTTTATTTCCTCTTCATCTCTTAGCATAATCAATACTAATTTGTATTTGTCTTCACTTGGACTGGTTCTTGGGCTAGAATTTTCCTCTCCTTGATTTATCAATGCCAACCTATTATTACTTCTTCATTGGATTACCTTTGGATTGATATTGTCCTCATTCAACCATTTATTATTAATTGACTAAGATTCTTAGCTACTCCCCTCCTTAGATTTATCTATTATGAGATCTTGTGCCTCATGGTTTATCTTCTCCAGGTGTTCATCGAGTGACTCCTTCTCTTTTCTCTCCAAACCTGCACCATCTTGCTTAGTATCCATCACATCATGTTCATAAGACTTATTAGTATCTTCAAGGACCTTATTGTCTTGTCCAATCTCTCTTACTCTTGTATTATCCTTATAAACCCCTCTATGGATCTCTCTCATCTCCTTAAGTTCCTTATTCTATCCTCTTAGTCTCTTTTTCATATCAACCACTATTTGCTCATAATAATCATTAGTCCCTTTATTTTAGGACTACTGCATACTATCAAATCCATCTTTAGTACCTTCAATCTCAATTTTAGGCTCTTCATATGATAAAATTTTATCTTGACTGTCTTCATTTAATTGATCTCTCTTGTCTTCTTGCTTGTAAAACACTTCTTATTGTTGATATTTTACCCTTACATTACTTATAATTTCACTTTATTGAAGCATTCCTATAGGAAACATGTTCCTTTCCTTTGTAATCTTATTCTCTCTAGTTTAAAATTCTTCCTTTTATGATTTTTGAAAATATGACACCTTCTCTTAACTTTGATTTTGGAGTTCCAATAGTTCAATTTAATCTTCTTGCATCATATATTTATATATCATCTCCTTTACCTCATTATTCTCCTTCCAAGCTTATGCCAAAATTTGTGCTTGGACCTTATATTCCTCATTTGTCAATATAAACACTCCATCATGCTGAAAATAAATTTGAAAAACTACATAATCACACTCATAATCACCATTAGTAATGAACATTAGAGGCCATATAGCCTTTTCAAGTGCTCTTTGCCTTATCACTACTCCTTCTTGCCTGTTTTCCTCACTCATGTCTCTAATGAGATACTTATTATCTTTATACTCTTAGTTTTATTCTCCCAACATCAATCCTCCTTATGGATAATGAATTTTTATTTCCTTATCCTCCTCCATGACTATATTTTTATTCTCATAGTTTTGATCACCTTTTTTCCCTTGCATACCAACCTACTCACTTATCCAAAATTGTCCAATCTCTCTCTTGAGTTTCGTACAAAGTAACCTTTTCTTTTATTTCTCTTCCCTAATGTTTCTCCTCTTTATTCTCTCAATAATTAGCTTTATAGGCCACTAAAATTTCTTATTTTCCATAATCCAACCATATTGGTTCTCTTCTTCTTGCATTTGCACTATTATGAACATCACTTTGTCTATGCGTTCTAGACTCTGACTCAAATCTTTAACTTCATATTCAAGATCTAACTCTTTATTTATCTTATTATCTTTCATCTTCTCTCTTTTAAAGTCTTTTATATCTTGCCTCTATCTTCTTTGCACCTTGCCTAGGTACACTACTAGTCTTCACTTGGGATTTTTCTCTTTCCTCTGAGATTCTCCTTGAGCTCTTTCTTATAAGACTCAATGGATTTAAGATTATTTTACCTTTTTTATATTGAAGGTTTCAAATAACCTTTTTTATTTTCCCCTATAGAGTCTAATTAGCACAAATATATCAACTTATACTTTGAATTAGATCACGAGAACAATTTCATACCTTTTAAGGAGCTTCTAGGAACTGTTTGAACATTTATTTTAGTGTTACATTGAGCTTTTGAGCTTCGATGAGATATTTCAAAATTTGAACTTCTTGTAAATACTCCTCAACTAACCTCTCTATTTTCTATCTTTCCAACTTATTTTCATTCACTTTCAGTCTATTTGACTACTTTATTCACTCTTTCTTTTCCTAAATAACTTACTTACTCTGATACCACTTGATACAGAGCCTATGCCTAAAACTTCTTATGTATTACATGAATCTTATATCTAACTTAAATAGCTATCTAAACTCTAATTTTCTTATTTCTTATAGGTACTTTCTTGGATTTATATCCTTTCCCTATTTTAAGCTTGACTAGGCACAGAGGCCTCTTAACAAAAATAGTCTTCTTGTTTCTCTTTCTAGGGCATATATGGCCATACACCTGATCATTTTAAGACTCATATACATCCACTAAATTGAAAAAATCACCAATCAATAACTCTTAATCCAAATATTCTTTCTTCTATTAGACCTCTTTTCCTTGTAGCCTTATTTTGACACAAACTTAGATAGTATGGACAACCTCCAAAGATTCCATGCAAAAAAAGCAATTTTAGGTACCTTTTATCCTCATTATGATTCATTTCAAGTTTCATTCTTAAAATATCAATGGGAGAATCATAAAACCACTATAATATTTTATTTCATGTCAATATACATTATATTACAAAATTTCAAGGATTTATAAAGGCGTAATATTTAGATATTTAAGTTTCAAGGTGGAAACCCTAGTTTAGGGGTATGTAGGACTGTACTAGGATGAGAGGCTAAAAAAATGGTTATTTTTAAATATATCTCTCTTAAATCACTTTAAAAACTTTGAAAATGTATTTCCAATATCCCTTCAATTTCTCCAATAAGTACTTCTCCTTGATCAATCATAATAAACCTCCAATAAGCTAGTTTGCAGATTTTTGAGTCTAAAAATAAGATCGTGTTAGTGAAATTTGAGGTTTGGAGATGAAAATTAATTTATTAAATGAAATAGTTACTAATTAGGGTCTTTACAAACCTATCACAACCTCTCCAATGTTTCTCAAACCTTGAACACTAAATAAACGTGCCAATACGCAAGATGATAAAATTTTGAATGTTATATGGGACTTTGTGTGAATGCTTCACTTGGATCTTTCACCTCTATATGGAATTATAAGATTAAAATATATTAATATAAATAAATATTTACCATATTACTTTATATTACCTAAAAACATTCAAGATTCAAATCAACAACCACCACACATACTTCATTACTTGACTTTCTTCACAGTGACACCATAAAATGGTTCCTACATGGACTGTGTGTAATAAGATAGAAATATGAATTGAAATTTTTTGTGTTATAAATGTATTATAATAATAAAAAATAATTAAAATTTTAAATTATATCCTCTCACCAAAATTCCATCTATAAATCACTTGAAAGAAATTCAAATTGACAACCACACTCTCTTCTTGTTGGACTATGACAAAACAAAGATTTCCAAACCTATGTATTGTAACTTGAGCCTAAAGATAAAATAAAATATACAATCTAAATTAATAAAAAATTAGTAAAAATCACATACCAATTAGATCTAGGAATTAAATACACACTCTTAAGACATTCTTACTTTTATTGATATTATTGCATACATAATGGTAATACACATAATTCTATATTGCATGCAACCCTTTCTTGAAATATGAATATTTTATATTTATCCGAAAATTCAATGGAAATATAAAGATTTATTTGGATTATAAATACCTCTCACTTAATATTATAATGGTCATCTTTTCATAAACAAACTTCAACACTAATAAAATACTCACTCTCCCTGACTGTCACCACATAGTCTAGTGATACAAACATGCAAAAATAATAAAATCCATTCATAGTCTATAAAGAGACTCAATATAAAGTTAACCCATTAAAATAAAAGTTTATATGACTCACACCAAACATTACACACCAAAATAACATTATCTTTATTGATTTCAACATCACAAAAATACATATAGTCACTTATCCCTTCACTATCCTTCATGGACTAGGCTGTTATTGTTCTCTTTTCTTAATCCCTTCCTTCTCCTCTAAAACTATAAATAATATACTCTTCCTAATACCCTCACTTTAATACTCTAAATTAATTTTATCTCTCCATCATGTGAAATTTTGCATGTAACTCCCTTCCAAAGCTTATTCTACGTAAAATGGTGGTTACACTTAACATATTCTTTATTTTTCTTAAACTTACATTGAGTATTATGACCCATGGATGTAAACACACCTATATAAACCTCTTAGGACCCTATATTAATCATTAAAAATATAAACCATCTATTAAACTTCATGCAATACTTCTAAAATCTCTCTAAAGACAAGTTACTAATTTAAATTTTCAAATCCCTCTCTTTTGGTGTGAAACTCTAAATCTATAAAATCACACACTTCCAAAGACTCTTAATGAACATAACACACCCTAGGGTATCTTAAAATACTTATTACACTCAATCAAGACCAATATGGTCACTAAACACACTCACATTAACTAACACTCAAGTTAGCTTATGATGTTCCTATATTAGGGATTGAGCATATGCCCCTAAGGATCGAGTTACCTATTCACATTAATTTTTTCTAAATATTGTAATGGTAGAGTGTTCACAGTTAGGTATTTATGGATACAAATTTAAATCCATGAGTCAAGAGAACTTTTGAAAATCTCCAAGGTAGGATGAGCATTGGGCCTATATAAAATAGAGACTCAAGCATACATCTTTTAGAACTAGGCAATGAAATTTTGAATGGGCTTATTTGGCTCTCTCTTCATGCTAGAAAACTACTGATAAACTAATATAGGGTCCACTACTTATAAAATTTGGTCCAAAAAATAATAATGGGATCTAGTGGGAGATTAAGAAACCAATTGTATATTACATCTAATAATTTAAACATGAGTAACCTACATGCCACATCTTCATGTTCAACATTCAACAGTCTCAGGGATGTCTAATAGGTGATAATATGCTCTTTTATAGTTATACTCATGTTAGGGGTGAACCTTAGTAGATAATGTTTTAGATTCTTTGGAAAGTTATGTATGTCACCAGGCATATTAATAACAAACCCTATTAACCAAGCAACTACCATTATAATAGGTCTATGGATAATAGGTTGGGGAAGCATTGAGGCTGAGAAGATTAATTTTTTAGGTGTCAATCTACCTTGATCTAATCTTAATTTTATATATGTTTAGTGGGGGTATAAAATCAACCTTCCAGAGCTTTATCTACTAGAAGACCATGTAATCTGAAAAGGAGTCAAAGTGAAAACCACACTTAAGCAAGAAATACAATTCACTCAAACATTAATTAACTTGAATCACACTCTAACAAAGTATCAAATAAATCCTATCATTCCAAATATGTTACATGAAGCTTAAGTATTCACTAAAAATAACTAACCAAACAAAATAGTCCTTACTAACTATAATCTACTAACAAACTTGAAATCTCAGAGCTCAAGGCCTTCTTCTAGCACCAGTAAGTGTTGGTATCAACAAGTGACTCAACCTTAAAATTTTCTCATTGGATTGAACATTCTAAAATAGGTACCTAGAGATCAAATCCAATAAGATATAGTCCCCTTATTTTTAGGATCTTTTAGTGAACTAAGGTTCAAAATTTCACTAAATAAACAAAGCATGGAAAAACATATAAACCATTCCACCAGAGGTTCACACTTAGTTTTTACTTCATAATCTTCAGTAGGTTACAGGTATGGTAAAGACTTTATAAATGTATTTATAGAGGGAAAAACAACCACTTATTCAAAAAACATAAAGGAAAAAGATAGGGTGGGGCAGAGAAGAAGTTGTGTGTGAATATGAATAACTCATCAAGGCTCACTTAGATGAAATAAACCATTGTATCATTAGTCTAGCTAAGGCACAAACCATAGTGACATAGTAGGAAATATTATGAGGGCACATAAAAGAGAAACACTTCATCCATAATATTTTATCCAACATACATGTAATTATCAAGTAGAAAAGTGCACACCATAACTAAGAACATTTGAGAGTAGAGAGAATAGATAAAGAGAGTGAACTTAATTAAACTATCAAAGCTTAATTAAATTGACGTTGCTAGTAGTAGTCCAAGATAATAACAATATTTACAACATTAATCAAACTAATCTCAAATAATGGAAGATAAACAATGCATAGATATAATCAAAATTATAGGTGTATTCTTGGCAGAATTTAGACATATTCTTAGTGTAAAATCTTTTGACCCCTTATATAAACAAACCATTGGGATTAAATAGAATAATTCAAGGTCATTAACTGCATTCAACTATAGGTAGTTGGCAAAATAAAATTTGAAACTACAATTCCAAGGATATCCTTCACTATAAATCTAATCAAATCAACTTGTCATTACCACATTTAGTGTAGACATGACATTCTCCTTCTCATAGAAGTAATTTATAGTTGAATATCTTCTCTAGATCTTATCTCCATGAAGCTCCATGTAGTCCTTTGATTAATCCCAATTCCAATGTCTTTCTCTCTCCACCACTTGGATTCTCCACAAATTTACCATGTTCTTGAATGGATTGAATAATCTTTATGAAAATACTTGCAACAACCTCCTGCCTTAGACTTTGAAGCGACTCTAGTTCACTATTCATTTATTAGGCACAAGGGAGCTATTGGGACTACCATCTGCCCATACTTTTATGCAATCAATTACTATACCTATTCAAGGATGGGTTTGTCTTTTATGCTTTTCACATAATACCACTATACACACCATGATAATTATTTGCATCTTATTCATGATTTAGTTGATCTATGATTTTATTCTACAAATCAAATTAAATTTACAGTCTATTTTGGGCCTTCAATAGTTTTGATAGCCAGATTGGCCAATAATTTTATACTCATGCCTTGTTGGCTACACTGCTAGCATGCATTTTTTTTTGGGTCCTTTCCATGTGGCTTCTCCTTTATTTCCCTTTGCCATGCAATTGGATTTAATTTTATGGGTCCAATTTTTCCATGGTAGTTTGTTTTCATATGCGAGATTTAGCTCTATTGCTCACTTTTGTCATTCCATGGCCATGTGGCCTCTCCTCGCTCTCCCTGGGTTTTATAAAACTAGGAGACTAACATTTCCACATGAAACTCATTAAATGGTTGCTGACCTCTATCCAATTTTAATGATTTTTATACATGGCTCTTTCTCACTCTCCCACTATTTAGCTTAGGACTATATGTTATGTTGATGGTTTCAACTATGATGCAATAATATCATACCACATGGCTCAATATTATTCACGTAAAGCTTGACTAGGTTTCAAAATTGCATAGAATACCCCAAGATAGCAGAGCAATAATATTGTGATACATAATGTGATGTCACTCACCCACTTTCTTATGGCTCTGACATCATTTCTAAATTGTTTAAAAATATCTGGGAGAGTAGGGTAGCAGGATGATGCCATGTGGCATAATCTCACCAGCCTAATAGCCCATAGGCTTTGTGTTGGTACATACATCTTCAAGATAACATAGTAGTAGGATTTTATTATATGGCATCATCTTGATCCTCACTATAATGAAGATTTACTGACATGGATACCCACTACGCAAAATCTTAAAAACTAAGTGTTTTAATGTAGTAGAAAAGTGTTGTGTATCCCCATGAAAATTTTGTGGAATCAACCAAGTACTGAAAGTATTTTCCAAGTACTGAGAGCCATGAGAAGTTACCATGTGGTGTCAGGATCAATTTAAGCACCTTTCAGCAAAAGGAAAAAAAGTTGAGTTAATAATCATCGATTTGAAAAGAAAAAAACTAAGAATTTAAAAATAAATGACCGAGTTTTTTAAAATATAAAAAAGGCACAAAAACTTAGTGAAATAAGGCCATTTTAACACAACTTTTATCTATTTTAATGAAATTGACCAAGACAAAATATTAACCAAAGGAAATTTATAGCTGATTTAGATCAAATAATAGCCAAAATGGATTAAAATGACTAAGGAAAAGAAACAAAAAAATCTAAAATAGTCATAAAATTTACATAAACTTAAGGAAAAATAGTCTATAAGGAGGCTATAAAATGTGTTTCAGAACACAAGTAGATAAATAGGCTAAGACTTAATAGATTGATGTAAATTCAAGCTCTAAAGCTAACCCATTTCTAGATAAAAGCTTGGACTGAATTGGAAATTTGCAAAGACATTAAAGTAAACTCATTCAGTCACTTGTAACTAATAATTTAGTAGATTGTCAAGAAGGTTGATTTAAGTGAGCAACCACAATGAACTTCTAAAATTTACAAGACCAAACTCCAAATCAATAGAGGGTCCCCATTTTCAACTTAAAAAAATGGGGCATGTTGGATCTTAATAGTTGTATTAATGATACTACAAGGATAAAAGCTCCCAAGGTTCCTTACAATAGTGAAACCATGGGGGAGATATTTCAGCTGATTATGGAGAGTTTTTAAGGTTTACAAGACATCAAGGGACCTTATTTTGATAGGAGGGTTACAATTCTATAAACTATGGAAAAAATAATATTATGTGTTTCTATGTTGGATTTGGAATGTGAAGAACTTATTATTGAAATATTTTAACATTTCCTTATAGATGTTAGTGAGAATCATGCAAAAAATGTTGTAACTTTTATGTAGACAATTATGGATTTGACTCTAAATGAAAGAAATGATATTTTATAGTAATTATTATCTATCTTATTGGAGAGGTTGGGGCAAGAATGAAATATTTCCCTAGCTACACACATCCTAATTGAAAATATTTTTGATAATTGTGAAGAAAAATTGATGCCTTATTTGATAGTAGAACAAGAATAAAAAAAGAGGTCAACATCAATTTTTTTTGAAGTTGTTAAATAACACTTAGATCATTCTTTTGAATCAAAAATATTTGAGGACAACTCTTTTAAAAGGTATGTTTTAGAAGAGACCGCTGATTTTTTCATGGATTCTAATAATAGTTCATTTTCATTGAATGACTCTAGATTTCATGAGGGAGATTGGAAGAAAAAATGTTAGTAATAAATAATAAGGAGGTGAAAGTCCTAATAAAGTTGGATAACAAAAAAATGTTCATTGAAGATCTAAGGCCAAAGGTCAAGAGGGAATACTTGGATAAAGTTGTCACTATGGCAGATTTATATATAGTTAAGGATGCAATGGAGATAATAAAATCAAACTATTTGCATATAGTTAAAGACAAGGATGTGGCCATAAAATTTGTAGATGAGACCTTAGATGCATTTAAAGGAAACAAATATTAAGGTTGATGAGCTCACATTTTATCTTGAATCAACTAAGAAATTTTTAGAAAATACCCAAAAGGCACTTCTAAAGGCATAAAATTAACTTGATGGTACAGAACAATTCAGGTAACAAGAAAATGAATCAAGGGCAAAACAAATCAGGTAGGTAATTAATAAGCTTGTTATACTTCAATAATATTTTGATTTATAATATTTAAAAAAAAAATAAGAAGTTACAAGTATAGAGTTAGGGAAATGAGAGGATTGATTTGAGCAAGGGGGTAGAAATAACTTTTAATATTTTGATAATTTCCACTTTTTGAAATGGATAAAATATCAACTTTTGATAATCTATTTATTGAGAGGGATGTTGAGATAGTTTGTAGTTCAAATTTTATAGTGGGTGATGATAGTAGAAGGGTGCATCATAAGCCATACATATCATTGGAAGACTCATGGATTGGGAGTTTCAAATTCCCAATATTGATGTGGAATCCAGGTGAAAATTACAAACTTAGTGTTGTTATCATCATACAAATTTTGAGTTCTTTTTCATCCACACAAGTGGGTTGGAAAGCATTATCAGTCATGGGAAGGATCAATCTATAGTTGGTGAATATTGGGAAAGGATTCTCAGCCATCACTAAAGTGTTTTCAGTCACTACAATACTCACAATACCTATTTTTTCATAGAGGTTTCAACCTTGTAGCTTTTATCACATTTTTAGGTTACCAACCTTAGTAAAATAAAATCATAAATTATTATTTATAGACTTGAACAATTTCAAGTTTGATCATTTTAAGGCCATTAAATAATTGGGGAATGTATGTGAATGGTTTCATCTAAAAACTGAATACTTCATCCAACATAGTTTAGAATTGGGGGGAAAATTAGGTGATTTATGACTATCAAAATTTTATTTCAACTTACATACAAACTAGTTGGTGTCCTTTATTATAAATCTTAGCTTACAATATGATCAATAAAGATCATATCAAAAAGTAGGTGCACAAGTGATGATCAAATTATTTTATAAGCTACCAAAAGACATGATTGTTAATAAGTTTGAGAGCTACACTTGTTGGTCTGAATAGTTTCATCTATCAAGTAAGGGATTAGAACTTGAAGGTTGCATGGAAATTTTTGGATGTGGGAAAGAGGAAATCATTGGATTTCAAGTCAAGAAGGAACAATTAAAATGTTTTGTCATTTTTTTGGTTCCAAGTTGTTAAGCTTGTACTTTTAGTTTGATTACATATGCACATCTTTTTGCTTTCAGTCCATATGAGAACACATTATATTTCAGAAAGGTGAAGAAATTTGAGGACAACCAATGGTATAAAAATGTTGAAAATTCATTTCTTATTAATATTTCAATTAGTATGAGTTGTCATAATGGTAAACATGTGTAAATAAATGACCATTTGGAAAGTATGATAATTTTGAGTACACCATGGTATTGTTACCATCATCTTGAGTAGCAAAAGGAAAATGATGATAAAATGTGGGGAATTTGGAATGAAAATAGGGGTAGGGATCCTTTCATTATGGTTCTTAAGAGGGTGCACATGAAAGTTTGTAATGTGAATTCTCTATGTGAGTATAAGAGGGGTAAATGAATTTTCAATGTTGTTTGGGTAAAGGAATGTTTTAACACTTGTAATTGTCTTGAAGGGAGGTCCATGAGGATCTCTAAGGAGAATGATGGAGGTCCCAACATAATAGTGGAGAAACACTACTTGAAGTCTTTGTGGGACATTGGCTTCCATCCCCCAAAAAATTGAGTGGAGATCAAGTATTATGCAAAAAATGGTTGAATATTCAACCAAAGATGGGTTCTAGCACATCCCTAGTTCATACTTGTGGTTGAGTCTATCAAAGAATACCTTGAAGGGCAGATACTATACCATTTTTTATAATAATGCTAGTAATAGTACTGATCACTTTACACCTATATAATAGCTAAAAAGGTAATTTCAATTATTTGGCTTAAAGGGAGACTCAAAGAGCATGAATTATTTCAAGAATATGTCACAATTATGGGCTATAAAACTTTTGTTATGCACATTTCTAGCCAACTCCATAGTTGGTATGCAATTGTGCATGTAAACCCATTCACATATTGGAATAATTTTCTATTTGTTGGGGTTATGGAGTCAAATTCAATTATTTTGGGGTGGTTTCCTACCCATAAATCACCAATAATTCTAAAATTAATGACAAGAACCAAGTTTAGGGACTGGCAACATATACTTATTTCCATGATATGCAGCATAGACAACCTCTTAATACCCTCCTTGGTAAACATAAGTGTGTTCCCAACCATAAGAGGGAAGGATGTTTTTGATAAGGGTGAAAGCATGGGAGGAGAGTTGAACAACATGCCTATTAAGTAGGTAAAGTGGATGAAGGAGTGATGGGGAGATCTTTTGTTTTCATTGGCATGGTTGTTTTATTAGTAAGTTTAGGAACAACCTATTTGAGTGTTGATAAAAAAGACTCTTATGATTCAAAGAGTGCACAATTTTCATATGTACATGAGATTATAATGATCATGACACATGAAAAACATGAGTGGGGGAAGATAAGTTTGTTTTCCACCCAAAATAACAAAATGGAACCCATTGGAGCTCAAGGCTATGTTCATAAATCAAGTATTTATGGCTACAAGTCCACAGGGATGAATTATGATCTAGGTATTATAGAGATAGCTGTTTGGGTGAGCTTACATTTACTTGGAGATAGGAAAATTTGGGAAGGGTGGAATATAATGTCCTCTTTTTAAGATTAGAATAATATTATTATATACAATAAAAAGTATTCCTAAATACTTATAATAATAATATGTCTAATGGACTTTATGTTGACCACCCCTTTTCTAATTTTGATTATGACTTAAAAAGGGGATTTTAGAGCATTGATTAACTTAACCCTTAATGAATATAAGGCATGATATTTTTAAAAACTATTCTAACTCTCCCTCCAAGTGGAGTGCTTTTTTTTGGGAAGGGGTTGATGAAAAAGAAGAGTATAAGAAGGGGAATGATGATCATTTGAGAGGTTACCATGTTGTTTAAATAAAACCTATGAGTTTGAGCTTGCCTTATTAAATTTATACCTTGTAAGACAAAAAAAATTTATGGTAAGTGAAATTAGGGATAAAAACCCATTATTTTAAAACTAGGGCAACTTCACATAGGAGTTGTATTGAGCTTCAACACTCTGGTTTTTTTTAGTATTTTCAGCTTTAAAAGGGTGGTGACTTTACCCTAGGGTTTGGTGATTGATTTAAGAGTGGAAAATTGTTATTAAAGGTTAAAATCTTAATTTTTAATCCCATATAGGGTAATAATCAACAATTTTAGGTTGAAGATCCCTTGTTACAAGGGATACATTAGTTTTGAGGAGTTAAAACCCCTATTTTAGGGCTACTTTGGGTTTTTGGATGGCAAAATAATTCATGACAATTGGGAAACCTACTTTTAGGGTATAATTTGAGGGTTTAAAGGGATATTTTAGCATAATATATAGATCTAAACATTTGATAATATTCTCCTATTTGTTTTATATATTTCCCACATTTTGATCTATAAAATTCTAAAAACAAGGTATTTATATCGATAATAATATTAATAAATTATTAATGAATATTTGAGAGTTAAATAATGTATTTTTCTTGGAAAATTACATTTCCAAAATTTTATAATTTTAATCTATGGCTTTCAAGTGTAAAAGTAATAATTTCATAATTTATTAGTTAAGGTTTGATATTCAAAAATTTAGAAGATTGCATACTTGTGTTAGGTCTGCATATTTATTGCTAGGGTTTATTAGAAAACCCCTTGGTTATAATTATGCCAAAAAAGGGGGATTACAAATGTAATAAATGAAAAATTTAAATTTCATTATATATATGTAGGTTTTTATACCTTTTCAACCAAACCAACACAAAAGAAAAGGTCTAATTGTGATCAAAATCTGTGTATATGGTCACTATATTTAGATGGAGTACATTCTAAACAAGGAGTTGGGGCTAGTATTGTTCTCATTGATCCTAATATAAAGAGATAAATTTAATATTAAAAAATGTAATTTCCTTGTAATATTAACATGATGGATTATGAAGCCTTAATTTTGGGTCTGTGGTCTGCAATTAAGTTTTATATCCGTCAATTAAAAGTTTTTGCTGATTCTAAATTGGTCGTTAATAGGTATGTAACAAACTTCAATGTAGACTCTCTTATTTAAAGAAATAAAAGTATTGTTCTTGGGATTTAATTGAGTCTTTAATCCTTTAAACATTTCAGTCATTTCTAGAGTAGAGAATTCAATGGCTTATTCATTAATTATCTCAGTTATGAGCTTCACACCAATAGACAAGACCAAAATGCAAAATTTTTCCATGAAATTAGTACTTTGTTCCTCTATGCCTGATGATGTTAAACATTTCCAATTTTTTTATGATGATAAAAAAATAATTGATTTCATATCTAACTCCAATGCTTTTGATACATAGGTAATTGATGGAGATGATAGACTTAGTTTTAAGGAACATCAATATAATTTTAATGGGGTGTTTTAGCTAAAATATAATCATATTATAAAAGGGATGTCAATAGAGAGATTATTTGACATGGAAAATAAAACAAATAAATTATAAAAGAAACCTTGACTGAATGAACAGTCAAGGATTCTCAACGTGGAAACTCTAGACAAGCCTAAAAACATAGTGGTTGGACCTAAACATAATAATTAAGAGATGTAATCATTGAATAAGATGTACTATTAAGATATCATAGCATGGAGCTAAAATGACCTAAAGATGTTTTAACCTCATGTTATGACCCTTAACCTTCCCTTGAAGCCCAATCAAAAACCCTTTAGGCAATGTTAAAGGCCAATAAATCCAATCCTAGAACCACTCATTTCGAAATAAGTCCAAAATATATTATTAGTTGGCATTATTTTCCTAGTGCATCATTCAACTTGGGTGGAAAAACTAGTACGTATGAGGAATAAAATTGGAAAAAGATATCTTTGTGTATATTTTATAAATCTCAATAATGCTTCAAACAAAGATAACTTTCCCTTGCCTTCAATTGATGAGGTTATTCAACAAGTCAATGGTTCTGAGATGGTGTCTTTTTTAGATGAATTTTTAGGTTACAACTAGATCTTAGTGGATAAGGCAAATAGAGCCAAAATAACTTTCACCACTAAGTGGGGAGTGGTGGGGCACCTATTCCTACAAGAAAATTCTATTTCATTTACTTAATGTTAGTGTCACATTTCAATGAGCTATGTACACTACTTTCAAAGGCCTAATTGGTAAGTGCATAGTAATAAAGATGGATGACCTGACTATATTTTATAAATACAGGTTATATCACTTGAGTCATTTAGAGAAGGTCTTCAAACACTATAGAAGGTTTAACATATCACTCAACACCCAAAAATATGTTTTCTATGCAAAATGAGGTAAGCTTCTAGGTTACATTATTACCAAAGAAGGTATGTCAATTGACCTAGAGAGAGCTAGTTCTATTTCCAAATTTTAGCTACCAAATAGTAAGAAAGAGTTGAAATCATTTTTTGGAAAAATTAATTTCATATGAAATTTTATTTTTGGTTTCATCAAGATAACTAAGAATATGAATGCAATTTTAAAATAGGCAATGAAGTTAGAATGGGATAATTCTTCTAATAAGATGTTTCAAAAGATCAAGAATGCAATTTTGTAATATCTAGTGTTGGTCAGCACAAATTATGCTAAAGAATTTTATCTTTACTCTTTTGCTTTAGATCATATAATTAAATTAGTTTTAACACAAATATTTCAAGAGGGAGAGCAACCCATATCCTTTATGAGCACATATTTGAAAGAAGGTGAATTGAAGTACCCAATGATGGATAAACAAGTCTACACATTGGTGAAAGTAGTTAAAAAATTTCATCATTACATATTGAGGAAAACTATGCATGTCGTAGTTCAAGACTTTTTGGTCAAGTAAATCGTAGGACAAAATGAGTTGGGTGAAATAAGAGGTTGGTGGGTTACTAAGCTTCAAGAATATGACATTAAAAGTAAAACCTATAAATTTGGTATGTGGTCAAGGTTTATCCAAGATAATTTTAGAAATGGATTTAAGCATCTCCATTGTGGAATTTAATGGATATGAGCTTTGATTTGGTCCATGATATGATTCAATTTACCATTACTTACTTTATGGAAAACCACTAGCCTATTTTGATAGGACATATAATGGAGCACTGAGGCTGAAAGTTGCATGCTACATGTTGTAAATAAGAGTGTTGTACTATAGTAATCATGAAATGATTTATTTGAGATGTTTATGTGAGCAACAAGTAAAAGAAGTGATGAAATCATTTTATGATAAGCTAGAAAGTGGTCATCCCTATGGTAATTTCACCATACACATAATTCTCAAAACTAACTATTATTGGCTAATGTTATTCAAAAATGCATATGTACACGTGAGGACTTGTCTACCATATTTTTGCTAATAGAGAAATTCTAGTACACAAGAGGTGAAAATTGGTAAATGGAAACTTGAGTGATTACCACAAGTAATTTTTTGGACCATCCCCTCAAAAATGGAAACTCCATCAGTTTTATCATTTATCACACTTCCAACTTTATTTCAAGATGAAACAACTGTTTAAGTCTAAAAAAGTATTGGTAGTAGAATAGATTGTAAAATTGTAGACTATAGATGTATGAAAAGTGGGTGATGTATAACAAATTGTATAACATATATCATTTTGTATGTATTCAACATATATATGTATGACAAAATATTACAAAATACAAAAACACTCCTTCAAGATAGAACTAAAAAGATAGAATGCAAAGCACCTAAGCTTTATAAGTTATATATAGTGATCAATTGTAAAGGAAAATAGTTCTAAAATATAGAAATTAATACATAGATCAGATAATGGTTTTTTTTAATGTCTTTTTGTACTAGTTATTTGTGCAATATGAATTTTTTGTTAAATTTGTTTAATTACATAAAAAATGAATGTTTATTATAAATTAAGTTTGAATTTCTCTAGATAAACTTGTAATTCAAAAACCAAATAAGTAATTGTCTTGTTTTATATTTTTTTATGCATTTTTAACCTATATCCTACTTCACACAAAAACACACATTAGCATGTTATGATGGATTTTCTAGGAACCTCTTATAATAACATAGAAAATAAAAGGTGAAAGTTGTACCAAAAAGAGATTTATGCAAAATGGCATCATCAATTTCAAACTCTATATTTAAAATTTCACCCCCTATCAAATCATGATGCTAGATGTCACACACAATAATAAATGTAAATGTTCATATATTAAATGGAGTAATGTGAGTGTGTGGAAAAAAATATAGGAAGCAAAAAGTGAGTGAATTCATTGTAGGTTGGTTAAAGTGATGTTAATGGCATTTGAATTTTTCTAACTCATGCCATTGACAAAATATTTTAAAAAAAATATAAAACCCTCAATGCAAGCCATTTTCCCCACATATCACTTTAAAAAATATTTGAGATCCCCAACAAAAGTGCCTTGTAAGTAGAATATCTAAAGTAAAGGAATCAAGGGCCATGACATAATAATTGGGTTCTAAAGCAATGGGGTTATAGTGATAAGACATTATAGTTAAATTACTATTAAAACACTTATAAAAAGGAAAGGTTGAAAGACATAAGGGGAAATTATAAGACCCAAAAGCTAGGTTCCACCATAAGATCTTTTAAAATCTCAAGCTAAGGTATACCCTTTCATTTATTGAAGTAAGGAAAATCTTGACAAAATTAGAGGATTTAAGAGAATAAATAGACTAAGGGTGTGCATGAGGGGTTTCAAGCCCATGAATAGGAAAAATTATAAGGTGTTAAGAACTCAGGTACCCCTAAAATCCAAAATTCATAGGCACCTAGTTGAGTAATAAGAATTGAGAGTTAGGATAATATATATTATGGAAGATAATGAGGAAAAAATGGAGGGAAAATAAGAAGTGGAAGCACTTAAATGTGTCTAAATTAAATACAATAGAAAGTATATTATTAAAGGTACCACCTTATTTGATTTATCTATTAAACAAGTGATTGATAAGGTGGGAATGCTCCAACGATTCAAGTTCTCTTATTTTGGCAAGCCAGATAACTTGGTTCACTTCCTATTTTCATGCATTCATGAGAACCAATTCTATTTTTTAGATAAAGAATGAATATCTTATTGAGATGTATCATCAAGTCCACTAGACTTCCCTTCTCAAGTTAAGACATCAAGAAAGTGCTTACCAACTGAACTGAGATAGAGAGCACTATTTAGTTGCTTAACTACAAGAAGGAAAATTTCACTTTTCATATAGAGAAGATTTTTGATCATGAAATATGGGTAATAGTAATATTTGATAGGTGGGATGATATAAATAATTAATTTATATACATTATGAATAAAATGGAATAGTGTAACTTATTTGACATCTTCAATTACATTGTCGATTCCATCATCAAGGGAACAAAAAAAATACACTAGACAAGTGAGGTCTTCAAATGGGGTGCCATCTTGATATTTTTAGTGTTGGATGAGATTGATAACCTAGATGGTTCTAGTGATACTATTTGGTCTTTCCCCTTTAAATATAAGTTTCCAAATAAAATATATCAAATACACATATACGGCTATATATAATAGGTAGTATAAGGCCAACATGGAAATGTGGTTTGATAACCTAGTCACAACTTTTAGGAATGAGTTATGCAACCCAATCCACTTACTGAGTGCATGCATGGGGTGGGCATAATTTTTTGACATGCAACACTAAAATTTATCATGTATCTGATTGAAAAATTAATAAAACTCTAAGTGGCTCAAGGCACCATTTTGATTTAGCATAGGCTATGTCCTATATTTTTTTGCAAGGATGGCCAATGCACATCATGTTTCAATTGATGGGGAAGGCATATATAGTGACCAAAACACCATGAGGATGATGTTGGTCTATCTAGGAATTACTACATTAAGGGATGAGGAGGAATCAAATGATGATACTACTATTGATTCCTATTTGGAAGTAAAAATAAAGAGTAACCTGCATAAGTTGTATTGCCTATTGAAATTGAGAAGTAAGGAAGGAGTTTTAATAGAAAAAATACTTGATCTTTCAATCAAGCTAACAACCTATAATAATCCCAAGAAGATAAAGTCAAAAGTGACAAGGGGAATTTTTTAAGACCCTAAGACCTCTAGTTTAGAAGAGGAAAATTGCCCATTAATGAATTAATAGGTGCAAGTATCCAAGTCACCACCTATATAACAACCCAAACCAAATGATACACAAACACCTGTATCAGCTGAAGAAGATAGGGAGGGTGAAAATGTAAAAAAATAATTATACAATCAGGAATAAGGTAGAATTCAAGGATTAAGTTAGGAAGAGACTTTGAGTGCACAAGACATTGAGGTATCCCTAGAGATGAGGTTTCAAAATTCAATAGAGATCCATGCATGAATGGAAATATTTTGAGAAGGAAAAATTAAGCCATAGTAGAGAAGGAAGAGCAGGCTCACCTAGTGAGCCTAAGGCTAGGTATGCTAAAATCATGTTAACACCAAGGCTACACCCAAAATCACTTATAAAAAGAGGAAGGTGATATAAACATGATTGGAAAAGGGGGTGAAGAATTAGGTATCCTATGGATTGAGGTGCTTGAGATTGAAACATAAGAAGAGGTGAAGCCAAATAAGGGTAAAGACAATCTCATTGAAAAAGAGATAGAGTAATCCCCAAAAGAAGAGGAGAAACCAAAGTTAGAGGACACCAATATGATGACTGTCATAAAAAGGGCCTCAATAAGAAATCATACATGAGAACCTATATGTGTGGTATGTCATAGGATTAAAGGGTTCAATAGTATAGACATGAAGATAGATGTATTTTTCCTTCAATGCGTACACTTATGAACCATCAATTGAAGTAAATATTAGTGACATTGAATACTTATAACTTGATACATCCCTTGATGAGCCCCAACTAATCTATGTAAACCCAAATAATTATAAGGGGGTAGATACCAAGAATATGTTAATCAAACTAGCAACAAAAGTGAGCTATCAGAACATTTTACATTGCATCACTATTAGGGACCAAGAGGCACGCATGGATAAATTAGATCAGGAGTGAGTTGAGGCAAACAATAAGGTGACATAAATATAAATAATGCTATTGAATATATGTTAGAGCACCATGAGAGAATATCCCAGCCTCTTAAATGAGGTAAGCCTACAAGGGGTTTAATCAATAAATAGGGTGATTATCCTAGTAGATCCCTTGTTAAAAAGGGTGAAGGGCATAAAGGAAAGCAACTAGGATGTAGGAGAGAATTCCCAAATAAACATTTTAGAGCAACTTAATGGGTGTGAATACCCCTTAAACAAGCTAAGTGACTAAGTCATCATGATTGAATAGATATTCTTGAACTTTACCCATAAAGGTTAAGTGATTATGGCATGGTTGTATGAAGAGAAGTAGAAACAAGATCTCCTAGACATGTAGGTATTTATAAATAAGAACAAGGACAAGATAAACCAACTTCTAAAATAAGTAGAAGATATTATACATAAAATTAGTTCTAGCCAACAAAATCTCAAAAAGAAATTCAAGAATATACAACACCAGGGATGGAAGGGTAGATCACACTAGAAGATGCCCTAAAATAAATGGCTAGGAGGGTTAGTATTATAAAATAATAGGCTAAAGCAACTTAGGAAAAACCTTTTAAGTTTTAGGGTTTAGCTACATGCATCTCCATCATCACCTAATAATTAAGGTTGTACTTGTGTGATGGACCAATTTTGAGGTTGGGTAGAACAAAGAGGTGTCAAAGTTTCTTATCGATGTCCATCCCATCATAAGGTTATTATTAAGCACAAAATATATTGAGAGGGTGAGTGAATTAGTATATTATATATCTTTTACTTGATTGAATTTCTTTTCTTTAACCACTTAATCACACATTCAAGATAAGCAATAAAAATGAAATAATAACATGCACCACACAAGAGAGAGAGATAGAGACACCAAATTTTTATATGGAAACCCAAAGTGGGAGAAAACATGGAGAAAAATCTCAAGTATATGAATGAACACCAACTCAAATTACAAATTTTACAAACACTAGCTTGCAGGATCACCAACCCCTTTACCGAGCACCAACACAACAATTATTTGTGAGCACTAACCCCTTGTAAAGATTTGTGAGCACCAATGAACAGGAGCACCAACCCCTCTTGTGTATAAAACATAACTATCTCTCAATGTTGCTTACTCAACAAATGATAGAACTCTACAATATCTCCTATTTTTCTCTCCTCTTTTTTTATATAAAACAATTACACAACCATGCACTCTCTTGCATATTAAGAATGCCTTCTCAAACCTTTATTTATATCTTTCCAAATGACCTTTGGCATTCACCCTTTGTGAGCCTTCAATCTTCATAAAAAATGGCACCAAACTTGCATAACCCTTCATATCTTTGCATCTAAAAAGTCACATGGTGACCCTTCATAAGCAAATGCATCCTTTTCTCTTTTGTCTTTATCTTGGTGAGTTTTCATATTCCTCAAAGTGTTTTTTCATGGAAAAATGTGCCATACCCTCTTTTATCTTTACATGGTGACTCTTGTAATTCCTCAAGATGACTCTTCATGAGAAAATACATCCCATTCCTCTTTTTTCTTTACCTCATGACCCTTTGACTTCTTCATGGGCCCTATTTTGACTTATATTCAACCAAAAATATATTCATTAATATTAAATAAATATTAACACACATTAGCCAAGATATGAATATTGAAAACACCATTAAATGTAATGAGGCCTTTATCACCAATGCTAGACCTTTGACATCAATGACAATATTTCTAATAATCTCCTCCTTTGTCATTGATGACAACCTCAAATTGAAACTGCCACATCCTAAAACCTATACTGCACATCTCAACTTGCATATACTACCATCTAAAAAACATATAGTAACTCCCCTTTACTGTAGCAACCTATACCTATTTCTATACTTATACCTGTACCTATACCTATACCTATTTTTTTCTTCTTTCACTTTGACATCAATGGCAAAGGGCCTATCCTAGAGCTAACACTTATCTCCCCCTCAATTGATACTGATCCTTAATGGTAGGAAGTAAAATAAATTACTCCCAACTTCTCCCATAGATATTCAAATGTGTCTTTTGATAGTGCCTTTGTTAAAATATCTATAATCTACTCTATAGTATAGATATATTCCATCTTAACCTATTGATTTGCAACCTACTCTCTCAAGAATTCATATCTAATAGGAATATATATATTTCTTGAATGCATCAGTAATTCTTCAAAATATTAATAGCACTTGTGTTATCACAAAAAATAAAAATAGGCTCATCATATTTTACCTTGATATCTTCCAAAGTTTTCTTCATCCAAAGCACTCGAGTACAAAATAATACCACTACAATATATTCTAATTCAGCTATAAAAAGTGATACTAAATTTTATTTTTTGCTTAGCCATGATACTAAGCTATCACTAAGGAAGAAATCTCCTCCACTTATACTCTTTCTATCATCCAAATAACCTACCCAATATGAATCTGTATAAGCAACCAAAGTGAAATCTCTACCTGTGGGTTACCACAATCCATAATCCAATGTCCCCTTGATATATCTGAATATTCTCTTCACCAATTGAACATGACTATATTTTAGAGCTGACTGATATCTTGCAACCATACCTACTACATGCATGATGTTTGGCCTCAATGTTGTCAAATATAGAAGACTACCAATCATAGATCTATACAAAGATTGATCTACAACATGTGAATCTTCATCCTTGCTCACTTTATTTATTATACTCATTGGTGTGTCAACTAGTGCACAATCCTCAAAACAAAATTTCTTCAACATTTCATTGGAATATTTACTTTGAGATATGAAAATTATTTTATTTGATTGAAATATTTACAATCCTAAGAAAAATTACAATTCTCCAAGCATAGACATCCCAAATTATTTTTGCATATAATCAAAAAATTCTTTTGTCATCTTTTCAATATTTCCTCTAAAAATGATGTCACCAACATATACCACAATAATCAATTGATCTCACCTTTTATTTTTATGTAGATATTACTATCAACAAATCCTCTCTTGAAACCTTGATCTTGTAGGTACTTATCAAGTCTTTTACACCAATCTCTAAGAGTTTGTTTCAATCCATACAGTGTTTCTGCATATATGGATACTAATATTTGAGAGAATAAATCTCTCAGGCTACTCAATGTAGACATCTTCTTCTAGATTCCTATTTAGGAAGGCAGATTTGATATCCATCTGAAGCACTTTTGAATTTTTAAACATTGCATATGTAAGAAACATTCTAATAGCCTCTAGCCTTACCACTGATGCAATTTTTTTTTCAAAATATATTTCCTCAATTTGAGCATATCCTTTACATACTAATCTTGCTTTATTCTTGGTCACTTCTCCATTTTCATTCAACTTATTTCTATAAACCCATTTTGTTCCTATCACATTATGATATTTTGGTCTAGGCACTAATTCCCAAGTATCATTCTTTTTTATCTGATTTAATTCTTCATCCATTGCCTTAACCCAATGCTTATCATGTCTAGCTTCTAAAAAAGTTATAAGATGAATTTTGGATAATAAAGAGAAATTAACTTGCTCAGATTCACTTACCATCATTCTTCTAGTATGAATTTCTTCATTTATATCCTTGATGATGTCACTTTCATTAGAATTTCTTTGGACATATTTGGATGTATTTTTAGTGTCCTTTTTCTTCTTCTCATCTTCATTTGATTCTTCAAAATCTTCCTCTTCAATGATTTTAGGAATGTCTATTGGATCACTGATTCTTTGTGTTTCATCTTCTTCTATCCTAAAACTTGCACTTCAAATATTTTATTTTTTATTTTTTTATAACATTTATAATCTTTATTTTTTCAAGAATAACCAAAAAAAATATACCTTCATTTGTTCTAGATTCAAACTTATCAATTTTTTCATCAGTTCTCTTTACAAAGCATCTGCTGCAAATTTTTTTGAAATAATCAACTATAGCTAATTTGTCTTTTCATAGCTCATAAGGAGTCTTATCACTATTGAATCTCAATAATTCTCTATTATTAATATTTACTACTATACCAACTACCTCTCTCCAATATTTATCTGGTATCTTAGATTCATTTAGCATTGTCCTCACCATCTCATGAACTATTTTATTTCTCCATTCAACTATTCCATTTTTCTATGGAGTTTTGGATATTGAATAATGTCTCTTTATTCCATGGTCTTCAAAAAACTTAATAAACTAATCTGACATGAATTCTCCTCCTCGATCTGATCTTAGGCACTTAATCTTTAAACTAGTTTCATTCTCAACTAATGCTTTGAATGCTTTGAAATATCTGAAAGCTTCTGATTTTTTCTTTAAAAACATTACCCAAGTTATACATGAAAAATAATCAATAATCAACATGAAATATTTCTCACCTTGAGTACTTTGAGTTCTCATAGGTCCACACCAATCAGTGTGAATAAGCTCTAACATTTGAGTGTTCAAGAATTCTTTTGTTTTGAACCGCCTTTTGGCCTGCTTACAAGCTGACAAGGTTCATATAGCATGTTGGTTGTCTTTATAATATTTGGAAGATTTATGACTTCTTTCTTCTTGTTGATGTTGATAATAATGTCAAAATTTATGTGTCTCATTCTCTTGTGCCATAGCTGACTTTATTCAATCTGACTCAAACAACATTTTTGACCTTTGATGTATGATAACATATATAAATTATTGCCTATTTTTTGAGCATCCGTAGCCAATATATATGAATATTTTCTCCTAATTTTACAACCTTCTACATAAAAATTTAGTGTGTGCCTCTAATCACACATTTGACTTACACTCAAAAGATTATGCTTAAGACCTTCTACATACAAAATATTTTTAGTTTTAGTTCTACCATTATCCAAACTTAGTGTACTTTTTTCAATAATTTTGGTAGTAGTATTATCTCCTAATTTCATTATGCCACCATTGATCTTATTCAAGGTTATGAACTTGCTCTTGTCTCCTATCATGTGTCTCAAACATCCACTATCAATAAACCATGGATTTTCTTGATTTCTTGCATGCAAAGTTATCTATACTAACATAGATTTTTTAGGTTGTTCCTTCTACCATGAACCTGTCTGAACTTTCTTATTTATAAATGGAGCCTTAAAAATTTGGTCCTTCTTGACTGACTCAAACATGCTTCTATAGTACTAGGCTATGTGTCCAAAGTTTTTACACTTGTAACATATTATGGCTTCTTTATTAAGTCTAATAGAGGAGAAAAAGAGTTGTGGCTTCTTCTTGACTCTACATGAGTCTTTTTCTCCTTATTTCTGAAATTATTAGCCCTTTTTTGACATTCTATTTTCTTATGACCATATCCATTACAATAAAAATATTAACCATAAAAATAGGACCTATTTGTGTATGTCTAACCTAATTGCCTTTTGTAGCTCTATTTCTTCCAGCCTTCTTTATTTGAGATGTCCTCTGTATTCCTAACTTCTTTCCTTTTTATTTCTTCTTTTGTAAGAGATTCAACATAGCTCTTTCTTTTTTCTGTGTTAACCTTGTCTTTGAAAGTAGTGTCTTCCCCTTTCTCTTTTTCAAATATGATACTTATATGACATTGATCTTTAACTTTATAATATCTTATTCAATATAATAGTGTTATTCTCAAATTTGGAATCATTGGCTATTATATCATTGATTGCTTTATTTGTTTTCTCATGATCTACTTTTAAAGAAGCAATTTTAATAACATACCTTTCACATTCTTCAATTAATTTTTGAAATTGTGTTGTTAGATATTTTTCATTCTTCTTGGCTTCTTCAAAGTGTGTTTGTAGATCTTTAATTATTTCTTTTGACTCTTTTTCATTTTTATCGATCTGAAGCTTCAATCTTTGATTCTTCTTCTCAAGAGATTTTAACTCTTTTAAGGCACAAAAGAGTTCTCCTTCTAGATTCACTTTGGATTCATCTTATTCTTTTTCTTGATCATATATACTTTTGATTTTAGAGGCATCTTCATGTATGGCCATGAATAGAATCTCTTCTTCTTTTGAATCACTGACTCCACTATCTTTGGCTAAGCTAGGATCTTTAGAATACAAACTCTTCTTCTTGAATCCCTTCTTGAATTTCATTTTGAAATTATTATTGTATGTAGACTTTCCTTCTTCATTGTCACCATTACCCTTATCTAGACACTTAGTGACAAAATGTCTAGTCTTTCCACAATTAAAAAATTTAAAAAGTAATTTTCCTTGATATTTACCTATGGCCTTTTTCAGCTTATGAATGAATATAGCTCTGTTATCATCTTCATTATCACTAGAAATGTCACTTAATTCTTGAATCTTAGCCTTCTCCTTCTTTTATATCTTGAAAGCAACTTCTCTCTTTGATGGCTTCTCTTGTTCGATCCACATCTCATATGTTGTACGAATACCATGTAGCTCATTCATCTTTAGCTTGGCTAAATTCTTCATCTCTTCAATTGTCAAAACTTTTACATCATATTTCAGTGGTAGAGATCTCAAAAAATTTTGTACCACGATTAATTCTTCTAACTTTTCTCGAAGACCTTGAGTTTGATTAACTATTTGATCAACCCACAAAAGGTAACTTTCTATATTTTCTTCCTCTTCCATCTTCAAACTCTCAAACTATCTTTTAAAAGTCTAAAGCTTAGATTATTGAACCTTTCCATCACCTTTGTAAATATTCTCAAGCTTTACCCAAGTTTCATGAGCAAATTTACATTGCATAACTTTAACAAATTTAGATTCACATAAACTACATAAAATAACATTTAAATCTTTAACATTATTTTCACTTACCTTCTTTTCTATCAAAGTAGTTACAAGTGTCTGTGGCTCTTTATATTCCTCCACCACTACTTGCCAAATATCAAATCCAAGAGCCATCAAATTAGTTCTCATCCTTATGCTCTAAAAAGCATAGTTTGTCCCATCAAACAAAGGTGCATTATTTATATAACAACCTTCATGTGATCCATCCATTGTGTTTTCTATGATCTACCTTTAAGCTGTAAAACTTTTTAAAAAAGAAACCTACTTTGATACCAATTGTTAAGCACAAAATATATTGAGAGAGGGGTGAATCAGTATATTGTTAGGTTGTGGAGCTAAAAGCTTCATTATTGCAAACACGGAGGAGGTTGCTAAGTTATAGGGAAACCGACGTCGACAGGTGCAACCAATGTCGATCACATCCAGTTACAAAGAAACTGACATCGATCAAAGATCAGCGAACGTCGGTCATCTCCAGACAGACAGCGACTGACGTCGATCACCTGTGTAGTTTTGAAACTGTTAGTTCATGAACAGTTTGTTTAATGAACTGATTGTTTACATGTAAAAGGCTAATTTTAGTCTTGAGTTGCGTGTCTAATTATTGTAATTAGGTGTCTAATTATTATTTGCATGGGATCTATATAATAAAATCATGGAGTTGTATTGTAATTAAGGCAAGGAAGATATCCTTCCAATTATAAGATTAGGTTGATCTGCAGGTTGTGCATGATCATGTTAGATCTACATGGTAAGTAAGATCATTTTATTTGTAGGTTGTTGTAAATTCATGGGAGATCTACTTGAAGTAATTTGAGTACTTGTGTACTGGCAGTATTGTTACTAACTGGGTAGAGGTGAACAATAACTTTGTGTTTGAGTTGATTGTTGTGACCGTAATTGAGAGAGAGAACTCTTGATTGAGAATTACTGGAAGTCCTAGAGGTGTGGGAAGCCTCAGAGGTGTGAGAAGAAATGGCATATTCTTTATTATATTTTCTTTCTGGATGAGTTGAATACAAGATTGTATTATCTCTCAAATTCTGTGTTTTTTTTGATTTCTTGTTACTTGTTACTTTTGGTTAAATTCTATGTTTAGTTGCTTATACAAGGTAATCAATTGTGCTCCTAATCTTGACAAAGTGGTATCAGAGCTAGGATCAACTAACAGGTGGTCAGAGCTTGTTAAGTGTTTTTTGATTACAAGTCACTCTCAGGGGTTTCTGATTGAGTGAGAGTATAGCAATGGCAGAAGAAGGTATGGAGAAATTCAAAAGCAATAATGAACAATTACGGAGTTATGGAAAGAAAGATCAGGTAAAGAAAGATTGCAGGTTAGTTGAAGATCAGCAAGAAGGAAATAAAGAAGCAGATGTTGCAGATATTATTGCACAAGATGCTCTGGTATATTCCTTGGATAAAGTAGAATCTTGGGTTTTAGATTTTGGTGCCTCTTTCCATGCATCCCCAAATAGGGAATTTTTTCATGAATATGTCTAAGGAGACTTTGGATAAATTTATTTAGGGGATGGTAGGCCTTGTCAAATGGTTGGCAAAGGGAAAGTGCAGCTGAAATTTTAGATGGGAAACACATGGGTGTTGAAGGAGGTCATGCATGTTCCAATTCTAAAGTAGAAATTAATTTCTATTGGAAAGTTAGGTGATGAGGGATGCATAGTAACCCTCACATCGGACTCTTGGAAAGTTTCCAAGGGTGCACTTGTTTTAGCAAGAGATAAGAAAGTAGGTACTCTTTATCTATCTACTTGTCTTATTGATTCTCCTTCTGGTTTATCTACTTTAACTGTAGATTCAAAGATGTGGCTTCATAAGCTTGGTCACATGAATAAGAAGGGGATGCATGTTTTTGAGTCAAAGGGTAAGAGTTTAGATCCAAGCAGCATAGATTGAGATTTTTGTAAGCAACAGAAGAAAGTGATGTTTTTTGAAACTCATGCTACAAGAAAGGATCGAGTCTATTACACAAAGAGGAAATCTGATGTTTTTGACAAGAACAGGAAAGCATTAGTATTCAAGGAGAAGATGATAGACAAAAATCAGTCATAAGGGCTGAAGAATTCTAAGCAGGGCAGTTTGAATAAGGGAATGATTCAAAGTAAACTCATGGGTAAAAAGTCATCGCTCATAGGTAAACATAGGTATCGACGTCGGTCAGGTAGAACTGATGTTGAATAGATAGGTGCTGATATCAATCATGTGTAGACCAGAGTCAGTGGTGTCGGGCAGGTTAAGACCAATGTCAGTCAGAGAACCGACGTTCGCAGGTAGGATAGTCGCATGGAACTGATGTCAATCAGATGCAGACTGAGGGGTGACTAATGATGGTCACTATCAAAATAGATTTTTGGTGGACAACAAGCTATCAAGGAGTCTCAAATGCCCATGAGGAGGACTGAAGGGGTAAGTAAGCGTCAAATTCATTGTTCCCCTTCTTTTGATTACTTGTTGCTCACTGATGGTCAAGAACTAGGAAGTTTTAAAGAAGCAGAGCAAGTAGAATCCAAGAAATAGTGGGAGCATGGCATGAATTCTTTGGAAGAGAACCAAATGAGATTTTTGGTAGAGTTTCCAGCCAAAGAGAAGGCACTGAAAGATGAACGGATTCCCAGGTCAAAGAAGAGAGAGAATGGACACGTGAGACGGAAGGCCAGGGTATATGGTCTTAAGTAGGCTACAAGACAATGGAGGTTTAACCATTGTGTTTTCTTTACCAAGTTGGATAATATTAGCTACATTATCCTGTTACTATATGTAGTGTGTATGCTTGTTGTAGGGTCACACATGTAGGGAGTTACTGAGCTAAAGGTCAAGTTAGTTCAGAGGTATGTCATGAGGAATCTGGGAGTAGCAAGATTCTTTGGCATGAGTTTTTCTAGAGACATGGAAGGTCACAAGTTGATTTTGTCTCCAGATGATTGTGTGAATAAGGTAGTGATGACCTTCATGTGATCCATCCATTGTGTTTTCTATGATCTACCTTTAAGCTGTAAAACTTTTTAAAAAATAAACCTACTTTGATACCAATTGTTAAGCACAAAATATATTGAGAGGGGGGTGAATCAATATATTATATATCTTTTACTTAATCTGAGTTCTTTTTTTTAACCACTGAATCACACATTTAAGATATGCAATAAAATTGAAACAATAACATGCACAATGCAAGAGAGAGAGAGATGATAGATTTTTATGTAGAAACCCAAATGGGAAAAACCATGGAGAACAATCTCAATTATATGAATGAGCACCAACTCAAATTATAAAGTTCCCAAGCACCAACTTGTAGGAGCACTAACCCTTTTACCTAGCACCAACACAACAACTATTTGTGAGCACCAACTCATATGAGCACCAAACCTTTGCAAAAATTTATGAGCACCAACTCATAGGAGCACCAACCCCTCTTTTGTATAAAACACAACTATCTCTCAATATTTATTACTCAACAAATGATAGAATATAATATCTCGTACTTTTCTCTCCTCTTTTTTCATATAAAATAATTACAAAACCATGCCTTCTCTTGCATATTACAAATGGCTTCTCAAACCTTTATTTATAGCTTTCTAAATGACCTTTGGCATTCACCCTTTGTGACCCTTCAATCCTCATGGAAAATGGTGCCAAACTTGCATGACCCTTCATATCCTTGCATTTGAAAAGTCACATGGTGACCCTTCATAAGCAAATGCATCCTTTCCTCTTTTGTATTTATCTTGGTGACTTTTCATAATTTTCAAAGTGTCCCTTAATGTGACATACCCTCTTTTATCTTCACATGGTGACTCTTGAAATTCCTTAGGATGACTCTTCATGAGAAAATGTGTCCTATTCCTCTTTTGTCTTTACCCCATGACCCTTTGACTTCTCCATGGGCCCTCTTTTGACTTATATACAACCAAAAATATATTCATTAATATTAAATAAATATTATCACACATTAGCCAAGATATGAATATTAAAAACACCATTAAATGCAATGGGGCCTTTATCACCAAAAATTCTAGACCTTTGACATCAATGACAATATTTTCAATAGTTATTTGAGGGTAGCCAACCAAGATAGTGTGGAGTGATGTTGGACCATAATTTTGATTAGCCTTTATATTCATGATAAACTCCAATATAATGTCTATAGCTCAATGTCATAGAGCATGGAACATGTGACAAAACTTGTCCAAGTATGTACTCCCAATAGAGAAGTTAGGAAAATAGTGTAAGTGATGACATGTCAACATTAGACTTGTCTAAGTTAGTGTAAATAATATAAGTAAAATGATGGAATATTAATCATGGATTGTATCTAATAGGCAAATAATAAGCAACCATAAATAATAAGGTATTTGGCATTGAGTAAAATGTCACATAAATTTCAAATTTGATGGTAAACACATTAACTAATGATTGGTGGTAGGTGAGGTAACTCATGACATGTAGGGATCTTTAAAAGCCTATTTAAGGTGGGAAAATAGATTTTTAAAATATATAAGAGGTTAAACAGAAGGATAAATGTTGTAATATTATTGATAGAGTTCTTGAGTAATAGAAGGAATGCTATAAAATTAAAGAAACAATTTATTTTGATATCACCAAGTGATATAGTGTACCATGTAACCATGAATCAGTAGTAATATAAATGTTTATTACTACTATTATTTTTATTATTATTCCCATTTATGGCCATTTAAATTTTTTAATATGTTTTATACTATTTTTATTATTGATAGAATATGTTTGTAAAATTTATGATGCTTTACATTGATAAGATGGTTTCTTAAGTAACAACATTATGTTTCTTTGCCATTGATCTTATTTCATCTATGCTTACTTGTTTCCATGTATTGACACTAATATTTAATATTTCAAGTATTCATTTTCATGCATGTACTTGTATAATAAGAGTATTTGATGTCATTTCTAACTATATTTGACCTATCCCAGTTTCTCTCTTTGTGCCTCCGATGAGCGTGCAAGGATAACTTGTATGATATGCCAACATAGATAGATAGTGTTGTGGAATGCACAAGTGGCAAAGGACTAAGGAATGTTACCAAAACTAACCCAACACACAAGTATCTTACAAATATGTTTTGAACAATATATTTTAACCATGATACAAACCTTTCAAAAATAAACCTCACTATCCCTTGTACAAGAGTGTGTCCATAAGATTGTAAGATAATGAATGAACAATTGAAACATCTATAACATAGAAATTGATTATTTGAGAACCTTAACCAATTTCTAACGTACAAGTATCCACATCATTTCCACCATAACTTATTTTATAATCCATGAAATCATTGATCATGTTTTAAATCTGTTTTTTTGTACATGGCATTTAGCCATTCTATTATATTATGGATGCATAACCAAATAAATTTTGATATATATCATCTCACCATTCAATTACATTTTATTTAAATACTTTATTCTTCATATTCTGGTTAATTATAATGAATTAATACATGTTATCATGCCACCACAAGTTAGTTTATATTCCATGCAATCACTATGTTTAAATTGAATTTTTTTGTCCTTAGTGTATATCCATTCTAATATATTTTGGTTGAAACACCAAAGAGAATTTTAGTATTATCATCTCTTCCTTCACTTTCCTTTTCCTTTAATCCTTACTTCTCTTCATTTGAGTTGCCTATAATGAATTGATACACTTTTATCATGCCACCATCTACTAAATTATAATTTTACCAGAGTTTGTACCATTTATCATCATTAGAATACTAAAGGATTTAGAAAATGGAACAATGTCAGCCTTCTTTCTAATATCTAGGAAAATAACTTCTAAACCCTATGGATAACATAATGGATTCCATGTAGTCTAGATCTAATATATGAGCAACCAAAAACCTCAATTAAAGATAACATTGCATCTCACCCAAGGTTTGACCTAAAATAAAACCTCTTGGAATAGTTTGATGGTGTAGAGGGTTAAGTAACATGCATCAAAATATTATTGTCTAAGAGCATTCCATTACTTATGAATCATAAAGGAGATAAAATACAAGGCATAAATAATTATATCCATCTATAACTAATTTTATTTTGTGAGAGAGAAAGCTTGAACATTTATCATGTTAGTTTAACCCTATGTTTTTTTCACACCATCACCATTTTTCTTAGCTATATATGACTGAATTTTCAACTTTAATTACATTTATTGACATAATCCTTGGGTTATACCCTTTAGTTGGGTACCTTATTTAATGGATCCCTCTTGAGTGCCGACACATTTGGATTTAGCTCAACTTATAAGAAGTAACCATGGCCGCAAAGCTAGCTCATAAGTTTGTTCCGAAGGTTTTCATGAGGTAATATACCTCCCACTCAGGAACCACCTCCTAATGTTTTATTTGATTTTATTACTTTTGATAGTTATTGAAATTTGCTTAAAACTCAAACCATCATTAGATATTTTTTTGGGTTGTATTCTATTTGAATCCATTGTTCATAGTTGGGTGTAGAACAATTAGAACCCTCATGGCATTAAGCTTGTAGGGATTCAAAATCTAACTAAGGGGTTTTTCCTCTTTAGGTTTGAAAACCATAAAAATTAAACCATTATTCACTGACATGGCCCATGTTATGTGAGAAGTGAGTTTCTTATCTTTTCCCCTTAGACTCATGACTTTGTCATATCATACAAAGCCAAACTTAAGGTCCCTATATAAGTTTAATTCCCTAGATTACCTATGACTTTTTGGAAATTTTTGGAGTAATTGGTTAAACTATTAGGTTATTTCATTTATTTTGAAATTAACCATTTTTTTCTCACCCTCCCTAAAAGGTGCATATGTGTTGAGGTTAAACTTGCATAAGAAATATATGGAAGCATTGATAACCAGATTGGTAAAAAAATGTTTACCCAAAGGGTCATGTATATTAACCTTCCCAATACCTATTTCAGGTGTAAATCCTCATACCATATGATTAACATTTTTTCACTTATAGTCACTTTAAACCCTCTGGACAAGACCATGTTTGAAACCACCCACTCAATAATAAGAGATAATGATGGATGGCATGTGGTATGTCAAAGTAATAATCCCAATAATTCTAACCCCAAAGCTTGTGTAATTAACCCCAAGTCATCCACTTCCACTAATATGGTTGTTTCACCACCTTTAGTCCCTTCTTGGGATAATCTGTCAAACCCTATCCTAGCCATGATAAATGCACCTCAAGACATTAATTCATTTATGAAACCCCAATAATCCTCAATTATTGGATTCTCTCTCTTTCAAATGCAAAGTTATTAGTCATAGAAGGCTCTCATTTTGGTTACCAAACATGAGATATCCCTCTATATCCACAACATTAAGAAACTAAATGCTCATGGATTAATTCTCATGGTATTCACGAGGAGGCATTAATATACACTGAATGACACCATACTGTGCTTGTAAAATAACGCAGGAGCATCTACACACACAGGCAAGACATGGCTACAAAGCATGTTTGAATTCAAATTTCAAATCATTACATTTTCCCTCCAAATCTGTTGTTAAGGAGGAATAAATGTAAAAAGTAAAAGTAAAAAACAAAAGTATTGTTGGGGCTATTGAGGGAATAATGGAGGAATGGTTGAAATATTTCAACCTTGGAATGTTGTTGCAAATTTAAAACTGTTTCTTGTTTTAATCCTGAGCCCAAGTTGGGCATAGAAGTTAGAAAGGAGACAAAATATAGCAAAAATAAAAGTTTGTTAAGAGGGAGGAGAGCACAGGACATAGGAGGAGAGGAAGCATAGAAAATTCATTAAGAAAGAAGAGAAGATGAATAGGGCGTAGGAGAGATGAGGAAGAACATATAGATGGAGAACTCGTTCTCTCCATTAAAAGGTTGCAAGAAATCTAGGAACTTGGAGCTAATTATCACTTGCCTTCTCCATTTTCTTCATCAAACGAGCTAGTTCTTGTCTAGGATCCTAAAGTGGGGCAGACTAACCACTACGAAAATAAGCAAGTGAAGCTAGCCAGAAGTTTGACAAGGGGTGTAATTAACTGTGAGATGAAACCCAGTTTTGATGAAAGGAAGCCCAGTTCTGATGAAAGGAAGAAATTATCAAAGATATTGAAGTACCCTCCTACATGTACATTAAATGGAGATGACATGCAACTTCTCTAGAAATTTTGGTATTATTTGGTGTCTGATAAAAGGCCTTTTACAAAGTTTCTTCGCTATGTTGAATGGAGTGATGCCCAGGAAGCCAAGCAGGCATTAGATTTGATGTGACATATATTGATCTGGTGAGTTTCCTTCGTTGTAATATTTCTGAAGACAGAATTTTGAAATGCTAAATTTGTCAAAGCTTACACCCTGGAGATCGACTGGGTGTTTGTTTGAGGCTGCATCAGTTCTTAGAGTGTACATTAACAACAGAATATGCTGAAAGGAAAATGTCAGATCTTGTTAACAATAAAATGTGCCAACAGCCTAAGGAAGAAACTTGAGTTCATATAAATCTCTGTACAAAAGGATCGAGCTTGAGCAATAGAGGGGTTGAGCTATAGTGGAGCCAAGATGAATATAGAAAAGGACCAGTGTCAGATGCTACGCCGTTAATGGAGAGCTTCCTCTTTCCCTCAGTTAGTTATCTAATCTAAATACTTTTGTCCTGTCTAGACGCAGAGATAAACGCATATTTGTAGCCAATTATTTCATTACTAGTGATGTAGCAGATCAACAAAAAAAGTCACAGATGAAATACAGATTGAGAACAAATGTATACAAAATGTGCAAACATTTAAATAGTAGGGACTTGGTAGCTAGAATAAGAATGCCATTTCTGATCTGTTTGTTTCATTCTTTGCTCAGTATGCCTCTGTTACAAAAAAAATAGTTAAAAGGCTTGTCAGTATGTCTTTGAGGACCCACACTCTCAGATTTCTTGTGATATTTCGATTAATAATGGCTTTGGTCTGTTTAAGTCTAAATTCTTATACTGGTTAAGTCAAATAGACACAAGATGCAGAGAACTGGTTTATCTGATAAAATACAGTGACCCTCCTTAATCATCATTATGCAATTTTAAGAGTTTTGCATATAATAATGTTGTTGATTAGAGAAAACCTTTTGCTAAATGAATCAGAGTCTTCACATAGGACAAGTGCATCTTTCTTTATAGCGCATCAAATTTGGGTATCAGAGCAGTCTAAGGAAAAGTTTTCATCATTTGGTATCAGAGCTTGAAGCTCTTGGGAATTGGCAATTTGTTGATGGCTATGATTTCTAATGAGTTGTTACAGGGTTTGGAAAGAGGATCAGCAGGACAAGCATTAGGAGACCCTGGGGAGAAAAGGTATGCATGATTGTGCTATTTGATTTGAGTTATTATGTTAAGAAGCAATCAAGTGAAGGAGTTACAGGTTCAAGGCAGCCAAGCCATTAAGGCTTAAGAAGAGAAGAAGCCAAGTAAGGCTTAGTGAAGATCCAAGAAGAAGCTTGGATAGTTTGCCAAAAGACTAAGGTGAAATAGACTTAGGTGAGGTAAAGGATGGAGTTTGAAGCTTGGAAAGCTCAAAATTAAGGGATCAAGTGAATGCTCAAGAAGAAGATCCAAAACAAGTTAAGCTTGGATTTATGATTTGTATTTGATGAAGTGTTGTGTACGAGTTGCTGCAGGATTGAGAGAAAAAGATCAAAAGACTAGGATGCAAAAGGCCTAGGTGAGATCAAGTGGATTGTCAAAAGACTAGTCAAGAAGAAAGGTTTGGGTGAGGCAAGGGATCAAGAGACCAAGGTGGAAAAGACTTGGGTGAAGATCTCAGAGATGGAAGTGTTGTTGAAGGCACTATAGAACATCAAGGTATATGAGGGCACCAAGAGGAAAGCAAGCATCAAAGGTATGAATAGTTTTGTACTTGATAAAGAGATTGTTAGTTTGAAGAGAGAATTAGCTAGAATTAAAGATGAATATGAGTCTTGGATGCAGATGAATAAACAAGCATGGGTATGGCCATTGAGGAAGAGGTTGAAGTGGCCAATAGATCTCCTAGTGAAAAGGAGAAGAAGGCAAAATGAGATTGCTAAGAAGAGAGAAGCCCATAGAGGCTTGAAGAAGATAAGAAGGTTGCCAAGTGAGTAGCAAGAAGAAGTTGTGAAGAAGGTTCTCATTGAGGAGGACAAGAGAAGAAAAGAAAGAAAAGATGAAGTGCCAGGAAGAGCACTTGGAAAGATGAGAATGTCCATTAAGAGGACACTCATGGAGACATTATGGTCTCTTGTTTTTGTATTTAATGCTATTTTTGAGTGGGTAAATGCAGGTATGAGCAGCTTTATAAAGGTCAAGAGAAGGGCCTTGGAGAGTGAAGAGATTGGTGCAGGAGAAGACACCAAGTGCACAAGTGAATGTGCAAGAGAGAGAAGTGAGTTTGTTGTTGATAAGGAAGAAGAAAAGATGCATTGGTTAATGCATGAGAGAGGAGAGATGGAAGATGAAGCTGAATTCCAAGATGCCATTGAATGCCAGGAAGAAGAGGAAAGAGGACAACCAAGGACAAAGGAAGAGAAAGATTGCTCCGTGGAACAAGCTAACAAAGAGGTAAATGAAGTGTTAAGTGCTGATTTTGATTGTTATTGTGAGCATGAAGATATTAATACATAGGTTAGAAGAGGCAAGAGGAAGATGAAGTCCTCACACAAAGCAGTCAATCATGGCTACATAATGCCTAAGTGGATGGTGAAGCACACAAGCAAGCAATAAGTAAGCAAGCAGGCAAGTTTACCTTATAAGATTGAGTTTTCTCATATTCTTAATATGAATGTAAGTGTGCAAGAAAATAAAAGGACAAACAAAGTTGGTTTTTCAGTAGTATCACAAGAGCATGGTTATAGGATGCCTAAATGGCTTGAGAAGTCAATTGATAAGAAGAAGAAACAAGTATGGGTGCCTAAGAAGTCAAAGAGTGAAGATGTGAGTGTTGAGATAACAACACCAAGAAATCAATGGAAAAAGGTGAAGGCTGACACAAGTACATGGAAAGGTAAACAAATTATTTCTAATGATGTTTTTGAATCATTTAATAATCTTTTTATGGAAAATGAAGAATGGAAAGTGGCTATGAAAACTAACGTGCAGCAAGGAGAGAGTTCAAAATGGATGGATGATGGGGAAAGGAAAGAATATGTAGCAGAACAAACAAGATGGCTTCAGGCAGCAATTGAAGATAGTAAGGAGACACAAGGTAATGGTGTTCCTATTGTTTTTGATAATTATATTGATATTGGTGAAGAAGCTGATTTCTATGAAGAAACCATAAAGTGGATGAATGTAATTATAGAGGATGAAAGACAGTCTGGTCTTAAGTTTGATATAGGACATGAAGATTTGGATGAGCTTGTGTTGTGTGAAGAGTTGAAGAGGATAGAAGAGTTGTTGAATCCTCTAAGAGAGATGAAGGAAGATACAAGCCATGGTGAAGATAGCATTGGGAAGAGTGAAACAAGACAAGAGCAAAGCAAAGAGGCAAAGGCAGATTTGGCCAAAGAGCAGAAATGTGAAGGCAGCCAAGAGGCTTCATGGCCTCAATGTTTTTCTACTAAGGTTGCTTTTGATGTTTTGAATGCAGGTGTTAAAGTTGTGGAGATGAATGAAGTCCATAGTTCAATGGACAAATTTTTGAACCAAGAAGATCAAGAAGATTTTGAAGACATGTATGAGAATGAAGCATGGAGATGGGACATAATAGCTGAGAAAGAAATGAGAAGAAGAACATACTAGAAGAGGAAGAAAAGCAAGATGAAAGACAAAGACAATCAAAGACAAATGGTAGTATTGGCATTGACAACAAGACCTTGGAATCTAGGTATACAAGTGAAGACTAATGTATGGAGGCAGCATTTCATTTGAACTAAGGTTCAAATTATTTCTAGAGGGAGAGTATGATGCATGGGCATCTACACACATAGGCAAGACATGGCTACAAAGCATGTTCGTCTTCATATTTCAAATCATTACATTTTCCCTCCAAATTTGTTGTTAAGGAGGAATAAATGTAAAAAGTAAAAGTAAAAAAAGAAGTATTGTTGGGGCTGTTGAGGGAATAATGGAGGAATGGTTGAAATATTTCAACCTTGGAATGTTGTTGCAAATTTAAAACTATTTCTTGTTTTAATCCTAAGCCCAAGTTGGGCATAGAAGTTAGAAAGGAGACAAAATATAGCAAAAAGAGAAGTTTGTTAAGAGGGAGGAGAGCGTAGGACATAGGAGGAGAGGAAGCATAGAAAATTCATTAAGAAAGAAGAGAAGATGAATAGGTCGTAGGAGAGATGAGGAAGAACATATAGATGGAGAAATCATTCTCTCCATTAAAAGGTTGCAAGAAATCTAGGAACTTGGAGCTAATTATCACTTGCCTTCTCCACTTTCTTCATCAAACGAGCTAGTTCTTGTTTGGGATCCTGAAGTGGGGCGGACTAACCACTGCAAAAATAAGCAAGTGAAGCTAGCCAGAAGTTTAACAAGGGGTGTAATTGACCGTGAGTTGAAACCCAGTTCTGATGAAAGGAAGCCCAATTCTGATGAAAGGAAGAAATTATCGAATATATTGAGGTACCCTCCTACGCGTACATTAAATGGAGATGACAGGCAACTTCTCTAGAAATTTCGGTATTATTTGGTGTCTGATAAAAGGCCTTTGACAAAGTTTCTTCACTGTGTTGAATGGAGTGATGCCTAAGAAGCCAAGCAGGCATTAGATTTGATGTGACATATATTGATCTGGCGAGTTTCCTTCGTTGTAATATTTTCAAAGATAGAATTCTGAAATGCTAAGTTTTTCAAAGCTTACACCCTAGAGATTGACTAGGTGTTTATTTGAGGCTGCATCAGTTCTTAGAGTGTACATTAACAAAAAAATATGCTGAAAGGAAAATGTCAGATCTTGTCAACAATAAAATGCACCAACAGCCTAAGGAAGAAACCCGAGTTCATATAAATCTCTGTACAAAAGGATCGAGCTTGAGCAATAGAGGGGTCGAGCTGTAGTGGAGTTGAGATGAATATAGAAAAGGACCAGTGTCAGATGCTACGCCGTTAATGGAGAGCTTCCTCTTTCCCTCGGTAAGTTATCTAATCTAAATACTTTTGTCCTGTCTAGACGCGGAGATAAACGCATATTTGTAGCTGATTGTTTCATTACTAGTGACGTAGTAGATCAACAAAAAAAGTCACAAATGAAATATAGATTGAGAACAAATGTATACAGAATGTGTAAACATTCAAATAGCAGGGACTTGGTAGCTAGAATAAGAATGCCATTTCTGATCTGTTTGTTTCATTCTTTGCTCAGTATGCCTCTGTTACAAAAAAAATAGTTAAAAGGCTTGTCAGTATGTCTTTGAGGACCCACACTCTCAGATTTCTTGTGATATTTCGATCAATAATGGCTTTGGTCTGTTTAAGTCTAAATTCTTATACTGGTTAAGTCAAATAGACACAAGATGCAGAGAACTGGTTTATCTGATAAAATACAGTGACCCTCCTTAATCATCATTATGCAATTTTAAGAGTTTTGCATATAATAATGTTGCTAATTAGAGAAAACCTTTTGCTAAATGAATCAGAGTCTTCACACAGGACAAGTGCATCTTTCTTTATAGCGCATCAAATTTGGGTATCAGAGCAGTCTAAGGAAAAGTTTTCATCATAAAATTTCTATCCAAGAGCCAACAATAATTTTTAAGTAACTACTTTACAATGTTGGAAGGCTAAGACAGTAAAATCATGAACCTCAATATTTCTAATGAATGTTTTTATTAGAAAAATCATGGTTTAACTAAAATGATCTATAAGTACTTAGTTTAAGATAATTTTTTAAAAATATTATATATGCACATTGTCTATCTATAGGTTGCGAATATAAATGGTTATAATCTCCAGATGGTAGCTAAAAGAATCTATCCAAGTGTGACTTTCCATATGCATGCACATGATGGAGGGTATGATAATGTCATTATAATGATTTTTCCACTCTCTGCATTATTTTTGATAGACTGGGGAATGGACCCATATAAATATGCCCTTTGGATTATTTTTAATTTTGATGGAAAAATCCTCAGTCTTATCAATCTTTATGATTCCAATGATGCCATCAAGCAGGCTACTCTTTGGTAGTGGTTAATGAAATACCTTTCTATGGCCTAATTAATCCTCTATAAAATGGTCAATTCATCTGGTCAAGATATATAATAACCATTTTTATCTCAATACTTTTCATTTTCATCATGTTCTTACCCTAGCCCATATCAAGTGAGTGTGAAATATGGTCCCTCACCCTTAGAGAAATATTGGGTGGATTTATTGGTGAAAGGTAGCCATCACTCATACTACCACTTTTCTCTTTTTCTGGCAAAAAATTAGATCTAATCAAGAAGAGAGATAACTCAACCTCTATGTGAGAATTTTATTAATGGATCCCTATTGACTAGGTGGATGATGTATTACTAGGTGTTTTTTGTAGTCTACCAAAAGTGCAAGGCAGACTACCAAATGGGTCATCAATATTGCATATCAAATGGTCTAGCTAAATGAGAACTTTAATTAGCATGAGTTCCTAGTCTTTAATCTCATAATAAACATTAAGAAGATTGTCAATATCACATCACATGATTTCCAATACTAGTTCCTAGTATTATGTTTCTCTCAATTTCTATCTATTTCTTATGAAAGAATAAGTAAAAAACTAGTAATAAGGGTGTGGTAGACGAACCTATTTATTTATGCATGCATGATCCAAATGATCATGAAGAGATCCTCTTTATATTGGGAAGAATGACTTGTAGATAAGAAAACACTCATGTAAAGGGTTTTTATATGAGTTGCAAAGTGGATTACCTAGCATGAGCTAGATTTAAGAAACGTGAGCTTGCTAGGAGGCTATCAATCCACACTCTTAAAATAGTCAAGTTAAATGAAATAAAGGTGGAATACTTAAATCAAATAATAGAAAATACTAAAATAAAATGCAAAAATAAATAAATGCTTGATAAAATTAAAATAAACTAATTAAGTAAATAATAGGTCAATACTAATGCTAAATAAGTTGGGTTGGGTTCAGAAGATAGGTGGGATCTCTATGAATAGGTAGGGACACAAAAAGTGGAATTTGGGTGAGGATAAGTAGGTAGAAATAACTTGTTATTAATTCTTACCATAGTGACTATCGATAGTTAGGGTGACCATCGATGGTTATGTTGACCATCAATAGTTAGGTAACCATCGGTGGTTAAAGGTGACCATCGATGGTCAGGGTGACCATCAATGGTTCTTGTGGATTCTAGGTATGTTAAAAAAGGGGTCTATTTCATGTTGTAAAAATGGTTAGTAAGTGTTTTTGAGGTTAAGTTAAGATCTAGGGGTCATAAACTAGATAAATAAAGATTAAAACAAGAAATGTACTTAGCTGGTTACTTAATAGTGGGTAGTTGATCCTAGAGTAATTTTGTCAAAGTAATAGTACGTTGCCTGAAGAATGATTTTGATAGAGATTCAAGGCTTTGGCATGGTTTCTAGCTTACTAAAGGGGAACTTGAAAATAAGTTTGATAGCTCCTAATGATTGTTGTTTGCCTAATGGATGAATGCTTGGATGAATGGATTGATTGATCATGGATCCTCTTCCATTTCTTGCTCCCCTCCTTTTATTAGAAAAAAGAGATGGAGGTGGAAGGTTCCATAGGAGGTTTGGTTGGTTTTTGTGATGTGTTAGCTTTCCATCCATATTAAATTTTGACATGTTAGCTTGCACACAGCTTGAGTTATCTTTGGCCAGATGGGGAAGAGACCTAACTATCGATGGTTGAGTGTCAAAGGTTAAGTGGGGTAAAAGGGTGGGTTTGGTCAATTAGTTAAACTAACCATGGTTAGGCTCAATTTGGGGTCAAAGGGTCATATTGGTCCCAAGGGGGTCTTAAGGTAGTTTAGGGGTGTTTCAACATTCAAAACTATAATGTGAAAAATTCTAGAGTCTAAATTTTACCCTTTTTTATTATGTAGTTTATGTTATCAAGCTGTAAAATGAAAATGGATTGAGGGTCAAAGGATTGGTTGTCCTGAGTATGGGAGGAGGTGTTTCACCTCAAACTAGGATTCAATGAGGTAAAATTGAATCAGGTGTGGGTTTGATATGTGTTCTATGGTGAGTCATGAGGTTGGTGATAATGGTGGTTAGGCATTTGAAATGCAAAAATATGCATAAAATGCAACTAAGTGTGATAGCTAAAATCATGCATAAACTAAGTTTTCATGATTGGTAAAAATAAGGTTGGTTCTAGAAGGATTGGTGGGGTAACTAGGCCACAATATTAGGCATAGCTAATCAAGTTATTCCTATCAAGTCTCCTATATAGGGTCAGTATTCTCATAGGTATCTAAGGAAGGAAGCGCTCCCAAGAAAAACATAAATTGTATTTTGTGCGCTATGTGGTGAAAATTCAAATGTTCAACATGGCAAGGTTGGTTGGTATAATAAAAAAGAACCAAGGCAATGTTTTCACAAAATATGTGATAGTTTAAGAAAAAATAGCCAACATCAAGGTGGATGTGGTTGGGTGGCTAAATGGTTGGAGAGGGTGTTTTCTAGTGGGTCATGGTTGGTTTACAGAGAATAGGTATTCTTTGAAGGTTTGTTTTAGTTTGGTAGAGAAGGGTAATCTCTAAAAGTGGACACTAAGGTATTTTTTGCTAAATTTTTTGAAAATTGGGTTTCTTAACTGTCGATAGTTAGGGGTCCTAAACTCAACCATCAATGGTCACCCTGACCATCAATAATTAGGGGAAACCCTAAAACTATGGAGGACAAAAGTGAAAAATAGAAATCATTTTCACTATCTACATTTTGATTCTCTGACTCCTATGCATATTGGTGTTCTTAGCATTTTATGTGAACATGTTGATGAGGTGGGGTTGATTGCTGATTGGTATATTGGGTGTTTGTGTTGAGCTAGCATGGGACTAAGGATGTAGGACAAATGAGGATGTGGTTAAGCGATGGGATTTAGGATTCCTCCTCGATGATGGTTGAGGAATGAGGTATGTGCTACCTTAAATTGATAGGTTAGGCTGATTTTGGTCATTATTAATTAATTTTTTTATTTGATATTGATTTGGGGGGTTTAGGGTTTTGACCTAGTTTTTAGGTTTTGGTTGTTATTATGAAATATTTTGGGGAAAATTGGTTTTATAAGGGTAGGCTAGGTTGAAAGGGGTTAAGGTAGATATTAAATAGGTTGGTTGTAGGTTAGAATGAAATTTGAGTGGTTTCATGGTAGGTAGGGTTGGGGAGTTTTTGTCAGTGGTCACACATAGTAACCATCAGTGGTCATACCCAACCATTGATAGTCATACTTGACTATCAATGGTTGAAGACTTAAGGTTGAATGGTCATTAGACCATCAATGATCATAGTGACCTTTGGTAGTCGAGTACTCAAGATAAAAGGTTAGGTTTGCAGTTAATGGGATTGGCTAGTTTTTAAGGGGTAATGGTGTTTTGGTAATGCTAATGATGGATGTTAAGTGGTTTTTGGTTAGGGTAAGGGTAATGGGTTATGTTTTAAGACTATAGGATAAAAAAATAGGGTAAGTTGATAGAGGAGGCAAGATTGTGTTATTAGGTAGGATGAATGAGGTTCACGAGTAAAGTAGTTTATAAGAAAATTAAGTGTATTTTTATAATAAATTTTATAGGCACGTGATCAGATCTAGATGAGGGATCAAGTTACTCAAATCTTTATGGAGATCCATGAAGGGATGATATATGGTAAATGGGTGTATATAGAGGAGGTTGGTCTCGATACGATGATGCATTTCTAACACATGCCATGAGATGTAAAAATGATCATGGCCATCATCAAGAGATGGGACCCAACCATGAACAATTTTCTCTTATCGATGGGTAAGATGACCATCCTACTAGAGGATGTACATAGGATTACACAACTACCCTTTTGGGGGGAGCTGATATATCATATTGAAAGTGAGGAGAGAGATGATCATGTAGAGCTCCTATATGGTGAGGATCAAGCCTTTACTAGGTGACATGATAACAATTTTAAAAATAGGCCATTATATTAGAGGGCTAGAGATGATCTAAGGTTGATGATGATGATAATGGCAATCTCTTGATTTGCATTTTTAGATTTGAGTAATGGGTAGTGTCTTTAGCTACTACTAGGTGTTCTGGTGGAGATGTTGCTTGGTTTGATAGTTTTTGGGTGGGCATTGATTTTATTGATTTAGATATATAGGGATCTATGGGGGTTTCAAGATCACTAGAGATATGGTATTAGTGTGGGGTTTATGCTACATTATTGGGCCTATGAGCAAATTTAGGTGCTGAAGTCGATGGGGCTACCATGGGACAGATATGCCCAGATGGACTTCAAGGTAGGTTTCATGAAGTGCAGGGGTGATTATGCAGTCATAGGAGCTAGAGGAGGCATGAGGGATATTGATTAGTTTAGGGGGACATTGGATGCCCTAGTGGTTAGAGATATGGTTTGGAGGCCGTATATTAGCTTTCTAAGGTGGGCCCACTACACTCAACACATTTTATCGATGCAAAGCTATAAGTGGATGTTTGAGAGAAAGGTTGAGATTGGGATCATTCTTTTTGATAGGGTTTAGAGGTAGTCTAGGTTAGTATAGGGAATTTTGGGTCTATTCTCAAGGTACAAGTGGGAGGATGCAGAGTTTTTGCTTCTAATACCACAACTAGTAGAAGTGGTTCTTGATTTTAGAGATTTTCCTACTAGAGTAGAGATTTATGATGTTAGTTTTATTGATGGCTAAATGGTATGGTACCAGGTTGTCTATGTAGATTCATATTTTGGATGGGATGATGGGGGACAATAGCCCATAGATGTGGACCTAGCTGGTGGGGGTCCACAGGTATAGGTACATGTAGGTAGGCTTGATGGAAATGTAGGAGCAACATTAGCCACTACATAGGAATAGATTATAGCTTTATAGGGGAAGGTGGTGATGTTATAGGGCTAGGTTATGACATTGTAGGGTCAGTTAACCATTATGATGGGTGACAAGGACTAGGCCATGACTTCCTTAGGCTTGATGACCTAGGAGAGGTGCTCCCTAAGATAGATAGGAGGAGTAACTATAACACCAGTAGGACCACCAAGTAGTATCCCTATGGCATGGTATTTGGCTATAATTGAGGAGTTGTGTTATGAGGTCATAGTTTTGATAGAGTGTACACATGATCCTTGATTGGGTGAGTAAATAACCATCTTGGTAGGTGGTTCATGTGTAGTGACTCTAGGTCAATGGGCTACTTTGATGGGTGGATAAGTAGGCACCTCAAGGGGGTAGACACCAGGTAGCAACGGTGCCCTAGGGGCATAGGGTATGATATGATGTGTATAGATGTATATGATTTTGATACCTACCTACAAGCTGATGTAGTGAGATGTATATGTTTTGAGAGAGAGATGCACATGATTATATGCACTATTTGATGTTGATGAGGCATGATGTATATGATATGATGATGATGATATATAGATTTGATTTTGTGGTTCATGGTTTTAGTTTTGATGTTTATGCTTATGAAATGTAGACTCATTAGCTTAGGCATGTGATGATTATGGATGATGTTTATGGTATTGTTATGATTAAGGTGCTTGGATTATGATTGTGATGTTATGGATATGATGCTTGGATTATGATTATGATGTTTATGGTATTTTTATGGTTATTATTCTATACATAGTTATGATGTTATGAGGAGGTGAAGTGATTTATTTTATTGATTATGATAGTGATGATGTTTTGATTATGGTTATGATCATGGATGATTATGATTATGTGATGCTTTATTTTTCAAATGGATATGATGTTTATGATTATATATGTAATGTGGTTTATGATTATGGTTGTGATCATGATGTTTTGATTATGGTTATGGTGTTTATAGTTTATAGTTATGATTATTGATTCATAGTTATTTTGTTTAGATGTGGGAAAAGAGATGAAAAATCATGAGACCTAGGATTAACTAAATAGATGAACCAATTAGGAGAAGATAAGGAGGATACATGATTCTTATTCATTGGCAAAGACAAAAAAAACCCAAAGTTAGATTGGCCTAATGAATATAAGACCTTTGAATGCTTCGCATTAACATGCATTAGTTGATAAAAAGGTGTCTTGATCACATTGTGTCAAGTAATCTCATAATGCCTTGATTTGTAGATGGTACAAAGGGGAGATAGGTGATAGGTAGAATAACCTTTTGAGGGTTGGTTTTCCCTTTCTATAGGTGACCTAGGAACCTTAATAGACAAGTCCATGTTTTAACGCAAGGTGTATATTGATCAATGTGGAAAGTGTATTGATGTTATATATGAAAACTGATTGCAACTTTCTTAGGATAGATTGTTCTGATTTTGATATAAGGTCTTTTAATTACTTAATTTTGATAGGTTAGTGAATTTGATCAATAAATGAAGCTTAAAATGATTTATTTGAAAAAATTGACTTCGCCATCTTTCAAGGGAGTGGTCCAAGTTTGGGCTTATTTATTTTGGTAGCTATCCTTTAAGGGAGCATTTTACCCTTTTAAGGTAATTTTAGATTTTTGGGAAGCTGTCCTTCAAGGGAGTAATCTGCATGCTAGAGATGTTTGACCCAAATGATATTTTGGTATCCCAAATTTTTTTGATTCTAGGTTTGACATGGATGAGTCTATTTAGGCTTAGAGGTTTACCTTTATTAGGGAAAAACCTAGAGCACAAGAAGGTTAATGATAGGTGAAAGGGGTGGTTTTAAGAGATAATGACCATGTTATTCCATCTGATTAGGTTTGAAAATTATCCATGAGAACCATGCCATGGGTAGAGCCATGGTACCCATATTTAGGATTAGGGTATGATTGTGATGGTCAATCACATGTTTCTATGTTGTAATTGGTTATCCTTAAAGGGATAGGGTAAAAATCTCATAAATCAAGAGATGAGATTAAGTTAGACAAAAGGTGAGTTTGATCCCTATTTAACAAAAGAAAAGACATAGATGCAAAGAGACGAGTGTCATTTAACTCCTCATTTAATCAATATTCAATTGATGTTTTATCAACTAGGGCTGGTGTCCAAAGCTATCCATAGTAAGGTATAGGATGGTAGATCTAGAAGTCTACTTATGGGGGTGTTTTGATGGTCCTATTCTAACTTTGACTAAAGAAAGAAATGTGTCCTAAACTATTTGATTCACTCTTTTATTGAAAATGAAGAAATCAAATCAATCCACTCTTTAGCTTGAAATTAAAAGGCACACTTCTATTTATGCTTGCATGGAAAGTAAAATCACACTCCTAACTAACAAAAGGAAATTTTCTTCACACATTTGTTGTAAAAGAAAGTACACTTTGCTTAGAAAGGAAATGATTTTTGGAATAAGAAAATGCCTTTTAAACTATGAATTTGTTTTGATGTTTTTTTATGAATAAATGTAAATAGTAACAAGATTCTAATTAGTTATAAGATTTTTACCCTATCCCTTTAAGGATAACCAATTACAACATAGAACCACATGATAACCATCACGTGGTTCTATGTTGTAATTGGTTATCCTTAAAGGGATAGGGTAAAAATCTCATAAATCAAGAGATGAGCTTAAATTAGACAAAAGGTGAGTTTGATCCATATTTAACAAAAGAAAGGACATAGATGCAAAGTGATGAGTGTCTTTTAACTCCTCATTTAATCAATATTCAATTGATGTTTTATCAACTAGGGCTAGTGTCCAAAGCTATCTGTAGTAAAGTATAGGATGGTAGATCTAGAAGTCTACTTATGGGGGTGTTTTGATGGTCCTATTCTAACTTTGACTAAAGAAAGAAATGTGTCTTAAAATATTTGATTCACTCTTTTGTTGAAAATGAAGAAATCAAATCAATCCACTCTTTAGCTTGAAAGTAAAAATCACACTTCTATTTACACTTGCATGGAAAGTAAAATCACACTCCTAACTAACAAAAGGAAATTTGATTCACACATTTGTTGTAAAAGAAAATACACTTTACTTAGAAAGGAAATGATTTTGGAATAACAAAATGCCTTTTAAACTATGAATTTGTTTTGATGTTTTTTTATGAATAAATGTAAACAGTAACAAGATTCTAATTAGTTATAACGAGTTAATAAAACATAACATAAATACCGTACGTAATTCTTGGTTCCAAGGAGAGTGAGCCCTTGCTCCTCTTGGACTCAGGAATAAATATTAATCAATGCTAAAAACTAAAGTTATAATTCATAAAATTGAAATGATTACAATCTCGCTAAAACCTATCATATACTTATATGTATTTTTCTTCTATTATCTGATCTCTATCATCTCATATAATATCTAATATCTTTCAATGATGAAAGTATTACATTTTATACTAATACAATCAACTCAAAATAGGATGCAAATAAGTAGGATTCTTTGGTCAATCCATTCATCCAAAGATAGGAGATTAGATTTCCAAGAGATCTAATTATTCTGATGAAATAAATATATTATCCTATAATAGTCCTAAGATCCAATTCTATACAATTTTATCAAAAGAAAATCCTAAAAAATAATAGGAATTTATTTTTCTTATTTGAATCCAGCTGGAATGATTCTCTCTTCTCTTATCTGGCTGCCAGCTTTCCCATTTGTAGCTTCATCCTTACAAAATTCTCAGAATTGACCCTGCAAAGTTGGTAAGAATGAGCTTGTGAAGTTCATATAAACAAGCCTATGGAGTCTATATAAATAAGCCTATGGAGTCTGTAGAAACAAGCCTATAGAGTTGTAGAAATAAGCCTATAGAGTCTATAGAAACAAGCCTACAAACTCTGTAGAAACAAGCCTGTAGAGTTCATAGAAGTAAGCCTGTGGAGTCTATAGTTCTACTGGATGGAGATCAAAATTGAACTTTTACTATACATCACTTGTGTCTTCTTCCTAAGCATTATTCATAAAAAAAATCACTAAAACATTCTATGTATTAGACATTAATGACAAAGTAAAGGTTTAGTCTTTGGTTCAATATAAACAAGATAAGTATCCATTTTCCATGTAATAGCTATCTAACAATCTATGATTTGCATAAGATAATATCCTTTGAGAGATGAATTGAGAGAATTAACATGTCAATAATGAACCATATTCTGAGCTCATCACAAAGCATTAAGAGGCTCAAGTTCTGGCTTGCCTTTGAAAGAGGACACATAATAAGCTCCTAATCCATACTTGTGGGTTATGATGTAGGGTCCAAGCCAATTGAAATCAAACTTGCTTCATTTAATTTTCTCCATAATGGTCACATATTAATTTTCCTTTAGGATGAGGTCTCCAATGTTGAATTCCCATTCTTTTAGGTGTTTATTATAAACATTCTTGATATTCTCTTGATAGACATAAAGGTGGTTAAGCTTTGCTATGTATCATTCATCAAGTAGCTCAAGTTATATGAGATACTCTTGACTATAGTTGCTCTCAGAAATGATGTCTTATAAGGATATGTGAAGAGAGAGAATCTAGACTTCAAGAGGCAAGACCACCTCTAATCTAAAGACAAAAGAGAAAGGGGTAGCATCCATATAGGTTTTAATGCTAGTACAATAAGCCCATAAAGTGAAAGGGATGTTCAAGTGTCAATCTTGAATATAAACACTAACCACTTTGGTTAACATCTTGTTAAGGGTTTTGTTAAAGGAATCTACCTATCCATTTTCTTGTGGATGATAAGGTGAGGAAAATCTTAACTTTATGCTAAATGAATCATAAAGACTTTAGACTTGCTTGTTTTTAAAAAAATTGCCATTATCAGTTATGATCTTATGAGGAACACTGAAATAATAGGTGATATGATGATTGATGAAGTTGACTATTTTGTCAGCTTTAGTCAAGATGAGAGGAATAGTCTCCACCCACTTGGTGAAATACTTGATGGTAGTGATGATGGAGTGCTACTACTATGAATAATATGGGTTAATTTCACCAATAAAGTCTAGACCCCATTATGAGAAGGGCCAAAATTCTTTTGATACTTCAAGGCCATGGGCCAGCATATGATGAAAGATGTGTGTTTTTGGCATTTAACATACTTATTTACATAATCATAATAGTCTTGGTTGAGGGTGGGCCAATAATAACCAAGGCAAAGGATACGTTTAATGATAGATAGACCCCTAAAGTATCCCCCATATATCCCATCATGAATTTCCTTGATAACATGAGAAGCTTCTTAACTATGTACGCAATGGAGAAGGAGGTCATCAAATCCAAATTTGTATAGGATTCCCCTTAGTATGGTATAAAAAGATGTACTTTGAATAAAGGCTATTTGGGCATTACTAGATAGGTTGGGAGAAATGATATTAAGGTTGAGTTAGATAAAAGTTTTCTTATACCAAATGTCTGATGGAGATTCTTCCACACTATAAATGGTAGGGAGGTTAGGTTAGATATAAGAGGGTGTGATAAATTAATGAATGGTGATAAATATATTAGAAGTGGAAGGTTGAGATGGGATATAGGAAGAAAAATAAGCCATTGTATCCACAAACTTATTAGAAGAGGTTCACCATCAAGGGGAATGAGAAAAACTCTGACAGCCCCACCATGCTGCCATTTTAAGCCATCAAAAAATATGGTCATTTGGTAGGTGACATCCTCTTGAGAAAGAGTCATGATGGACTCATCAAGAAACACAAGAGGAAGTGGTTAGTTTTTTGGAAAAGGAGCTTTAGCAAATTGATCAACAATGACTTTCCCTTTAATTGACTTCTGCTGGAGGAACTCAAGGTTAAACTCAATTAAGAGCATGATCCACTTAGCCATATGCTAGTTTTGGTATGGTTTAGAGTGCATGTACTTGAGTGGGTCAGTTTGGGTGATGACAAAGGTTTTGTGATTAAGGAGGTAATGATGAAGTTTGGTAGACATGAATATTAAGGTGAGGCAAAGCTTATCAGTATGGGTGTATCAAGTCTCATACTCTATAAGTTTTTGACTTATATTATAGATAGCTTGCTCTTTATTTTGTTCATCACAATGAGTGAGCATTTCCACTAAATAATGGTCAATGGTAGATATATAAATATATAAGGTTTGGTCCTTTTTAGGAGGGATAAGAATAGGTGGAGAAAGGAGGTACTCTTTGAGTGAATCAAAGACTTGTTGGTAGTCCTTAGTCCACTTAAAAGATGTATCTTTCTTGATGAGGTGGTAAAATGGTTGACATTTATCTAATAACTAAGAGATGAAGTGATGTATTGATTGGAGCTTCTCATATAGGCCATGAAATTACTTAAGGTGGATTGGAGGTGGTATTTCTAGGATTTCATTGACTTTGGTAGGGTCTACTTTGATTCCTCAAAGAGAGATGATAAGGCCAAGAAGCTTTCCCAATAGGACCCCAAAGACACATTTATTGGGGTTGTGTCAAACATGGAAGTGGATTAGGAACTCAAAGATAGTATTGAGAACTTATATATTATCTTTATGGTATTTAGATTTCCCAAGGAGATCATCTACATAATCCTCTATGATTTTATTGATGAGATCATGGAAGACGTAGGTCATCACATGCTGGTAGTTACTCTAGCATTATTTAAACCAAATGACATGACCTTATATCATAAAGTTATCCATGGGGTGATGAAAGAGGTTTTATGTTAATCCTTGGGGGTGATCAAGATCTGATTATATCTCAAGAAACCATCCATGAGAGATAATATCTCATGGCTGGTTGTAAGATCAATAAGTTGGTCGATGCTTGGCAAAGGGAAGTCATCCTTTAGATAGGGAAGGTTAAGGTCATGAAGGTCAATATAGAGGCAAACTCCCCCTATGGGTTTAGTAATGGGGATGATACTGGAAACCAATTAGGGATAGTCAATGGGTTGAATGAAATTGATAGCTAAGAGGAGTTGAATCTCTTCTTTAACTAGAAAGGTGATACGATTAACTAATATTAACTTTACATATCTTGGGCATATGCCCAAGATATGTAAAGTTAATATTAGTTAATCGTGATATCAAGATATGCCCATGATCAAATTAGCTTTACAATATGGTGATATCCTATTGCTTTGAAGAATCTAAGGATTAACTAATATTTACAATGTGGGGGTTATCTTGAGTACCCAAGATGACATTGATAGTGGATTCATTCAACATGGTTTGGTTTTTAAGAGGAAAGGATTTGTGGATAGAATAATCCCTTGCACTAAGATAGGTGATAATGGAAACGCCATCCTAATGTTGGATGGTATGGATGGTAGGAGAATCATTTTCTACCATTTCAAGATTAATCAGAGGAAAGATTTTAGTTTGGTCTTCATTTTGATAGGTCAGGGGGCCCAAAATAATGATATTGACTAAAAAAAAGTTAGGAGGGATGATTTTAAAATCCTATAAACTTGAGAGAGGTGGGGTTGGTGGGGATGGAATGTCTTACTCAATTGTGATGATGGGCTTGGGTGAATCAGTGGGTTATTCTAGTGGGACAAACCCAAGGCCAAATAGCTCATGAGTTTTTTGGATTTTAATCAAAGGTAACTCATGGGATCCATATTAATAATGATTGAGGCCAAATACCTTCTAAGAAAACCTATGAAGGTATAATATAGCAATTTTTTTATTCAAATAGGAAAAATTAGAGGTGAATGGTTGGATAGAAGAGGTGGTGGAGGAAATAAGAAGTAAATGATCAAGTCCCCCATAGATGAAATTGGTTTGGTGGTTAGGGAGCCCAAAAGGAATGATGGTTCTGATATTGGGATCATAATTAGGATTATGGTCAAGGTTATCATACTCTTGAGGAGTAGGGAAGACATACAAGGCCAAAAGGTGATACTCTCCCAGTGAGAGATGTTGGAACATAGGTTCCAAGGGTCCTCTTTGGGGATCTGAGAAGAAGGGATAGATGAGCTAGTTGAAGTTTTATCAATGGTAGGGGTGGAGTTATTTTTGGTTGGTGGTGAGGTGGATGAGTGAGGAATAAGAACATCATTAGGTTGATATGTCATGTTATAATATGCAAAAGGATTAGGGTCATCTTGTATAGTGAAGACTTGACCCTCATGTTTAAACCTGACACATTGATGCAAGGTGGATGGGACACAACTCATGGCTCAGATCCAAGGACATCCAAATAATATATTATATTGAAACTCACCTTATATGATGTATAATATCTATATAAGTTTTTAAGGTCCCAAGTAGATGTAGAGGATGATTTTCCCCAAGGTTGTGGTCATAATATCATTAAAATAATGGAGGACCACTAAGTTTTCTAACATGATATTATTTGGTAGATGGAGTTGGTCATATGCATTAAAGGAGATAATATTAATTCTATCTCCCCCATAAATCATCACCCTTTTGATGTGGGTTTTATTGATGTATGCAGTGATCAAGAGGGGAGGATTGAGATCTTTAAGATTAACATAAGGTATTTCTAAATCCTTAAATATGACAAGGGTAGAAAGTTGAAGAGCTTTGACAAAGGATTCAAGAGGTTGAGGGTCTTTGGGGTAGACCTCTATAAATTATAGGGCATCTACTAGTGCTTATAAGTGAGGGGGTGAGGTTTTGATTAGTTCATATAGGCTCATCTTCACTAGTGTCTAGTGGAGCTATTTTAGAACTACTCGTTGGATAGATTCACAAGGGTTAGAGGGAGATGCACCCAAGATGGATATTTTGGGTTTTGGTTAAGGTAAAGGTGATTTTTCTTGATTTTGGTTTAAATTTTTATGGATGGAAGGATAGGTTCATGGAATGGAAACTTTGGCCTTTCCCTTATCCTTTTGTTGGGCCTGAACTTAGGTGACTATATGGATAGTGTGGATGTGGGGAAGTGTTGGTTTAGAAGGCTACTTCAATTCCTCCTCACTCTTAGATGAGAGTGTAGGAGTAGGTAAGGGTTGGGTAGGTTTGTTTTATGGTTGGGTTGGTAATGGGATTAAGAGAGGTTCATATGATAATAGATCATCTTCATCTCATAAGTTATGGACAAGCATTTGGAGAGATTTATAGTTATTTGTGTTATGTTTAGGTGTCCTATGGTATGAGCATATTAAACTATCATTGAACCATGATGTTTTAGGACTTGAGGGGTTGAAGGGTTTGATAGGTGGTAGGTTTATAAAATATTTTTTCAATAACCTTTGTAAAATTGTCGAATAATATTTGAGCAAAAGTGTTGATGGTGATGGACTTTTCATTTTTGGGGTGGGAGATTTTTTAGAAGTGGGATTCAACATGGAAGTTGTGGGTGGTAGAATGGTTTTGGTAGGTGGGTTTTATTGGTGTTGGATGGTTTTGAGGTGGAGGATTTAAAGGTGAAATATTTAGAGGTGGATAATTGAGATGATGAAGGTTTGGAGATAGGTGGGAAGGTGGAGGTAGATAGTTTGGTTAAAAAAGATGGGGAGGTTGATGTTTTGGAAGGGGTAGGTAAAGGTAGAATGAGAGGAAAAAGTTTGGTTTAGGTAGTTCTGGAAGGGTTGGCCTTCTTGGTATAAATATGAGCTCCTAGGATGGAAGAAGGATGGGGTCCCAAGATATAAGGTAAGAGGGAGGAAGGTGGCATGGTTTTGGTTCTAGGTGGGGGTTTGGGTGGTTTCACCTTCTTGGTTGGTTTGGTTAAGATTTTCTTTGGTGGACTAGATGGGGTTAAGTCCAAGTTCAAAGATGGGTGGATAAAGCTAGGAGTAGGGAGTATCCCTTAGTTATTGATGGGTTTGGTTAAAGAGTAGTAAGGTGATTTGATAATTTGGGATGGAAATGGTTTAGATGGTTCTTCCATGGTTTTGGAGGGAGAGGTGTTTGATGAAGGGATTGAGGTGATGATAGGTTTAATGGTGGATAAAAATGAGCTTGCAGGTTTAAGTTTATTTTGATAGGGGAGCCCAAGATGGTGCCAAAGGTTGGCTCGATCCAAATTGGGTTGAGAAGAGAATTCTAGGCTTTAGATTAGTCTAGAGAAGGGTTTTTAAATGGGTTTGGTTCTTTGGGCATCAGATTCAAAGATTAGGCCCATAGGTTGAGGTGAGGTAATGGTTTCTTCATCCTTGTCCTTGATGAAGGGTTCCAAGATTTTGGAAGATGTTTCCTTTATGGAATGAATGGATAAAGTGATCTCTCTTTGTGGAATGGTTTCAAAAGAGAGAGTGGGTGATTACATGATGTGGGAGGAAGGTGTGATGGAAATTATTTCCTCTTTTGGTGTCTCTATCAAAAGTTAGGTGGGTAAGTTTGTTATATCATGAATTGAAGGAGAAGAGGTGGTTACTTCCTTTGTTTGGGTATCCAAAGGAACGAAGGGTGATTCCACCACTTCAACAAGTGGAGTCAAGGAAGAGGTATTTGAGGCAATGGTTTCCTCAATGATAAGTTTATTGATAATTACATTGATTGTATGGACCTCACGAGCATGAGAGGATTCTGGTTTGTTATCATCATGGTTGGTAAAAGGGGCATGGTTGGGAAAATGTTGTCAAAAGATGTTGAGTGACTAATTTGGAAGTGCATTAGGATTGTCTAATGTAAGTTATCCTTTATCAATCAAGTTTTGGATAATGGTTTTGAAGGTGTTACACCTACTAATGTCATATCCAATGAAATGGTGGAAATCACATAGATCATTCTCATTGTACCAACTAGGCACAAGGTGAAAAGCATCAAATTATAAATTTGGTTTGATAGAGGGAAGTTGTATGATGTTGGATTTGAGTAACTTGTCTAAAATTGAAGCATAAGACTCCCCTAGCAGAGTGTATTATTTTGGGGTACCCTAGTTTTGACTTTGGGTTTGTTGGTTAGAGGGGTTAGAGGAGTTAGTTTGGCTGAAAAATAGAAGTGAAGAAATTTTAAATACCACCATGTTTGAAACTACCTTTTGTTTGGTATTAGGGTAGTTATATTAGTTGGTGGTTTTGGATGAGGAATGGTCATTGGATTTAAAGCTAGAGTTTTTGTTTCTTAGTTTCAACTTCCCCTCATTGATGGCTCTGATTTCTAGTTTTCATTTTATAATGAAAGCCTCATCAAAGTTTCTAAAGTTTTGAACCTATAGAGTAGGGGTAATGTGTTTGACATAATCTCGAGAGAAGAGTTCAATCAACTTAGGTTGAGGCAATGAGAAAGAGAGTTGGTTGATAATACCTCTCCATTGAGCTACAAAATTGGCAATTGATTTATCATCAAATTGCTTGATGGAGTAGAGGTTAATGATGGAGACCTTAAATATATTGATTAAAATGGTCTAAAAATGTTTGGGCAAGTTGGAAAAAGGAAAAAATGGAGTGCTTAGTGAGAGCACTATACTAATCTAATGCTAGTTTAGATAAAGACATAAGAAAGGTACGAAGGAGAAGAGCATCATCATAGGAAATAAAAAAGAAATCATGCAAAAACACTCTTAAGTGTTGTTAGGGGTCCTCTTTGCTTTGGAATTTAGAGAATTTAGGTAGTTCTGATTAAGGAGGGTAAAGTTGGATAGGTATAGATGGGTGAATAGGTTCATTATAGATTTGGTCATAAAATAAGAGGTTGTGATCCCCAAATATAGATGACTCTAACTTGGTCATTTTGTCCATAAATATTTTGACCAAATCTATTTGGGGTTGGGTAGTTCTATTATTGTATGGTAAGTTTTGTTGGAGTTAGGTGGATGTGATGTATGGGTAACTAGTAGAAGGTTGAGAATATGACACATGTTGTTAGGTGGTTATTGAGGGTTAGGATGATAACACATAAGGGTTAATGGGCATAAAATGTTGGGTATAAGATGGAGCTATGTATCCTTGTGGATTAGGAGCATAGTGTGGGTAGGGTATAGATATTTGTTGAGAGGTTGATGTGGGTTGGTTAGGTAGGTGGTATGATTGGATTGGTAGATTGGGGAATTGATATGGATTGAGTTTAAGGTATGGTATGGTATAGTTAATTGGTTGGGGGTGAGTGGTGACTCTGGTACTAATAGGTGGAAGGGTAAAAGGTATAAAAAGCACCACATTTTGAAGTGGGGTGGAGATTATTAGGTTGGTAGTGATTAGGGGAATAGTGGTAATATGGGTAGAATATATCCTCATGACAGATGGAGTATGGTTAATTAAAGGCAAGGTTGATCCTATGTTGGAAGAGTTGTTAGTTGGTGTATGGGGTGTTTGGTCATTGGTTGGGTGGTTTGATCAAGTTTAGGTGGAGGTAGTAGGTGGATTATTGGTGGAGGAAGATGTTTGAGTGATCATAGGTTGGGTAGAGGTAGTGGCAACCATAAGATGGGGAGGCATCCCATAAGGTGGATCACTAAGAGGAATAGAAGGAGGGGTGTGGTGAGATAAGGTGTTGAGGTAATATTGAAGGGCCATGGGGTTGTTATCAAGAAAAGTGGAAAAATTTGCATCACCTTGGGCAACTACCCAAGGCATGGGAGTGGGGGTATAAGGATGGGGAGAACCCTCAAAATTCAAGGTATACTCCATGGAGGAAGAAGAAGGGTAAGGTGGTTCTTGATTAGTTTGGTTCCTGAATTATTGTTTAATAGAGACCATGTGAGAAAATAGAAAGAAATAAAGGAAAGCTCACAACTCAAACACAAAGAAAATAAAATAAAAATATCTCAAGGCAATCAAATAATACACTAGAGTGAGTTTAAAATATTAGGGTACCTTTTATCTCACTTTTAGCTTATGCCTTAGTTGGAAAGTATGAGAATAACTTGGTTTTTAGAATAGGCACCAAAAAAGAAGTCTATGGTTGGTTTCAAGTGTTCAAGGCTCTCAAAGGGGATCTATGTTGGAAAGAAATACATGGACTGGTATTGGGGCCTACCCCCTCACTTCACACACCATAGTGATAAGGGTGTCGGGTGCTTAGCCAATATATACCAATCTCTAGAGTTTAGACTTAACCAGAGAGCTGAGTTTTGGTTCTCTCCTTCGTAATGACCTCCAAGTAAGATAGCCAAAGGGTGAAGGTGATCCACTAGGATATGAAACCCTAGTTGGGCCTTATGTCAATTTTATGATGGTTTGATTGATTTAAGTGGTTTAGTATAGTGTGTGATAAAGAAGTGAAGCTACAATTGATTACTTTGATTTTAATTGAACTAAATGAGATAAAATTAAATCAATAAATATATGAAAGGTTTTTTTTATACCTAAAATAAATTTTGATTTATATATATGAGCATAGAATAAGGAAGAAAATGGTACCTAGATGCCACTAGGTCCCATCAGGCATGCCAGAATGTTTCTCTCATTTTTTTCTATTTCTTAGGAAAGAATAAGTTAAAAACTAGTAATAAGGTTGTGGTAGAACCTATTTTTTTATGCACAAGTGATCCAAATGATCATGAATATATCCTATTTGTTTTGGGAATAATGACTTATAGATAAGAAAACACTCATGCAAAGGGGTTGTTAGATGGGTAGCCAGGTGGATTACCTAGAGTGAGCTAGATCCAAGAAGCATGAGCTTGTTAGGAGGCTATCAATCCACACTCTTAAAATAGTTAAGTTGAAATAAATGAAGGTGGAATACTTGCATCAAATTATAAAAAATATTTAAAGGAAATGCAAGAAGAAATAAATGCTTAATAAAAGGAAAATAGACTAATTAAGCAAATAGTAGGTCAATACTAATGCTAAATAGGTTAAGTTAGGTTCAAAATATAGGTGGGGTATTTGTGAATAGGTAGGGACACAAAAAGTAGAACTTGGGTGAGGATAAGTAGGTAGAAATAACTTATTGTTACTTCTTATCATAATAACCATCAATGGTTATGCTGACCGTTGGTGGTTGGGTGACCGTTGGTAGTTGAAGGTGACCATCGATGGTCAAGGTAACCCTCAAAGGTTCCTATAGATCCTATGTATGTTCAAAAAGGGGTATGATTTAGGTTACATAAAGGGTCAATAAGTGTTTTAGAGTTCTGGTTAAGATCTAGGGACGAGAAACCAAAGAAACAAAGATTAAAACAAGAAATGTACTTAGCTGGTTACTTGATAGTAGGTGGTTGATCCTAGACTAATTTGGTTAGAGTAATGGTACTTTACCTAAATAATGATTTTATTATAGGTTTGGGTCTCTAGCATGGTTGATATCTTTTTGATGGGAGAAATTATAAAGAATTTTGATAGATCTTGATGATTTCTAGTTGCTTGATGGATGAATGCTTGGATGAATGGATTGATTGATCATGAATCCTCTTCGACTTCCTACTCCCCTCCATTTATAGTCAAAGAGAGATGGAGGTGTAAGCTTACATAGGAGGTTTGGTTGGTCACTATGATATGTTATCTTTCTATCCATATTAAATTTTGATGTGTTAGCTTACACATAGCTTGAGTTATCATTGGCCAAATTTGGAAGATATTTGATCATTGATGGTTAGGGTGACCATCTGTGGTCAAGGGGACCATCAACGGTCAAGTGTCAAAGGTTAAGTGTGATAAAAGGGTGCATTTGGTTAGTTGGTCAAATTGAGCATGGTTAGGCTTGGTTAGGGGTCAAAGGGTCAAATTGGTCCCAAGGGGGTCCTAAGGTGGTCAAGGGGTGTTTTGACATTTGGAACTATAGTGTGTAGAATTCTAGTGTCTATATATCACTCCTTTGTTTCACTTAATAGAAGTCCCTTGATGGTATTATCACACATTATGTTAAATTATGCCCTATGACCACTTTTTCCAACATTTCATGGACCATGACAAGTGATTATTATGAGCAGTTGCACTAGTTATATGCATGGTGGGTGGATGTTAAAGGTCTCATAATTATACACCTTCGACTATCCAAAGACTATTATGTAATACCTAGGGAAACATGCATCCATTATAAAACTACATGATGGGATTAAAATATTAATCTATGATTTTCCTAAGGAACCAATCAATTTTTTACCCTTATTTATCACCATATTATATATGCATGCAGAAGTCCTATGATAGAAATCTCAAGTTACCATAACTGTCCAACCTTTGTGATATATGCCTTAAGCATGCAATAATAATTTCCACAAAAACCACTAATGTAGCCATAATATTAAGCATATGCATCTCCAAAAACATCTATGGGTCCATCATAAAATACTATATGTAAAAGGAAGGCATCGACATAGAGAATAATGTCACCTCCTACATAAAAGAGGAATACTCATATCACTAATACCTGGCTTAGTGATGCAAATGTTCTAAATATTATTGTAGAGTAGGATCTCACATAGTTTGGAATTAAGAAATATGAAGTATATAAATCTATGTTAGAATATTTAGGCATATATCTCTATAAGGAGGAGGAAGAAGAAATTTAATTTTTATTCAAGAAAGCAATGTAAACTTTATTGGTGTGAAACCATGTCCCACAAGTCATAATGGTCAATATTCCCACACCTCTCACTTCAATCATTGTCAAAACCATCATAGAGGAGTAATATAAAAAAATTGAAACAATATTAATCTTATAAGGAGTATAGGTCACATTATCTTCAACATCATAGACAACCTAAAAACAACCAAAGGTAGAGAAAAATATAGCTCACCAATAGAGTCCTCAATAGCTGCCAATGTGTAGACCTAGATCACACACAATGTTGAGGACCTATCCATCAATTTTAGGATGTATGGTATATTTTTATCACACCAAAAGTGGTGGAGGAGATTGTATCCTAAGAATATAAATTAGAGTAATAATGGTCTGCTAAGACAACCTGCACACAAATGTCCAAAGAAGGTTCTCATTCCACTTGCTCAATCAAAGGTGTTAGTTCATAGGTGAAAAATGGTGTCTACTTACCTTTCTTCCTCCCATAATGATTCACTAATTTAGACATCACTATAACCCCTTTAATATCCATCTCCATATTCTCCCACTCATGCACATAGATCTCAAGTAAGCGGGCACCAACAACCAAAGGTGCATGAAGACATCATAGTCAAACATGAAGTTTCACAGGACAAAATAGTGTATGAGAAGGCAGAAAAGGAAGAAGGAAATAAAGTAAGGAAGGAAGAGAGTAAGATGAAAAATAAATAATAAGATATTATGTATTAAAATGAGGAATAAGAAGAGAAACATAAGAAATAAGCATAAGAAGTTGATAAAAATAAGAAGCATGACAAAGAAGAGTAAAGGAAAAAGAAACAAGAATAAAAAACTATGAAAAAAATAAGGAGCAAGTTTATAAGTAAGGAAAGAGGTGCAATAAAAAAATATCAAGGATGATGTAGAATCCAAAGTAGAGGGAGAGAAAAAGAAAGAGACCTTGCAAAAGCAAGAATAAAATAATAAACAAATGGTAAAGGAGCATGCTACCAAGGATGTTATGTATAACATTGAGAAAGTAGTTAAGGTAGAGGCAGATGCATCTACCACATCCAAGGAGGAGTAAGTGTAAGAATAAACTTGAATTTGTATCACAACTATAAGTAGAGGAGTTTAAATAGGTGTAGACAACCAAATCTCAACAACCATCTAACATGACACAAGGCTTTATATTAGTGTATAAAGGTGCATAATAAGAAGCCTCATAAAAATAGATGATGTCTAATCATTGGTTGTGGGATGTCCCATCACTATCGATATAAGGATAAAATTCATACTCCTTGTGGCATATATTTGACACCAACTAACATCAATAAAAATAATTATTTCTAAATTAGCTTTGGCCATAATATCATAAGAAGTGTCACTTGATGTGACCACATTATCTTTTACAAAGTAGATTGTGTAGACACCTAAATCTAGCCACCAGTGACCATTAATCAGGATTTTGATCAATTTCCCACCAAAATGCACAATTTGGCCTAAAAACACTAAAAAACATTAAAAGCTTTGAAAATGATATATTTAAGTTCCAATTTTGGCTAGGGTATCATTAATTGAGGTAATGCAATTTATGGGCCAACTAACTTTGATTAGATCATTTTGAGTCAAAATGTTAATTTTGCACTTGGGAGCCTTGGTTATTCTTTTATGTCAAATATCTTGCATGAGACATGCTTTTGTTATTTTTTGACAACATCCTAAATGGGAATATGGATCCAATTCATTTTACATCACATCTTAATTCCAATCCAGTCAAAATTTAGGCCAATAACAAGACATTCTGACCAATTTGAGTAATTTGTGCACAATGAGCCAAGGTTTGCATCAAAGTGATTAATCATGATTAAGAGATAATTAAACCAAATAATGAGCCTAATTAATAATTCAATTGAAAATTTTGAATAATTTATTTTTGGAAATTGATTGTCATTAACTGCATCATCAGGTGACATCATTTCTTGGGAAGACATCCCTGGGCCATAAATGCATAAAATATCAGGATTAAGCCCTTCCATGCCTAGTTAATGCCCCTATATCCCAAATATTAATGGAGATATTTTTATAATGCATTTAATATTTGGATTTATTCATGGACACACATCTCGATCTTGAGATGGATGGTCATGGTTGATCCTCAAACCATTCCAAAAATCTATAAATAGGGAGGCCATGAAAATCATTTCAAAGCTATTTTTGGTACAAAGTTATTATGCTCAAATATCTTCAAGAATTTATCATATTCCAAAGTTATAATGGCCAAATTCCTTCAAAATCATTACATCTTAGTGTTATAATGCTCAAATATTGAGCCAAGCCAAGCCAAAGCCAAACATGGTGCTAAGGAGAGATGGAGGTAGCCACACTTGATTGATGCAGACTTCATGAGCACAAATCCAAGAAAACCACTACAACAAGTATTTTGGAGCATCTAAGGAAGTTTAAAGAAGGTTTATTTTGAATTTTAGTTGTGTTTTCCATTCTAGTTTTGTTAACTAAGCTCTCCCTAGTAACTAAGCCTAGAGAAGTTATGCTAGTGTGTTTTATTTGATTTTGGGACTAACACAATACTAACCATCCTCTCTTGAGTCAAATTCCTAGTTCACATAATGGCATGCCCAGTGGGACCGCATCTCAAAAATTTGGTCACAAATCTCTTTCAAACAACTCACTAATATTTTCCATGTAGGATCTTGGAGTGAGAGGGCCAAAAAGAGTGAAATTTAAATTTAAATTTCTATTTTTCTAACAACATTTTTGTTTTTAGAAACTTTAGTTTTGATCTCTATTAGGATATCACTATTACACAGTAACAATTTTGTGAAAATGAAATCACTTTTTGCTAAACAACAATTTTGTAGACCTGAGTAGTGATATTATCATCCATAATAGTGATATCATCATCTTAAGCAATGATATCATCCTTTTGGGTAGTGATTTGATCATTTTGGGTAGCAATTTTACAAAATAATGATATTGTTCACCCATGCAGTGATTTTGTCATCTAAACAACAATTTTGTGTCTCATGTGTTTTATGTCAGGTAACAGTGATATTGTTCACCCATACAGTGATATCATTGTTTAGGGTAGTGATTTCATTGAAAAATAGTGACATCATTCCTTAGGTAGTGATATCATTCTTGGGGTAGCAATATTTTTGATTTGGCCAATGATTTCATCTAGATAACAATGATATTATGTTTTTTATCAGATCTAACCCATAACAATGATATCGTTATCTGGTAACTATGATTTTGTAGGGAAACAATGGGATTGACTGTGTAATAGCAATTTCATCCAAATAATAGTGATATTGTGTTTTTTATCAGATCTAACCCATAACAATGATATTATTGTCTAGTAATTGTAATTTTATAGGTAAACAATGGGATTGATTATGTAATAATGATTTCAAAATAGAGAGCTTATTTTGAGAAGTTGCTTCATTTATTTTCAAATTAGCTTCAAAGCTAAAAGACACTCTAACTTTTTCATTGTAGGATCAAGTTTGGAATTCATTAAAACATACTTTTTAGACCTTTTTGAAAATTTAAAATTGATTAAGATACTTGTTTTGGTGTTTAATGAAAAATTTAGATGCTTAGGTGAATGTTTTGACAAATTATGTTTTCAAATTTACAACTTAAGACCAAGGGGTCAAAAGAACACCACCTAATTTTTTGTTTGGTACTTAAAATTAAACTCACTTGTTAATTTTTGTTTTTAATAGTTTTTTAAACTTAGAATTTGATTGGAAAAAAAAGGGACATTGCATGTATGTTCTTCCATCCATCCCCTTTAGGAAACTTTTAGAATCAAAAGCATCGTCCTTATTACAAACATGCCTAGTCAAAGGCTTAGAAATAATGTCATCTAAAGAACTCCCCAAAAACTCATAATAGTTTGGGTAATCTTGAAAATAACCCTAAAGTATTTCTATTAGTCAAATATTTTTATGCAAAATTGGCTTGTGAGGGGGACTTCATCACCTCTCACAAGTTATTTAGGGAAGATTTGACTTAGGGTTTCATACCTTGACACTAACTTTAACCACTCCCACTAGGATCAGAGGTTTGAGCAATTAAACCATCTTCTAGTGTTAGAGTTGGACATGAGACATATCTACACTTTGGACACCACACTACATTGAGCAAATGATAGATTTAATGGCTAAAAAAAGGACTAGACATTTTTGAAACAAGCCAAGTTCCATGCACACCCAATTACATGTTTTTTTTTTGCATCATGATGTGAAATTCATTATGTAATTGATACCCCTAAAAATGTTTGAAAACTTGTAGATCTTAGATAAATCCCTATTTTCCATGGAAGTGTTTTTGGTGTAAGGTGCAACTCAAGGTCCATGTCATAGTACTTTAATTTGAGAGAAGTGGGGGTGTAAAAAACCTACTATATAATGAACATTTTACTTTTTGGATGAACACTAAAATCCTCTTAAATGATCTATATTGATGTATTCTAACAATACCAAGCAACCCTTGTCAGTTTAAAATCTAAGAGTGATTAATTAGTTGGTTTTGTCCTATATTAAAGTCTTATTTGGAGTCAAAAATTGGTGTGAACAAAGGATATAAACCAAAACACATAGTCCTCATTTTCCTTTGAATAAAGAGGCATTATATTGCCCACATGAATAATCAATTTTCCTTGTTCAAAATTCATCAAAACTTGGAGTCAGATCATCCATTTTGGCACAATTATTTTGTCCAATTAAGTTTAGAATTATATCATTGTTTAAAGTCCTTAATTTATAATCTAAATTCAAAATTTTACCTTCATAAGTTCATAGGGTTAATGTACTAAGTGGGTTCGCCATTTGCACCAAACTTGAGTGAACTTAGGTTTAATTTCAATTTTGGGTTGAAGGCCATTTAAGACTCATAATCATTATCACCACTTGGTAGACTTAAGTCATTTGATGATAAACACTTACACTTTGAGTCTATACACCAATTTTTTTTGTTTTACCATCATATTTCCATCAAGATCATTTGAATACATACTTTTTTTCCTTAGAGATATTGTCAAAAATTTGAAGGTATGTATGTCATTTGAGTTAAGAAAGGTAGTGTTATGCTGCCAAATTTTTGAGAGATCATCTTTGCCTTAGAGAGATTTTGAAACAAATATTTTGTCACATCTTTAGAGTAGTCTAGCATTGTTATGCTGCCCAAAACATTTCAAACATTATTTCACAGACCTTTTTTCATAGAGTTCAAGTTTGTACACATTTTTCAAGCCAATTTGAGTATATCTTTGTGAATATTTATCTAACATAATTATGTTATTCACATTTATCTAGCCTATTTGTCAAAAGAACCAAGTTTTATACCATTATTTATGAGAAAACAAACTATCCCTAAAGTGCCTTTTGTTTCATATCTTATACCTCTTTGATCAAGTTCATGTCCAAGAATCAAATGCCTATTTTTGTTATAAGTGTTTCAAATATATTAGATTAAAATCTCATTTATTTTAAAAGTCTAGATTTTGATGTCGTTTGGCCAAGAGTCCTAGCACATGCTTTGTTTGAGCCTAGCTTTTGATGTTGTGTTTGGCCAAAAGACCTAGAATATTTTATTTTCCTAGATTAGACTAATTGGAAACACTTTGACCTTAAATTTTGGCATTTTGATTTTTGGTCCATTTACTCAATCTTTTTTATATAAGACATGTAGTGTTAGATACCTAACATTAGCTTATTTTATCACAAATCAGTGCATAAACCTTTCCATCCTTTTGACTAATCTAGACCAAGTTTGAACATCATCTTTTAGACATTATCTTTTTTAGAGTTTATAGAAATCTCTTCCCTTTATATCTCAAAACATTCACTATGGATCCCAACATGTATTCCTACACTCATAGTGGACTCATGTACAATCTAGGGATTAGTAATGTGGTTGTATAAGAAGAAATGGTACAAGATCCATACATAGATAATATTTCTTGTGAGATGGATCCTTATCCCTCTTATAATATTAAAATAGGGGCACAAAACTAAGATCCATTAGCTAACTATTTAGTTAATATGCCACCATACCCAGAGCAAGATTAAGCAAAAACTATAGAATACCTAGTTATGGTGCATGCAGTTGATGAGTCTTTTCCCCAACAACCATACTCTGTTAATTCACCTTCCACATATGATCCTTATTTTTTTAGCATCATTTATTGGAGAAAAAAAATGATATTTTGGTTAGATCCATAGAGGTAGGGGCTAAGTTTTTGGCAGACTTCCCCCATGAAAGTTTACCAAGCCTAGTAAGAATGCCTCATAACATATTGTATAGTCAGTAGGCTTCTTCTAGTAATCCTTTAGCTCTAGTTAAAATGATGTATCGGGACCCTAATATTCCTAACAAAATAAATAACCTCATGGAAGACCACTTTAAGCAAATTAAAGTATCATATCAAACCTACTTGAATCTAGCACATAATTTCAATCAAATGACCATGGTGAGTAAACCTTTTATTGACTTAGCTATTTCAACAAGAGTTTTGAGAGAATTAACTAGTAAAGGCAATCAAGGTGTAAATCCATTCATGTAGAATACTTTAGTTGATAACTTATTTCATATTCCAACCATCAAAGAAGTATCTTTTGATTCTATCCAGGATAATGGCCAAAACATAGTGGATAATGTGCAAGCAACATCCCATACAAACCAAAGTGTTGTTAATATGCAAATATCTAGCCAAAAGAGGTGTCTTTTGTTAACATCACAAGTGGTTTTAAAAATCAAGGAGTAGGAGTTTTATGTCCCAATCTCAACTAACTACTTCTTCAAGTACACAACCAATAGGATTAGGTAGATAGTCAGTAACCAATGCCATGCCTCAATAGTAAAATGTGATGAATCCTACTCCTCCTTTACAAGTAACAAGTGGTATTCCAAAATAGTAGGCATAATATAATGTACCAACATAGAAAAGGCAAAATATATTTCTACCACAATAAGGGGAACTAATGTTACACCTCATTAGGTAATATCAAACATACCTCTTCAATCATAGACTAGTGTGCCAATTCAAAACCAAACAATGTCTAACCAATAACGTATGAATATTGGTCAATGATAGGTGTCATGCATCAACTTTAAAATAGGGATTCATGCAAAAATGAGGTTCCAATATTTCTCAAGTATGTACTAGGTGACAACTACCTTTTATTCAAAATGTGCCACTCATTCAAAAACAAGGTCTTGGTTCACAAGTTCCCACTCAATAGCAAGGTTCAATTAGTCAGTAGCATGTCCCTTTTCAACCACATCAATCATAGTATGGTTATATCCCTCCTTCCCAACCACAAAATCCTCAACATCAAACCTTCATAGCCAACCCTAACTAGAATATTACACTGTAACATGTACAATTATAATAATCAACCCCTAATCTACATATATATATTCTTGGTAAATTTCCCAACCAATCTATCATACAATAGCAAATGTCTCCATTATACCCTGGTCTAAGTGCTCCACTCATGACTGCCTAACCATTTACCTAGGCCAATATCCTCATATTTTTCTTAGAGCAAGAATTACAATTGATGAAGGATGCAATCACTACCATCCAAGCTAGGAAATAGGGTAAAAATTTTAAGTTAGATAATGTGTGTTCCTATACTTTTAACATGGACTACTTGGAAATTCTATTTCCTCTAGGATATGAGCCCCCAAATTTTGATAAATACAAGGGGAAAGGTGACCCAAAAACCCATTTAATAGAATTCTTTGTCGCATGCCAGCCAGTGGTATATAGTTACATATACATTTTGTTATTTTTCCCAAGGAGTCTATCATGACAAGCCTTGGAGTGGTTTTTTAAAGTTTCCCAAGAATTCTGTAATATATTTTGATGACCTTTTAGAAAATTTTGTTTAACACTTTTCCTAGAATCTCAAACATGAGATTTCATTAGTCTCCCTGACGTAAGCAAAGCAAAAAGCTGGTGAGAGTTTTGCAAGTTATCTATAGTGATGGAGAGCCCTTGCAAGTTGATTCACTCATAGTTTAATAGATAAAAAATTAGTTTTTATGTTTACTAAAAATTTTCATAGTGAGATAGCTTATCATCTAGAATTACAATGTGCACATACTTTCAAAGAGATCATTGATAAAGGTTTTGTTGATTGAGTGAGACCTTATCAATAAAAGAATCATCAAGCTCACTTCAACTAATTAGAATCAAGGTACCAATCAAGGAAATGGCTAAAATAAGAATCAATTCCAAATGAAAGCATCACAACCAGTATAGGCCAATAACCAAGATAGACCAAAACCATTCAATCTTAATAAGAATGTTATGGGAAATGGAGTAACTGAGTCACATCATGTCAAAATAATGCAAACATCATCTATACCACATTTTAATCTTACTCCTACTCGATAACCTCTCCAACTAATGCCACAAGCATAATAGCCTAGGCCCACACAATAAATGCAACCACCTTTTCCATTACAAGTTCTTCCTTCAAGGAGAATAGTACCTACTCATCATGTTTTTAGTGACCTTGGAGAACCTATTGAATCTATGTTTTACAAACTTATTGCTACTAATTTGATTAGTTATCCTAATCAAAGCATTATCCATAAGGCATTCCTTATCCTATTTGGTACCATGAAAATAAATTATATGAATATCATTAGGTCAATGGGCACAATTTATGAAGATGTGTGAAAATAAAGCATTTGATTGAGAATATTTTTGGGTAAATATTTTGTCACCAGCTAACTGATGAGAAAAATAGGTCTCTTCAACCATAGCATAAGGAGATTGGTCATCTAAATGTGTAGGTTTAACACATTAAAAGGGGACAAATTTCTCCTCTCATCAAGGGGAGGTTCCCTTATAACTATGAGGAGCTATATACTATAAATATAAGTTGAAAATAACACTCAGGGGTAGGATAACACCATCCATCTCTCTTTTTTTAGAGATGATGTTCACAAGCAAAGGAGGAATCTTGGTGAAGACACTGAAGGCACTTCTCTTTTTTTAGAAGTGGTCTGGCAGGAAATAGCAGGAGTTCTTTCAGGTAGGAAACAAGTAACTGGTAACAAGGGCGTAGTAACCAACAGATTGAGGTGTAGTGCAAAGTCTCCACCTTGATTGCCCAAGAGTGAAATACGAAGGACAATGAGGGTACAAAGTCATCCCAAGGTCCTTTACACAGGAACATAAATTAGACAAACACACTAAAGGCAATTTTAGATAGCACAAAGTCTTCTCACAATTGGCTTCATGACACCTTCCTGATTACTTCCACAAGTTATACTTATTTCATTAACTGGACAAGAATGCATTTAGAAGATAGACATAAGAACAATCTCCTAAAATGACACAAGCTATAACAGCACAAGGTCTGAAAGTAACTTGCTTTCTCATTCAAATAAAGAAATATGATTAACAATCTGAGTTCAAAGTCTCAGTAATCACCTTTCAATTTCAATAGAGTTTTGCTTCTATAACAGAGAGATCCCCTTTGCATGAAATAGGAGTTTACAATATATAGTAGCCAAGAAAGGCTTGGTGCTTTGTTCCCTAGAATGGCCTATGTTGTATTCAATGCCCTGAATGCATTTTTATCTTAGTCAAAGGACCATGCTAGAATAGGGCAGATACCTTAACTGTGGCATGTCAATTCATCTCAAATGTCTTCTCCTGGGCTTGAGTCATCTGGTATGTCACCTAATATCCACATAGTTGTCCACTTTGACTTTACTCCAAGGGAGACAAATAGGTTGCACCTTTAATGTTTGCAGGCTCAAATATCTACTTTGTAGAATGTTCCACCTACTAGAATAACTCATATATAGATATTTTTGGTCTTTCCCTTTTCCTATTACAATTTGAGCTCTCAAGCTATTTTCCCCCCTTTCTGCTGGCCTTTCAGCACCCCCTTCAGCTGGTCACTGAGTTTTTTTTAAGTTCCACGTCACTTTCAATAATTAATGAATATTTTGTTACCCTAAATTTGACATCTATAGGGAAATCATTGGTCCACTGTTTCAACAGTTTGGGTGGCCTCCTTGGTTCCTTGGTTACATCACGTCTTTGGTTCATTCACTTCTTTGCTTTCTTGTTTGATCCTTCTCGAAGGGGACCTACACCTTGGGGTCTTGAGAAGGGTCCATTTTACTCATTTCCTACCCTCTGCAAGGGTTGTTTGATCTCAAAGATTGCCTTTCAAAAAAGTTGTAAGGGTCCTTTTAGCTCCTAAGTGTCCTCCACAAGGGCACTTGGTCTCTTCACTTTGGGGCACTCCTTTGAACTGGCTGATTGAATCGACTGATTGAACCAACTTTGGTTCAATGGTTCAATCTTATGTTCTGCTCATTCACTTGATCGCTTGAACCAACTACATTAAACCTTTGAACTTGTTGAACCTTTAAACCATTTTGGTTCAAGGTTCAATGGTTCAACAGTTTAATCCTTCTTCTTTTCGTTAAGTCTTTTGAAGCCATTGAACTTACTAAAGTGGTTGAACTATGAACTTTTGTTGAAGTGCTTAACATCTTTAAGCTTGCTGATGTCATTAAACTTTTAAACCTATTGAACCTTTGAACCCTTTGAACCATTTTGGTTCAAGGTTCAATGGTTTAATGGTTCATTCCTTTGTTTGAAGCTTGTTAATGGACCTTTTGGTTGAACCTTGACATTAAACCAACCTTGAAATTGCCTAAGTGTTGGGAACTTGTTTCTTTCCTATAGAGTCCATAGAAATGAGCCTATAGAGTTCGTAGAAATCAGCCTACAGAGTTCATAGAAATAAGCTTGAATAATGAAGAATTTTGAAGGCTCAAAACAATTTTTGAGAAGGGAAGAGAGAATTTTGGCTTGTAAGACCAAAATAGTTCACATGTTATCCCAAAAATAAGTGATAGATTTTGGGAACAACAACTGGCTCCAGTTGGGGAACTTCCTTTAGTTGAAATTTTGAAATAGCTAAGGGGAGTAGAAACCAAAATCTCTAGTGCCTTTAAGTATGCCATTGGGCTACAGAGTCATGCTACCCAAAAAGAAAGACACTAAAAATGAAAATGAAAAGCATAAAATAGAACTAAAGACTATACAAATATACATATGTACAGATGATCTTATCTAATGCTTCAAGAATTGAAGCACTTTAGATGCTGCCCACTGTGAGATAGTGAAAATGGTGTTCCATCCTGATAAACTAGTAAGAAACCATTTTTTCCCTAAAATTGGTGATGGGTGAATGGAACTCTCCACCAAGAATCACATTTTTTGTGCACTCTTTTTGGTTCTCTTTTCTTGCTCCATGGCAAGTCGTGGTCTCCAATCTAAAAACCATAAATCTTTGTTCTCTTGGTGAAGAGTTCCTTTTCCTGACTTTGGCATGTAACAGTATGGTCCACTACCATAGCTTGTTGCTCTTCTAGTTTAATTTAGCACATGATTTGATCATCCCCATTAGATACCTACCAATGATTGGCATTGTCAGGCACACTTGGTCACAAGACCAGTTTGATAGTGTACCTATTATCTTTGAAATTAGGGTGAGGAACCAAGAAGGTCATAGGGTCAGCCAATGAATTTTCATGATTATGAAACCCCCTGGGTAATACATATATATTAAAATGATCAAAACTTTCAATATAGTCCCATATCAAATTGTGATAGTGGCACAATCTTTTATTCTTAGTTTGACATAAGTTCCTCACCTGACAAACCATCATCTCAGCGTCTCCTTTGGCATGAAGAAACTTGATACCTCTATTTTGAGTTGCTTTCAACCCGAGTAACAGAGATTCATACTCGGTAGTGTTTTTGGTGTTGCTAAACTACAACTTATGTGAAGAAGGAAAAATATCTGCTTGAGGAGATATTAGAACAATCCTGGCTCCACCACCAGTAGAGGATTTGCTACCATCAAATTCCAAGATCCAAACATCATAAAAAACTACTCCTTTCTCAGATTTTCCTTCATTTGGAGAGGAGAGTTCCTTTGGGCTTGAATTGTGCTCTCTCATACCTTCTACTATTTTATCTGAACCAATTCTCAGATCACCACCTACAGGATTTTCATATGCTATAATAAGAACATCTTTAGTAGACAAAAAATAGTTACCCCTACCTAAAGACTCAAATAGAATTTGAGCTTTAAGGACTGACATTTGGGTGACAACATATTTTGCCTCATTTTTAGGAAGCAACCTCTACATGATGCCTTTGATAGGGATCCTCACCTCAGATAGGTCCATGCTCAATTCTCCTCCAACATCCCTGCAAAAATTTTGCCCAAGAAAGATGTCGTATGAGGCTGGGACATCGGCCAACAGGACTGTCATCTTCATTCTCTTTTCTGAAAAGGCAACAAATACAAATTGGGCATCGTTGATTTGTTTTAGTAGTGGCACTTATTTTTTCTCCATGGAGAAACATCTCCCAAATGTCTTGGTCAGTGTGAGACCAAGAGATTCTACCACTTTGGTAGGCATGACATTGTCTGAAGCTCTAGAATAAATGATGCAATTGCTCAGCTTGTGATCATTTATCAAAAGGGAAACATAAAAAGGCTCTATTTTCCTAGGGGCAACAAGAGGAGTATTGACAAGATTGATTGGGATGGACATGTTCCTTGGGGGATCATGAGTTACCTTCTTAACATCTTATCCTATAGGGATGGCTTTATTCTTCACACACTCAACCAACCTATCCAACTGCTGAGGGTTGGATTGTAGGAATTCAAATTTAGACATTTGAATTTTGGTTTTCTTTACATGGTCAATTATGTCAAATATCTAAAATGAACTAGGAATAGAGGATGTGCATTCATCCTTTTGGTTTTTGGGATGGGGAGGACTGGTCTACAAAATTGAAGTTGAAGGTGCGAATTTTTTTGGGGTACTTACTTTTTTATCAGTCACCGGGTCCTTTGGCTAGAAAGGTAGAGAAGTTCCTCATTTAGCAATTGAAATTATAGGTTAAGGTCACTCCTTTGTTTTTTCTTTATCAGCTTACTAGGCTGACTAATTTTTAGACCAGGTGAACATAGCATATGATCCCTCAACTTCTTTACCTTCACTTCTGGGTTCATCCTGGTAATTTAGGAAACTAATGCTAGAGTCACCCGTTGATTCTTCTTGGTCTACTACAAAGATATTAGCACCATTTTCTTGATCAAACTCAGGTTGGAAAGATAAATCATGTTCTATTTCCAGATATCCAATTATTGAGTAGGGTGGTGCTGCTTCAATGGTAAGTTTCCCCTATGGGGGAGGCAGATGATTTGGTTGTCCTTAACTTCTAGTAGCATTGCCTTGATATGGCTGGTTCTGAAATGTCCTCCTTGGCATATCTCGATAAGGAAGAGTAGACATACCTTGGGCCACTTGTCTTTTCAAGGCTAACAATTCATTTTCCAACTTTTCCACCATTTGATTAGTGGTGCTTGTAGATGAATTCTCAAAATATGAAGAATATTTGCATCTATTAGGATCTCTTATTATCTTTCCTACCAATATGAGATCATCTTCCACCTCAGTGGCCAAATCCTGAGCAGCAGCAAGGTCTATGTTGCCATCCTGTCTCAACAAAAAACTCACTTCAGGCAGCTGTGAGTTGATGAAGAAACATTTAAGATGCTCAAGTGTTGGCTGAGTAATGGTATGAATCCTATTTCTTAGCTTTTTGAACTTGGCTATGAAGTCCCTCATAGGTTCATGAGGCTCTTTCTTCATCTATGTGAGCTGGGCCAGCAAGGCATGCACATCTTCTACATGCTTGAACCTATCTTCGAATTTGGCTTTGAGAGTGTCCTAGTTAGTCACTGACTGAGCCTACAGATGGTAGAACCAATTTGCAATAGTGCCTTGTAGTGTTTTCATAAATAACCTGACTATTATGTCCTCATACTCCATGCCTATCACACTGCAGGCTATGCTAAAGGCTACAATGTGTTCATCAGGGTGAACTCTCCCATCACTAAAGAATTTGGGGAAATTATTCCTTGAACTATGTGGTAGCTCATGTAGGGGTGGAGTTAGATTAAGTGGCCCAAAAGAGTTACCCTAGGGGCCTTGAACTGCCATTATATGGCTATGAAAAGGGGGTATAACAAATCTTGGTGGGGTATGTTTGGGCAAAGATCTGCTAACAGTAGAAAAAGAAGCTCTACCTTGTATTGGTGACATGGTATTGGTAGGAGGGAGACTCCTAATTTGTTGAAGGTGAGGTTGTGGAGGAAACAAATCAAAATTGCCTTGCTGCACCAACTCAAAAATTGGGTCAATAATACCTTGGGTTCTCTGGCTTCTTATATAGCATGGAGTTGTTAGATTATAGAATAAAAATGAGAAAGAACTAGTCTTACTTTAGCTTGAAGCTTGAGGCTTCAAACTGCTTGTTCTTCCCTAGCGGAGTTACCAAAAACCGTTGGTATGGAGCTGGAAGTGTTCTTTCCTACTTCACATTGTTCCCCAGTGAAGTCACCAAAAAATTGTTGGCGTGAAGCTAGCAGTGTTCTTTCCTACTTCACGTTGTTCCCCAATGATATGAAATGCTTTAATTTGAATAGACTAGAAAAGGACTAGAAATGCTCATCAATCCCTAATGGAGTTGCCAAAAAACTATTGGCATGAAGCTGGCAGTGTTCTTTCCTACTTCAGATTATTCCCCAGTGGAGTCACCAAAAAATTGTTGGCGTGAAGCTGGCAATATTCTTTCCTACTTCACATTGTTCCCCAGCGATATGAAATGCTTCAATTTCAATAGACTGGAAAAGGACTAGAAATGCTCGTCGATCCCCAATGGAGTCACCAAAAATTGTTGGGTGAATATTTTGTCACCAACTAATTAATGACCAAAATAAGTCTCTTCAACCATAGCATAGGGAGATTGGTCATCCAAATGTGTAGGTTTACCACATCAAAAGGGGACAAATCTCTCCTCTCATCAAGGGGAGGTTCCCTTATAACTATGAGGAGCTATATACTATAAATATAAGCTAAAAATAATACTTAGGGGAAGGATAATACCATCCATCTCTCTTTTTTTAGATATGATGTTCACAAGCAAAGAAGAAATCCTGGTGAAGACACTAAAGACACTTCTCTTTTTTTAGAAGTGGTCTAGTAGGAAATAGTAAGAGTTCTTCAAGGTAGGAAACAAGTAACTGGTAACAAGGGCATAGTAACCAGCAGACTAAGGTGTAGTGAAAAGTCTCCACCTTGACTACCCAAGAGTGAAATATGAAGGACAATGAGGGCACAAAGTCATCCCAAGGTCCTTTACACAGGAACAAAAAATAGACACACACACTAAAGGCAATTGTAGACAGCACAAAGTCTTCCCACAATTGGCTTTAGGAACCTTCTTGATTACTTCCACAAGTTTTGCTTATTTCATTAACTGGACAAGAATGCATTTAGAAGATAGACATAAGAACAATCTCGTAAAATGACACAAGCTGTAATAGCTCAAAGTCTAAAAGTAACTTACTTTCTCATTCAAATAAAGAAATATGATTAACAATCTGAGCTCAAAGTCTCCGTAATTGCCTTTCAATTTTGGTAGAGTTTTGCTTCTATAATAGAGAGATCCCCTTTGCATGAAATAGGAGTTTACAATATATAGTATCCAAGAAAGGCTTGGCACTTTTTCCCATGGAATGACCTATGCTATATTGAATGCCTTGAATGCATTTTTAGCTTAGTCAAGGGACCATGCTGGAACAGGGTGGCTGCCTTAACTATTATGTGTCAATTCATCTCAAGTGTCTTCTCTTGGGCTTGAGTCATCTGGTCTGTCACCTAATATCTATGTAGTTGTCCACTTTGCCTTTACTCCAAGGGAGACAAACAGGCCATGCCTTTAATGTTTATAGGCTCAAATATCTACTTTGCGAATTATTCCACCTACTGGAATAACTCCTATGTAGATATTTTTGGTCTTTCCCTTTTTCCTATTGTAATTTGAGCTCTCAGGCTATCTTTTCCCCTTTCTATTGGCCTTTTGGCTCCCCCTTCAGTTGGTCATTGAGTTTGTTTTCAAGTTTTGTGCCACTCTCAAAAATCAACAAACATTTTGTTACCCTAAATTTGATGTCCATGGGGATGTCATTGGTCCACTATTTCAATAGTTTAGGTGGCCTCCTTGATTCCTTGGTTGCATCACATCTTTGGTTCATTCACTTCTTTCCTTTCTTGTTTGATCCTTCTTAAAGGGGACCTACCCTTTGGGGTCTTGAGAAAGGTCTATTTTGCTCATCGCCTGCCCTCTGTAAGGGCTATTTGATCTCCAAGATTGATGTTTGGAAAATTTGTAAGGGTCCTTTTGGCTCCTAAGTGTCCTCTGCAAGGCCACTTGGTCTTGGTTCATTGCCTTCCACAAGGCAACTTGGTCTCTTTGCTTTGGGGCACTCCTTTGAATTGGTTGATTGAACCAACTTTGGTTCAATGGTTTAATGGTTCAATCTTGTGTTCCACTCATTCACTTGACTGCTTAAACCAACCATGTTGAACCTTTAAACCATTGAACTCATTGAACCTTTGAACCATTTTAGTTCAAGGTTAAATGGTTCAATGGTTCAAGCCTTCTTCTTTTTATTAAGTCTTTTGAAGTCGTTGAATTTGCTAAAGTAGTTGAACTATGAACTTTTGCTGAAGTGCTTAACATCTTTAATCTTGTTGATGTCATTGAACTTTTAAACCCATTGAACCTTTGAACCCTTTGAACCATTTTGGTTCAAGGTTCAATAGTTTAACAGTTCATTCCTTTGTTTGAAGCTTGCCGATGGACCTTTTGGTTGAACCTCGGCATTGAACCAACCTTAAAATTACCTAAGTGTTGGGAACTTGTTTCTTTCCTACAGAGTTCGTAGAAATGAGCCTACAGATTCCATAGAAATCAGCCTGTGGAGTCCATAGAAATTAGCCTGAATAATGAAGAATTTTGAAGGCTTAGAACAATTTTTGACAAGGGAAGAGAGAATTTTGGCTTATAAGACCAAAAGGGTTCATATGTTGTCCCAAAAGTAAGTGACATATTTTGGGAACAAAAAATATGTTAGAGAATGGGGAGATCACATTGGATGGTGGTGCTTCCACCTCTAATTAGACTCTTTGGATTTATCAAAACCCTTTTCCCCAACATAACAACTAGTAACAACAACATCAATAGCAATAACAATGGCAAAAATAACACCATCTAGTGTAACAACAAAACTAATAATATCAAAATCAAAGGCCGAACCAACAAAATCAACAACACCAAAATAAAGGATATAACTAAGGTTATAATGGTAACAACCAACAAACCTACCATGTGGCTACCCATGACTATAATAGATTTGTATGCCATATTGTAATAGGTAGCATTAATACCATCTCCATTAATCCTAGACTAAATTATAATCAGATCAGACCATTGCTAACAATACCACACCAATCCAATCACTTCAATAATATTTCTTTAGCTTGGGACTGCATACAAGTGAACTAGCAAATATATATTCTCACTTTTGGACCTTATACCAATAACTTGTCCTTGCCTTGTGACCATGCACAAGTGTACTGGTAACTAAGACCTATCATATCTGGTCCCCCACCATCACCATCATTTATTACCAATCATGGTCTCATATTCAATATCGATAATGAACTCATAATTCAAAGGTCAAAGATTACCATCCCAGACCCACAACCATCTACCACTTCACCCATTATCTAGCTAGCCTTTTAACCTCATAACAAACCATTTAACATTATCTAAGACAAGAAGTTTGATATGATGGATAATTACATAAGACACTAGCCAAGATCTCCATTTTATATTTTTTTCAAACATCGACAATCCATAAGAACATTTTGAATGAGTTTTTAAACCAATCCACTATTTCTAGTGACATAGCCCCTAATAAATTTCAAGTTTTGGTTGGACACCTAGCTCCCACCCAACAAGTCACATTCAACCAAAGTGATATGTCCTCCCTAGGCCTACTCTATAATAATCCATTATACATTAAAGTTTGTATAAAGTAGTGCAAGTTAAAATGTGTCCTTATAGACAATGGATCAGGACTTAACATAATGTATCTAAAGCTCATCAAGCTTCTTGGGTACACAATGGCAGATCTACAATCACAAATGATAAATATCAAAGCCTACGATAATCAAGAGAGAAAATCACAAAACATCATTAGCCTACCAGCTATCATTAGGCCTTTGACCCATGATACACTTTTCCATGTGCTTGATCTTGAGTTGTCATACAATATGCTTTTAGGTAGGCTTTGGTTACATGAGATTCATGTAATCTCATCAATGTTGTACTAATGTATCAATTTCTCCCACTCAGGGATGGATGTGAATATTCCAAAAGATTTACACCCATATGAGCACTACAAACATCTCGAGGTTGAGTTTAAAATCTATAATTACCAATATCGCATGAATCCAAGTTCCAAGCAAGATAAAAGAAATGCCATACTTATTGATTCTCTAGAGGACAATTATATAGATCCTAATACTATGTATTCCCTTTCCCATAGACTACCTCTTGAAGTTTCCAATCATTATACCATTTTAACTAATGGCCCAGGAGAATATTAAACACATGATACCTTTTATATCGCCAACCTTTCATAGAATCCAAATTATTTTGGAAGACCTAAAGCTAAATAACTTCATCCAAAATGGTAGCCAAAGAGCAAAGATAAAGAACCTATCACATTCATACCAACTTATAACCAAGAACAAGACCCTCTCAAAGGAGATGAATCATGGTTATACAATGACAACCAAGCTGATTTTTATAAGAGTGCAAAGTATCCTCTTCCCAGTAGGATCATGGAAAATTAAGACTATGAAGGAGGAGGCCTCAGACTGAATCAACAAGGAACCATTAAGCTAATTTCCATGACTAAATATAAAATACCCTATGGACTTGGATCTAAACCTCTGGGGGATAACCCCACATATCTTATTTGAGTTCTATCACTGGTGACTAGTGATGATGATGCTAATAATGAAGTAGAGTCTGATCATAGCCTTATTTTTTATGACCTAGTTGAGACTAACCTATTTGATAATAATGCCATATGTACACTTACCCAAATCATTTGTCATAACCTATTACCATTATATTATCCCCAACTAATAGATTAGGACCAACAAGAATCCATTTTGTCAATTGATGAGTTTTAGAATGATGAGACATTTTATGATTTTCTAGGCCTTAGAGACAATGTTCCATTGGGAGATCATAAGTCAAGGTTCTCAATCACATTAGATCATGAAACCTATTTTGGAGAGTGGGTGAACACCCTTAGCCAAAAACAAATAAATAAAACATTAAGGTCCTAAAGTGAAAACCTCTTTGAGGCCATTTTTGACTAGTAAAAAAGTAAAGATAAAGGTCATTCTAGTGGTGAAAACTTATTTTGGGTGCTATTAGATGGGGGTGTTTATTTTTCTTTGAATTTAGACTAAGAGACCACCAACGATGAACTTGATTATGGATCTGAGTTTAGTTTTGAGCAACAAGTGTTTGATCAAATTCTTCAAGAATTTGTAATTATTTTTGTCACATGGCTAGATCTCCCATTGGGGGACTTAGATTCATCATGCCTAAGAAAAGTTGAAGAGCCAATCCTAACAAAGGACTCTGATATAACCTGATAGTTCAAGTCTTTGCCTACTATCCTAGAAGATGGTTCAATCCTTCTATTCAAAGATAAAATAGAGGTAAAAATCAAGACTCTGTCGGACCTAAAATTGATAAAATTAGACACATCCCTCACTGAAAAGGAAAATGAAGTCTTTACAGCTCTATTGATAGAATTTGTAGATATCTTTGCATGGGCTTATTCTGACATGCTAGGTTTGGACCCCACCCTGGTTTTACATCACCTTATGGTAAATATCAATGACAAACTAGTTAAATAAAATTTACACAAGATTCATCCTTGCATTACTATATTAGTAAAGGAAGAGTTGGAAAAAATCTTAGAAGCAAGATGTATTCGATCCATTGACTACTCAAAATAGATATCTAATGTTGTACCTATTAGCAAAAATCCTAAAGGAATTAGAATCTATATTGATTTTTATGATATAAATAAAGCTTGCCCTAAGGACAACTTTCTATTACCAAACATTGACATGATCATTGACTCCACCATGGGTTATGAGATTCTTTCACTCATGGATGGATTTTTAGGATACAACCAAATTAGAATAACACCAAAAAGACCAACACAAGACCATATTCACCACTCCATGGAGCACATTCTATTATTAGGTAATTCTAGAGCTACATATCAAAGAGTTATGACCATCATATTCCATCATATGATTCATGATATTGTTGAATATTATGTTGATGAGATTTTTGACAAATCAAAAACTAGAGCTGATCATCCAATAATGCTACGTAAAATGTTTAAAATACTGTGTGAGTACAAAGTTTGATTGAATCCAAATAAATGTGTATTTGGAGTAACATCAAGAAAATTATGTGGATTCATCATGTTTCATCAAGGCATTGAAGTTGATCCATAAGTCCAAGCTATAGATATGCCACCACCAACCAATTTGAAGCATCTTTGTAGTTTGTAGGGCAAGATCTAGTCAATTCGATGCTTCATATCTCAGTTAGCCAATAAGTTCCATCCATTTAAACATATTCTAAAGAAGGAAATTGCATTCCATTGGGATAATCATTACCAAATATATTTTTAGCAACTAAAAGATTACCTATAAAATTTGTCTATTTTGTTACCTCCTGTGTCAAGAAAATCATTTATGTTATACCTATCAGTTATAGATAGTGCCTTGGGGGCACTTATAGATCAACCTCATGACAATGGAAAAGATCATGCAATATAATACTTAAGTTGTACATTGGTTATGTATGAACACAAATATATGCTTATTGAAAAAGCATGTCTAGCCATGGTCTTTGTAGCTCATAAATTATAACTCTACATGTTGAACAATAAGACCATGGTCATTTCAAAAGTAGATCTACTCAAGTATCTACTATCTAAACTAGCTTTACAACGTAGAATGGCCAAGTGGATCATAATTCTTAGTGAGTTTGACATAGAGTATGTCAATCAGAAGGCAATCAAGGGACATATCCTTGTAGATTAGCTTGCTAAAGCACCCCCTTACTGATACAGAGCCAGTCACATTCCAATTCCCTAATTAATCCATAATGACCATCATTGACATACCTTTTGAAGAGTAGCACTAGAAGATGTATTTTTATGGATCAAGGGTAGGCCTCTTATTTATTACACCATAGGGGGATCTAATCCCTAAGTCTTTCAAAATCAATTTTCCTTATACAAATAACATGGCTGAGTATGAAGCACTTATTGTAAGCCTTTGATAGGCAGTATAGTAGAACATATCTCATCTCTAGGTTTATGGTGATTCTTAGTTAATTATCAATCAAGTCATAGACCATTTTTAGACCAAAGATGATAAGTTGGTTCCTTACAAGACCATGGTTGACACTCTAAAACAATAAATTATAGATATCCAATTTGAGCATATACCAAGGGCTAGTAATAGAACTACAGATGCCATGGCTACTATCAATTATCTAATTTAACAAATGGATAAAGCTAGATATTATCAATTCCTCATCAAGAATTTGTTCACACCAACTCATAAACCTTAAACCATCATGATGATTTATGATATTGTTGGTCCTAGTTGTATCTAGTACTTAGACCTTTACAAATACCTTCATGACCAAGTTTTACCACTTGACATCTCTCAAAAATAAATCAAAGCCTTCATCGACCAAACTACTCATTATACCTTACTTGGATCAACCCTTTATCATTTTAGTTTTGATGGAACTCTACTTTGTTGTTTAACTTTGCCAAAATCTATGCTAGCATTATCAGAAGTTCATGAAGGTGTATGTGGATCCCACACTATTGAGGCCATCCTATCCAAAAATATCTTACGTACCAACTACTATTGACCCATGATAGATGCATATAAAACTATATATGTAAATAAGTGTGAAAAATGTCAACAACATGCTAATTTGATTCATTCCCCAATAAAGACTCTAAAACAAATGTTGACACCATGGCCATTTGATACATGTGGCCTTGACCTCATTGGGAAGATCAATCCCACCTCATCCAATGGTCATAAACATATCCTTACCACCACCAAATATTTCACTAAGTGGGTTGAAGCTATACCCCTCACATGACTAAAAAGCAAATTTCTAAGTTCATCTTTAATCATCTCATTTTTCACAATAGTATCCCCTCTGATATTATATATAATAATGGAGGATCCTTCAAGAACAATAATGTTAACAAGCTATATGCTAAATACAACATCACACAATATTTTTCTATGACATATTACCCTCAAGGTAATGGCTAGGCTGAAGCATTGAATAAAACTATTATCAACATTTTCAAAAAGATTATCAATGATGCCGGTCATGATTGACACCTTCAAATATTTTGTGCCCTTTGGGCATACTACACCAATCACCATACACCCATAGGATCTAATACATATTCACTTATTTATGGTGCAAAATCCATCCTTCCTATTGAGGTTTAGTTGCCATCTCTACACATATATTTCAAGCATGTCCTATATGATCATGAATATCAAGTAGCTCACCTGTAAGAGCTAAACCTACTTGATGAAAAATGCATAGCTATATTCAATAATCTTTAGGCATATTACAACCAACTCAAAGGCCACTACAATTAGTGCATCAAGCATAAAACATTTGAACTTGGTGATCTTATCCTTACAGAAAACCAAAAGAATACAATGGTTGAAAAGAAGCATAAAGGTAAGTTCAAACCCAACTATATAGGGCCTTTCATCATTATATCAAACTTTGGAGCTGGATTATATAGGCTTGTAACACTATATGACCATGAACTTGATGAGTCGATGAACATTATCCACCTCAAGCAATACTATGCTTGAGTGATTTGGTGTATTGTTTATAAGGATCATTTCAAGTTATATCATTTTGTTAATCTTCTTTATATAAAAACTTTTTTATTGACCTATCTTCCTACTAACCTATCACTTCCCCTATCACTTGTCTATTTTACCATACCCTTCCCCATCCACTGAGTTCATTTTTCCCTCCCTACTTTGACCTATGGCCTTGGTTCCATCACCACTTTTAGTAAGAGCATTAAGATTTGGTTTCATTAGTTGTTTCATACATTTCAGACAGTCACAATATTTTGGAGTAGTATGATAGATACTTTGGCAGTTGCATCCTTTATTTTTTATTTCATTCTCTTTCACTATATTGATCCTAATTATAACTACCTATGGGTAAATTAGTCTCAATGACATATGTTCTTGTATCCTAGTTATAACTACCTATGGGAATACTAGGGGTAACACTTGTTCATTGTGCCTTGACTGTACCAACTAGTCATTCTCTATGATGTACTATGCCTTTATACCAACTATGTCTATTTTGTTTGAATTGAATACTACACTAGTCAGATTCATCCACTGTAAGGTAGAACTATAATGACTTGAGGTCCTACTTTGAGACTATGTAGCCAACATTTGATATTTGTTGAGGGCAGCTCAATTACCCCTTCCTAAGTGATGCTCTCACCATTTTGTGAGTAACCCTTTTTGATGCACTCATCATTTTATAAGCAACCTAAGCAACACTCTTGCTATTTTATGAGTAACAATTTTTCATGCTCTTGATGTTTTATGATCATCCTAAGAAAAACTCTCACCATTTTATGATCTTAAACCATTTAGTATCTTTTCATTCTCAATTGAGTTGAGATACTCTAAAATTTCCAAAAATATTTGTAAACCATTAGAAAAAACCAAAAACATTGACCACTTCTTTGCCTTAAGGATTCTAGGAACCCTTACTAAGTTCTAAGAAAATTAATTATTACTTAGTTTCCCCATTTTTTTGGCCTTTTATCCCATGAACTTACCATTTTTCAAGACCACTCCTATTCTTCTATTAATTTTATTATGTTATTTTCATCAGTTATCATTTTATTCCCATTTTCTACAAGAATCACATTTGTCCTAATGTTTTTGTTGGATATTACATCCATATAACTATGTAGGTAGCATCCAATTTCCTAGTGCATGTGGAGATAGGTTGGCCACCCCTTTTCTTTTCTTTTATTTCCCTATTCTATTAGTTTTTTAAGTTGTCACCTATTTTCTAGGGGTAATGTTCATATGGCTTAAATTTAAATTGTTTGTTTCTTTGTTGTTCTATTTGTATGCCTATTTGTTTAATTTTAGTAATGTTACCTTGATTCAATCTATGTGTGTTCATTGTGTGATTCCTTACCTACATTTACACTTGAATCCATCCATATTCATACATCTACATTGGCATCATAGTTTCTATCATTGGTGAATTATTTTCTATTCAGTATTGGATCATGAGAGTCAATCCTTATGAATATATCAGCCAACTCCTCATGATGTTATACCATGATGCCTAATGACACATGATATAATAAACATCAGCTTTAATAATTCTATTCAACCATGGTGATATCAACATCTCCTCAACACTAGCATCCCAATCATATCCCAAATAGAGTAATTAACCATGAAATAATTTCAACCTTTGTTAGTTTGAATGAGCATCTCCCTAATAATAGGGTGTTCCAATTAATCATTACCCTCCATATCAAATTATCATCATCAGTAACTAATCAATCATGTTTTCCATAATTGGGGTCCAATGATTATAACCACCTATGAACAAATCATTGTACACTGTCTCACCTGTATTTCTCAATGATTATAATCACCTTTGGGAAAATCATTGTGCTATCACCACTTTAATTTCTCTACCCATACAAGGGCATGCTAATATCTTGTTTGTCTATCTTAATTAGGAAAATTTCATCTTTTTCATGATTATAACTACCTTTGGTAAAATCATTGTGTTTTCATGCCACATTGCCACTATTGGGGTATAATGCTTATAACCACCTTTGGGAAAACCATTGTACACCATCCTAATTGCATTCTCAGTGATTTTGACTAATTTTTCAATATCATTACGTTCTCATCCCATCATTTTCCTTTCTTTGGTCCTTTGTCTCCATTCTTTCTTTTAAGCGACTGCTTACCGACCTTTCCTTGTGCCAACCATTCCCTCGAGGGGGAATCATACAATTAGCTCATCATCATTGTAGTTGTAGGCATATATGACCTTATCATTATTTGAGAAGACATTGCTATGCCTATATCTTGTAATGCCTTTCCAAACAAGGGTAAACTATAGACACCTAAATCTAGCCACCAATGACCAGCAATTAGGCTTATGACCAATTTCCCACCAAAATGCACAATTTGGCTTAAAAACACTAAAAAACATTAAAATATTTGAAAATGATATATTTAAGTGTTGATTTTGGCTAGGGTATCATTAATTTTGGCAATGTAATTTATGGACTAGCTAATTTTGATTAGATCATTTTGAGTCAAAATGCTAATTTTACACCTAGGAGCCCTGGATTGTTTTTTCTATCAAATCTCTCACATGAGACACATGCCTTTTTTATTTTGTGTTGAAAACATACTAAATTTGAATATGGATCCAACACATTTGACATCACATCTTAATTCAAATCAAATTTTGGGCCAATAACAAGACATTCTGACCAATTTGAGTAAGTTGTGCACAAAGAGACAAGGTTTGCATCAAAGTGCTTAATCATACTTAAGAGATAATTAAACCAAATCATGAGCCTAATTAATAATTCCATGGAACTTGTTGAATAATTTAAAAAAAAAATTGATTGTCATTAACTATATCACTAGGTGACATCATTTTTTGGGAAGATATCCCTAGGCCATAAATGCATAAAATATCAATATTAAGCCCTTCCATGCCTAGTTAATTGCCACCTATCTCAAATATTAATGGGAAAATTTGTAGAATAAATTTTATATTTGGATTTATTCATGACCACACATCTCAATCTTGAGATGGATGGTCATGGTTGATCCTCAAACTATTCCCAAAATCTATAAATAGGGAGGCCATGGATATCATTTCAAAGCTATTTTTGGTATAAAGTTATTATGCTCAAATATCTTCAAGAAGATATCATATACCAAATTTATAATGCCTAAATGCATTCAAAATCATTACATCTTAGTATTATAATACCCAAATATTGAGCCAAGCCAAAGCCAAACATGGTGCTAAGGAGAGATAGAGGTAGCCACACTTCATTGATGTAGACTTTATGAGCACAAAGTTGAACAAGACACTACAAAAAACATTTTGGAGCATATAAGGAAGGTGAAATAAGGTTTATTTTAAATTTTAGTTTTGTTTTCCACTCTAATTTTATTAACTAAGCTCACCCTATTAACTAGGCCTAGAGATGTTATGCTAGTGTGTTTTATTTCATTTTAATTTTATTTTGGGACTAACACAATACTAACCATCCTCTCTTGAGTCATATTCCTAATTCATAGATGGAATTATAGATTAATAGTTAGTAACATTATTATTGTTTGAATTTATATATTTACCAAGAGTTAAATATAAAATGGGTGGTTTAGTTACCATAAAGTAACTTACACTTACGATTATGTTTGTTATTAGATTTTATTATACATATATTACAAAGATAGTTTGTAATATATTATTATTGTATGGGTGAGGTATTTGGTTATTTAGTTGAGAATTTAAAGGGATATGGGTCTCCCTATTTACAGGGTAGGCATTCCCTATATATATGTAATTGTATTCGAATAAAATATAGAGTGAATAATATATTTTTTGTGTTCTATTATTTCTGAGATTGTTTGTCTTTATTATATAGTGTATGTGGTAGATTTTTATGTAAACTCTAATAAACATTATCATCTAGTATCAGAGTGATGTTCCAATCCATGTAATGGAAATTTAATGTATTTAATAGGGGCATCCTTATGTTCTTTGTTGCCTCGAGTAATGATCTTTGAAAATATATTTCTTTAAGATCTATTCTAGATTGTAAGTCAGTTCTTTCCTCACCATTATTCTTTGACAAAAATCCACATTTGTGGATCTATTGTAGTCTTTTTTTCAGAACCATGTAGATCCATCAGGGATCCTTCCATTTGATAAACACATGTCAATTTTCTCATATCATTAGGATTGGTTCAAAATTGTAGTGCTAATTAGTGTCTAAATCCTATCCAATGCATAGTAGACAACTGTACATAGCTATACCATATCTATAAATTATCTTCTTAGTCACTAGACTTTACCATAGATCCTCCTATGTCAACTCACCTTAATGCACCATCTCAACATTAGTATTTGAAGTAGTTTGAGTACATTTTGGTTTGAATACTACATTCTTAGACAATTCTACCATGGATTCATCAAAGTCTACCATAAGAACATGTGCACTTCTATTCAATATTGAGGATATATTCATCTTAATACATATCCATACTAAAAAACATCATTTACAGGCATAGATGTGTTTTTAGTTGCAATCAAGATTAAATTTCTAGCACTGATCAACCAAAACTTAGTCAGTATATTATCTTGTAAATGTTTGTTTAGAGCTTGGTCTATAGATTTAAATAGATTTGTAATTAAATTATTATTGCAAATCTAATTTGGTTTATAGTCATTAAAATTATAGTGTCAATAATGTGTTTGTGTATTTTATGTCAATAAAGTATTTTGAGTCATTTTTTAAAGATTCATGTCATAAAAATTCATAGTGTCAAAATTTTGTTTTGGGTCCTTAGTCAAAAAGTCATTTATGTCAAAAATTCAAAAAGTGTGAATTTAAGTCTTGTAAATGTCAAAAAATGTTCAAAAATATAAGAATGCATTATCAATCAAATGTGACATCCAATTTATGCAATTCCAAGATAATAAAATCCAAAAAATTCTTGAAGATGGATATGAGGTCGATACTGAACTTGAGAACACTTGACTAACAAAACATTGATGTTTGATAGCAAAACAATATATCCAACACTTAAATAATAAATATTAATTAGTTTAGTGATCAACTTATTCAATTAGAGGATAAAGGTACAAGAGAATAGAGGCCATTCAAGCCTCTTGTAAACCACTAGCGAAGAGGGCACTGTTGGGGGATCAAACCAACAATAGATTACACTTGTGAAAGCAATAAACGCGGAAATAAATCAGATAGATAAGTAACTGAAATGATAAATAGCACAGAACAAGATATACAAGAAAACACCCTAAAAACTTGTATTGAAACTCTTTACAATAGGAATACAATTTGAAGAAACTTCGTTCTTCCACACCTCTCTCAGATGCACACAAGATCTCTCACTAGATCTCTATTCCTCAAGAGCTCTCTCTCAAGTACACTCAAATCCAACAACCTAGATTGATGCAACTCTATACTGTCCTTCAAACATTCACAATGTTCTACTCTTACAGTTCTACACTCTTCTTACACACTTCTAAGCTAAGAAGATCTTCCTACATATAGAAATAGGAAACTTGAGGATGCTCTTACAACAAACAGTTAAGCCTCTTGAACAAGGGCTCTAAAAATAATATTGCTAATAATAGAGACGCAAGCTTGAGTCCATGACTCAAACTTATCATGCAAACACATGCTGTTGTCCACGAAAATAGCTTTCTGGACACACAGGTAACTGACGTCGATTCCTGCCTGTTCGCCTCTGACCGTCGTCGGCCGACCCTATTGCCGACATCGGCGCCTCTGCAACTGCTACTAACCGACGTCGGTCGCTCCTGACCGACGCCGGCGTCTGTGTAGACCCGAACCTATTTTAGTATGCTCCTTGGTGAAGCTTTTAGCTCCACACCCTAACAATCTCCCACTTGGAGATAAACCAGCTGCACCAACCTGTACAGCAACATCTTCTAGCTCCTCCATCTTCAACTCAATCATGAAGACCAATAGAAGTTGAATGAAGATTCAACTTCTCCTTCGTAACCGACTTTGTTAGCATATCAGTAGGGTTCTTGTCTGTATGGATCTTCTCCAGCTTCAACTCACCATCTTCCAATACCTACCATATGAAGTGGTACCTTAGCTGTATGTGCTTGGTTCTTGAATGAAAGGCCGAGTTCTTGGCCAAATGGATTGCACTCTGACTGTCACTGTACAATCTGCAACTCCCATGCTCCCTTCCAAGCTCTTCCATGAATCATGTCATCCATATCATCTCCTTGCTAGCTTCTGTAGCTGCAATATACTCTGCTTCTGTAGTTGACAAGGCTACAACCTTCTGCAACTTAGATATCCAACTAACCGCTATTCCACCTACAGTAAAAACATAACCTGTGGTGCTTCTCCTGCCATCCAAATCCCCTGCCATATCTGAATCTACATAACCATGTAGAGAAGTACCTAAACCTCCATAGCACAAATGCTTGCTGCTGGTTCCTCTCAGATATCTAAGGATCCATTGAACCGCTTTCCAATGTTCCTTACCTGGATTGGCCATATACTTACTTACTACTCCCACTGCTTGGGCAATATCAGGTCTAGTACACACCATTGCATACATCAAACTCCCTACTGCGGAAGAATATGGAACCATGCTCATGTACTCTACCTCATCATGTGAATTGGGACATTGTTCTTTACTTAACTTAAAATGTCCAGCCATAGGTGTACTTACCGGTTTTGCATCCTGCATATTAAACCTCTCCAACACCTTGTTCACATAATCTTCTTGAGACAATATCAACCTGTGATTTTTCCTATCTCTCCTAATGCTCATGCCAAGGATCTTCTTCGCTGCTCCCAAATCCTTCATAGCAAATGTTTGAGCTAACTTCTCCTTAAGCTCTGAGATATCCTGCATGTGAGACCCTGCAACCAGCATGTCATCTACATACAACAATAGAATGATATATCTACCATTATCAAATCTCTTGAAATACACACAATGGTCCGATTGACACCTACTATAGCCATGCTCAGTCATAAACCTGTCAAATTTCAAGTACCATTGCCTTGGAGCTTGCTTGAGGCCATACAAGCTTTTCTTTAACCTGCACACAAACTTCTCCTTACCCTTGACCTCGAAACCTTCTGGCTGTTCCATATAAATTTCCTCATCCAAATCTCCATGAAGAAACGCTGTCTTAACATCTAGTTGCTCGAGATGCAAATCTTCAAAAGCAACCAAAGACAATACAACCCTTATTGAAGTCATTTTAACAACCGGAGAAAAAATTTCACCAAAGTCAATACCTGGCTTCTGTTCAAATCCTTTTACCACTAATCTGGCCTTATATCGCATCTGACCATCCTCACTTTCCTTCAACCTGTAGGTCCATCTGTTCTTCAGTGTTCTCTTACCAGCTGGCAACTCAACCAAATCCCATGTTTGGTTCTCTCTTAAGGACTCCATCTCCTCAACTATGCCACGCTCCCACTTACTCCTAGACTCCACCTGTAATGCTTCTTCAAAACTCTCTGGTTCTCCACCATCAATTAGCAATAAATAATATAAGGAAGGAGAATATCTAATTAGAGGCTTACTTACCCTTTCAGAACTCCTGGTGGGTGTCTTGGACTTGTTCTCAACAATCTGTCCACCCAAATTTTCTGACAGTGACTGACCTCAGCCACCTGTAGACCTGTCACTAGCCATCGTCGGTTCTTCCTGACCGACCTCAGTGCCTGGTCTGCCGACGTCAGTCTCTGTATGACCGACATCGTTTCTGTACTGCCGATGCCGGTTCCTAACCTGCCGATGTCGGTCTCTGTGTTTTCCTGCAAGTGATTATTTCTTTTTCCCGCGAGCTCATTTTGGACCATAACTTTGTCTAATTCACTATTGCTCTGCCCAGATTGATCTAGCTTCCTTATCTGATCACTATACATCACTCTTTCATTGAAAACAACATCACGACTCCTGATTACCTTGTTAGTTCCTAGATTCCAAAATCTGAAACCAAAATCATCTGAGCCATAGCCTATAAACGTGCACCTCATAGACTTAGGATCAAGCTTCTTTCTATTTTCCTTATCTATATGCACAAAGGCTTCACTACCAAAAACTTTGAGATATGAGAGATCTACCTTTTTACCTGTCCATGCCTCTTCTGGAATTCCACCATCCAGAGCTGTAGAGGGTCCTCTGTTAATCAGATACACTGCGGTGTCAACTGCTTCTGCCCAAAACTCTAAGGGCAACCCTGCATGCAATCTCATACATCTTGCACGCTCCATGATAGTTCTGTTCATCCTTTCAGCAATACCATTCTGCTGAGGTGTCCTTGGAACCGTCCTTTGCCTACGGATTCCGTGTGTATAACAATACAATTTGAACTTAAGACTGCAGAACTCATCGCCATTATCAGATCTCAGGCACTTTAACTTTCTGCCTATTTCATTCTCAACCATAGCCTTCCAAAACTTAAAAGTCTCAAAAACATCAGATTTCTTTTTAATACAGTAGATCCATACCTTTCTTGTGGTGTCATCTATGAATGTAACATAGTACCGTGATCCGCCAATAGAGGCTACCTGAGCTGGTCCCCACACATCTGTGTGAACAAGCTGCAGCTTCTGCCTTTTCTTAGTAGACCCAGTCTTGAGAAAACTAACCCTTTTCTATTTTCCAAATACACAATGCTCACAAAACTCTAGATCCATACTTTTCAAATCTAAAAGCATACCTTTAGACTTAAGAATTGACATCCCCTTCTCACTCATGTGGCCAAGCCTTGAGTGCCACAATTTGCAATCCACATCTGAAGTAGATAAAACTGAAGGAGATTTGTTAGTAACACAATTACACAAATAGAGAGTACCTTCTCTCTTACCTCTGGCCATAACTAGTGCACCCTTGGTCACCTTCCAAGAATCTGCTGTGAGAGTTACTGTACAACCCTCATCACCTAGCTTACCTGCAAAAATCAAATTTCTCTTCAAACTAGGAACATGCATCACATCTCTCAACACCCATGTGTTGCCATTCTGCATCTTCAGCTGCACTTTACCTTTTCCAGTAATCTCACAAGGCTCATCATCCCCTAAGTACACTATTCCAAAGTCTCCATGGATATAGTCACTGAAATACTCTCTGTTAGGGGTAGCATAGAAAGATGCACCAGAATCTAATACCCAAGATTCTATGTTATTATGCAAAGAGAAAATTAAAGCATCTTGTACAATACCTGCAACCTTGGCTTCTTCCTTTCCTTCGTGTTGGTTGTCCTCCTTGGGCTTTGACCAACAATCTCTGCTTATGTGCCCCATCTTTCCACAATTCCAGCATTGTGGCTTCCTGCCATTCCTGGATTTGGATCTTCCTCTCACCTTAGACTTAGATCTTGATCTCCTCTTGCTCTTTTCTTTTTGCCTTCCCCTGCTCTCAAAATTTAAAGCGTTCCCAGATGTCTCTTCTGTGCTTTTCCTGCGTATTTCCTCATTCAAGATAACACTAACAACATCCTCTACTTTCAAAATATTTGATGCAGATGCAGTATTAGAAACTGCCATTACTAAGCCATGCCAGCTTTTAGGCAAAGAACATAATATCAAAAGAGCTTTTATTTCATCTTCAAATACAATATTGACAGAACTTAACTGATTAACAATACCATTGAAATCATTCAGATGAGTAGAAACAGATCCACCTTCATTCATATGCAAATTAAATAACTGCTTCATAAGATATACCTTATTTGAAGCTGAGGGTTTTTCATACATATTTGCTAACGTAGTCATCAACTCTACTGTTGTTTTTGCCTGTGACAAATTAGATATCACAGTGGAGGCCAGACTCAGTCTTATAGACCCAAGAGCCTTTCTGTCAAGAACTTCCCATTCTTCATCCTCCATGTCCTTGGGCTTCTTTGCTATCCCACCTAATGGTAAGTAGAGATCTTTCTGATACAGATAGTCCTCTATCTGCATTCTCCAATGTTGGTAGTTCTTGCCATTAAACTTTTCCATTCTCAGCTTACTTTCTTCTGCCATTGCTTCTCCCACTCAAATAGAAATTCCTGCAGAAACCCTGTGAGCAACCTGTAATCTGTAACCTGTAACCAAGGCTCTGATACCACTTGTTGGGGGATCAAACCAATAATAGATTACACTTGTGAAAGCAATAAACGCAGAAATAAATCAGATAGATAAGTAACTGAAATGATAAATAGCATAGAACAAGATATACAAGAAAACACCCTGAAAACTTGTATTGAAACTCTTTACAATAGGAATACAATTTGAAGAAATTTCGTTCTTCCACACCTCTCTCAGATGCACACAAGATCTCTCACTAGATCTCTATTCCTCAAGAGCTCTCTCTCAAGTACACTCAAATCCAACAACCTGGATTGATGTAACTCTGTACTGTCCTTCAAACATTCACAATGTTCTACTCTTACAGTTCTACACTCTTCTTACACACTTCTAAGCTAAGAAGATCTTCCTACATATAGAAATAGGAAACTTGAGCATGCTCTTACAACAAACAGTTAAGCCTCTTGAACAAGGGCTCTAAAAATAATATTGCTAATAATAGAGACGCAAGCTTGAGTCCACGACTCAAACTTATCATGCAAACACACGCTGCTGTCCACGAAAATAGCTTTCTGGACACACAGGTAACTGACGTCGGCTCCTGCCTGTTCGCCTGTGACCGTCGTTGGCCAACCCTATTGCCAACGTTGGCACCTCTACAACTGCTACTAACCGACGTCGGTCGCTCCTGACCGACGCCGGCGTCTGTGTAGACCCGAACCTGTTTTAGTATGCTCCTTGGTGAAGCTTTTAGCTCCACACCCTAACAGCCACTTCTGATTTAGTGGCATTTTTTTTATAGTTGTGTGAATTTAAGTGTGGTGTGATAGTTTCTATTTTAGCATGTGTTCTTGAATAAGAATAAAAGTGAAATTAGGGATAATAATGTTAAGGGGGTGAATGTTATGGATTAATAGTTAGTAACATTATTATTGTGTGAATTTATATGTTTATAGAGAGGTAAATATAAAATGGTTGGTTTAGATACCATAAAATAACTTACACTTATGGTTATGTTTGTTATTAGATTTTATTATACATATATTATAAAGATAGTTTGTAATATATTATTATTGTACAGGTGAGGTGTTTGGTTATTTAGTTGAGAATTTAAAAGGATATGGATCTCCCTATTTATAGGGTAGACATTCCCTATATATATGTAATTGTATTCAAATAAAATACAAAGTGAATAATATATTTCTTGTGTTTTATTATTTATGAGATTGTTTGGCTTTATTATACAGTGTATGTGATAGATCATTATGTAAACTCTAATAAAAATTGTTAGATTGATGGATTTTATTAGTTTTAGGAATCAATTGCATAGAAGGCATTTGAATTCCAATAGAATGCAACCTAGCTTAAGCAAGAAAATACATAACTACATCTCCACCTCAAGAAATCCAAACAAATCATTGATGATACATGTCATATGTTGGTCATTCAAGTATTTGGAAACCAAGTCATGTTTGAGGAGAAAAAATTCATAGACCTTCTATCTCAGCTTATAAAATAATTGTCCATTGTGTAGAAGCTGCAACGTATTCAAAAGCAAGGTCAGATCTTGAAGGTAAAAATAGAGGCTATATTTGAGCTACTCAAGAATATGATCAAGTCTTGGACATTTTTTCACTCCAATCCAAAGACATGGACAAGATCATGCTTGACTAGAATCAAAAAATGAATAACACATGGATGGAAGTCAACTCAGAGTTTGATAAGGGATGATAAATCCAAAGTAATAATGGGGGACCAATCAGCTACATCTAAGTAACCAAAATCCACACTAAATTAATCTTTAGTTCAAATATATAATGTGATGGAGAAGATGTAAACTTGGAAAAATGAGATGTTTCATAATACATTTACTAGGATTCAAATGTAAAGGCACACAAATAGATTAGAGGAGGCAGCATAAGAAATTCAATAGGTGTCACCTAGTAGGTCCACCCTCATAATAAATATGATGATGACATTCATAATATCATGTTGTTTTAAGTTATTTTTTGCACTATGATCAGTATGGTGAGGGAATCTATCCTCAATTAGAAAATGTTGAGGAAGGAATTATCCCATTTGGATAGTTATTTTGTAGAAATCATTGAGGATACCTCATTCATCTATCCTAACCAAATCCATTAAAATATCTAATAAATAAAAGTTGTCAAAGCTACATAACTAACCATCCATTTTTAATAAAAACCTCTGATGATAGATTATTCAAGTGAAACTTCCTCAACAACAACTCCAGAAGCACCATCTCCATAGCCTCCTCCAGTTCCAACTACACAATCTATCCCTCCACCTTCTCTTTAGGTACTATGAGGTCTAAATTTTTAAGGTTTTCGAAAGTTTTTAAATTTTTTAAAGGAAGGCCTTAAGCATTATAAGTGGGGCCAAGATGATTAAAAACCCATAAAGTGTAGACTCCTTGTTATGCCAGTTTATTGAAAACTTGTAATGGTGGTAGATTGGTGTGTTGTTTAATTAAAAACTTGTAGGGGTGGATAAATAATGTGAAAGAGGTGAAAAACTCTAAATAGCACTGTGAATGATTATTACAAGTAATTTTTTTATAACATTCCCCAAAATAGGCAACTCCACTAGTTTTAGAATTTGGCACACTTCTTGCAACTTTGCTTCAAGATGAGACTATTCCAAAGGGTTATAGTTTCTAGGAGACTGTTCCAATAACTCATTTCACTTCTAGAAGACTATTCCAAAGGGTTATAGTTTTTGGTAAGAAACTTAATGACTTACTCTAGACATCTATATAACTATAGGTATAATTCCTATATAAGAGTCTTGTACATCATAAGTTGACACCACATGTAAGTACTCCAATGTTATTTAAACACTATATCAATGTTCACTTATATGTTTTAATTATGAATCTCTCATAAACTTAATTGCATTTTTGAATGAACATGACTTTACACTAGGTATGTTTATGTTGAGACAATTTCAAAATTCTCGAGGTCCCATGACCAAATGTGTTTATATTTGTCAATAACTTAGAGGTATAAATCCAATATACCCAATGTACGTTAACTCTTATAATGACTCCTAAATCCTTGGATACATTAATTTCTTTGTTACATAAATATTCTCAACCATATAAATGACATCATTAGTCTTTATGATTCAAAGATAAATACTTGGTCAATATAAATTTATTGACATTCTAAACATAAAAATATTTTTGTAATATTTAGGAATAAGTAATCACATTTATTATCATTGAGATTATACATTACGAAGAGTCACCAAGGTATATAGATAAATATAATTTATTGATATTGTTTTATTGACTACTATCCCATTACTGTATACTTATTTAATAGGCCACAATATACTTAATATAGTTATCTAAGTATATAGGATATGAGCTAGGTGTAACTAATTAGTAAATTTCCATAAATATATATATCTCATTACTACCATACACCAGGTTGTTGTATACAACTCAGTCTTTTCAATTCACTACACTTCTCGTAAATACCTCATAATAATATATATTCTAATGTAACCAATGTGATACATTTTATATTTATGGTTGGTTGATTCACTTCTTAATGTTAACTCATATACTTGTATAGTTAAATGAATCACGTCCATTTATATTATAACACTATAAATCTATAACCCATATACTAATATATTATTATAGACCAAAATATAAATGATGCAAGCAATTATCACACTATAACTCATATAACATTGATGAGCATCAAAATATGTTAACCATATTCCTTAGTAAAGAGAGTAGCACCAATTGTGATCCTTAAATAAGGAGACACCAATAGGTATATTATGCATCCTAGATATTAAGCTTCAACGACCCCATTATACATAACATGAACTTTAAATTAAATATATAATGACCATAATAATTATTTACCATTGTAAAAAATTTAACTATCATTCAAAATCAATTAGATATGTATAAATATATATAAATACTTAAGCAATGATATACCACTTGTTTAGTTATATTTTTACTTTAGAAACTATTTTCCTTCTGATGGGTCGATGTCTTACCATGCATCCCAAAATTTCCTAAGTAAAAAAAAGTATCTAAGATGTTTCCTTGACTGTTCAGGGTTAAATATTTTTTATTGTATTTTAATTCTATTCATGTCACCTGGCTTTTATTCTTAGTGGGTCACCACACCCAACTAGAGCTTGGCATTTAAGAATAAGAATTAAATCATAAACTAGAAATTAAATATTCCAATAAATGATAATTATAAATATATATTAATATACTTTTGATTCCATATTAATAATATAAGAGCATAGATATTTATAATGAATTGTTGGTATAAATATATTGATAGAAAACATGGAAAAGGAAATCTAGTGAATCACTGAACTAAGAGTATTAACAATAAAAGATCATTGGTATTTATCAAATACAATTATCCATCACTATGAGTATTATCATTATCATCTATAAGAGTATGGGAGTAGAATCATTGCACAAATAATTATTCTATGGAAGGCTTAAGAGTAAATCGATGCCTATATATTTAGTTAATTGAAGTGTTTCAGATATAAGTATTTATTCCTCAGAAGTGGCTTGATGTTTACTAATGAATTTATGAATAATTTTTAATACTTGAAATTTGGTTTAAAATGAGAAAATATGAATTCATAAATTAGGAGATTAAAGTGTTACATAGTTTGTTGCTCTAATAAAATGAGTGTCAAACAATTGTAAAGTATAATATGCAAATCACCACACTCCACTCTTTCATCTAAGATCCTTAAAATTCTTCCATTTCAGTGATGCCATTTAAACTATATACAAGTTGAGTAAATTACAACAAGCCACAAAATAAATATTTAGTTTATACACCCAAAGTTTATTGTTTTTCATCTTGGCAATAACGCCTACTTGGCATGTCAGATTATATTTTCTCAGATGTCTATGCTTGTTAATTCCTTTTTCCTCTAGAACATATCCTTCATTCTATGCTATGCCTATTTTTTACTCTCTCAATTCCATTCTCAATGCCTTATGATCTTTTCTTTGATCTCCCAAAAAATAACTTATGATGAATCCCCCTTTTCTCTTTATTTTTCTCCCTTTAAATAGGTAAGGCATTTTTTATTTTTTGTTTTTATTCTAAATAAAAAAATTTCATTATTTTTATTTCCATATTTTTCTTTAAAATTTGTTTTAATATTCTTTTCCCTTTTCCTTCTATAAATGTGGTGCTTTTCAAAGCTGCCCATTTTTTGTGCTTTATTATTTTCATTTTCATTTTTTTCTTTTTCTTTTTCTAATAATATATTCCTCTAAATATATGTAAGTAATATTTTATTATTTTTCAAATAACTTAATAATAATACCTTATTAATCATGATGACTCACCCATAATAAAGTCAATAATATAATAAATTAATAACCTGAATTTATTTTAACTATGCAATCCACACACAATGAGCTTCATAAAACCATTAACTATGCTAACAAACCATGAATAAATATCTATCTAATGCAAAAAACATTAAAATACATTATGCTAACTATTTTACTATGCATCTACCATGTGTTAGCTACTATGGTGTGTACATGGTTCTAGCCATTTTCTCTATCATCCTCTAATATCTCCATCTACATCACCCTCTCTGATGATGCTCTCCCTCCATCATGCTCTAAGGTATGAGTTATCCTACATTAACCTCATAATAAGTAAGTAGTTAGACCTTTTCAATAGATATACATATATCACAAAATATAGTAGAAATAAAAAATTGACATGTTTGTAATGTAAACAAATACACTACAATTAATTCACAATAATGTAAACATTTATCCTAAGCAATATATTATTATCCTATGATAGCATATATCTTAAAGCTTAGTCAAAATATAATCAAATTAGATGTGTCAATTATAAATATCCATAGATAGTCAAATAGTTTACTTAGAAAGGAATCAAGATGTAACATCCTTCTCCTTAAAGCTAGTCATCATCCCAGATGACTCTTATTCAAACATAAGTTTTGAATTAAAATCATTGTTCAATAGAAAAATAACATGGTATAATACTATAAAATTAGGCAATAAATATAAAATCACCTATAGAATTCTTCAGAGTTATCCCAAATAGCACTATTCTCATAGTATTGATCCCACAAGATCCTATTCTATGACATTTCCCTATTACGAAAACATAGTTTTCTAGTGTCTCTTATGTTGATTGTTTCCATCATGACCACCCTAAGGTCTAAAATAACAATACCAACCTATAAATATCTTGGAAAAAAATTCTCTAACTTTCTAAGAGCACATGAGATCATCATACAAGCCAAAACAAATGACTAGGAAGAGTTCCACAAAATCTTTTAGCCCTTATTCATATCTCTCTAACATAGGTAGTGTTTTTCTCATTCTAGAGAAAAGTAATTAGGGATCCTAGTAAGAATAAGGTACATAAGTTAATACTACCACTACCCTACATAGCTCCTAATAAGTGTAACATGTCAATATTGTCACTACTCCACGAAGCTCCTGACAAGCATGACAATGAATAAGAACTAGAAATACTACATTTTCAATGTATACAAAATTAAGGAATAAATGTTCCACTGTATACATGTGTATGGCCATACAATTGAATTTGATAAGTATATCTATCAATCCTAGATTTGATAAGTTCATCTATCAAATCTAAACTTAATAACTACTGAGTCAATGTGAGACTAAGTAGGATGCACTCCTATCACTTAGTACTCACATTCTTAATTTACCACTCTTCCCTTAGGTATCCACAACCTAGTGATCTCCAAAAAGTTTATAATTTTCAATGAATCACAATTTTAGATGTATCAACATACATACAAGAGAAATCATACAATTAGTTCATAATTATATAAAGTTACCACTAGATGAACATAACTGGTATCATATGTCTTAGCTTAACCTATAGTGTTATATTCAAAGTTAAGATGAAATAATGTTAAAATTAATATAACATACATAGGTCAAGGATCACACCTTCCTTATAACCTTATAAAGGAACAAGTGAGACAATATGTCCCTACTTACTTGGCTAGGATATAATAAATTAAAATTTTATCTCAACCCCTAGATTGATAAGATGTTCCACACATCTTATACCCTACTCACTTCAGACAAAAGTTACAAAAATAAATCTTCAAAATAACATGATTTAAGCAAAAAAAGAGATCAATATTAATCCAGTCAAGGGTAAATAATATCATAATAATTATAATCAACTTATAATTCTTAACCTAGAATTTATATAAATTTAAGGTTTTTCACCCATGTGGTATAAGTTCACAAGTTAGATAAAGTAGTGAACATAAAGAGTCACAAGTGAAAATTAGAAAACTATCATCTCACAAAGAAAACTCCTACATACCTTCTCATAGTGAAAAGAAACACCATAATTAAAGTTGCCTAAATGCTACTCACTTAGAAATCTTGTAAGAGTAGTATTATAACCTAAAACTGGGAGGGAAATATTAGCCACTCAAAAAGCATCAATCCATCCAAACCCACAACTTCTATCTCACAAGAATTATAAGACACTATCCCATGAAATCAAAAAAATATGATCAAAACAACATTTCAAAAATAAAAATTCAACATCATGAAAATTAGAATCCTCTCAGGGGTATATAATGATGTCAAGGATAGTGAGGGAGTGACAACTCACCTTTATGCTCACTAGGAGAGATGAAACTTCTTCCTAATCCAAAAAACCATAAGGGTGCAAACTCATGAACCAACTCCTAACACATTGGAGTCCTCAACCAAAACATCTACATTATAATACAAGAAAATTTCCCACCACCCCAGGTGGTACTAAGTAAAAATGATCTTATAAGATTTTCCATTTCTAGGATTATCGAACATAAGACACAAAAACTAAGCATATATATTTAATTTAGAATCATCCTATGCTTATTAATCACTCACAAAACACAAATGGTAAAGGTGACTTGATTACCAAGAAGGATGTAATACTCGAGGTGTTCAATCTAAGTGATCAAACTATGGTAGAAATATATTGTTCATAACTCATGAACTATGTTATGTACTCACCTACCCAAACCTTGTATATAACCTCACCATTGGGACACTTGATAAACCAACCCCTAAAAACTCAAAAGGGTATGAGTGTTCCTAAGGATACACATTCAATGTTCTTCACACACATTTCACAAATGTCACATTCTTACAATTATCACCAAGTCATAGAAGTGGATCTACCAAGTATCAAAACTCCAATTATGGTGTAACAAGGTTTCACAACTGAGACACTACAAATACAAAGTACCAGTGCAATATTTCATGTCACTAGGTTCTCACTAGTGAATAAAAAGACATGAAAATGTTATTGGACTCATTAGGTCATAGAGTTTGAGCCACAAATCTAATACCACATGTAACAACCTTTCTAGGGTCCAACTAGAAATGCATGATTTTTTTAAAAACATTTTTACCATAAATATATTATACTAGAAGAATCTAAACAAAGATCATATATATATTCAAAGAGTGGTGTAGACACTAAAAAATTATACACTTATAGTTTTTGATGATTAAATGCCTCAAGACCCCCTAAAGACCCCCTAAACCTTATTAACACTTAGCCAACCCCTCTTAACCTAACCAAAACACTATTATCCTATTCACATAATACTATTCAAAAACATTATTTGAAAGTACTATTCACTATCATTATTCACTGTGGGACCCACTATCACTATTCATGATGACATGGCAAGTGACATGGCATGTGATATGGTAAGTGACATGGAATGTGATATGGAAGGTGATTTGGAAGGTGATATGGCAAGTGACATGGCTTAAAAGTGAGGTGGCTTGATTTGAGACATCATACCCCACTTAAGACCCTTTCTCAAGATGCTTAATGACCTCATTTAAGCATCACAAGGGTCCCCCCTTGAAATATGTAAAATTTCCCCTTAAGGGGCCATAATTAAACATGATTTTTTCCTTCACACATGAAATTGGCCTTCAAAATGAGATACCAACCTCTTTAGTACTTTAGAAAAGGTAAAGGGCATCCATTTTTGACTTTTTAACCCAAATGGGAGACCCATAATCAAGGTGGGAATCCCACCACCATCATAGTTTGACTCATTCATATAAATATATGTAAAATAGAACCAAATTTTGTGTGCCATCTTTTTAAGTGCTTGGATTAAGACAAGAAAGGCTGGGGAAAATTCTTTGGCCTCATTTAGACCCATGTGCATGATTCTCATTCAAAATTAGATCCATGTGTAAGGTGGGAGACACAACAACCCAAATGGGAGACCCATGATCAAGGTGGGAATATCACCAACCTCATATTTTGACTCATTCATGTACCACATGGAAAATGTCACCACAATTTGCATGCAATATCTTTAAGCGCTTGGATGAATACATGAAAGGGTGGTGAAAAGTCTTTAGCCTCATTTAGACCCATGTGCATGATTCCCATTCAAAATTGGATTCATGTTTGAGGTAGGAAACACACCAACCCAAATGGGAGAACCATGATCAAGGTGGGAATCCAACCAACCTCATCTTTTGACTCATTCATGCATCACATGGATAATGGCACCATATTTCTATTATTCCTTCTTTTGACATGATTCTTCACAACAAATGCTATAAATACCCGCCTCTCCTTCACTGAAGGTTAAGTTGGAAGTTAGTATTTGGTTATTAACATCTTGTTTCAAGTATTTGAAGGATGTAATCATTTTAAAGATCATCCACATCTTGGAGGAAAATAATTCAAAGCAACGAAGCTCTACCAAAATTGCCTCAAGACATCTTCAACAACATCATCATCAACAACAACATTCTTCTTCAAGCTTGTCAGGTAACATTTGATTTTGTTTCATAAATTTTATTTTATCATCCCCTTGAATTTTTAATCTTTTTATCCCCACTTATCCATTTTCTCCCTTTGTCATTTCATTATCTCAATCCATTTGCATCCTTGCCATCTTTTATCCATTCACACCTTTGTCACTTTTACCCTCCTTATCCTCTTCCCCTTTTTCCATCTTAATTACTTACCTTCTTACCTCATCAACCATTCACCCATTTATCCTATTTTAATCCTTACCTTTTTATTACCTTAATCATTTATCAACCAACTAAACCACCTTTATTTAATCCCTTGTTAAATTTCCAAACCATAGCCTTGTCTTGACTAATTTTCAGCATTAGTTGCTCTATTTAGTCATCATTTTAAAAGCACTTAAATTTCTTGTCTTAATTTAGCTATTTGTTGTTATTTACTTGTTTTTAATTTCATTTATTTTTTGTTTTAAATTGAATTATCTTTCTTTTTTATTCATAAACTTAAGTGTTAAAATCAGGTAGATTGACAACCTCCTAAAAAGCTTTCACTTTTAGAATCTAGCTCACGCTAGGCAATCCACCCAACTACTTGTACAACAAGCTTTGTGGTAGTGATTTATTATTGTAGGTAATTATTCTATAGCCAAAGAGTAGTTCTCAAAAAGTTTGGATTCAACATGCATGCATTCAATAGGTATTCTTCTACACCTTTTTTGACTAGTTTCTTATTTTCACACTTAAGAAAAAGCAAAACTTAGATAGAAATATTTTATCACGCTCGATGGGAACCTTGAGTTTTATTGGGTTGTTCTATGTTTTAGGAAATTTGTAATTGGATTAGTGAAATTAATTTACTTGAATTCTTAGAAAATTACGCTTCTTTCTTTATTAAAAAAAGGAAAAAAAAGAGTTTTAGTTGCATTTTTAGAAAAAATTAAATGTTATCACATTTATAAAAAGAAAGAAAAGAGCATTCATCCTATGATTAGGATTGCATTTTCATTTTACATTTAGGTACATTTTAACTATTCTTGTCTTCATTCAAAGAAATCAATTTTTTTATTTCGGTTAAAATTGAGTGTATCCATTGAGTGCTTGCTTGATTTTAGCTCATCTAGTTTAATTAAAAGCATTATGAATTAATCATAATTCACAAATGTTATACAAACCAAACCACTTTCACAAAAAAATATCAAAACACACTTGAGACAAGGACTGACTAGGATTTTATCACCTAGTGGATCACCTTGCCCTTTTCCAGTTATCTTACTTAGATTTAATCACTGAAAGGATAACCAACTCAGTTCTTTGGCTAAGAATAAACTCTAAAAATTAGTACATATTAGCTAAGCACCCATACTAGTTGTGAGATTGTGACGTGAGGGGAGTAATCCCCAAGCAATAGGCCACGTATTGAGACCAATACATACTTCTATTGAGTGCCTAAACATAACCCAAAACCAAACATAGACTACCTTGTTTAAGACCTATTCAAGCCAATTTCCTCTTCACACTTTTGTAAGCCATAAGCCAAAAGAGAGATTAAAAAGAATCTTAGGATTTAATGCACTCTTAATGAATGCATTGTTTACCTTGAGTATTTTTTTATTTCTCTTTGTTTGAGGTGCAAGAACATTTCAAACTTTTATTATTTTCTTGTATGGTTCTCACTCACCAATAGAAAAAATACCTCGAGAAACAAAACCCACCATCAAATCAACCATCACAAAATTCCACCTCTTCATCAATGGAACACATTTCCAAACCCATAGACTCCCCTCACTCTCTGAGAAGTCCTACTTGGGTAGTCCCAAGAGATGCATATTTTTTTGCTTTCTTAAACAACAATCATGCATCCTTATAACACTACCTAAGAACCACATCTTATAAAATCCAAATTTTGACCCCACTCATAGATATGCCTTATGGAATGCCTCTTCAACTCATGGAAAATACCTCCACTACCACAGAAACCACTCAACCTTTAGTTTCCCAAAAGTTATCATCAACCAAAAACTCTCTTCACACTAACCCACCAACCTAAACTATGACTACCCTTATACCTCTTACTAATCACTCCCTCATAATAGGAGTGCTTACCTCTAACACTACCCATATTCCTCTGGTTACCTCCAATCCATCAAAAACTACTCCACTTCTAATCCTTATGGTGTCCATACCCTCCATGTTACCACCAATCAACACAAGAGTCACTGCCCTTACATTGGCCACTAACCCAACCACCACTCCAACCCAAAACACAACTTTTAGCTATCTTCATAACCTATAAGTGCATATGCCCACTATCCAACCACCACCCACTTCTACCCCAACCATTAACATCCACATACCAATATATATCTTCCACCCAACCTCAAAAGACCACATACCAATATGTGAAATCATCTTAACCATCTATAGGCTATTCACACATTGCCCAACCTCAAAAAAACATATCATATAACTATGCATCCCAATAACCTTAATTAGACTTCATAAAGTTAATCATGGACAAGATGACTACCCTTCAGTCATCCATCTCCAGAGCTCATAATCTCTTATCCTATGATCACATTTATAATGAGATTATTCACCTTTCGGTCCCCATCAGACCTTATTCGACCTAGTGGGAACTTCCAAAATTTACCAAGTTTAACAACAAAGAAGATCCTCAACAACATTTAAGAGAATTTAGGCATTCATTCTAATTGATTTTATATGATGATGCTCTTCTCCTCCTTACCTTTCCTATGTCATTATCTAGACTAGCATTGGATTGGTATAGTGTCATACCCAAACATTCTATCCTCTCTTTCACCCAATTAGCCCAAAACTTCTTGGATCACTTTTTGATCAATATATCAAAGAATTTTTTTATTACCAACCTCTACTCTATTTGGAAATTCAAACATGAATCTATTGCCAATTTTGTGTCTCATTAGAGGAGACTAATCAAACAACTATCCTTTTCATTGCCTTAACTTGAGCTTATATAGCTCTTCATCTAGGCATGTGTAAAACATATTTCATCCACATTGCATGTCCAAATATTTTAGACCTTTGATGAAGATTTTACCATGGCTCACAAACTAGAGAACAGAGCCATTGATGAAGGAAGGTTAAAGTTGATGAACAATAACTCAACTTACAAATCCAATGAGCCCTTTTCTTTCAAACCAAATAACCAAACCAATCCCAACACTAAAATTAAAGAAACCACCAACACCATTGTCTTCAAAGCCACACCACCACCATCTACCAACCAACAGAACCTAAGGAACCAAACCTATGACTCCTCTAATTATTCAAACCAAAACCAAATGAACTAAACATGGAATAATCATAAACAATTAACTCCACTTTGGGAGCCCTATCCTTCTATTTTGGAAAAGTTACTAAAAGCCAATATCATCCAACTTCCACCAATTAAATCACTCCAATAGTTTGATGCTTCTTTCCCCATACCAAGTTGGTATAATGAGAATGACTATTGCACCCTTCACTAAGTCGTAGGACATGACATCAATAGGTGCAACACCTTCAAATACCTTGTCCAATCTCTCATTAACAAGGGGGAGCTTATGTTGTATAATCCCAATGCACCACCAAATGAGGCCCTTGACATATTCTTAATCATGCTCCTTTTATCCCTTACCATGACAATAAACTAGACGCATCTCATGAAACACATACTATTAATGTGGTTACTGATGAATCCATTATTGAATAAAATATTACCTTAACTGCCTCTTTCCCCATTCCCTTAATGGAATAAAAAAAACTACCTTCTATTCCTTTGAATACCCCAAAAAAGGAAGCCACCATACCCACACCTACCTCCCCTATCACATAACCATCCACCCCCCCTTTGGAAGCTATCTCACAATAGAAGATGACTTCATCCACCCAACCTCTAATTTTAGAACCTTTTTTTAGAGGTCAAGATAAAGGTAAGGGAACCAAACTAGAATTTTTAATCCCTTCTTTGGTAGACCAACCTAGCTCTTCTAAACCAACTAAAACCTCTACCCAACCAACCAAAACCTCCTCTAAATTAATCAACCCTCAAACACATAAACCCACTAAGATAACTAAAGTGACCAAATCCCCTTAAAAAACAACAACTAAAACAACCAAAGAGGTAAAACCACTAAAAGGTCCAAAACCTTGAATTTTACCTCCCTCAAACTTACCCTTCATTTTGGGTCCTCATCACTCTACCTTAAACATGAAGCCCAATATTTTTACCAAAACCCCACCACCTTTGTTGGTCACACCATCATACTTGCTTTCTAAGACACTTCTCCTCACTATACCGATGATTCTTAAGTTACCTATCTTACCATCCTCTACCTCCAACTCATCAACCATCTTGAATAAACTAAAACCATCAAAGCATAACACCTTACCTAAGACACCTATCACTAAATCCATGTCCAAACAACCTTCTACCTTAACACCCAAAGAAAAAACCACTAAACCTTTACCACTTTTAGTCGAATCTTACATAACCATTGTCCAATGGTTATTACAAACTTCTTCCTTAAGCTTACCACCCATCAAATCCTTTGACCCTTCATGTACCGAACCCTCTTGGTTCAATGATAGCTTGATATGTGCATACCATAGGGCACCAAGATATAACACAAAAAATTGTAAATCTCTCCAAGCAATTGTTCATATCCTATATGAAGATGATGATATATTATCAGACAAACCTCTTTCATCCTCATTATCAATCCAACCACTGACTCAACCCATCCAATCTTCAGTCTCACCCAAAATTAAAGAGGAAGAACCAAAGCAACCACCTGATCCAAAAAAAAACCCTTATCTAAACTATTCATATGGTTACATGATCTCAAGCCCAATAGAAGGATAAAGAGAAGGCTAAGGCATCCATTCCTTCGACTTACCCCTCCATGAACTCCCAAGAAAATAATACCCAACCATCTTTATCTTCAAAAAAAACCAAGGTGTCTATCTTAGGTGCCTCCCCATCTAACCCTCCATACCCTAACACATATTTAATATCCATCCAAAAATCTATCCTCAGGTAGCTTCACTAAACTATAGCAAAAATTAGCTTATATGAGTTAGTCTCTACCTCTCCCCATCACTACCAAACACTCATAGAAGCCTTGAAATCCATCTAGGTCCAACCCAATAACCCTCAACCTCTAGCCACCTTTATTGGTTCCCTTCAAACTTCCAACCTTGTCACCTTCAATGATTTAAAAATACCTTCTATTCATCTAGAGTATCCTAATCCCCCCTCTTCATTATGACATACATTAATCAAACCTGCATCAAAAGGGTGATGATTGATGGAGGAGTTAGAATCAATATTATCTCCTCCCATGAAAATCATGTTTGAAAGCATAGTGATCCTTCATTCTTTCAATGATACCATGGCTGCTACCTTGGGCACATTTATCCTCCATATCTATGTAGGGCCCCATATCATCTCTAAAATTTTTTATGTTGTAGAAAGAGAATTTCAATACAATGTTTTACTTAAGTACCTTTGTATTCATGCTATGAGTTATGTCCCTTATACCTTACATTGATATGTCAAATTTGAGCACAAAGGGCAAGTTGTGACTATCCAGGCTGACCCTAGTCTTTTCACACCTTGAAATATGAGATATCAGCCTGATGACATCCTTCTTCCTCCTTCATCCACCTCAAAACCGTCTACTAATGACACAACCTTACCAACTAAAACCTATGACACTTCCACACCAAATATTGATGAAGATTCTACTAGCTCATCTATCTCTTCTTCTTAGATTCCTATAGAGAACCCCATGGCAACCACATTCCAATGGCTTTCCCTCAGGGAATATAGAATCTTAGCCCTAGATGCCTTCTCTACTCCTCAAGAATATGGGAATCTCATACATGACCCTTCTTATGACCCTAAAATTAAAAAAATCATCCCCTTTGGGCTCCCTAACCATCAAACAAATTTCATTTATGGGGGACTTAATCAGCCACTTCTAGCCCCTACCACTACTTCATCCATCCAACCATTTACCTCTAACTTTTCCTATCTTAGTAAACTAGATTTTTCTAAGCTGTATCTTCATAGATGTGTTTGGAAAGGATTTGGCCTTGGTCACTATGAACAAGGGCCTCATGAATTACCCCATATAAAAACTTTGAAACCTCATGAGTCATTTGGCCTTGGGTATGAACCACCTGAAGAACCCACCAATTCACCCAAACCCATTGCAACCATGGAGAAAGATATCCCATCCTCACCAACTCAACCATTTTTCTCACCTAAAGATCCTAACATCATCCCCCCTAACTTTTTTCTAGTCAATATTTTTAGTTTGGGCCCTCTCATCTACCAAAAGGGTTTCCAAACCAAAGTCCTTCCACTCATACACCCTAAAATGGTAGAGAATGATTTTGTTATCATCAACACCATCCAGCATCAGGATGATGATTCCATTCTTACTTACCTTGATACAAGGGATTCTTTTATCCACAAATCCCTTCTTCCTAAGGCCTCAACCATGTTAAATGAATCTCCCATAAATATCAATTTGGGCATTCTAGACAACCCTTACATTATCAAATTAGGCCAATCACTAAATGTTAAGGAACTTCAAGACTTCTCCTTTTTATTTTAAGATCACAACATATCATTCATTTGGTCATATAGTGATATGCCTGAGATTGAATCCACCATTACTAATCATAAAATAATCACTCATCATGATGCCAAGCCTGTTAAACATAAAATTCAATGCATGCATCTTCACATAACCCTTCTCATCAAAGAAGAGCTTTAGTATCTCTTATCTGTAAACTTTATTCAACCCATTGACTACCCCGAATGGGTCTAAAATATCATACCTATCACTAAATTCACTACGAGTCTATGCATTTATGTGGAATTTCATAAACTTAACTTCACCTTCCCCAAGGATGAATTTCCTCTACCTAGCATTGACCCACTTGTTGATCTTATAGCCATCCACGAGATGCTATCTCTTATGGATGGGTTTTTGGGTTATAATCAGATCTTGATTACTCCTAAATATTAGCACAAAACTACCTTTACCACCCCTTGGGAAAATTTTTGCTATAAAATCATGTCTTTTGAGTTAAAGAACACAGTGGTAACATACCACTGTTCCATGACTTATAACTTATATGACATCATCTATAAGATTATAGAAGACTATGTGGATGACCTTCTTGAAAAATCCAAACTCTATAAAGATGACTTGACTATTCTTATGATCATATTTAAATGCCTCATCGGTTATCATGTTTGCCTTAATCCCAAGAAATGCTTTTTTGGGGTCCTTTTAAGAAAGCTTACTGGCTTTATCATCTCTCTTCATGGAATCAAAGTAGACTCTACTAAAGTTAGAGCAATTTTGGACATGCCTCCTCTAACCAACCTTAAGTACCTTTGTAGCCTACAAATAAAACTTCAATCCATTTGCCATTTCATTTCTCAACTTTCAAACTGATACTAACATCTCCATCACCTTCTAAAGAAGGATGTCTCTTTCAAATGGAATAGTGATTGTCAAAAGGCCTTTGATTCACTCAAACAATACCTTTTGTCACCACCTGTCCTCACCCCTCCTAAAGATAACCACCCCTTTTACCTATATATCTCTACCACTGACCATTCCCTAGGGGTAATGTTGGCTCACCAAGATGAACAACATAAAGAGAAAGTCGTATGTTATTTTAGCCCCACACTTGTAGAATATGAGACTTGGTATACACATACTACAAAACTCTACTTAGCATTAACCTTCATGGCCACCAAACTCTACCATTACCTTCTTAACCATAAAACCTATGTCATCACTAATACTAACCTACTCAAGTACATGCACTATAAACCATACTAAAATTAGAGTATGGATAAGTGGCTCACGCTCCTAGTTGAATTCGACCTTGAATTCCTCTAACAAAATTTGATTAAGGGGAAAGTTATTGCCAACAAATTGGATGAAGATCCTTTACCAAATAATTAACCACCTCTTACCTTTCTAGATGAGTTTATCATGACTCTTTTTAAAGAAGATGGCATAACCTACCAAATGACCATGTTATTCGATGGCTTGAAGTGCCAATAAGGAGGAGGTGATAGAGTTATTCTCATTCCCCTCGATGATGAACCCCTTCCTCTCTCCTTCAAACTTGACTTTGAATGCACCAATCATATGGATGAGTATCAAGCCCTAGTGATAGGTCTCCAAACCACTGTAGCCTTAGAAATTAAGACAATCCATGTCTTTGGTGATTCCCAACTCATGGTCAACCCAGTCAAAATATCCTATCAATGTAAGAATGACATCTTGTAAAATATAAAATTTTAGTTAACAAAATCTTAACATCATTCAAATAATACTTGGTCTAATTTATTCATTAATCTACTAACAAATTTGTAGATATGATGGCTTGCCTTGCTTCCTAGATCCCTTCTCAGCCTTCTAATTCTAAAATCCTATCACCATTCATCATCTTACCACTCCCTTTTATAACCAATTTTATCTTCCTATCATTTGTAGTGTGGAGTAATCCCCACCTAACATTTAGTATAACCAAACTCTTAACTACCTTAACCTAGGCATCATTCCTCCCAACCTCTCTAGGAATGCCCAAAGAGCCTTTGTTCAGAGTACCTCTCATTACACCATAATAGGGTGAATTCATTAAAAACATGGTTTTAATGGTCTCCTTATTTATTGCCTACACAACCATGAAGCTTCCCATGTCATCAAGGACACACATGATGAGATATGTGGGGGACACTTTAACAGCCTAAAGGTCACTAAACATATCCTTCACCTTGGCTACTATTGGCCCACCCTCAACCAAGACTGTTGTGATTATGTAAAAAATGTGTGTTAAATTTCAACAACATGCTAATTTATATCACACACTAGCCAATAGCCCCTAGGTATCTAAGGACTTTTGGCCTTTCTCTTAATGGGGGCTCGATCTCATTAGGGAAATTAATCCCCATTATTCATATTGGCATAGCTCCATCATCACAGTCACTGAATATTTTACCAAATGGGTGGAATTTATTCCTCTTATCTTGACCAAAGCATAAAATATTATCAACTTTATCAACCATCATATCATCTGTCACTTCAGTGTTCCTCATAAGATTATCATTGATAATGGTAAATCCTTAAAAAATAAACAAGTATAAAGCTTATGTGATACATTTAGCATCAATTTAAACTTTTCCTTGCCTTGATATCCATAAGAAAATGGATAGATGGAAGCCTCCAACAAAACCCTCAAAAAAATACTAACCAAAGTTGTCAGTGCTTCAAGTCAGGATTGGTACTTGCACATCCCATTCACTTTATGGTCCTATCACACTAGCATTCAAACCTCTATGGGTGTTACCCCTTTTTCTCTAGTCTTTAAAGTAGAGGAAGTCTTGCCTCTTGAACTCCAAATCCCCTCTCTTCACATATCTTTGCAAGAGCTTATTTTTTAGGAAGATTTTCATTGGCACTATTTAGCTCAACTTGATCTACTTGATGAGCATCATTTAGAAACCCTCACCCACCTTCGTATCTATCAAGATCATATCAAATGTACTTATAAAAAATACCTCAAACAATGGGAATTAAATATCAAAGACCTCATCCTAAAGGAAAATCAACACATGACCAATATGGAGAAGAGTAAACGAGGCAAGTTTTATTTCAATTGGCTTGGACCCTACATCATTACCCATAAGTATGGATCAAGAGATTATCATTTTTCCTCTATCAAAGGCAAACTAGAACTTGAACCCCTCAATGCTTTGCATCTACATCTATTTTTATATTAAAGATGAATCAATCTCACTCCTTTTGTCTAACTTAAGCTCATCCCTTGATTATGAGATTTTAACCTTCATCCAACTTTCTCCTCTCCTTTTAAGGATAATTGATTACAATATAGAACCATGGGATTGACCATCCAAGTCATAGCCTAATCTTAAATATGGGTACCATGGTTCTACCCATAGTATGGTTCTCATGGATAATTTTCATATCTAACAAGATGGAATCCCATGGTCATTATCTCTCAAAAACCATACCTTTCCATATCATTAAACTTATTGTGTTAAAAATTTTCCCTCATAAAGGTAAACCTCTAAACCTAATTAGCCTTATTCATGTCTAAAAACATTGCATCCAGAAACAATTTGGATACCAAAATACTACTTGGGTCAATATCTCAAGTATTGTAAATTGTTCCCTCGAAGGACAGCTGCCCAAAAACAAAATAAAAATTGCCAAATATAAGGCAGATTTCTCTCTTGAAGGATAGCTATCAAGAGCATTAAAAAAAGCCAATAAGATTAGACCACTCCTTTGAAGGATGGCTAAGTTAACTTTGTCAAAATCAAATCAATTTCTTGAAAGCTTCTTGAATTGATCATCTTCCCACATACATCAATAAAATAAAAGGCCTACTATCACAACAAAATCTAAAGCCATAATCGGCTCTCAAGAAACATAATAAGTTAGAAACCACAATCGGCTTTCACATGTAGACTTTACACATTGATCAGTTTACATCTATCATATGACATGGAATTATCTATTACTATTCTTAGGTAACCTATAGAAGGGGAAAATTAATTTACATGAGATTATAATACATATCACCCATTACCCTTCACACCACCTATCACCCATCTTCCCTTTAGACTATTTATAAATCAAGGGATTTAGAGCTTACTTTACACCTTGTGATCAAGAAACCTCTTTTATCAACTAAAGACCACTCATGCACAACATTTGAAGGGATTATATTCATTCAACCAATCCCACTTCGGGTCTATTTTTAGTCCTTGTAAAAAATAAAGCATCGTGCCCTATTCTTATATTAATTTGCTTGGTTGATGTTTTCATCATGAATTTTACCATCTAGTATTGTAACAACAATAATCATTCTTTTTACATAAAATGAGATTATAATGACCATAACCATACCAATCATAACCATAACCATAATATTCATAAGTATCCACACAACCTTAAGCATGATAACATTTGACCAGTGACGTCCAACACATTTTGTACATGTTTAAAATAAACTATGCAATATTTTATTTAGGGTGTGAGGAGTCACACAACACATATAAATTTATCAAACTATCCACACTTCACCTAAGGCCCCTACATACATTATTTTCCTACTTAAGCACTAGGTTAATTATTTGGTGACTCTGGATTTATGTTCAACATCCTTCTACTTGATTATTCCCTGAACTAACATTCCCTATCTCAGTATTTGCTAAAGCGTGTACTCTATTAACCTCTTATACATTCATTCCCATAAGATAAGAATCATATTATTCTCTGAGTCTTTCACCCTCCTCTCCTATCATAGCCATTACATCCCTCTGCTCTAGTTATTCTACTCACATAAGTACCATTGATTTTTGCCTCAATACACATCCCCTTGGATAATGAGGGTTCCCTCTATAAATAGGCTGACTATCATGTTTTCCAACCTTGCATCTTGTGTAGTGAAATTCTCACCTTATTTGATGTTGTAGAGGTAAGAGTTCGAACTTAAGCTCAGGTTATGGGTGCCTTTCTTCTTGTTATTAATCTAACAGTACTTCTATTATCACCATTACATGTTGTATTATCCAGTAGATTTGCACATTCACCATATTGATTATTTTGGGTCATGGGGGTTGTTGATTATCTCCACCATTGTTCCCATTGTTTTCCATCTTCAACCTTGTATAGTTCTCTACACTCTTTATAACCTGTAAAACCAAATAACTCAATGATAGACATTCATCCTTATCATGATTATTTAAATAGAATACTTGACCATTCTTCTTCACTAATATGATTCTCCATTCCACTAATGGGGAAGGTCATATGATGTCATTGATTCCCTTAAACAATCCTCTCACTTGAAATGATCATGTCTACTTACCTTTTCATGTGGACACATCGCCCTCAATCTGATTGATCGTCTTGATAAAGCCATTATGCATCATCATGATATCTTTTTATTGCCCTTATCATCTGATCCGCATCTGATGTCTTTCTTTGCTTTGTCATCTTGTGATCCTTGTGGTCTAGTGGTCATTTGTGTCATTTGCACCTTTAGCCTAGTTGATATAAATTGGATTCTAACCATGGGCCACTATAATGATCACATCTTTGATGTTAGGGTGTGGAGCTAAAAGCTTCAACTATTGCAGACATGAAGAAATAGGAGGTTACTGAAGATCCAAAAGTACCGTCATTGGCAGCATGACTGATGTCGGTCATGACTAGTGTAGAAGGAAATCGGCATCGGCAGGAAGTCGGCCGACATCGGTTAGCACCAGATAGACAAGGACCAATGTCGGTCACCTATGGTGGTTCCAAAACTATTGTTGATGAACAGTTAGTTAAGTGAAGTGAGTGTTTGCATGTTTATGGGCTAATTATAGTCACGAGCTGCGTGTCTAATTATTGTAATTAGAGTTCTATTTTTGTATGCATGGGATTCTATTTAAAGACCCATGAGGCATGTATTGTAAATTAGACAAGCAAGTAAAGCATTGAAGCATTGAAGTAGGTCAAGGAGATCTATAGGTGTAAGGTTAAGGAGATCAGCTAAAGCATTCAAGGAGGGGATAACAACTCAGGTTGTTGAGTTGGTTGTGGTTGAGCAAGAGAGAGAGGGAAAAAGGTCTTGAGGTGTGGCAAGCCTTTGAGGTGGAGGAAGAAGTGGCATCTTCCTTATTGTATTTTCTTCTAGTAGTATTTAATACAAGAGTGTGTATCGTCTCTCAAATTCTTTGTTGTCTCAAGTTTCTAGTTACTTAATCATTCTGGTATAATTTCGTGTTTAATTGCTTATAAGAAAGTAATCAATTGTGCTTTCATTAGATAAGGGGTTCCTAATAGTTGGTAGCAGAGCTACGATTTGTAGGGAGTAGGTTATTGTTTGTTGATTATAGGTCATTCACAGGGTTTCTGATTGAGTGGGAGTTCAACAATGGCAGAATAAAGTAAGCTACGAATGGAGAAGTTTAACAGCAAGAATTATCAACATTGGAGGATGCAGATAGAGGATTATCTATATCAGAAGGATTTATACTTACCATTGGGTGGGGTTGCATGCAAGCCCATAGATATGAAGGATGAAGAATGGAGTGTTCTTGATCGGAAGGCTCTCAGTTTCATAAGGTTGAGCCTTGCATCATCTGTGATTTCCAACTTGTCACAGTGCAAGACAATGGAAGAGTTGATAAAATCCTTGGCAAATTTATATGAAAATCCCTTGGCTTCTAATAAGGTATTTCTTATGAAGCAGTTATTTACTTTGAAAATGTAGGAAGGTGGATCGGTACATACTCATCTTAGTGATTTCCATGGTTTGGTAAACCAGTTAGCTTTAGTCAATATTGTTTTTGATGATGAAGTAAAGGCTCTCTTGATTTTATGTTCTTTACCTGAAAGTTGGGATAGTTTGGTTATGGCAGTAAGTAATTCTGCATCTGCTTCTAAAATATTAAAAGTTGATGATGTTGTGAGTGTGATCTTGAATGAAGAAATATGTAGGAGAAGCACAGGTGAATCATCAGGGAATGCTCTAAGTGCAAAAAGTAGGGGAAGGCAAAGAGAGAAGATAGAGCAAGGGAAATCAAGGTCGAAGGTGGGAAGGAGATCCAAGTCTAGAGGTGTTACCTGCTGGTTTTGTGGAAAGAGAGGACACATAAAGAAGGAGTGTTGGTTGAGGGATAAAGAGAATCAACATGAAGGTAATGAAGAAGCAAAGGAAGCAAATATTGTGGTACAGGATGCTCTCATACTTTCTTTGGATAGTCAGGTAGGATCTTGGGTTTTAGATTCTGGTTCTTCTTTTCATGCATCCCCAAATAGAGATTTGTTCCATGAGTATGTCCAGGGAGACTTTGGAGTGCTTTATTTAGGGGATGGTACGCCTTGTCAAATAGTTGGCAAAGGGAAAGTGTAGCTGAGATTGCAGATGGACAACACATGGGTGTCAAAGGAAGTCATGCATGTCCAAGTTTTGAAGTAGAGTTTGGTTTCTATAGGAAGGTTGGGTGATGAGAGATGCATAATAACCCTCACAGCAGATTCTTGGAAGGTTACCAAGGGAGCACTTGTTTTAGCAAGAGGTAAGAAAGTAGGTACTCTTTATCTATCTACTTGTATTACTAATTCTACTTCTGGTTTATCTACTTCAACTGTAGATTCAAAGATGTGGCTTAATAGGCTTAGTCACATGAATAAGAAGGGAATGGATGTTCTTGATTCAAAAGGTATGTGTTCAGATTTGGAAAGCATAGATAGAGTTCATTGCAAAAAAAGGAAATTTGATGCTTTTGATAGGAACAAAGAAGCCTTGGTGTTTATGGAGGTGATGAAGGACAAAGATCAGTCACAGGGGCTAAATAATTTTGAGCAAGGCAGTATGGATAGGGGTTTGATCCAAGATGAGCTCGTAGATGAATATTTTATCACTTACAAGAACACACAGACACCGACATCGATCACTTGGAACCAACGTCGATCAAGCAGATACTGACATCGGTCATGTGTAGACTAGCAGGGTCGGTAGAGTCAGGCAGGAGAAGTCTGACATTGGTCAGGTAGGGATCGATGTCGGTAGAGGGGACACCAGCATCGGCTAGGGAAATGATGTCAGCAGTCAAGGTCAGTGTAGGGAACTGACATCGGTCAGGAGTAGACTGGGAGATGGCTGAGATCGGTCACTGAAATGGATGTTGGGTGGACAACAAGTTGTCAAAGAGTCTCAAATGCCCATGTGGAGGTTAGAAAGGGTAAGTGAACCTCATATTCATTGTTCACCTTCTTTATATTGCTTACTAATGGTCAAGAACTAGGAAGATGTGAAGAAGCAATGCAGGTAGAATCCAAAAATAGTGGGATCTTGGCATGGATGAGGAGTGTGAGTCCTTGGAGAAGAACCAAACAAGTATTTGTTGGTGGAGTTGTCAGCTGGAAGAAAGCACTGGATGAGGGATGGATTCCCATGTTAGAGAAGAGAGTGGATGGACACGTGAGATAGAAGGCTATGGTATATGGTCTTGAGTAGGCTGCAGGGCAATGGAGGTTTGACCATTGTATTTATCTTTACCAGGTTGGATAATATTAGCTACATTATCCTATTACTATATTGTGTTGCTTGTTGTAGGGTTTCATATACAGGGAGTTTTCTGAGCTAAGGGTAAAGTTGGTTCAGAAGTATGTCATGAAGAATTTGGGAGCAGTAAAATTCTTTTGGCATAAGTGACAGGTATAGCGTCACAAGTTTTGTGGTGGTTGGTCTTCAAGAGTGACTTTGAAGAGGGATACAGAGCCAAGGGAACAAAGTAGATGGTATACAGGTACAGGTATAGTTGTAACTATTTATCTCCAAGTGGGAGATTGTTAGGGTGTGGAGCTAAAAGCTTCAATTGTTGTAGACATAAAGAAATAGGAGGTTGCTGAAGATCCAAAATTATCGACATTGGCAGCATGACCGACGTCGATCATGACTAGTGTAGAAGGCAACCAGTGTCGGCAGGAAGTTGGCCGACGTTGGTCAGCACTAGACAGATAGGGACCAGTGTCGGTCGCCTGTGGTGGTTCTAGAACTACTGTTGACAAACAGTCAGTTAAGTGAAGTGAGTGTTTGCATGTTTAGGGGCTAATTATAGTCACGAGCTGCATGTCTAATTATTGTAATTAGAGTTCTATTTTTGTATGCATGGGATTCTATTTAAAGACCCATGAGGCATGTATTGTAAATCAAGCAAGCAAGTAAAGCATTGAAGCAGGTCAAGGAGATCTACAGGTGTAAGGTCAAGGAGATCAGCTAAAGCATTCAAGGAGGGGATAACAACTCAGGTTGTTGAGTTGGTTGTGGTTAAGCAAGAGAGAGAGGGAAGAAGGTCTTGAGGTGTGGCAAGCCTTTGAGGTGGAGGAAGAAGTGGCATCTTCCTTATTGTATTTTCTTCTAGTAGTATTTAATACAAGAGTGTGTATTGTCTCTCAAATTCTTTGCTGTCTCAAGTTTCTAGTTACTTAATCATTCTAGTATAATTCCATGTTTAATTGTTTATAAGAAAGTAATCAATTATGCTTCTATTGGATAAGGGGTTCCTAACATTTGAAACTACCATTATTGTTGGTGGTGGTAACTCCCAAATGCTTGCTATTGTAAAATCTCCCCTATATGATCCAACTATATAACCAATATCTTGGACCACATATATACTTGATACTATGGTCTCTTTTAAGTGGGACCCCAAGTCATTGGTTCCAAGTAACTGGGATAGAGGATGAAGACATAACCACCTTTCATCTAGCCTACCCATGCAACTCTTAGGTTAGGCATGATCTATCCTCTATCCCTTACCATGCTACCAATTTTATACCTTGTAGAATCTACTTAAATATCAAATAAATTCTTTGTAAGTAGTCACTTTGCTACTACTCTTAAAACTCAACTCGTAGTGGTGATGAACCTTGGCCAAAGCAACTATGCAGATCCTAATAGAAGCCCATTTCCTAAAACTTAGCTTGTAGTGGCAGATGATATCTCGAGGATTCTACCCTTGCAAAATTTTAGAAGGTGAAACCTCCTCACAAAGACACCTCTTCTTTGGATTAGCTCCATTGAAGGTTATTTGTGGTGCTTAGCATTGTGTTCCCTTCTTATTTATCCTACCTTACCCATTTGTGTCTCTCATCCTACTAAATGTGGGATCATTATGGTAACTATTCACCAATATACACTATGCACTTTCAGCAACACCTTCACTAAAACCCAAAACTATTATTTTATAAAAACTTTTCCATCATCTTAAACCAACCCATGTGGTCCATCAAATTAGGGTATCTAATTTAAACACCACTCACCCAATCCTTGTTGAACAACATTGGCCTGATGTCTATCAACTATGTAGGCACTACTTGACTTTTAAGGGTAGTTCAGGCACTAACAACTAATTACCCTCCATTTTTCCTTCTCATTAAATTTTGTTGCTAACAATGCCCTCTTACCTAGGCATCATATGTCAGGGAAGCTTTGGATTCTTCCCAACATCCTTGACCTCTAACATCATCTAATAATTTCTCTTTGCTTTTCCCTCATTACTGGGAGAACTACATTGGCCTGAGGTCTTTTTGGACTATGTCGGCAACACTCATTTATTGAGGTCAGATCGACCACATTTTACTTTATTTTCCCTTCTCACCTAATATATTTTCCTCCACCCCTCTACCTATCTCCTCACCACATCCCTCCCTTCAACTTGTCAATCTCATTTAACCACTTTTCTAGCTTGTCAATCTCTTTTAACACAAGGATTGACAACCTTCTTCATTGGCCCCCCTTATCTCCCATAAATCCACCACCTACTCTACTTTGTTTCCCTCCTTGTCACCTTTCTTTGTGCATGCTTCACAGCTTGCTTCCCCACCCACCTTTTAAATTTTTTGTCTCTTTCCCCTTATTACCAACCTTGCCCTTTACCCCCTTTGCCTTCTTTCTCCATCCTCATCATCTCCCCTCACCCTTAACTATTTTTTGTACCCTCTTTATCACTCTCTTTTTCTCACCAATTCTAATCATCATATTCCCTTGCACATTGATGAACACTTTTACCTCCTTTTCTTTGCTACCACCTTCTTACTACTCTTCCACTGATTATAAACCACATTCTTTCCAATTCTTAGTACTTATTTTACTTTTTATCATCTTTTCAATCTAGCATGCTTTCTATTTCTTCTAGCATCCCATTTTTTTATTATGTGTGCCACCACTCTTTGTCAATTTGACACTCTTACCACTTTTTCAATTTTTTTCCTCCATAATTATCTTCTAACTAGATCTTTATCCTTTGAATAACCTTTCATAAAGGCCCTTTTATTCTTACCTCTTTTTACCTCTTATTCCCCTTTTTTCCTGTTCCATCTTAGTACTCACTTATCTTTTACATCTGTGTGAGTGTTTGTGTTTTATATCCCTATTTAATTCTTTTTTTTTATCATCCCTGATCTTCATACCTTATTTTCACTTCATTCCCTTTCATTGTGTTCCCTTATTTCTTCACCACCTCATTGCCTCTTTAGTTTGTCAATCTCTTCTAATCATCCATTCAGCTTGTCAATCTCTTTTAACAAGTTGATTGATGCCTACCTTATCTCTTCACCTTCTTGTCCACCCATCCTTTACTTCCCCTCATTTTTCTTCACCCCTTTCCCATTTTCATCCCATTCTCATCTCCAAAATCACCATCTATTTTTATTCATTATTCCTCTCCTTGCCTATCATCATCCATGCTTACTTGGTTATGATACCACATGTTTCTTCACTCTCTTGTCATCCTTTTTGTGTCCTCATTTCAATCCTTTTTCCTCTTATTTATTTTTCTTCCATTTCTTACCTTAGTTTTTCATTTTTATCACCAAACTATTTTCTCTTTGGTCTTTTTTTAGACTTATTTTCAAACCTTTCATGGCCACCCATATTTCTCATCTCCCCTTACCCTTCATGATTGTTACACTTCTCTCCCCATCCTTTTCAATTCTCTAATCTATCATTCTTTAGTGCATCCCTCACTCCCCCATCTTCTACCTTTTATTTTTCTTTTCTTTTCTTTTCTTCATTTCATTTCATTTTTTTGTCTCCCTTGATGACATTCCTTGTTCTTCCTAACCTTCTTTTTTTCCTCCTATATGTCTATGCCTGGCTCCTTCCATCCTTCTCCACCTTTATCTCTATATATGACCTCATTATTTTATCTACCTATCTCTTCATCCATCTCTTGGTTTGCCTTCACCTCATCCCTTATTGGATCTCCCTTATTTTCTCCCATTCAACCTCTAGCTCCTTAGGGTGCGGTCACCAGTTGTACCACTTTTATGTATATCTCCTTATCTATTTCCTTATGTCCTCTACACCCTTGATTTAATGCACAAACTCTATTCAAGTTAGTTACTTTAGGTGCATCCTTTTCTTCCTTTAATTCCTTTACATGTTGATCCTAGATCCTCTTTTTTTGTCCCTCTTCAACTAGTCCCTTCACCTGATGTATCACTTTTTTTCATTTAAAACCCTCTACCCATTTTACTCTTATATGATCACAATGTATATCATGCTACAAACTCAAAGGTCTTACATTTGAATTTGTTTTAATATGATATATATACTAATCTTATGGCTCTATAACATAATTAGCTAGGCTTATAGGTTCATACAACCAACAAGTGAACCTGAGCACTGCTAAGCCATCAAGATGAAGATTCCTTCCCCACCCCCTCTGGTCTTGCCTATTTCAAACCCATTTTACTTCAACCTTAAAATATTTTAGAATAAAAACTAAAACCACCTTCATCTGGAAGATTTTGGGTACCTACATGTGGATGCTAGCTATACCCTCTCACACAACCTACCTCCCAACCAATAGTTTCCCTTGATTCTCCCTATCTAGCCTACATCCTCCTATGCACTATAATAGCCATAATATTTAATCACATTCCACATAATAACCTATTATATGAGTCCCCTCTTCCACCAAACTATTTCCCTCTTTAGTCTCTTTTAGACCTATTTCTCCCACCTTCCTTTTCAACTCCCTAATCTATATATCTTCATGTATTCTTCTTCTATTTTCCCTCTCAATTTTCCATTTATAAAATTTATTTTCCTTACTATTTAAATATGATCCCTCATTTAATTAATAATATTATTATTTTCCTCACTCCATATCCCAAAATCCCTTAGAGTCTTTCTCTAAATTCCCTCAAAACTCAATGCTTAATTATTTTGGGGCCCCACTAGCTCCAAGGTCAAAGGTTTGAATCTTTGCCACTACTCATTTACCCACTCTGATACTTTGATTCCTTGAATCATTGAATAATACCCTTTCATATCCTATTTATGACATTATTTTGGAGTGTGCATAATGTCAACTTATTTGGATGGTGATGAAAGAACCCATCGGGTCACCGTGATAATTCAAGTAGTGCCAAATTTTCTAAATCCTGGTAAAGCATATTTTTCCCTTTTTTTAACAAATGGTGGTAGAGATTTCATGCTTGAACCTACTTATCCATGGATACAAATTCATTTTTCATAGTTAGAGCAATCATCTAATTTCTTCCTAGGTAATCTCATCCACCATTTCTACCAAACCAATCACCAAACTATTTGATAGACATCTTTTCCACCTTTTGGAGCTTCCCTTTCTCCAGCATCCTTCAACTGGACCTAATTACATGATACATCAAATTGGGTCAACCAAGTTAACCAACACTCCCCACCTTATAAGAACTATATTAGGCTTAAAGTTCATTTTGGACACTATGTCCATGGAACTATGTAGGCAACATCCACTTGCCTAGTGCGTATAGAGTCCGCTCGGCCACCCCATTCTAATCAACCAACCCACTTGCCCATGTCTACCTCAATGTTGGCCATTTTTGACTTGAGATTTTTGTATGTTTTGTGATGACCTTAACTTGGTCCTTTTTACCACACTAACTATGCCTACCATGTTTCACTTTATATGCCCCACCTCATGTGTAACTAGACTATATGTATTATTCTATAGGAGCACTTCCTACCTTAGATACTTGTGAATAACAGTGACTTTATCTAGATGACTCGGTAGGATTAATCCACTCAACTATGACTAACATTATGGACCGATTACCCTATCATATGTCCATCTATAACTTAACCCTCTTTTTATCAACATTGGTAGCTATAGTATTTTTGTAATCTTGACTATCATGCTTAGTCGCATTTTGTGAACCCATTGGCATTTCACATGCCCAACTACCTTGTGGTACCACCTAGTCCCTCCCCACCAACTACTTATTAAACCTATACCTAATTTGGTCTTTCCTCATTAACTCTCAATTTGAGTTGGAATAACTCCTCCCATACTCAGATCACCCTGACCTTTGACTAAGCGATTCATTTTTATTTTGCAATTTGAAGCTACATAACAAAAAAAGGTTAAATATAGATACTAGAAAACTACGCACTTATAATTTTTTATGACTAAATGCCTTAGGAACCCCTAAATACCCCATAAACCTTCTCAACCCTTAACCAACCCATTTTAACCTAATAAAATCACTATTTTTTTATTCACATAATACTATTTGAAAGTACTATTCACTATCACTATTCACTGTGAGACCCACTATCACTATTCATGATGACATGGCATGTGACATGTCAAGTGACATGAAAGGTGATTTGGGAGATGATATGGCAAGTGACATGGCTTAAAAATTAGGTGGCTTCATGTAGGACATCATATCCCACTTGGGACCCTTTCCTAAGGTGCTTAATGACCTCATTTAAGCATCACAAGGGTTCTCCCTTGAAATATGGTGAATTTACCCTTAAGGGGCCAACATTAAACATGTATTTTTCCTTCACACATGAAAGTGGGATTCAAAATGAGACACATACCTATTTATTTATTTGGAAAAGATAAAGGGCACCCATTTTTCACTTTTTAACCCAAATGGGAGACACATAATCAAGGTGAGAATCCCACCACCCTCATATTTTGACTCATCCATGTACCCACATAGAAAATGGTACCACATTTTGTGTGCCATATCTTTAAGTGATTGGATGAATATAAGAAAGGGTGGTGAAAAGTCTTTGGCCTCATTTAGACTCACGTGCATGATTTTGACTCAAAATTAGATTCAAGTGCAAGGTGGGAGACACACCAACCCAAATGGGAGACCCATGATCAAAGTGGGAATCCCACCAACCTCATATTTTGACTCATTCATGAGCCACATGGAAAATGGTGCCACATTTTATGTGCCATCTCTTTAAGTGCTTGGATGAAGACACAAAAGGGTGGTGAAAAGTCTTTGGCCTCATTTAGATCCATGTACATGAGGTGAGAGACACACCAACCCAAATGGGAGACACATGATCAAGGTTAAAATAATACCAACCTCATATTTTGAATCATTCATGCACTACATGGAAAATGATGCTATACTTCTACTATTCCCTCTTTTGGCATGATTCTTCACAATAAATACTATAAATACCCCTCTTTCCTTCACCCAAGGTTAAGTTAGAAGTTAGTCTTAAGTTATTAACATATTTTTGTAGGTATTTGAATAAGTTCATAATTTTTTATGTCATCCACATCTTGGAGTAAAACTATTAAAAGAAATGAAGCTCTACTAAAATTACCTCAAGACATCTTCAACAATATCATCATCAACAACAACAATAACAACATTCTTCTTCAAGCTTGGAAGGTAACATTTGATTTTTTTTCTTCAATTTTATTTTATCATTCCCTTGTATTTTTCATCTCTTCATCCCCACTTATCCATTTTCTCCCTTTGTCATTTAATTATCTCAATCTATTTTCTCCCTTGTCATCTTTTATCCATTCACACCTTTGTCACTTTTACCCTCCTTATCCCCTTCCCTTTTTGCCATCTTAATTACTTACCTTCTTACCTTATCAACCATTCACCAATTTATCCCATTTTGATATTTACATTTTTAGTACCTTAACCATTTATCAACCAACTAAACCACCTTTATTTAATCCCTTATTAAATTTTCAAATCAAAACCATAGCCTTGTCTTGACTAATTTTCAGCATTAATTGCTCTATTTAGTCATTATTTTAAAATCAATTAAATTTATTGTATTAATTTAGATATTTTTTGTTATTTAATTGTTTTTAATTTTATTTATTTTTTATTTTAAATTCAATTATATTTCTTTTTTATTCACAAACTTAAGTTTTAAAAGTAGGTTGATTGACATGCTCCCAGAAAGATTTCACTTCTAGGATCTAGCTCACGCTAGGAAATTCACTTAACTACTTGTCTAACCAAGAATTTTTGTGGTAGTGATTTATTATTGTAGGTAATTATTACCTATCCAAAGAGGAGTTCTCAAAAATTCTAGATTCAACATGTACCTTTTCAACAAGTATTCTTCTACACACCTTTCTTGACTAGTTTCTTATTTTCACACTTAAGAAAAAGTGAAAATTAGGTAGAAACAAGTGGTAATATAAAATAATCATATTAAATGATGTATCATTAATCTATAATATCATGAGAGCACATAATAATGTAAATATAAAATGTAATTATATTAATTTAGCCACAGTTGATACAAGTCTATTACCACCACTATCAATGTACAATAATAATTAATTACAACTCTTCATGACAATATTTAATAATAAATACAATACAATATAATGTACATATAAGATACATGTCTATTTTAGAGCATAGTTCTTGAACTCAAGTATTTATGGTAGTCTAAAGTGTCATCTCGATAATTAGTACTATTATGGAGAGGGAGAACATCATTTGAGCACTTTTCCACACCAACCATGGACCAACGATCCTTAACATTAATCTCATCAATAAATGGCCCTCCCTTAATGGATGATTGGATAGTGATGGTGAAATAATCTAGAGAGATAAGCAAGAACCCATATGTTATATGATTTCTAAAACTAAACATACAATATATCATAGACAACCTATTCTATTACAAGATATCACATAAACATGTAAATCATAATCATGAAATTATAATGTCTCACTAAACATGCTTTAGCTAAATTTTTAAGAATAATAAATAAAAATGATCTATAGATCAAAAAAATTCATACACACCACTTGATTAGATTACTTTTATTTAACATTCTGATGATAGTAAGCTAATGAAGTCCATCTCACTCCTTGCTCAGTATCAACAAAGTGAGATTAGTCAAACACAATTTAACCATAAGATTCATATAATTTACATATTACTAATAATCATATCACTTGACATGTTAAATATAGGATTAATCAAAGTAAACATTTATTCTATCAAACATATGAATGAATCTTACATTATTATCTATCCCATACTAAAAATAATGACTACTATTTATACCACCTAGATAAAATACACATTTAACTATAGATTTAAATATCATAATTAGTTCCTAACCATACTATACCCTATGATAACCCATATTACCATCATGCAATATTCTAAAACACAACTACTAGTTTTCATAATTAATCATATAAAATAGTCTTACAAACATAAAAACATGAGCTTCTATTTAAACAACTAAACTTAACAAAAAGGGTCACAATGTACAAAAAACATATGATATTTTATCTTAGCATATATTACACTCTCAAAGGTTGTATGAACGTATATATAAGGTTTACTAATTATCATAAAACATGCTATACATAATAATAACCAACATGCTTACATTTAATTAGTCAAATGTAGATGTGAGTCTAGACAATAATTTTAGTATGCACCATCCAGGATAACATACATTTATACTATAGTACTCTATGGTATCTTGTACTATCATAGTTCATCATTAAGAACACTACACATTTATGAATAACCAACCGTATAATTTCAAGAAATAAATGAATCATAATCATAAATAATAATCAATCAAGTGTGGGTTATACCACTTAGGTAGACCCTATGTTTAAATTTCATACTAACAATCAAAATGACATACCTTATACAAATACCTCTCAATGCACTATTATATGTTATATATGTCTAAACACTTATATATATTAACACTCTCATAATATGGTGTTCAAAGATAAATATATAAACTAACAATTAGTCATACTGTTAGTAACAAATCAGATAACTCATAAACCCATTATGATATTTTATTCCAACAACTCATTTCGCTTCAGGAGACTATTCCAAAAGGTTATAGTTTCTAGTTCCTAATAAACTTAATGACTTACTTTAATCATCTATTTAACTATAGGTAATTTTTTTATATAGGAGTACTTGTACATCATAAGCTGACACCACATGTAAGTACTCCAATGTTATGTAAATATTATATCAATGTTCACTTATATGTTTTAATTAAGAGTATCTCATATAATTAATTGTGTTTTTGAATGAACATGACTTTACACTAGTTTAGAATCTTATGTTTATGTTGACACAATTTCATAATTCTCAAGGTCCCGCAACCAAATGTATTTATATTTATCAAAAACTTAGAGGTATACAGTTCAATATACCCAATGTACGTTAACTCTTATAATGACTCTTAAATCCTCAAATACATTAATTTACTTTTTACATAAATATACTCAACTATATAAATGACATCATTAGTTTTTGTGATTCACAGATAAATACTTAATCAATATAATTTTATTGATAGGTTAAACATAACAATATTTTCATAACATTTAGGAATAATTAATCACATTTATTATCATTGAGATTATACATTACTAAGAGTCACCAAAGTATATATATCAATATAATCTATTGATATTGTTTTACCGACTACTATCCCATTACTATATACTTATTTAATAAACCATAATATATTTAATATAGATATCCAAGTATACAAGATATGAGCTAGGTGTAAACCATTAGTAAATTAACATATATATATATATATATATATATATATATCACTACTACCATACACCAAGTTACTATATACAACTCAGTCTTTTTAATTCGCTACACTTCTCGTAAATACCCCATATATATATATATATATATATATATTCTAATGTAACCAACATGATACATTTATATTTATAATTGATTGATTCAATTCTTAATGTTAACTCATATACCATTATAGTTAAATGAATCACTACCATTTATACTATAACACTATAAGCCTATAACCCATATAATAATATATTATTATAGAGCGGAATATAAATGATGTGAGGAGTTAGTACACTGTAATTCATATAACATTGATGAGTGTCAAAATATGTTAACCATTTTTCTTAGTAAAGCAAGTAGTACCAATCATGATCCTTAAATAAGGCAACACCAATAGGTATATTATGTAGCCTAGATATTAAGCTTTAGTGACCTTATTATATATAACATGAATTGTAAATTAAATATATGACCATACTAATTATTAACCACTACAACAAATTTAACTACCACAGCAAATCAATTAGATATATATAAATACTTAGGTAGTGATATACCACTTGTTTAGTTAAATTTTTACTTCAAAACCTATTTTCCTTCCAATGGGTCGATACCTTACCATGCAGCCCCAAATTTCTTGAGTAAAAAAAAACTATCTAAGATGCTACCTTGGCTATTCAGGGTTAAATATTTTCTGTTGTATCTTACTTCTATTCATGTTGCCTAGCTTTTATTTTTAGTAGGTCACCACACCCAGCCATAACTTGGCATTTAAGAACAAAAATTCAATAATTAACTAGAAAAAAAAAATCCAAGTGATGCTAAATATAAATATATATTAATATACTTTTGATTCCATATTAACAATATAAGAGCACTGGTATTTATAATAAATTACTGGTATAAATATATTGATAGAAAACATGGAAAAGGAAATATAGTGAATCACTACACTAAGAGTATTAACAATATAAAATCACTAGTATTTATAAAATACCATTATCTATCGCTATGAGTATTATCATTATTATCTATAAGAGTATGGGAGTAGAATCACTGCATAGATAACTAAGTATATAATTGTTGCATAGGTAATTAACACCAATATTATCTAAAATTGTTGCATAGATAATTATTCTATGTAAGGCTTGAGAGTAAATTGATGCCTATATATTTAGTTGATTAAAGTGTTTTAGATATAATTATTTACTCCTCAGAAGTGGATCAATGTTTACCAAGGAATTTATGAATAATTTTCAATATTTCAAATATGGTTTAAAATGAGAAAATATGAATTCACAGATCAAAAGATTAAATTATTACATAGTTCATTGCTCTAATAAAGTGAGTGTCAAACAATACCAAAGTCTAATATGCAAATAGCCACACTCCACTCTTTCATCTAAGCTCCTTACAATTCTTCTATTTCAGAAATGTCATTTAGATTATATACAGGTTGAGTAAATTACATCAATGCCACAACATACATATTTAGTTATGCACACAGAGTTTATTATTTTTCATCTTGACAGTAACACCTACTTGATAGGTCACATTATCTTTTCTCGGATGTCTATGCTTGTTAATTCCTTTTTCCTCCAAAATTTCTCCATTTTGTGTTGTGCCTATCTTTTGTGCTCTCAATTCCCTTCTCAATGCCTTATGATCCCTTCTCTCATCTCCCAAAAAAATAAACTTATGATAAATCCCCCTTTTCTCTTTATTTTTCTCCCTATAAAAAGGTAAGGCGATTTATATTTTTGTTTTTATTCTAAATAAAAAAATATTATTATTTTTATTTCTAGATTTTTTTTTAAAATTTTGTTTTAAATTTATTTTCCCTTCTCTTTATATAAATGTAGCACTTTTCAAAGCTGCCCATTTTTTTATGCTTTATTATTTTCATTTTTTTAAAATTTTATTTTCTTTTTCTAATAATATATTCCTCTGAATATATAATTACTATTTTATTATTTTTATAATAACTTAATAATAATACCTTATTAATCATGATGAATCACCCATAATAAAATCAATAATATAATAAATCAATAACCCAAATTTATTCTAATTATGCAAACCACACACAATGATCTTCATAATACCATTAACTATGTTATCAGACCATGAATAAATCGATATCTAATGCAAATGGCATTAAAATATATTATGCTAACCATTTTACTATGCATCTAACATGTGCTAGCTATTGTGGTGTGTGTAGGGTTCTAGTCAATTTCTCTGTCATCTTTTGATATCTACATCTACATCACCCTCTCTGATGATGTTCTCCCTCCATCATGCTTTGAGGGATGAGTTCTCTTGCATAAAACTCACAACAAATAGGTAGTTATACCATCTCAACATGATATACATATATCATAAAATATAGTTGAAATAACAAATCAACATGTTTGTAATGTAAACACATACACTATAGTTAATTCACAACAATGTAAACATGTATTATAAGCAATATTTTACTATCTCATAACAACATATATCTCAAAGCTTAGTAAAAATATAATACATATCAACTATAAATATCCATGGATAGTCAAATATTTTGCTTAGCAAGGAATCAAGATGTAACACACCAAAAATATATTCACACAATATGGTGTCATCAATTTAAAAATCTAAACTTAAATTTTCACTTGCTATCACATCACTATGTTATATGTCACACAAAAGAATAAAATTAAATGTTCATTGAGCAATTCGAGTAAATACAAGCATGTAGAACCAAAAATATAGATGGCATCAAGTGAGGGAAGTCAATGCAAGTGGGTTGAAGTAACATTAATGGCATTTGAATCTATTTAACTCACACCATTAACAAATCACCATTTGGAAATATAAAACCCTCAATGGAATCCATTTCCACCACATATATTTGAGACCCCACATATAATTTCCTTGTAAGTATAAGATCCAAAGTGAAGGAATCCATGGCCATGACCAAGGAATTGGTTTCTAAAGTACTAGGGTTACAGTGCTGAGACATTACAATTTGATTGCTAATAAAATGCTTACAAAAATGCAAGGTTGAAAGAAACAAGTGGAAGTTGTAGAACCTAGAAGATAGGTTCTACCATTAGAGCTTTATGAAGCTTGGGATAAGGTATACCCTTTCATTTTTGGAAGCAAGGAAAGGCATGAAAAAAAGGATCTTTATGAGAATAAATAGACTAAGGGTGTGTATGAGGGGTTTCAAGCCCATGACCAAGAAAAAGTAGAAGATGGTAAGAATTCAAGCACCCCTAAAATCCAAAAGTCATAGGAACTTGGTCAAAGAATAAGAACTAAGAGTCAATCTAATATATACTATGGAAGACACCAAGGAGGAAATGGAAGAAAAAATAGTAATAAATGCACTTAAATGTGTCTAAATGAAAACACTAGAAATTAGATTCCTGAAGGCATTGCCTTATTCGATGTATTTGTTAAAAAAATACTCAATAATGTAGGAATGATCAAGATATTCAAGATACCCTATTTTTTCAATCTATATAACTTGATTTACTTCCTATTGTCACACATTCATAAGAACTGATGTTATTGAAGGTTACTAAAAAAACCATCAAAACATGCTAATAGGGGATAATTATGCAAAGAGGAATACAAAATAAGACAAATGGAAATGATAAATAAAATTTATATTAATACAAGAAAAACATGAAATATAATTTACATGATTTATAAATATATATTCTACTCTAATAACAAGTGATTCCATAAATAACATATCACATTAACACATAAAATATCACATTCAAAGCACATAAGGAAACATAAAAGAAAACCATTTCTGAATCTCTATATTTTAGAACCCTTTTTAATACAACTGAGCAATATTTATAGAGATTTATAAAGACTCTATCACTGCACATTCTAGCATTTTTTTCAATCTAAAAAAAAAATCTTCACATTCCAAAGACTTTTGATATATAATGAAGGGGTAGAATATACTACATAAAAATTGTGCATTATGTACACTTGTCATACAACTATATACTATGATTTTATATCCTTATTCTACTACCAACACTTTTCTATACTTAAATCATTATCTCATCTCAAGATAAATTCACAAGAAGTGTATTGTAAACTAGATATGAATAAGTTGCCTACTGTAAAGGATCAAACTAAAATCATTATGCATATTTATTACTCAAGATGTTGTTTCTTAGTTTTCACCCCTTGTACACTACTTAACTACCCTTTTGGGTTTTCAACTAACGTATCAATCTACCACCCTTTCAAATTTTCAATAGACTGACATAACCAAGTGGCTACCCTTTATGGGTTTTTAATGAACCTAACCCTGTTGCTAATGTTTCAATTCTATCAAATGAAATTCTCTTCAAAATTTCAAAACTGAACTATGTGTAATACCTACATAGAAGGTGGTGGCATGGACTACATTGAAGGAAATGGAGGAGTCTATAATGATGATTTTTCTTAAGTTGATAAAGAATAAGTTATGGTTAGAGCATATGTTTCAAGTAGTAGTTGTTATGGTTGAATTGCTTGCTTCCAAACTATGGCCATATTTTTTTGATGAAGGTTCTATTAAAGCTAGTTTGGAGGGTTAAACTTGGGCTCCTAAATGACATTTATGATGAATCTATCTAAATGTGCCAAGACCATTTTGTACATCATCTAGTTAGTCAAGAATTTTTACACTATATTAAGCATTGTGTGTAGGGGGATTCAATACAACATCAAATTGTACATATCATCATCTTTCATGATGGTAAGGAGTTCCCTAACATTTTACTCTTTCTATTAAATATCTTAGGAGAGCTCCTCAAGGTGATATTCATGCCTTTACATTTTCATGGCAATAGATGTATTGCATAGCATGTCATTTTGATACTTTTTTTGCTTACACGTGACATTTTATCTTGATTCAAGTGATTAATTGAGTATGACATCCAATGTGTTACATCTATCCATTTGATCCTCCATCATTTGTTTGGATTTATCTATATTATCAAACTTTGATTTGGCTTTAGCCCATAAGTGTTCAAATTTTGCTTCCATTAAAGCATCCCTTGTGTGATGTGTTTAGCTTGGATCATAATTGTATCTAAAACTTATTAATACTCCTCTAAAATTTTAAAAATTACCTTCATTTCCATCTTAATGTCTTGACCCTATGTGTAAAGGTTTGCAAGTTCTACACAATGATCTAAGTATTTTTGATCCTGGATAAGAGAGCTAAAAACTATTTATCTTTAGACATCACTTGCTCACCAAATACTTGAGTGAGAAATTCAAGGCATCATAAGATGAAACATGAAAGGATAACTAAACAAGACAACTCAAGACTCCCTAAATTCACATATAAAGTTATCTCAGTACTTACAGGTCTACCTAGTCAGTTGGAGTACCTATATGGTTTGAATGATAAAGGCAAAAAACTATGTGAAAGTGATCCCATGGTAGTATATAGCATCCATACAATCCTTAGTATCTTTAAAAATAGAATCAATTTTGAGAGAGTTTCCTGCCCTAAGTGAGCATTCATGACACACACACCTATGTGTATGACTATAAGATGAGTTTTGATGGAAGAGAATGAGGGAGTCCTAGTTCAATAATTTTTGTCAAACTATAAGATCACACTACATGATACCCCCAACTCTATCAACAATGGGGAAACTAGAAAACAAGACCACTCAAGTCTTTGGCATCAACTAGTCCAAATACTAAGACTGAGCCAAGGATGGTCATGATCAACCTAGAAGAGAATAAGGATAGATATAGGGGTCTAAGTAGTTATGAGATTATTTAAAATATTGAAATTGGATAGGAAATGGTGGTAAGAAGACCCTGAAGTCACTAATACACCTACAGGTGGCCTAAGGTCTTAAGGCTTAGTTTAGGCTTATAAGGCCTAAAACCCTCCTTAAGCCCTCAAAGCCCCAACTTCATTATTGTGAAATATTCAATATCTTTAGCAAGGAATAATGACATATAAATATATATGATGATAGTACAAGTCTTGAGGAAGGTGTTTTTGGCATAAGAAGGTAGGGGAATTAGTAATTTGGCCAAACTACCTTGAGCTCCATCACCCGAGTTTTCCATTTTGAGTTGCTAGTTTAAATGATCTTATCTTACATATAAATATGTATGGGGACTAGTTATCTTTAAAAGAGTTAGGTAACCCTATACACTTACTATCTAGGGAGAGAGAGTTTCTTTTAGGAGCTCAACTCTATGAATGATCCTTAACATTGTTAGCATACCTAGAATGCCTAGTGAAGACTTGAAGGATACCAACTTTTACTCAGATCTCACCTTAAAAGGTGTATGGGACTAGGATATGGTATAAATATTTTATGGGGTATTTTTTCTCAAAATTCATGTAATTAATTTTTCAATCTAAGTCTTGTACTCTATGAACCATCATTAAGATGGTAGGTGACTTTAAACCCTCCAAAACCCTAATGAAGAACCTAATGGATAAGAGACTCTTATTGATGACTCAAATAACTAGGAGACATCATGAAAATATCATGAAATCAACTTAAAGACCTGTATTCCCTTTTTACATCAAAAATTTGGCACATGTGAGGCCAAATATGTAAGAAAATGGCTTTTAGGGTATAGTCTTAGGTCTATTTTCATAATTATGAGCATGTTGAGGGTCTTGAGTGAGTAGAAAGGCATCTTGGGAATATTTATAGGTATGATGATCTTAAAAAATAACTCTTAAACTCTAAAAACATTGTAGACAATCCTAATGAATAGACTTCAACCTAGTTGAGGAGATGACCCTCATTTGCATCAAGGAAGGAATGTTGCAATGCCTATCCACATAGTGTTGAGACGCTCAAAGGTAGGAATACTATTGTACCAATATCTTAAGGTCATTACCAAAATAATCACTCAATTTAAATCCTCTAAGTCCTTGGTATCTTTCCCATTAGGAGAACAATACATTGAATGGACTGAGAATTGCATGGAGGGTTACAACTAGGTGAGTAATAGATAGTTTTAAGTAACTACCTCTCATAATGATCTCCCATTATAGGATAAGGAGTGATGTAATAGATACAAGGTTTATGGAATCTTCATGGGGTCAAATATGACCAAAATAGGCCATCCACCACACCTATATGCCTAAGGGCTCATTGAAGACCACTAACTAGCCAAGGCAACACATGTGAGAGATCATGGAGCTATTACTAGTCCTCATTCATGTTTAAAACTAATGGTTGAGTGGATGAGGATCATCATGACCTATTTTCCACACTTCCATCCACATATTAATTAAACCAACTCATAATTATGCCATTTTTACTATTTAAGAGCCCTCAATTCTGATGTAGTGGTCATGATATGGTCCATGGGTGGGAGCACACTACTTGATGCCTATGAAGTGGAAATAAAGGTAGAAAATGTCTCATACAAGTGTGAAAAATTAAACTAAGGCTCCTCATGCATTTGTTCATAGATTTAAATCCTTCTATGCTTATCATTTCCCCCATACCAATGCTAACTAACTAGAACCAGGTAAATGCTAACCAAGTAGATAGATTGGTTAAACTTGAAGGGTTGTTTAAGGCACACAATAAGAAGATAGTGGCCTTGGAGAGGCAACAACTTATACTTCATAGAGAATACCAAGCTCTCTATCAACCTTATCAATTTAATAGGCCTCCATATTAAGCTAATTCACAAGGTCAAGGGTAGATCACTCAAGTAAGGCCCTACAATAGCTTCAATCTCAATTTTGCTAACACTAGTTCCTACTCAAAATAATTATGCTCAATAAAGTTAATGGTATACATAATGGTGGAAATATCATGAGATGTCAATTAGGCCTTGTGAAGTTACTTGTCAAACTTCTCTCATGCAACAAAATAAATCTCCTCTTATGCAAGATAGTCAGCCTCCTACATAACACAAAAAAGCCCCTTTTGTGTAACATGGAGATATCCCCTTCATGATGTAATCTAAAGTACCAAATCAAAATTAAATGAGTAGTGTTTAGACATAATCAAATAATACCTTTGATAACTTCCAAGGAGGAGAAAATTCTTTCAAACAATGTGCAGTCAATCCACTTAAGGGTGTAACCAAGATGAATAACCCTATTGCAGCCAATATAAGGGTTAAAAGAAGAGCAGTAAGTGATGACTTAGAGGTTGGGAGAATAGATCCTCCATCATCTCAACCACCTCAAGATATTAATTGATAATATGAATCCCATAAAACTCTTCCAATTCAAAAGTTTTAGAATGAGAAGGAGAATAATAACAGAGGCCCATTCATACCTTAGTTCACTCAAGCTTTAAGTAGTAATGCTAATCCTAAGTTACAATCAAAAGAATTCTAGCCCTCACATTAGAATTTTGGACCATATGAACAATAATCATGTCACCATACCAATGTGGGACACATTTCTTATTCTAGGACAAAAATATCTCCTCTAAGAAGAGTTGTCCAAACTTCACATCTTAGACAAGTAGAAAAAGTAAGTGCAGTCCTAACCAACACTAGTCAGCATAATGAGCCCCAACTAACCAAGATAAACAAAACCCATCCTTTATATATTTATTTCATAATATGATACTCATTATTACATTATTATATGATAAATAGTGGGTCTATTACATCTATCAAACTTAAATATATAGAAAACAAATTGGGGTTAAGGTATGATCATAATTCTAAAGGAGTCTTTCAACTAGATCAGTCTCCTTATATGACTATTGGTGTGCTCAAATATTTAAAAATTATCCTAGCTACTTTTCCTAATTATACTATATCCTAAGATGTGGTAGTGGTTGACCTTCCCCCTTATTTTTCCTTATGTTTGTCTAGGGATTTCACTACTAAGATATGAGTTTACCTATCTTCTAATTGGTCTTATATGGTCTTTAGAACTAGGTATAAAACCAAGGTCACCATCATATCTGAGCCTATCTCTAGGTTCCATCTATATCCCTACATGCCTAATTTATCTAATGCCAATTATACTATCATTAATGAATATGAACATCCCAATGATCAGGAACCAGTTGAGCCACTTGAGGGCATATCAAACTTACTTCTTGATGAGTGGGGGGTAGATAACCATGGTTATGATCCATACAAGAGAATTGAAGTATTATTTGGGATTTATTATATGCATGAAGAGGAGTTAATCAAATCAACCCTTACTAGCCCAAGCTAAGACAATGATGGAGTATGGAGTTTATTCTTTGATGGTTCTAGGTGCAATAATGGAAGTGGATCAGGTGTCATGCTTGTATCTCCTTCTAAGAAAAAAATATTTTTATGCCATAAGGTTCCAATTAAGATGCACATGAAACACAATATAGTATGAGGCCCTCATTGATCAGTTGCAATGGGCAAGGTAGAGAGGTCTCAAGCTACTATAAGCCTTAGGAGACACTGAATTGGTATTCCATCAAGTGAAATAAAAAAAATTAGTCAAAAATATACTCTTAAATGCATATAAGCATAATTTATGGGACCTCTTAAAAACAAATTATGCCAATGACATCCAATCAATCCCAAGAGAGGCCAATCAACATGCAAACAGACTAGAAGTTATAGGAGCACAATATGACATCCTAAGTGAAGTCAAGAACATAAATGACTGATTATAAATTGAGGTAGTTTGTAGACCCTCATTGCTTGATAATGAAATCAGCTAGCAGGTATTCGATATCGATAGATAAATAACATGTTTATTTTAGCAAGAGGCATAATTCTACTCAAGGAACCAAGGCAAACTTGAACAATAGTAGGGTGATTAAATTATTCAATTGAGGACAAACAAACTTCCCAAGGGATTATTGAATCTTGAAAAAACATTTAATGAGCATGGTTAATTGAGGAAAGATAAAGTTAGCATGTTAGCCAAGAAATATCAGTATGATAAGGTCACCATCTTTAAGGATAGGGTACTCAAACTAGGCAAAGTAAATATAAGGGAAGAAAAGGCAACCTTTATAGAGTTGTGTCAATAATTTGTAGACATATTTACTTGGGAATATAATGATTTAAATGGGTTTGACCATAGTTTGGCTCAACATAATATAAAATTGGAGGTAAATGCTAAACCTATAAGGCAAAAACAAAGATCTTTCTACCCCAAGATTGAACTCCTCATAAAGAAAGAGCTGACTAAAATCATTGAGTCCAACATCATCTTCCCAATCAAACACTCTTCATGGGTGGATAACCTTGTGACTATAATAAATAATAATGTGGAAGTAAGGTTGTGCATATATTTTTAGGGATCTCAACAAGGTGTCATTAAGAGACCATTACCCCTTGCCATCCATGGATCAAATTCTCCAAAAGGTTTCAAGTTTATAATGTTTCTCCTTAAATGATGGATACTTAGGGTATAATCAAGTGTTGGTGAAGGAGGACCAACATAAGACTACCTTCACAACTAAGTGGGCACTTATGCTTATAATAAGATGCCCTTTAGGTTATCTAATGCAGGGTCCACCTTGCAAAGGGAAAATGATTTAGCTTTCTAAAGACTCACCAATGAGATGGTGCTCATCTACCTTGATGACATAAAATTCTTTTCTATAGATGCCAAACACCACTTGACACACCTAAATCTAATATTTGATAGGTATAAGCAGTATGGAGTCTCTTTAAATCCCAAAAAATGCATTATTACATACCATGAGGGTAGACTTTTAGGTTAGATTGTATCAAAATAAGGCCTTTCTATAGACCTTGAATAAGTGCAATCCTTGATCTATCACTACCTAAACACAAGAAAGGACTACAGATCTTTCTAGGTAAGATTAATTTCATTGGTAGGTTTATCCCTAGGTTTGCTAAGTTAGTAAGAACTCTAACTTCTATGCTTAAGAAGCATAAGGACTTCACATAGACTAAATAAGGAAATAGAAGTTTTGAATCCATTAAAAAAGCCATTGCCTAAGCACCCACTCTTTTCAACCTTAATTTTTCAAAATAATTATTTTTATATGCCTTCTCAACCAATGACACCATTTTTACCATGCTAATGCAATAAAATAGTGAGGGCCTTGAGCAACCCATAACCTTATTTAGTCAAGCATTGGAGTGATATGAAGAGAGGTACACTTATGTGGTGAAAAATGTGCTTATAGTCATGATAGGTATCAAAAAAATTAGACAAATGGTGTCCAAAAACAAAATATATGTCATGGTGGTTCACCCTAGCATCAAGGACTTTCTTATTAACTGAGATTTGAGTGAAAAGAGAGCAGATTGGGTGAATAAATGCATGGAATATGACATAGAAGTGAAGGTCATAAATTTAGTAAGAGGTAGAGGACTATGTTATCACTTGGAATAAAATGTTAAGGAGGATAAATAAGTGGTTTTTCAATGCAAAATGATCACCAAGCAGTTACACCTACACCCTCTTCTAGTTGGACTCAAAAAATGGTAAGATTATTTTAAATAGGAGAATGCCTTATAAGCCTATATAGGATAATAAGAAGGTATTATAGGATGAAATAAACCCCTTATATCTTGGTTAATATATTTGTATTTAAAAATTATATTGATGGAAATATCTTAAGGTCTGTGGAAACTAACCAAGTTGACAAGCTTCTAAATCAGTTTCATGATGGGCTTACAGGAGGACACTTTGTAGCTAGGACTACAACAACAAGGATAATGAGAGTAGGATAATTTTTTCCAATCTTTTTCAAGGACTCCTAGTGTGTCATGTTCACTAGGAAACAAAGACTAGCTTCCTTGCCTCTCAAACCCATACAAGTGGACCAACCTTTTATGTAGTGGGGCCTATATTTTGTAGGTATGATACACCCTATATCTAGTGTAGGACACAAGTGGGTCTTGAATTATATAAAGTAATTCAAAATGTGGGTATAGGTAATATCCCTTAAAGAGGCAAGTGAAAACTTATTTTTGGATTTCTATGATAGCCTAGTAACCAGATTTAGAATCCCCTCCACCATCATATCAGATAATACACTATATTTCAATAGTGCAAGGGTGAGTGAATGGGATCTTAACTATGGAATATAACTTAGTACTTAAACTAATATCCATATGGGAATGGAATTTTATAATCCACCAACAATAATCTAATCAAAATTATAAAGAGAATTGTGGAAGATAGTCAGAGGGAGTGGCACACCAAATTGAGGACAACCTTGTGGGAAAATAGGATCACTCCTAAGATATGTACTAGTCATTCTCCATACCTTCTTGTCTATGGAAAAGAGTCAAGGTTAAACTTATCACTTGAACTAATAGACTTAAAACTCACATAAAATTGAGCTAATGGATAATGATTCTATAGAAGTAAACATGAATGAATTGAGGGAGCTAAAAGAGACAAGAGATGATGTTATGCATGTCATGTGGTCCTACCAAGACCAGGTTAAGATGTCATTTGACAAGATAGATTATTAAAAAACCTTCTAATAAGGTGATTTTGTGCTCAAGTTGGATGAAAACTAGGCTAAACTAGGTAAGCACTCAAATTTTGATAGCCTATGGAGTGGACCTTACACTATCACCACCTGCAAGGAGCACAATGCATTTTAGTTGTCAAGGTTGAATGGTGAGGAACTCCCTATCCCTATCAATGCATTTTTTCTTAAGTAATATTATTGAGAATCACATATTATTCTTTTACATAGTATTTTAGGTCTTATTTCTTCCAAGTATTATGGCACAAGTGTTTTGTTAGTTTCTTGTCTTGTTGCCTTGTTACTTTCTTAATTTTTTGGGTATTATGTTCCTTTGTGTGTTTTTTTTGTCTGTCTTATGAGGTTGTTGCAATACTTAAGGTTTGAAATATGTTAAACATGAAGTGTCAACCTAGTTAGAGAGGATTCTCAACTGAGTCATGGTAATTATGTAAGAAATTTTAGGTCCTCTTGACCAGTAGGTAGGTCAACCCCTCAAAGTCACTAGTGATGTTGACATATTTATAACCTTGGGATTATAAAGGGCCAACTTATGCCCAATAAACACCTATGATTATCCTTGGTCACCTTTTTATGTCTTTGAAAGGTCTTGATAGCCAAAGATGGGGTCAGTTGTCCTTAGAAAGTGAGTCATGTTAAGAGACTTAAGGTGGCTTCCATCTCATATTATTTGAAGTTATGTCAAGGCATCATGTTGTAGTGATTATTTATAATAATCTATAACAAGACTTAAGGTGACCCTTGTGGTCTAAATAGGTTCATGGAAGGTTATCTAACACACTACAGTCTATATCCAATCATATGCTCATTTAAACATGCCAAAAACTTGCATAAATAGGGAAGAATTTAGGAGATTAGGGGCCAATTTGAAAAGGGATGATGACTCTTATTAAAAACTCAACATACTTTAAGGTTATCTAGAATATGTTAAGGTATTTAGTCTCCTTAACTGATATTTAATATGAGTTTATGCATATTTTACCATCTAAAGGTGTCTTAACCATGAACATTGCATTTTTATGACCCTTAAGACATCATTGATTCATTATCAAGAGTTAAAATTCTCCAAAAGTGCCTTAGTGTTATCATAATACCTTTCTAAGGTATTTTTATATGCAAAAGGAAGCCTTTTTAGGATTCAAATGCCTTTCATCCACCACAAAGGGCCCACATGTGTGAAAAATGACTTTTCAGCTTCCCTCCATCCATATTTCCTATCTTGAAAACATTTTTGACTCCTCATTTCCCTCTTCTTCCCCACCAATGGCCTTTCAAGATCTCAGACTTGAGAAAATCCAAGAAAATGATGTTTTTAGGTGTTTTTAGATTTATAAGACCTTATATGGTATGACTAAGGTTAGAATAAGGTTAGACAGTTCATGAGGGGTTTGTTTCAAGCACTCCAGAGAAGGATTAATGTATCAAATGTGAAGAAAAAGACAAAAATGGTAGCAAGATCTCTATCAAGCCCTTAGAAAGCTCATAAGGGCTAGTTTAATACAAATGGTATGGTCCATACAAGGGGGGTCAGAGCCCAAGATCTTAGACAGAGGTAGGATCCCTAATGAGATTTTAAGTAGTGGGAAAATCAAGGCCCTGAGATTTATGAATAATAACTAAGACCCTTAGGTGGTCTTAAACCCTTTATAAACCCCATAAGCTCAGCTACAAGTAGGTTTATGAAAATTTTAAGCTCATTGTGATATAATGAGCATAGAAAAAGGTATTTAAAGGCCCATTAAGTGTTTTATACCCCTCTAATCTTGCTCTCATATTACTTGCAAGGACGTATCAACACATAATCTCCCTAAGTTGGAAAATTATAGGTCATGTACAAGATTTTTTATGTTTCATGAAGGATTAGAGCATGAAAATGATCAGTGTAAGTTTTCATGGCTTCCTCTAGTTTCTCACATACCTCACCTAGTCACCATTTGGTTAGAACACATCCCCTTAAAACTTCTCAAAACAAACCATGTGGAAGAAGGAAACAAGCTTCAAACATGATTTAACTTGTCCTTATGACAATAAATATTCAAGATAAAAGTATAAATGGTGTCCTCTTCAAGTTGAAGAAGGTGTTGTAGGCATGTGGAGGATCCCATCTCTTAGAAAAAATAAGCCCCCTTATGTTCTTCAAGACCAAAACTCATTAACTAGCTCCAAATGCATTCATAAGCCTTTTAGAGGGTTTAAGGTTTATTAGCATTGTTTAAGGTTTTTGTGAACTCCTAGGTTTCAGTTTCTCCCTCAAGATGCCTGATTCACTAGCCCTAAGTGCATTTTTTTGTTAAGCATCCAAATAGAGATGTTTATGGTCTTAATATATGATCTTGAATGAAGAGTAATAGTCCACATAAGATCTCCCAAAAGATAATTATTCTATAATAACTTCATCAGGATATTTTCACATCATAATGAGTTTTAGCTTTCAGACTCACAACTCTAAAAGGGGTTCTATGATGTACCTACTTGTCTAAGTCCTCATTCAAAAGCCTAGGGGTGAGAGTGATATCAAAATTATATATAATTCCATGAAATACCAATGGAACTATGAGATAAGAATCTCAATCAAGTTCAAACACATGGAATAGGCCAAAGAAAAATATTATAAGGTCAAGTTTAGGCCCAACCTTTAAAGAGTTTCACCCTAATCACCACCTACAACTGAGCCTAGGTAGATCCAAGAGAGGGATATATATTTTTGAAAGTGAATATATTAAGGGAGGATACTAAGTTTCAAAAAAGGCCAATTAGGATTAATGTGTGGCCTATATAACCTTTATCTTGCTCACTAAGCTATGGGAAGGCTCCAACTGTAGTCAAGTTCCTTTAATCACCACCTACATGACTATAGGCAAGTTGTCTCTAACCTTGGGAGTGAAATGTCATATACACATGAAGGATGGAGCTCAAGTAAATAATAAAAATACATAGGTTATGTTGTTTAAAGATAAAATAAATTTGAAAGGATAACTAAATAAGCTAACTCAAGACTCCCTAAATTTGCATATACAATTAGCTCAATATATATATGTCTACCTAGTCTATTGGAGTACCTAGTTGGTTTGAATGACAAGGGTAAAAAAATATGTGAGGGTGACACCATGGTAGTGTATATCATCTATACAATCCTTACGATATTTCAAAATAGAATCAATTTTGAAAGATTTGCTTGGGCTTGACTAATCATTCATTACACACACACCTATGTATATGACTATAGGTTGAGTTTTGATGGTAGATTATGAGGGAGACCTAGTTTAATAAGTGTTTTAAAACTCTAATAGCACACTAAATGATACCCTTGACTCTATTAACAATGGGTAAACTATAAAATAAGAACACTCAAGTCTCTAACATCAACTAGTCCAAACACTTAGACTGAGCCAAGGATGGTCATTACAGACCTAAAAGAGAAGAAGGATAGAGATAAGGGTATGAGAAGTTGTGGGATTGTGTAAAAGATTAAAATTAGATATAAAAGGGTGATAATAAGACCCTAAAGTCATTAATACACCTGCAAGTGTCCCAAGGTCTTGAGGCTTAGTTTAGGCCTATAAGGCCTAAAACCCTCTGTAAGCCCTTAGAGCTCCAACTTCATTCTTATGGCATATTAAAGCTCCTTAGGAAGACCTAAGGTGATAAAAATATATATGATGATATTATATGTCTTGAGGGAGGTTTTTTAGGTAGAAGAAGGTAGGGGAATTAGAAATTTGGCCTAACTACCTCCCTTGAGATCTATCACCCTAGTCTGCCATTTTGAACTACTAGTTCAAATACTCGTATCTTACATGGAAAGATGCATGGGTCCCAATGATCTTAGGGGAAGTTAAGGACTCATATAAAATTATTATCTAGGGTAGAGAGAGTTTTTTTAGGAGCTCCAATCTAGGAATGATCCTTAATACTGTTAACATACCCAAAATTCTTAATGAAGACTCAAAGGTTACCTAATCTTACTCAGAGTTCACCGTACAAGGTGCATGGTACTAATTGATATTAAGGATATTTGAGAGGGTATATTTTATCAACATTCATGGCATTACATTTTCAGTCTAAGTCATGTGCTTTATGAATCGTCTTGAAGATGATAGGCTACTTTAGACCCTCCAAAATCTTAATGAAAAACTCAATGGATAAGAGACTCTTCCTAATGAATCTAATGACCATGAGACACCATAAAAACGCCATGAAATCACATAAAAGACCTATATTCCTTTTTTACATTATAAACTTGGCACATGTGATGCCAAATATGTAGGAAAATTGCTTTTGGGGTCTAGTCTTGAGTATATTTTCATAAATTCGAGTATGTTAAGGGTCCTAAGTGAGTATAAAGGCCTCTTGGGCCTATGAAGAGGTAGGATGATCTTCAAAAAATCACTCTTAAAACCCCATAGTAATGCAGACAATCCCAATGAGTAGATTTCAACCTAGTTGAGGAGATGACCCTCATTTGCATCAAGGAAGGAATGTTACAAGGCCTATCCACATGGTGGTGAGACTCTCAAAGGTAGGAAAACTATTGTACTAATTTATTCAAGTGATTACCAGACTTATCACTCACCTAAAAGCCTAAATTTTGAAATAATTCATGCTCAAAATTTGATGGGCATAACTAAGAATGTGTAGACATATAAAATATGAAAATTGGGAACTTGAGTGTGGCTTGCGACACCCAACCTATACGTCCCTCCTGCTTACTTTCATGACCCTCATAGGCATCTTTTCATTAATTTCTAGTCATTTTTAGCCTTCCAAACATGATCCCAACTCAATCAAATTTCTCTTTCAATAATAAATCTATCCCCCAAGTCTTGTTAGCTTAGGACTATAGCACTGGGCCCTCTAGTGTCTACTTTAGGTGCTCCTATCCAAGTGAATTTTTACCTCCAACAGTTAATTCCTTCTGGTTCTTATCCCTCTTTTTATCAGCTTGATGTGAGTACATTCAACCCATGACCAAAAAATCCTTATAAAATCCCATTCAAATTTCATTTGGAAAGGGTTAGCATATATCACAAAAGCAAACAAGAATACAAGCAAGACTACTCAGTCATATTTCCTTATTCTCTACATATAGCTAGCTAATAAATTTACAAGCTTATTCAAACCCTTACAATAGTCCCTAGCCACTTCAATCACACCCAGTTTAATATTTTGCATCTTCATATACACTATTGCATAAAACACATCAAGTAGAAAAAATACATATGACTTGATCCCTCTTCGAAGTATTGGTATGTAGGCAGTGTACCCACACAAGGGATGTAGATACACATTTAATGCATCTTACACACACTAACCCCCCCTCATTCCCAAATTTTGTTAAATCATAATGGAGCCTAGGGTTTGAAGATTAAATCAGCTCTACAAGGAGTTATATAGACATCTAATAGTCAAAATTTCATAGGCAAGCTCTCACAAACACAACAAATAAAACTTAAAAAGATCAAGTCTCCTAAACAACATCGGTAGAAGAGGACTATAGCTCTAGACCCCAAGGCATCTTATTTTGGCACTTATATCCTTTCATAAAATGAAGGTTAAATCTTGATTTGTGACAATGTCCCAATCCTACACAGTGAATTCCAGACTCTATCTCAGTCGTATTAGTCTATTTTCAAATAAGGCTTATTTTCTCTCTTATTTCTATTTTTAAAAAGATTCAAATTACAATAAAATTATACAAATTGGTAATTTAATTATTTTCATATTCATATACTGATTTCCTATTCCATACCTTTAACTAAATTAAGAATAATACACCAATATTCCCAAAACTATTAAATCATTTGGTGAACCCGACTTACTTCGTTTGCACATAAAAAACCTAGGGTAAATTCCTTGCTGATTTTTACAATATTTTTCTTTTTTTTTACTTGCATATTTATATCATAAATTCAATTTAATTTTTAAAATTCCATAGTAATTTTTAAAAAAAAAATATTTTTCTTTCGAACCCTAGTTACACATACTAGGTCCCTTTAAATCAAGATTGTTTCAATATTTTTTTGATTTTTTTCTTGCATATTTAAATAAAAAATTCAATTTAATTTTTAAAATTCTATAGTAATATATATATGTATATATATATATATATATATATATATATATATATATATATATATATATATATATATATATATATATATATATATATATATTTCTTCCGAACCCTAGTTACACATACTAGGTCCCTTTAAATCAAGATTTTTTCAATATTTTTTTGATTTTTTTTTTGCATATTTAAATAAAAAATTCAATTTAATTTTTAAAATTCTCTCTCTCTCTCTCTCTCTCTCTCTCTCTCTCTCTATATATATATATATATATATATATATATATATATATATATATATATATATATATATATATATATCTTCCAAATCTTAGTTGCATGTATTAGCTCCTATTTACTTTTTGAGGTATCATCTTACATGTTTGTGAGATTCATATTCTTTTTATACACTTTCTAGTTTGTTGTTTTTAGGACTTTACATTTCCTATATTCAATACTTTCATTCCATAGAACATTGCTTATTAAAAATTATTGTAAAAAATTCAATCAATTTTCAATTTGTTTTCCTACTTTAATAATAACCTAATACACTAGTTTTGATCAAACCAATAAAAGGGAACTTCAATAAATCTTAACTAAACACCCTAACATGCAAGATGCCATGCTTAAAATACTTCAAGAGGAACAAAAAAAATTAAAAAATGGTCAATATTTGTAAACCATAGAGCAACCAATTGCAAATGACACTATGAGGGTAACCATGTGATCCAGGCAACAATTTAGATGACAATTCGGGTGATGGGTCCACCCCAAATGATGACAGGACTTCTGGGAGCCATAACTTTTGTACCGTAGCTCCAATTGACTCGTTGTTTGAACCGTTGGAAAGATAATAATGAGGGCAACATCATGAGATGGCATGGAGATATATTAAATGAATTTTGACCTCTAAAAACTCAACATAAGTGCCCCAAATTTCAATTTTAGTAGTGCAGTCTAAAAATAGTAAGTTTCTAAAAATAATAATTCCTCGAATTATGTATTGTTGTAAATCATGGAAGTCAAACCACTTAATCTCCATCAATATTGGTGACCTTCCACATCCTCCTCACACCTTCAAAACATGTATAAATGAATATGTAACCCAAAATGGAAATTAGACATCTCTTCTATAGGCATATGTTTGGGTCTACAATTTTGATCAATAAAACATCTCTTTTCGGAGATAGCATTATTTGAATTGTGTTGTTCTTATTTCTAAATTATATTTCAACCAAAGCTTTCAAGTTTTGGATCACCATGTCTCAACAACCCCTTATAGCATCCCAACTTGCCTTTATACCATCGGCTACAAATAGTATATCTTTGTCCCTTGATGTGGTAGCCCTTGTTCAAGAGATAAGATCTCTTCAATCCAAAGTGATACATCTTAAACAAGGTGCCTCTAGACCTACATAGGCTTTATATTCTTTTCCTCTACTACATACACCATTGGCATGTCACATTACTTCTACACCCTTGACACAAGGCTTTATTCAACCCAAGGTCACTTTATATGATGGAAAGGGTGATACAGAGACACATCTAAGAGATTTTCATGTATCATGCTTGGACTATGTACTAAATGACTAGTTGCTTACCAAGTTTTTTCATGAAATCTAAAATATTATGCTTTAAAATGGTTCTATAGTCTACTAAATCAATCAATCAATGTATTCAATCCTTTAACTAACATGTTCCTAGCTCATTTCAACATAAACATTGGTTATAAGGTTTTCTATGCCCAAGTTACACAACAAAAACAAAGGTCAAATAAGCATCTTACAAATTATGTTCTTTGACATAAGACTATTTTGGCTAAGATGACTAGCCCCATGGTTGATCAAGAGTTACAAGATCTCTTCAAACAGAGTCTTCTACCATCTTTACATGAGTCAATAATGTTCAAAAAGTTCTCTTCCTTCGCTAAATTATGTCATACACTAAATAAAAGAGAATTCAAACTAATTTCAATGGGCAAATTCAAGTACACAAGTATATCAGAAACAATAAACAAGAGTAACAACAAAGTCCCATACAAATTCAAGGTCAATAATAACAAGAGTTAAAATCAACCTATAGTCAATATAGCTTCAGATCCCCCTCTACATGTAGTTTTATCAGCACCTCCTTGATGAACCTTTATTAATCTACCAATTCCTCTAGTCAGAGTTTTACATTAGCTATTGGAATGTAATATCATATCTCTCCCTCCTATTCAAGAAGTTAATCTAACAAAACCTCTTCCACAGGGATATGATCAGCATGCATTTTGTGAGTTTCATAAGACACCAGGCCATACAACAAATAAATGCATTAGTTTGAGACAAAAGATATAGGACTTGATAAATTGCAACATTATTGACCTTGACACTTTAGTCAAGCCTCCTCAGGCAAAGCAAACATAGGATTAAACTTTGAAAATCTTCTCAAATAATTTTTTATAGCATTCTAAATAAGATACAAGGGATACACTAAGTGTTTACCATACATATCATTCACATACCCCACTAGATACATACAGAGCACCTTCAATTGAGTTACATCCTTTTAGCAACATGATTGGTGTATATAATTCCTTTCAAAGTTCTAGCTAGACCTTCCATCTCCTTCTTAGAACAAGAGATAGTCGAGGATGATTTGGATTATCATGCACTCTTTATCAGAGCTTACATTCATAATCATTCTATTCATAGTGTTCTCATAGACAATGGATCTAGTGTGAACATGTGAACTATGACATTATTGTAGTGTTTGGGATATTTGGAGTAGGATATTACCCTGATGAACATAGTTATCAATGGATTTTGTGGGCACATATAGAATTCATTGGGTGAGATTATACTTCCTCTATAGATTGTTCCAATACATGTGGCTACACCATTTACTATTATTTTCAGTATAAGATTTTTTGATATATTGTTTGATCAATCATGGATTCATAAACTTTGAGTAATACTTTCTACAGTTCATAAATGCATGAAATTTATTCATACTAATCAGGCTGTCATAGTTGATGGAGTTTCATATGAGTTATCACTCTCCATTTTAGAGCCATCTTCTACTTTGCAACCACCAGTTTTAGTTCAGCCACCAGTTTTAGTTTATCTACCAATTTTAGTTCTTTCACTAGTTCAAATTCAGACACAGTTGAGGCCTCCATCACCAACACAGAGAGTTCATACACTTTCATAGTATTAAAATAATTAATGGTTAAGTGGTGTTATTTATGTACCCTTAATACATTAAATTATATTAGTTAAATAATAATATATTTTATTACTTATCATGAATTTATCTTCATGTAAATAAATAATAAAATATATTAAATGACTTTTGGAGAGGTTAGACCCATTAATGTGATGGTTAGAAAATGTCATTTATAATGGGCAAATTACCTTGCCTATATAATAAATAGTTTATATTGTAAGATGTAATGAGAAAAGAAATGAGAGAAAGAAAGACTGTATTGGATACTTATTAATTTCTCATAATATGAATAATATTTGTGTATTTTTTTTTACCTTATTGAATATTTTTTTACGTATATCTGTGTTATGATGTGTTAACTTTTCTCTCATTGTTTCATGGTAAATGTCTTTACTATTAGTCTCACATCTAGATTTGGTATTCATATATAATCATATTGCTTGTTTTGTCATGGTATCAAAGCTAGTTGATGCATGATCAAGTGACAAGATCATAGTTAAAAAAATCAACTTGTGTTCAAACCTAGATTCATCTATTTTTCAAGCCATGGTATGATCATAAAAAAATTTAAGCTTTTCTTTTCATCTCTTAAAAGCCTAAAAATATCAGATCTATATAATTTTTCATATTTTAAACCTATTTTCATGTCATAGATCTAACTGAGAATCTTAAAATGGGCTAAAAATACTTTTTTAAGCATTAATTTTTTTTTAATGACTAATAATATGTATGAAAGTGGTTGAAGCTCTTTAGTTGTAGATCTAACACTTACAAGGAGTTAAAAATATTAAGAGAGCCAATAATTGAGTGAATCAGTGCTTAGAAATTCTTTTATGGCCTTTGTATGACCTTTTTTTCACAAAAATTATATAATAAATCTCCATTCTAGTCACTCCATTGGTTTAGTTTGACTATTTTCAAATATTTTTAACCTTTATTTCACTTGATTTGGACTCTTGTAGCTCATTTCAAAAAAAATTCTCCATCCAAATGTCATTTTTTAGCATGTATGAGATAAAAATTAGTGAAAGATCATATTTTAGATAGTAAATCTCAATTTTATTTTTTTTATTTTCTTAGTTTAGCTATTTTTAAGTTATTTTGATATTTACTTTGTCTGATTTGATCTCTTATATATATATTTTAATTTTTTTCTCTCCTCTCAAACATCATGCTTCAACTTGTATAGCCATAGAATAAGAAAAAAAATATAAATCATGTATTCTTAGTCATTTTCTAAGATTTAAAGGTTGATTTCATGTTTTTTACAATATTTAAGCCAGTTGGAGCTATTTTCAAACCCTTAAGAGCATCAAAAGAAAATTTGATTTTTTTAAATTCTACTTGAGTGCCATATTTTGTCATAATAGTAGTAGAAGTATTAAAATATTATTTTACATTCAAAAAATCATAGATCTGGGTCTACTAATAGCTTTAGATGGTAATTTATAAAAAATTTTAAGTTTTGGATCACTGAAAATAGATGTCTATAGCTCCTATAATCCTTCCCTACTCTCCACCTATATCATGCTTCTATATAAAGCATGCTACAATAAAGAATTAATAAGTATGTTAAAGTTTTAATGCAAGTATTTTAAAAATAAAATATTTATTTAATTGGTTTTATTCCACCCAAGCAGTGGACCCACTTAAATCTGTTTAAAAATCTTTTTTTCCCAAATTTTAAATAAATGATTGCATTTTATTATGAAAGTATTTAATTATGGTTTATTTAGTTTTAAAAATAAAAATAAAAATTAGACCAAAAAATATTAAATATAAGATATAAGTTAGTGCTTAGTGGGTGAGTTGTAATTAACTAATTTTCTATGCAAGCACATGGTGGGCCCATGTGTGTTGACTTGTATTTTTCAAAAAAAGATTAAAAAAATATTTAGTTTTATTTATTTATACAATCATGAGATATTTATTTTACATGCATTTAATATATATATATATATATATTTAAAAATCAAGATTAATTAAATCGTGTAGCTTGCATGTGAAGGCTTGTATTAGACAAAGGGAAGTTTACTAGTATTTTTTGGAAAATATTTATAGATCTAAGGTCTTTAAATTAAAAATAAACTCATATATATTTTTTTGATCAAAATTAATTTTTTTTTTTAAAAATAATTAGTTAAAATTTTTAGTTATTAGTCATGCAAAATCTCACGTGTGAAGCTTGCAATGCTTTCAACACTTTTAACACCCTTGACTTATATTATTTGTCAAAGATTGTTGTGTGACCAATTGATATTTAAATTTTTGCAACTTCTAAACACATTGAGATGGTATTTTATTTGATTTTGAACTTCTTACTATTGATTTTATAATAATTTATTTAAATAATGTAATTTTTGACACTATTTATGATACTTGCTACACTTGCAACTTTCATCCTTGTAATTATTTATGTTTTTAAATTGTTTTGCAATCAAATAAAGTGGCTAGTGTTGTTTATACACTAGAATATGTGGATTTATTATAAAATCAAGTATAAATCATACTAAAAATTTGGCTTTTTAAAACTTTTTTTTTTCATTTTAGTATAAAATACAAACTTATAATATCAACTTTAAAAGAAAGGAAAAATATTCATGACTCAAATTATAATATGAAATTATTCCTAATAATATATGTAATGTTTGGTTAACTAATTACCAAATTATTAGTGAATTTATTATATGTGCATCACATAACTTGTTAAATTTAACATGCTTGATTGCAAGCTTACATATATTTCTATTGAAGGTTGTGTTAAAGCTTGATCCAAAAATTGTGTGTAATAAAGCTAACCCCTATTTATAAATATCTTGTTAGTATTTTGATTTATCTAACCATTATTATAATATATATTTCATAATATGTGGGTGTAACTTCTAGATTCATACATGATCTATACTTGGATCATTCGAAATTAGCAAAACAAATACTTCTATATATAAAAGAAACTGTAAATTGTAGTTTATATTAAATTTTTTTATCATGTTAATTTATTTGGTTATTATGATACTAACTATACCATGATGATTCTACTTTTGGATACATGTTTGTATTTGGTGTAGGTGCTATCACTTGGAGCACTTCATGTGGAAGTTGCTAAAGAAGCCTTGTGGCTATGAAAAATGATAGAAGAACATCATGTAGAAGTTCCTCATTATACCAATCTTCTTGATTATAGTCAAAATTTCATAAATTTGGTAAGTAATTCAATTCAGTATTAACAAATTAAATTCTATGAAAGTTCATTCAGTGTTGGACTTATCAAAATTGTCATTGAGGGGGAGTGTGCATGACAATGTCACTTCTTAACAACTGTGTGGGTCGTGTGTTTTCTTCTATTTTTGTATACTTCTTATTGTAAAGTATTGTAATATATCACTTTATGTGATTTTAGTAAACTTCATATAGAAATCTACATTGTGCTCAACACATAGTAGCATGGAGGTTTTTATGTTATAAAAGACTTTAATATGTTTGGTTGATTATTCATGAGAAATTATGAGATATATTCTCATTGTGGGAGGTAGTCTCACAATCATGCTAGCCTAAACTCACTTTAAGTGGTTTAGGATAACATAGTGTAATTTCTTTAAAGGTGCCTATGGAGACATAGTGTAAAACTTTTAAGTGTCTATGGATGTATAGTGTAATTCTTTTAAAGGTGACTATGTAATTATGGTTACATAGTGTAATACCTTTCAGTATCTGTAGTTGTATAGTGTAATTATTTTAAAGGTGACTATGTGATTATGGTTACATAGTGTAATACTTTTGGGTGTCTATAGTTAAATAGTGTAATACCTTTGGGTGACTATGTTTACATAGCATAATTCTTTTAAAGGTGAGTATGACATGATGAAAGATATTTCTTTTAATTATTACCTCTTAAAATTCATCATGTAGATGGTTCATGGAGTGTAATTTCATTATGTTGTTACCTCCTAAAAATCACCATGTATCTCTACTTAACATTAAGGGGGAATATTAGAACAATTAATGGTTAAGCAGTGTTATGTATGTACCCTTAATACAATAAATTACATTAGATAAATAATAATATATTTGATTATTTATCATAGGTTTATCCTCATGTAAATTAATAATAAAATATATTAAATGATCTTTGGAGAGGTTAGATCCATTAATGTTATGGTTAGAAAATGTCATTTATAATGGGCAGATTACCTTGTCTATACAATAAAGAGTTTATATTGTAAGATGTAATGAAAAAAGAAGTGAGAGGAAGAAAGATTGTATTGGGTACTTGTTAGTTTCTCATAATATGAATAATCTTGTGAGTTTTTTACTTCTTTGAAAGTTTTTCATATATATCTATGTTATGGTGAGTCTATTTTTACTCTCATTATTTCATGGTGAATATATTTGCTATTGGTCTCACATCTAAATTTGGTGTTCATATGTAATTGTATTGCTTGTTTTATCACACAAAGATCTCTTTTAAAGAAACCATAGTTTCAATATTTTAGACAAATTCTAGCTATAGTGTTCACACCTCGGATAGTATCATTGAGGTCTCATGCTTCTACACATAGAGTACATGTTTAGAGAGCTTTTTCTAATACCAGATGGGTCCCTAAGAGCTCTATAATTACATCCACTTTTCAAAGTTATAGGGGGACCTCACCATTGATTTCTACTTTAGATATTTCAAAGTATTTACAACATATATAGCTTTTAGAACCACAATCTCAGCCCTTTCATCATGCTTCATGATTATTTACAATCCCTCTCCTTAATACTCGACACCATGATAGGGAGTCTTGCATGAGACTCATCAATTAGTATCATCTCTTCTCAGTCTTATTTGTCTATAGTTTCTTATTTTTCTTATACATAATTTGCTCATAATTGATTGTACATAGCATATATCAAAAATACTAAAACATTCAAATATATCAAAAATACAAAAACATTCAAATATTTTAAAATCCAAAAACAATATAATATTTCAAAATACAAAAACATTCAAATATTCAAAAATATTTCAATCATATGCATTATTCATGCTTTACATTTCTACTACTATGTTAGACTTACATTTATTGTTCTATGTTATTGTTTGTTGATTTATCTACATTGCCATATTTCAATTGATCTTCTTTGAGTGTGTGTAGTGACATCTAGATCCCTGATTGCTTCACTTTACTCATTGAGGGGGTATCCTACTTCTACATTCAAGATACACATCGATATACATACACACTAGGGGCATCTTCTATATGACTACACCATCTAAGTTATGTCAATCCTACACCACACACTCTAATTATCATGTTAATGTACATTACTCACTAAGCTTACATAGATTACTCTATCGATATTTTACTAGTATATAATAGTTGTGTATTTCTTAGAATCTACACAGTCTTGTATTTCATTTCTTATATACATTCACTTCTTGCTTTAATTAGTTAGATGTGATTATATTTCTAATATTTATATGATTTATTTTTTTGCTTTACATAGCTAGATGGGACTACATTTCTCAGTTCTTGCTTTATTCCTAGTATGTGCCTTAGGACATTTATCAATGTCTTTTGTATCTATTATTGTGTGTGCCTTAAGACATTTCTCAATATTTTTTTCCTGTACTCTTCTATGTGATTATGGCTTTCATGTCAATTTTTTTTTATTTAATTATATGTGTATGTGGAATTTTAACATGCCTTGTATGCTTACTTTCTCGTTTGAGTGACATGTGCCCATGTCCCTTATTTTCTTGGCTCCTTGGCCACTCTTATATGCTTCTTAATTATTGCCTTGTATGCTTGTTTTTTGATTGATTTTTGATTGTTTGTAATGCCATGATCCACATAATGCATTATCTTTATTTCTTAGATGTCATGATAGACATCATACTCCATCCTTCCTTGACAAATAACAACTAATAACTAACAACTAATCAAACGTCTAGTTCTAGTTTAGTACATTACACATGTTATTACATTGTTATATTTATCTAAGCATACCCCTATTTATCTAATAATCTCTCATTACAAACCATGTTATATCTTGAGATAACTTATCAATTATCATTGTCTTTGCAACATAACACACTTTCAAGGTTTTTTTATTATAAGGACAGTCATTACAAGGTCTTCATTCTTACCCTTAGAAGATGAGGCAACAAATAGAGGTTTTATCACAAAAATTAGAGCTTCTAATGGTTAAAAAATTAGTTTTTAAAACACCTAGAATATCAACCAAACTTTAAACTAAGTAGAAAAAACTAGGTAGAAAGTCAAAATTATAAAATAGTCATCATAATTAGCCTAGGACAATAGTGCCAAGATTGGACTATATCATCAAACATCAGAGTGTCCATTTTTGGTGCTCTTATCCAAATAACAAAAAAAATAGATTTTCTAGAAGTAGACAAAAAAGTAGGTTCAACTATAGTTTTACATAGTCATACCAGTTTAAAATCAATAGTTTTTAGTACACTTTTACTCAAAAAATCTAGATATAGGGGGCATCATGCACGACATGATGGATCTCACTTCAAATTTTAGATACAGTAGTTGGTATAACTTCTAGATCATAATCCATGGTTTATATACCAATGATTGGGGGTAATTTGCATGACACATTTGTCTTTTTTTCTTTCTAAGTTCAGCACATTACCCATCCATTCTTAGTAGTTGCATGCCTTATTCCTTCTGTAGATGGTTGGCATCATTTTAGAGTATCTTTCATATAAACCTAACCTATACATTTTGGAGTGGCTTTCATATAAGTCTAGTGCCCAATTTTGGAGTGGATTTCATACAAGCCTAATCTTCATCCTTTAGAGTGGCCAAGAGTGGCCTAGTTTCTAGCATATATTCAACTATCCACAATAACATTGTCAAATTATAAAACATTTATGGGCTTTAAGAGCCATTTTATACAACACACATTTTGTACTAGTATTAGTTTATAGCTTTACTTCATGGTGTAATGATGGAGCCAAAGGACTAGCTATCCTTTATATTCTTAAGCCACCTACTTAGAAAGATTGGACACATAGTCTAAATATTAATTAGCACATGCATGATCACATAGCTTCACTTAGTGGGCGATGATGGATCCAAAGGGCTAGCCTTTGCATTCTTGAGCCACTCTCAAGGAATTGAGTACTCAACTTCATTTGTGATATTACTCTTGGTACAACACACACCCAATATTATTCAACATCATACATCACTCAGCATCATAATAAGTTTTGTATTGGTTTACATCCCCAATGAGGTGTATTCATTCCTTTATCTTCTTCTCTTTCTTTTACACAATTTTATACATTCTTATTTTAGATATAGCGTATCTAGTAAGAATTGATCTATCTTTTATTTTCTCTTACAGATTTACACTTCAAAGGGTGCTCTCTCTACACACATCTAACATCACACAACTTCATGAGCTTCACCCTTAGAAGTAAGTTTAGGTACACTTTATATTTTTCCTTTATCCTAGCATTTCACTTTGTTGCATCACTAGAATAAAGGGGGAAAATGTAGTCATATAAAATATAAAAATTAGTAACTTGAGTGTGGCTTATGACACCCAACTCATAAGTCTATCTTGTTTGCTCTTATGACCCTCATAAACATCTTTTCACTGATTCCTAATCATTTTTAATCTTTCAAACTTGATCCTAGCTCAACCAAAATATTCTTTATATGATAAATATATCCCCCTAGCTCTTATTAGCTTAGGATTATAGTGCCTAACTTGGACTATAGCATAAGTCCCTCTAGTGTTCATTTTTAGTGCTCTTATCTAAGTGTATTTTTACCTCCTATGGTTAGTTCTTTCTAGTTCTTATCCTTTTCTTGTTAGCCTAATGCGAGCACATTCAACCCATGACCAAAAAATCCTTATAAAATTCTATTCAAAGTTCATTTGGAAAGGGTTGGAAATTATCACAAAGTAAGAAAGAATACAAGCAAGACTACTCAGGTAACCTTCCTTATTCTCTATATATAGTTATCTAATACATTTATAATCTTATCCAAATCCTTACACTAATACCTAAACACCTCAAGCACATCTAGTTTAACATTTTTCATCTTCACACACATAATTTCATAAAGCACATCAAGTAGGAGAACTACATATGGCTTGATCCCTCTTTGAAGTATTGGTATGTAGGTAGCGTGCCCACATAAGGGGTATGGATACATGTTTAGTCAATCTTATAGACACTAACTCCCCCTCTTTTTCAAATTTTGTCAAATCATAATAGATTCAAATATTTTAAGACTAAATCAACTCTATAGGGAGTTTTGAGAACATCTAATAGTCAAATTTTCATAGGCAAACTCACACAGACACAATGAATAAAATTCAAAAAGCTCAAGTCTCCTAGACAATAGTGGTAGAAGAGGGCTATAACATTGGACCCTAAGGTGTCCTATTTCAGTGCTCCTATCCAATCATAAAATGAAGGTTAGATCTTGATTTATGACACTATTCTAGTCTTACATAATGAATTCTAGATCATGTAATAGTCATCTCAGTCAATTTCTATCTAAGTCTTATTTTCTCTCCCTTATTACTATTTTTAGAAAAAATAAAATTATAGTCAAATTATACAAATTAGTAGATTATTTATTTGCATATTTATTTATTGATTTCCTATTCTAGACCTTTAACTAAATTAGAAATAATATACCAATACTCCCAAAAGTATTAAATCATTTGGTGAACATGACTTACTTTGTTTATGCATATAAAACCTTAGACACCCTAGGATAAATTTTCTACTAATTTTTTTTTATATTTTTCTAATTTTTTACCTAGTTAATAAAATAAAAAATTAGCATTAAATTTTAAAATTTCATAGTAATTTTAAAATAATTTTATTTCAAACCCTAGTTGCCCATACTAGGTCTTGATATTTTCTCAGTATTTTTTCTATTTTTTATTTTTTACCTACCTAATAAAATAAAAAATTAGCATTAAATTTTAAAATCTTGTAGTAATTTAAAAATAATTTTCTTTCAAATCCTAGTTGTCCATACTAGGTCCCAGTATTTTTTTGATTTTTTAATTACATATTTAAATAAAAAATTTGCATCAAATTTTAAAATCTCATAGTAATTTTAAAATATTTTTCTTTCAAACTCTAGTTGCATGTACTAGCTCCTATTTGCTTTTTGAGGTATCAGCTTACACATTTGTGAGCTTCGTATCCTTTTTATGCATATTCTAGTTCCTTGTTTAGATTATATTTGTTTAATATTTTCTTCCATTATTCAATTTGTTTTCCTTATGCCACCTAAGCTCCTTGCATCTCTTCCTTCGAGATGAAGTGAAAGACTTAGTGGTAACCCTCCTGAATTCACCTAAATTCCTTCAACTTGAGTTATAATATCTCTTCAAATAGAGTCTTATACCAGCTTTACATGAGTCAATAATGTTCAAAAGGTCCTCTTTATTCATTGAATTGTGTCATACACTAAAGGAAAGGGAAGTCAAGATAATTTTAGTGGTCAAACTCAAGTACATAAGTATATCAAAATTAACAAATAAGAGTAACAATAAAGCTACATATAAAGTTAAAGTCAATAAGAGTAAGAATCAGAATCAACCTATAGTTAATGTGGATTTTTATCCCCTTAAGCATGTGGTTTTATTATCACCTCCTTGATGAACCTTTACCAATCTACCAGTTCTTCTAGCTAGAGTTTTACAATAACTTTTGGAATGTAGTATCATATCTCTCCTTTTTATTCAGGAAGTTGATCAAACAAAGTCTCTTCCATGGGGATATGATTAGCATGAATTTTTTTTCATAGGGCACCAGGCCATACAAAAAATAGATGCATTAGTTTAAGACACAAAATACAAGACTTAATAGATGGAAATGCTATTAATCTTGGCACTTTAGTTGAGCCTCCTCATGCAAAACAAATATAGGATAAAGCTTTGAAAATATTCTCATATCCTTTCCCACAAAATTCTAAATAAGAGATAAGGGATACATTAGGTGTTCACCATGCATATCATTTACATCTCCCATTAGATACATATAGGGCACCTTCAGTTGAGTCACATTATTTAAGCAACATGATTGGTGTATATAATTCTAAAGTTTTAACTAGACCTTCCATCTCCTTTTAAAAATAGAAGATAGTCAAGGATGATTTAGATTATCATGTAGTCTTTATCAAAACTTACATTCATAATCATCTTATTCATATTTTTCTCATAAATAATGGATCTAGTATGAACATGTACACTATGGCTTTACTACAACATTTGGAATATTCAGAGTAGGATATTACCCTGATGGACATAGTTATCAATGGATTTAATGGGCATAGACAAAGTTCATTGGGTGAGATTGTACTTCCTCTACAAGTTGGTCTAACATATGTGGCCACACTATTTACTATTATTTCCAGTGTAGGAGTTTTTGATATGTTAGTTGATCATGGATTCAAAAACCTTGAGAAGTACCTTTTATAGTTCATAAATGTGTGAAATTAATTAACACTGATAAGATTATTATAATTGGTGGAGTTTCATATATGTTACCACTCCCCACTTTAGAGCCATCTTCTACAATGTAGTCACTAGTTTTAGTTCAGCCACCAGTTTTAGTTTCTCTAGCGATTTCAATTTTTTTGTTTATTTAGATTTAGACATAGTTTAGGCCTCCATCACTAACACAGAGAGTTCATACACTTCCATAGAGGTCTCTTTCATAGTAACCATAGTGTTAGAGTTTAAGAGAGATTCTAGATATAGTGTTCACACCCATGGTAGTATCATTGAGGTCTCATGACTCTACACATAGAGCACATGTTTAGAGAGCTTCTCCTACTACCAAATGGGTCCCTAAGAGCCCTATAATTGCTTCCACTTCTTAGAGTTATAAGGGGACCCCATAGTCATTTTTTACTTCAAATATTTTAGAAATTTTACATTATATATAGCTTTTAGAGCCATAGTCTCAGCCCTTCCATCATGCTTCACAATCATGCATGATCCCTCTCCTTGATACAGAACACCATGATAAGGAGTATTGCATGAGACTCATTGGTTAGTATCATTTTTTCTCTATATTACTTGTACATAGTATTATTATGCTTGATTGTACATAACTTATTTCAAAAATATAAAAACACTCAAATATTTCAAAATAAAAAAATATTCAAGTAACTTAAAAAGATGAAAACTTTTAATTGTATGTATTATCCATGCTTTACATCTCTATTACTATGTTAGACTTATATTTTTCTATTATATGCTATTATTTTTTGATTTATCTACATTTCCATGCTTCACTTGAGCTTCTTTAAGTGTGTGCAATGACATCCATATCCTTGATTTCTTCACTCTACCCATCAAGGAGGCATCCTACTACATTCAAGATACACATTGATATACATACCCACTAGGGGAATCTTCTACATGACTACATTATCTAGGTTATGTCATTCCTACACCACACACTTTAGTTTTCATGTTGATGTACATTACTTAGTATATTACATAACTTATTCTATCAACACTCAATAGTATTTAACACTTGTGTATTTCTTAGCATATACTTAGTCTTGTACTTAATATTTTACATGCTTTCATTTTTTGCTCTGATTAGTTAGATGTGATTGTATTTTTTAGTATATTACATGCTTTCCTATCTTGATTTGTGTAACTAGATGTGATTGCAATATTAATTTCTATTTTGTCTCTTGTATGTGCCTTAAGACATTTATTAATGTCCTTTACTTCTATTTTTGTGTGTATCTTAGAACATTTTCCCATATCCTTTGCCTATACTCTTCTATGTGATTATGGCTTTCACGCCAACCTTGCTTATTTCAATTATATGTGTATGTGACATTTGAACATACCATGTATGCTTGCTTTCCAATTTGAGTGACATGTGCCCATGTCCCTTATTTGATTGGCCCCTTGGCCACTCTTGTATGCTTCTTACTTCGTATCTTGTGTGCTTGTTTATTTCTCATTGTTTGCAATGCCATGATCCACATCATTAATTATTTTAATTTTTTGAATGCCATGATGGACATCATGCTCCATCCCTCCTTGACAACTAACCACTAATAATTAACTATACTTTTAGTTTTATTTCAATACATTACACATGATATTACATTTTTATATCTGTCTAAGCATACCCCTATTAATCTAACAATCTCTCATTACAAACCATGATATATCTAAAGATATCTTATCAATTATCATTACTATATCAAGTATCTTTGTAGAATAACACACTTATAGGGATTTTTGTTCTGAGGGTAGTCATTATAGGGTCTTTATTAATACCTTCAAAATAAGGGGCAATAAATAGGGGTTTTGTCACAAAGATCAAATCTCCTAAATGGTTAAAAATTCAACTTTCAAAACACTTAAAATAACTAGACTTCTAACAAGGTAGAATAGACCACGAAGCTAGTGATAATTTCAAAATAATCATAAGATTTAGCCCATGAAAATAGTGCCAAGATTGGATTATAATGTTAGGCCCTCTAGTCTCCATTTTTGATGCTCTTATATAAATAATAAAAAAACCAAACTTTCCAGAAGTAAGAAAAAAATTAGGTTCAACTACAGTTTTGCACATTTAGACCAGTTCAAAATCAGTAGTTTTTAGTACACTTTTGCTCAAAGAATCTAGATATAGGGGGCATCATGCATGACATATTGGATCTTGCTTTCAGTTTCAAATACAATAGTTGGTATAACTTCTAGATTAGAATCCATCTTTCAGACACCAGTGATTGGGAGCAATGTACATGGCACATTTGTCTTTTTTTTGAGTTCAACATATTACCTAGTCATTCTCAGTAGTTGTGTGCATTATTCCATCTGTAGGTGGTTGGCATCATTTTGGAATGGCTTTCATACAAGCCTAGTCTTCACATTTCAGGGTGGCTTTCATATAAGCCTAGTGCCCTTTTTTGGAGTGGTTTTCATACAAGCCTAATCTCCATCTTTCGAAGTGGCCAAAAATGGCCTAGTTTCTAACATATATTCAACTATCCATGTCAACATTCTCAGATTGCAAAACATTCATAGGCTTCAAGATCCATCTCATATGACACATATTTCATATCAATATCAGTTTATAGCTTCACTTCATGGGACAATGATGGAGCCAAAGGACTAGATAGCCATTGTATTCTTGAGCCACCTACTCAGAGGGATTGGACATATAGCATAAACATTGATTAGCACATGCATGATCACATAGCTTTACTTAATAGTTGAGTATGGAGACAAAGGGATAGCCTTTGCATTTTTGAGCCATTCTTGGGGAATTAAGCACTTAGATCCATTTGAGATATTACTCTTAGTAAAACACACACCTAGCATTACTCAACATCATTGAGCATCACTCAGTGGTGTAATAGATTTTGTATTGGTTCACATATATGGTGAGGTGTATTCATTCCTTTCTCTTCTTCTCTCTCTCTTACCCAGCTTTGTGCATTCTTATTTTATATATAGGCATATTTAGTAAGAATTGATCCACTCTTTATTTTCTATACATATTTACACATCACAGTGTGATCTCTCTATACATACCCAACATCACACAACTTCATGGGCTTCACCCTTATAAGTAAGTTTAGGTATGCTTCCTTATTTTCCTTTGTCCTATCATTTCACTTTGCTACATCACTAGAATAAAAGGGGGGAAATTTAGTCATATAAAATGTGAAAATTGGTAACTTAAGTGTGACTTATGATACCCAACCTATAAGTCTCTCCTACTTGCTTTTATGACCCCTCATAGTCATCTTTTCACTAATTTTTATTCATCCATAGCCTTTTAGACCTGATCTCAACTCAACCAAACTACTCTTTCCATGACAAATCTATCCCCCCATGTCCCATTAGCTCATGACTATAGCACCCAACTTGGATTATAGTGTTGAGTCCTCTAGTGTCTACTTTTAGTGCTCTTGTTCAAATGCATTTTTAGCTCTAATGGTCAGTTCCTTTATCCCTCTTCTTATTAGCTTAATATAATCACATTCAACCCATAACCAAAAAATCCCTATAAAAGTTCTTTCAAAGTTCATTTGGAAAGGGTTTGGTAATTATTACAAAGCAAGAAAGAATATAAGCAAAACCACTAAGGTAATCATTCTTATTCTCTTCATATAGCCAACCAATACTACTACAAACTTATTCAAATATTTACACTAGTCCATAGCCACCTCAAGCACATCAAGTTTAGCATTTTTCATCTTCATACACACCATTGCACAAAGCACATCAAGTGGGAGAACTACATATGGTTTGATCCCTCTTCAGAGTATTGGTATATAGATAATGTGCTTACACAAGATGTGTGGATATATATTCAGTGCATCTTAGACACACTAACCCCCCTCCTCTTTCTCAAATTTTGTCAAAGCATAATGAATTATAGGTTTTGAAGACTAAACTAGCTCTATAAGGAGTTTCACAAACATCCAACAGTGAAAATTTCATAGGTAGACTCACACATATACAATGAACAAAACCCAAAAATCTTAGGTCTCTCAGACAAATAGTGGCAGAAGAGGACTATAGCACCAGACCCTAGGGTGTCCTATTTTAGTGCTCCTATCTAATCATAAAATGAAGGCCAGATCCTAACTTGTGACAATATCCTAATTTTGCATAGTAAATTCTAGTCCCTACAACACCATCTCAATTAGTTTTCAGCCAAGTCTTATTTTCTCTCCCTTATTACTATTTTTAGAAAGAATCAAATTACAGTCAAATTATATAAATTAGTAGCTTAATTATTTACATATTTATTTACTAATTTACTATTCCATACCTTTAACTAAATTAGGAATAATACACTAATATTCTCAAAAATGTTAAATCAACTTCTTGAATAGGAGGGAGAGATATGATACTACATTCTAATAATTGTTGTAAAACTCTAGTTGGGGGAACTGGTAGATTAGTAAAGGTTTGCTAAGGAGGTGTTGATAAAACCACATTCTAAGGGAGCTCAAAATCCATATTGACTGTAGGTTGATTTTGACTCTTACTATCATTGACCTTAACTTTGTATGAGAATTTGTTGTTACTCTTGTTTGTTGTTTTTGATATATTTGTGTACTTGAGTTTGTCCATTGAAATGAGTTTGACTTCCCTTTCCTTTAGTGTATGACACAATTCTTTGAAGGAAGAGAACCTTTTTAACATCACACAAATGCCCATGCATACTTCAAATAAAATCTAGATTCTCCTAAAGACATACCAATTGATTTAGATGATACTATTCTTACAACCCCATACACACTAAATTGTTCCACATTACTTAATAAGGAAAAAGTTAATTTAAATTTTGGAATCAATCAAGATCCTCATATTGTCTTGTTAGTTGTTTCTCTATGAAAGGAAGAGGATACAAATATTTGTCAAACTTTATCATATTTTCTAGAACTCTTTGCTTGGTCTTACTCAGATATGCCAAGAATCGGTATATCTATAGTAGTTCATTAGATTCTTTTATAACTAGATGTTAAAAAAGTTAAACAAAAAATTCACAAAATGCATCCTAAAGTGGCTTTCTTAGTCAAAGACAAGATCTAATGCCTTTTAAATAATGGCTTCATTTAACTAGTAGTACACCCTAAATGGTTTCCAATATAGTCCTTGTGGTAAATCCCAATGGACATATTTGACATTGTTTTGATTCTCAAGATTTAAATAAATCATGTCCAAAAGATGATTGTCCTTTACCTAACATTGACATGATCATATATTCCATATCCAGATATGAAATGTTATCATTTATGTTTGTATTTTTAGGATACAACCAAATCAAAATCATCAAAAAAGATCAAGAGAAAACATCTTTTACAATACCTTAGGGCACATTTTGTTACATTGTCATGCTTTTTGGATTAAAAAATGCCAGAGCTACATATCAATGTACCATGATGCACATATTTCATGACTTAATTCACCACATTATTGAGGATTATGTCGATGATATATTATCTAAATCCAAACAACAACAATGTCACACCATCGATTTATGATATATCTTTGAACATCTCAAGTAATATAATGTCTAATTGAACCTAAAGAAGTGTGTGTTGAATTTACATTAGATAAAATCTTAGGCTTCATTATTTTTCAGTTTGTCATAGAGGTTGACCCTAGGAAATTAAAAGTAATTATTGACATGCCACCTCTCACAAACCTAAAACAACTTTGATCTTTACAAGGCAAGATCCAAGCAATACATCATTCTGTAGCTCAGATTGTTGATAAAACTTAATCATTCACTTGATTATTAGAGAAAGATAAAAATTTTGTCTAAGACCAAGCCTATCAAGAAGTCTTTTATAAAATCAAGCAATATATTCTTAATTCACCTATTTTAGTACCACCTATACCTGATAGACCTTTCCTGCTATATATTTCAATAATAGATCATGCATTAGGAGCACTCTTAGCATAACATGATGGTTAACATATCAAGTAAGAAGTTTATTATATTAGTTTTAAATTAGTTAATTATGAAAAAAAAAAATCCATAATACAAAAAACTATGTCTAACATTAGTTTTTGCCACACAAAAACTTCAACATTACATGGTAAATAATGAGACTCGGGTTATCACAAAAATAGATTCCTTAAAGATTTTCATGGCAAAACTACATCTCTATGATCACATCGCCAAATGGGTCATATTATTAATAGAGTTTGACTTAAATTTTTTTTTCCAAAAATCAATAAAGGGCCAAATAATTGTAAACCATTTGGAAACCACACCACTCCTAGACACTAATTCTATCAGTGACACATTTATAGATGATTTCACTACCTATTTTACTCATTTTGATACTTGTACCATTTTCTTCAATGGTTCTCAATGCGCATCCAGTGTAGGGGTAGGTATTATCTTTGTTGACCCTTCTGGTCACACAGTTCCTATTACATATTGATTAAGTTTCTCCTACACCAACAACACTACAAGATATGAAAAAACTTATCTTAGGTCTATTTTCTACCTAGTTCCTCCAAATTAAATTTATTCAAGTCTTTTTTGATTCCAAACTTATGTTCAACTAAGTCAATAATGTATATGAAATAAAAGAAGAACATCTTATCCCATACTGAAACATAGTACAATATTTATCATCACAGTTCAACTACTTTTCTATAGGAAGTAAACCAAGAAAAGACAACTGACACACATATACAATGGCAAGTGTTACATGTTTCATTCCTATTGACATTAATGATGATTAATCTATTTTCATAATTGAACAATTATAATCACCATCAATATCCAATGCATATTTTATTGCACTATCCATTTTAGCCACTATGTGTAGTTTCACAACTCTATAATAGTTCTCTAATATCTATAAACAAATATATTACACCAAACACTTTTTCATGAAATGAAAAACACAAGTTACATAAATAAGCACTCAATTACGTAATCATTAGTGGATACCTTTTAAAATAGTCATTTGACAGATAATTGCTTTGATTTTTGACTTCAGTAGAAGCCAAAATTACTCTTATATAGATACATGATAGTGAGCATGGTGGTCAATTCAGTGGAAAAGACACATCACTTAAATTAATTTAACAAGGGTACTACTACCCCACCATGGAAGATGAATTTTTATTATATGCAAAACTATGTGATAATATCAATGATACAGTAACCTACAACATGCACCATCACGACAATTGCAGCCTATTGTTTCTCCATGGCCATTCATGTTATGGGGATTTGATCTTATTAGAACAATTAGCCCTAAATCTACCAATGGACATAAGTTCATAATCATAGCCACACAATACTTTACCAAATGGGTAGAAGTCATTCCCCTTTAATCTACTCCTAGTGAAGATATTTGTAGCTTTCTCATGACTCACATTATTTCACACTTCAACTTGACTGAAGCCATCATTTCCAATAATGCAACATCATTCAAGAACAAAACTATCAAGAAATATAAGATTAAACATATTTTCTCCACTCCCTATTACCGACAAAGAAATGGTCAAGCAGAGGCTACCAATAAAACCATCAACAACATTTTGAACAAAACAATGACTAAATTTGGAGATGATTAGCACAATCAGCTAGTCTTTGCATTATGGGTCTATTACACAAGTATATGTATGCCCACATGAGACACTCCTTATTCAGTTGTTTATGGCACAAAAGTAATTTTACCATTGGAATTAGAAATCCCATCTCTTCGTATCTCCCTTAAAAGTATTCTCATTGATGACCAGTATCATGAAAAACATCTACACCAGCTTGAAAAGTTAGACCATACATGCATTCAAGCAGAAACACAACTCAAAATCTACCAACAATGTATACAATAATCCTACAACAAATAAGTTCACACTAGATAATTCAAAGTTAATGATCTCATTCTCAAAGAAAATCTTCACAATGTCAATGCCAAAGAAGAAATCAAAAGAAAATTCAAACCAAATTGGCTAGATCCATACATTATTACCAAAAATCTTAACCCTAAAGTGTATCATCTAGCCTCCCTTGAAGGAAAGAAACTCAAAAATCCAATGAATATTATGCATCTACATAGATTCCATGTCTAGCATTTCATTTCACACATTGTATTGTACATAATTTTTCAAAATCACTTGTACATAATTTCTCAATATTTCTTGTACATAGTATTTGCATGATTGATTGTAAGTAAATCATATAAAAAATACAAAAAAATTCAAAAAAATTTAAAAACACAAAAATATTTTGATTGTATGAATCATCCATGATTTACATTTCTACTACCATTTTAGACTTACATTTACTATTCTATGTTGTTTTTTATCGATTTATCTATATTGCCATGCTTCACTTGATCTTCTTTGAGTGTGTGTAGTGACATCTAGATCTTTGATTGCTTCACTCTACCCATTGAGTGGGACATTCTACTCCTACATTTGAGACACACATCAATATACATACCCACTAGGGGCATCTTCTACATGACTACACCATCCATGTTATGTCATCCCTACACCACACACTCTAATTATCATGTTGATGTACATTATTTACTAGCTTACACAGATTACTATATCGACATCTCACTAGTATATAACACTTATGTATTTATTATCATATACTTAGTCTTGTACTAACATGTCTTGCATACTTTCACTTCTTACTTTGATTAGGTAGATACGATTATATTTCTAATATTTACATACTGTCTTGTCTTGCTTTACGTAGCTAGATATGATTGATTTCTCAATTCCTATTTTGTCTCATGTATGTGCCTCAGGACATTTTCCAATGCTATTTACTTCTATTCTTGTGTGTGCTTAAGGACATTTGCCAATGTTCTTTGCCTATACTCTTCTATGTGATTATGGCTTTCATGCCAACCTTTCTTATTTCAATTATATGTATATGTGGCATTTGAATATGTCTTGTATGCTTGATTTCTAGTTTGAGTGACATGTGTCCATGTCCCTTATTTTCTTGTCCCTTTGGACACTCTTGTATGGCCTTAATTATTCCCTTGTGTGCTTGTTTGCTTCTCATTATTTTTAATACTATGATCCACATCATGCTTTATTTTTATTTCTTGGATGCCATGATGGATATCATGCTCTATCCCTCCTTGAAAACTAAAAACTAACAACTAACTAGATTAACCAGACTTATAATTCTAATTCACTACATTTCACATGTTATTACATTATTATATCTATCTAGGCATACCCCTGTTGATCTAACAATATATCATTACAAACCATGCTATATCTTGAGATATCTTATCAATTATCATTGCTATATCATATATATTTACTGTATAACACACTTGTAGGGATATTTATTCTAAGGGTAGTCATTTTAGGGTCTTCATTCCTACCCTCAAAAAAGGGGGCAATAAACAAGGGTTTTATCATAGAAATCAGAGCTCTTAATGGTCAAAAAATCAATTTTTAGAACACATAGAGTAGCAACTAGACTTCAAACCAGGTAGACAGTGACAATTTTAGAATAGTCATCAGATTTAGTCCAAAATAATAGAATCAAGATTGGAATATAGTGTTGGGACCTCTAGTGTCCATTTTTGCCACTCCTATCTAAACAAAAAAAATTAGACTTTCTAGAAGTAGGTAGAGAAGTAGGTTTAGCTATAGTTTTACACATTCAAACCAGTTTAGAATCAATAGTTTTCAATACACTTCTACTAAGAGAATATAGATATAGGGGGCATCATGCATAGTATGATGGCTCTTACTTCCAATTTTAGATATGATAGTTGATATAACTTCTAGATCAAAATCCATGTTTTAGACACCAATGTTTGGGGGCAATGTGAATGGTACATTTATCTTCTTTTCTTTCTTCATTTAGCACATTACCCAAGCATTCTCAGTGTTTATATTCCTTATTACATATATAGGTGGTTGTCATCATTTTGGAGTGGCTTTCATACAAGCCTAACCTCCACATTTTAGAGTGGATTTCATAGAAGCTTAACACCTAGTTTCAAAGTGGCTTTCATATAAGCCTAATCTCCATCTTTTAGAGTGGCATAGTTTCCAACATACATTTATGTATCCATGCCAACATTTTCAAATTATAGAACATTCATGGGCTTTAGGATCTATCTCATATGACACACATTTCATATTGGTATTGGTTTATAGCTTCACTTCATGGGGTAATGATGGAGCCAAAGAACTAGCTAGCCTTTGTATTCTTGTACCACCTACTCAGAGGGATTAGACACACAATCCAAATATTTATTAATACATGCATGATCACATATCTTCACTTAGTGGGTGATGATAGATCTAAAGGGATAAACTTTGTATTCTTGAACCACTCTTAGGAAATTGAGCACTCAGCTCCATTCACAATATTACTCTTGGTACAACACACACCCAACATTACTCATCATCATCCAATATCACTCAACATCATAATAAATTTTGTATTAGTTCACATACCTATTGAGGTGCATTCATTTCTTTCTTTTTCTCTTTCTTACCTAGCTTTGTACATTCTTATTTTAGATATAACATATTTCGTAAGAATTAATCTACTCTTTGTTTTCTCTTATATATTTACACTTCACAACATGCTCTCTCTATACACACCTAACATCACACAGATTCATGGGCTTCACTTTTGTAGATAAGTTTAGGTATGCTTCATTATTTTCCTTTATCCTAGTATTTCACTTTGCTACATCACTAGAATAAAGCGGGGTAAATGTAGTCATAAAATGAAAAAATTGGTAACTTGAGTGTGGCTTATGACACCCAACCCATAGGTCCTTCTTACTTGCTTTCATGACTCTAATAAGCATCTTTTCACTAATTTCTAATCATCCATAGCCTTTTAGACTTGATCCTAGCTCAGCTAGATTGTTCTTTCCATGAAAAATCTATCCCTTAGGTCCTGTTAGCTCAGGACTATAGTACCCAACTTGGACTATAGTGTTGAGCACTCTAGTGTCCACTTTCAACACTCTTATCTAAATACATTTTTACCTCCACTAATTAGTTCCTTTTAGTTCTTATCCCTCTTCTTATCATCTTAATGCGAGTAGATTCAACCCATGACCAATAAATCCCTATAAAATCCCATTTAAAGTTTATTTGGAAAGGGTTTGCAAATATCACAAAAGTAAGCAAGAATACACGTAAGACTACTCAAGCATATTTCCCTATTCTCTATATATAACCAACCAATACAACTATAATCTTATTCAAACCCTTAAACTAGTCCCTAACCATCTCAAACACACTCAATTTAATATTAGACATCTTCATATACACTATTGCACAAAGCACATCAAGTGGGAGAACTAGATATGGCTTGATCCCTCTTCAAAGTGTTGGTATGTAGGTAGCGTACCCACACAAGGGGTGTGGATACATGTTCATTTTATCTTACACATACTAACTACCCCCCTCTTTCTCAAAGTTTATCAAAGCACAATGGAGCCTAGGTTTTGAAGACTAAATCAACTCTACAGAGAGTTCTATGGATATCCAATAGTTAAAATTTCATAGGCAAGATCACACAGACACAACAAACAAAACTCAAAAATCTCAGGTCTCCTAGTAAATAGTAGTAGAAGAGGACTATAGCGTCAGACCCCAAGGTGTCCTATTTTTGTGCTTCTATCTTTTCATAAAATGAAGGCCAAATCTTGATTTACAATAGTGTCTTAGTTCTACATAGTGAATTCTAGACTCTATCTCAGTCATATCAATCTATTTCCATCTAAGTCTTATTTTCTCTCCCTTATTACTATTTTTATAAAGGTTCAAATTATAATCAAATTATATAAATCAATAACTTAATTATTTGCATATTTATTTACTGATTTCTTATTCCAGACCTTTAACTAAATTAGGAATAATACACTAATATTCCAAAAAAAATTAAATTAAAATGCATCAAGAACAACCAATAAAAATGTCAAAAAGACATGATTGGACAAATAATTATGTCAATTTCTGTTGGAAATGCATCCAAGACAAGTACACAAAGTGAGCATAAAATAGAAAGAGAAATAAATGTCTTGATTGCAAGTGAGTTTGGTCACTTACCAAATCAAACCTCATCCTCTGGTCTTCGACAAATGAAAATATGAGGAGATTTTACAAAGATAATAAAAAATCTCCTTTAAATAAGCCCACAATATATTATTTTTATGACAAAAAAAAACATATCATAGTGAAGATTATCGACCCTTCCACTTAAAAAAACACCCAAAGCTTTTAAATTTTAATAATAATACAAAGTGTTAATTTTTTGAGTAAAAAAACTTTATAAAGCCATTTTTAAACTTTGAATAAAACTATAGCATTTTTTTTAATACCATGAATTGAATGAAAGTGGTATATGAAACCATAAATTTCAAAAAATTGTGATTTTTGAGTTTAGAAATAACTGAGTGTGGATAGGATGGCTCAAAATTAGGACTCTAAGTAAGGTCAATCTTGAATGGAAAATGCATGCATAACTTTAAAGATTTATTTGAGAAGATTGTTGTGTAGAATAATTACCTAGTGAATCCCAGATTCTTGAGTCTAATTAACATTAATTATCAGTCCAGGGTGTGTATACTTTTCAAGGATGTCAACACTATATATGCATTATTTATTCATAAATCAACTTGATTTATTAGTTTTAGTACAATAAACTTATGTTGAATTCACTAAATAGTTATACTATGAAACTATTATGACAGAAATATAGAAATACTTCACACTTATAAATCACACATGCATCACACTTTATATAATCAGATTAATAATGAAATCTACTTACACAGTCTTAACTAAGGAGGGTTAGGACCTTCACTACAACTCCTTTTGAAAACGCCCTTTCTCATTCAGAGTTGAGTTCCAATCCTTTTCTAAGAGATTTTCAAAATATTCTTATAGAACAACTTCTCATTACTCAAATCTATAGTAATTAAATATTGCTATAAAAGATTACAATGCAATGACTTCTATAGTTCTATTAACTATCCAATCTTCAATTTCAACTCACTAACTCCTAATTTGATCTAGGTTCTACCATCAAATACAAAAGTTAGTTTATTAACTTCTAACCAAAGACACCAAACTAAGATAAATATAAATACTTTATAAACTATCCCAGTCAAACTTCAAGTGGTTAGTAACTGAAGTTACTTATTTTAGGCTTGACTGGGTTAAGGATAAGGTATATTATTTTGTTATTTTATTTTATTTTGTCTACTTCCCATTGTCCTTGTCTTTCTCATCTTTGGTAGCACATCCAAATTTCTTTTCATGTAGGGAGTTCATACAGTAGCTATAGTCCTTTCCAATCATTCATTTAATTCTCAAGACAGCTAGATGTGTCCTTAAGATCTGATCATAAAAATAACTCTATTTTATATAATGGTTATGGGCAATCTATAGGTGAAGCCCATAGATGCTACATGTATTATATAATAGCTATAAACAACATGTAGGTGAATCTTAAAATTACCACATGCAACCTACAGTGGCTATGAGTAGCCTATAGGTGGAGCCTATAGTTCCTATGGGTAACCTGTAGTGGCTATAGATAGCTTGTAAGTGGAGCCTATAGTTGTTGTGGTTAGCCTGTAAGTGTTGTGCCCAAATGAGATCCTACAACCTTATGTTATCCTTCAAATTCTTGTTAAATAAAGTTACACAAGTATAATCTAATCAAAGAAAAATATCCAATGATTCATAACATAACATATATATATATATATATAATGCACACACAAAATCATAAATTCATTCATTTGAATGAGTCATGGATTGTTATGGAGATTTACATAGAAAAATATATATACTAGGTATGGATGAGGCTACAAAATGGAACAATTGGTGGCCTCATCACACCCCCTACTTAACCTCTTACTCAACCTCAAGCAAGCCTTGGCTACATTTTGAAACCATAAATTTTTTTGAAATCAAGGGGCTCAGTTCAGCCTAACCCTTCAAGGATATAGAATCTTTTATCATCATCAATGTTCTTCAATCTTTTATTCTTAGCCTCTTTATTAACTGGGACATTTCCCTCCCAATCAAGAATTGGGAACTAAAACAAAGGAGGTTGAAACATCAATCCCAACCATTTTACCCTTCTCTTCCTAACAAGTTCAATATACATGTATACTCTATTTATGGCCTCCCTAAGGTTTTGAGGGGAGTAAGGTTCATTTATTTTTAAAGCATCAAAGAGTTGTACCCATCTGTGAGAACAAAAAAGAAAAAATTTCTTTCCATCTCCTTCCATAAGACTCAAATAATGATTCTAAACTTCTACCTATTTTTTGATAACCCATGCTTGTGGAGTACTTGAATTCATGAAGGAGATCCATTATTCTATTACAACATCTAGATTACTTGATTCACCTTTAATCATCAGTGTAGCTTCTTTTTCTTTTTATTGATACTATTCCACTTATTTCCTTCTTCATGTTTCATTAAGAACATATGAAGAAAATTCATTTAGCTAGACATCTTCCAAGTAGATGTTTGGATTCCAATTTGCATCATTGAGTACAACATATTGGTGTATGTAAAACTCACTTAACTGAGCTTAGAGGTCAGGATCAGCATGTCTATATACTTCAAATAAATATTTGGGGTCATAAACCACGTAAGACTGATCATTATAGATCCTATCATATATGAATTTAAGTCATCTCTCTTCTAAGTAGACAACATACACCCTATAAGGTGATTTGTACTCCATTAACATTTCAGTGATTCATGCATTTTATTAATCTTTTTCTTCAGATACTTGATCTTAGTTTTAGCCATTTTTAGTTTTTCTTTTAAGTCATCTTGTTGTTCTCTTATTTCAATATATACCTTAAATCTTTGTAATAACTTTTTGTAGTGAGTTTCATCATCACCAAATTGTTCCTTAAGAAAATATAGGAGGTGAAAGATCCACATCAATAACTTCTTCTACTACAGATGTTTTTGTAGTGGAAAATAAAGGAGGAAATATATTGTAGAAGGGTACCAAAGCTAGAGCATAATCCACTATAGGTGCATCTGTGGCTAAGATAGATGAAGTTGCTACAAGTTCCTCTAGGCAAGCTATTGCAGGTTCCTTTAATAACCTTTCTCTATTCATATAAGGTTCTACAAATTTTGTTTCCCCTAGAAGTGTTTCAATTCCTCTCTTACCTTTCAATTTTGTTATCTCATTCATTATCCTGTATATTTATTTCATAGCTTGTTCCAATGTTTGGAAATTTTGGGCATGAAGAAATATCCCTTATTCTACTTCTTTTTCCATAGTCTCTTCTTTAATAAATTCCTATTCTACTATAGGTTGATCTACCATTCTCAATTCTTCTTCTATATACCCAATGTGTCTAAGGAGATTAAAGTCTTCCTCAATGAATCTAGATCGTTGGGGTGACTGCTCTTCTTCTTCCTTAGTAGATTCCTCGTCAGTAGACCATTCTTCAATTTCAAACCCATCAGGGATCTTTCAAAATCTAGGCTCTTTCTTTGGCTTTTCATCCTCATTGATGTCTATGGGTGAGGAGGTAAGGAGGCTTTTCATCCTCTTTGATATTTTCTAGGAGGAGGTCTCCTTGATATAGTGGGTTTTTTTTCTTCAATTTTCATCTTCCTTTCAAGAGGGGTGGCTGATGGAACTTGTTCTTCTTGTGTAGCAGTTGATGGAAGAATTTTCTCTTTTCCTAAAAGAGCCATGGTGGAATAATCAATATACAGTGAGGAGATAGTGGGAGAAGGAATATGTTGTTTTGGACTTCCCTGTTCTATGTCAGAAGGAGGTAAGACTAGTTTCCTTCTCTTTATTCTACTCATAATAGTTTTAGATGGACCCTTAGTAGCTACAAGCTGGCTAGTAGTACTAGTGCCTATAACATATTCTTGTATAATTTATTGGGCCTATTTCTCAAGGGATTCCTCCTCATTATTACCTTCTTCTTGAATAGTTCATTATTTCCTAGGGCTAAAAATTGTTCCCAACTTAGATCAAGTCTGACAGAGTTTATTCCATGTTTAGTTATGATCCATATTAGGCAATGATGGGATAGGGATTTTTCAATACCCTTCTAGTACTCTTTGGACATCCTTTTTAGAATGTTTCATAGGTGATTTAGAACATTAATGGTTTTATCATGCCTTAAATGATTTGAAAATTTAAACTGAAGAGTATAAATTAGGGAATACCTTTCTTCATAGGTCATATATATGATGATGTATGAGGCTATGTCCCTCCAGGCTACAAGTAAGTTGAGCCTCTCCACACCACCTTTCTTCAGTACTAGTCTTTCATCTCCCTAACAAAAATTTTGTCTAGCTTCTTGACTATTGGGTTTATCTTGCTAGTTCTCTTCTAAACTTGGTAGCCTAGTTACCTGCTTTACTAGTTTTTTAGTGTTTAGGAATGTGATGCCATGTACAGTAGCTTGGTTTCTAGTAAAATATCCTATAAATTCCCTAGCAAGGGGTTCTAAGAAATGCTAAAATTTCTAAAAATAAGTGATCCAAGTAGTTCTATTAAAGATATCCCAATTGGCTTGGTCTCCCTAAAGTTACCTATGATCCATGGGTTCTCTCTTCACAACTGACCCTCCCATTCTGCTAAAATCAGATTTTATATCAAACCTTTCAACTAGTAATTGGTAACACACTCTATTTGGTTTATAAGAATCTATCTATAGAAAAGTAGGGTTTATTCAATATGGAATTTTGTGGTTGTATGTTGTAAGGTTGCATATTATGGTTTGCTTCAATTTTGTGTGAATGGTTGTACTTACAATAGAAAGCAATGAAATTGATTATTTTTTCTATAAGGTATTATGGCTTCATTATGGATTTTAATCCCACATATATGGACCCTTTAATGTGTGGTATTCTCACCCATAGCATTCTCCCCCCCCCCCAACATGAGATATTGCATGTCCTCAAGTGACATGGAGTGAATAATATGGAAGGGATAAAACATGGTCATAATTAGGGGTATAAGTGTGGGTTGAGATGTCATCATGTGGGTTTAAGTGTTAGTTGAGGGATATTAATGAATGATGTGTTTTATTATTTAATATGATTTTTTATATCATACACTCTATATTAAATGAATTTATACTTTTCAATGATTAAAATATATGGCATACCTTTTTAATGGTTTACCTAGGGTGACATCGAGGATTTACATGTGAGTGTTTGCATACGAGTGTGTGATGGAATGTAATGATTATGCTTATATTTATAACTAGATTGAAGTTTGTTATGGTCCTAGTGGGTGGACTTCACTAACGCCTCGAGGTTTTGGTGTAACAATTTGTTACATGTGGTATCAGAGCCTCCACCTAGGTTCAAGTCGCAGAGCGGGTGGGTTACGCCGGTATTGTAGTGTTAGGTCGGGGCTCGTACACGTAGTGGATCTCATGTACGTGCACAAATCTAGCCCAGAGTCTAGGCTTCAGAAGCATGGTGGGATGTTATGGTCCTGGTGGGCAAACTTCACTAATGCCTCAAGGTTTTGGTGTAGCGGTTTGTTACAAAGTTGGCCCCTTTGGAGTAATTATGAGATTATAGAATGTTAGGGTTCTATGATTCCCTCAATAAACCTGCATGTGATTCATGATAGCCTGCATGGAACTAGAATAGGGGTCATAGACTTGGATGAGAGATTATTACTCTCTTAACACAAGTTGGTTATTACAAAATTTGGTGATCCAAGTTAGGTGTTGCATGAATATAGAAGAGGGTAGCTGAAGGTGTTGTTGCTTTGTGATCTTCCTCAACATGAGCCTACATGATTTGCCTATGTGTTATCTTACTGCTTGTGGATTCTACCTAGTGACTTTGCCTTGTTATTCAAGGGTAGGCCTAAGCAAGGTTTTGCCTTTTCTACTTTAATCCTCCTTAATTCCTCCTTTGGCTAGTCTAGTTTCTTCCTTATATGCTCAAAATCTCATAGCCAAGGCTATATCTTAGAGTTTGGGAAGAACTATCCTGCATATGCTTAGAGAGATGATAGGGTATGTTTGTAACAACCAGAGATGGTCCCTATAGAAACTACAAGGTTGTGCCCAAATATGAGAAAAATTCCCATAGTAGCTACATAAGAGTTCATAGTAACTAAATGAGGTGCTTATAACATCTACTAAAGAACTTGTATCAACTGAAGGGGGTGCTTGTAGTAGCTAAAAAATAGACCTTAGAAATTGGAGGAAGATGAATAGTTTTCTTAAAATGAATGTTTATTTTTCATTTTTGTTTTTACCTCTAAATAGTCAACAAGTTGATTTTCTATTTAGGCCTATTTTACAGTTCTATGTAGCTAGGAGGCTAGTTTTCTACCCAATAACACCCCAAAAAAGGTTTTCATAATTGGATTTTTTTAACTCTAACTATTGCATATAGTAAAATATTTATTTTGGGTCCTTGCCAAGTCAATAGTGAGGGTGACTAGTTAAGGACCAAGTAAAGGTCTAAGTCTTCATGTTAGAGGATGGCTAGGATGTCCTCCTCTCCTTCATCTGTGTGTTGGCTGGTTCTCCCTTTATCTAGTGAGACATCATGTTGATCTAGCACGTCATTGTATCCATTTTGTAATTACATGTGTATATTCTTAGAAAACTCCTCCTGAGTGAGTGGATTTTTGTACAACTATAGTATGTGGCCATTAAATAGTAGATGGAATCTTATCAAATCAATGGTTTGGAGTTGCACTACACCATTGTCATAAACATGCTCAATCTCAAATAGACCAAGCCATCTAGTCTAGAGTTTTCCCTTGTGATCCTTGTATTTTGAATAAAAAATAAGGGACCAATCTCCTACATTGAGTTTCTTAGTCTTAATGTACTTGTCATGCTAGCTAATCCATTGGTGTTGTATAAGTTGTGTGGTTTATAATGTATATTGTCTGTATTCATCTAAGATATTTAGTTGCATAAGCCTTTCTTTTTTGTGCTTTAAATATATCCATCCCAAGTGTTAGTATTGTCTATAAGATCTTATGTTCAGATTCTATTGGTAAGATATATTTCTTCCCGTGGACTAACTCATATGGGGTGAAACCTATAGTAGTCTTCCACATGATTCGATAAGCCCAAAAAGATTCAAGAAGCTTAACTTCCCAATCCTTACGAGACATATTAATAGTCATGGTCAAAATATTTTCTAACTCCCTATTAGTGACTTCCACCTGTCCATTAGATTATGGATGATATAGAGTTGATTTATTATGCCTAATCTCATATTGTTGGACCAAAGCAATAATTAAACTAGTAGTGAATTAGGGTATTTCTCATGGCACACCATATCTTGTAAATATTTCTTCATAAAGGAAAGCTACCACCTTATCATCCATGGCATGTGCAAGAGCCTTAAATAACACCCATTTAGTGACATAATTAGTAAATACAAAGATGTCATATTTGTTGTTGAATTTTGGATCAAAAGGTCTTACAAAGTTTAAACCCCATTTTTAAAATGGTTTAAGCATCATTTGAGGCTATAAAGGCATATCATTTGAATGTGTAGGTTTCCCCATATGATGGTATCTATCATAATGAGTAGTATACCTTATTGCATCTTTATTGAGTTAGAGCTAATAATATCTTGTATTCAAGATTTTTATTGTTGTACACTTGGCTAAAAAGTTCCCTTCACAAGGTTCATCATGGCAGGATTTGAGGATATCTAAAACTTCATCTTCTCTGAGACATATTCTAATGATGGAATCAAGTCTAGTATAAAAAAGAAATCTAGATAGCCATGAATACCTACCACTTTTTCGAATCAAATATCTACCTTGTTTAGGGAGAAAGTGTTGTGGGAGTAACCTTGTGGCAAGGTAGTTAACAATATCAGTATACCAAGGTATGATAAGGGTGAGGGAGAATAGGTGCTCATCTAGAAATGAGTCATCCACTATGGTATCTTCTTCAAGGGATTGTAGGTGTGATAAGAAATTAGCCATGACATTGTCCCTACTAGACTTATCTCCAATGGTGATATCAAATTCTTGTAATAAGAGCAACTATATTATCATTCTAGTTGGGACAACTGGTTTATTCATAAGGTACCGAATGGTTGCATGGTCTATATGAACAAAGACTTGATACCTTATGATGTAGTGATGAAACTTATTGATAGCATAGACTACTATCAAGAACTCTTTTTCAGTAACTATGTAATTTAATTCTACTACATATAGGTTCTTGCTTAAAAAATAGATAGCATAATTGAGTGCTTCCTATTTTTGGCCTAGCATAGCTCCTAGGGTAGTATCTAAAGCATCTGTTTGAATATAGAAAGGGAGCTTCCAATTAGGACCATGCAGAATAGGGATGGTGGTCAATAATTCTTTCAATTATTTGAAGGTTATATCACAAGCAAGATTCTAGATGAATTCAACATCTTTAATCAAGAGAGTGAATAATAGTGTTGTTACTTTATTAAACTATTGATAAATCTCTTGTAGTGACCAACAATTCCTAAAAAACTCTTGGCATGTTTATGTTTTTTAAAGAACCGAAAGATTTTTTATGATGCTAATTTTTATATGGTCAACATTATTTCCTTCAACAGATACATGGTGGCCTAAGACAATGCCTTCTATCATAAGCATGTAGCATTTCTTGTGAATTAAAGATAAATGGTGCTCCTAATAGTGTTGTATCACTTTCTCCAAGTTGTTTAGGCACTCATCAAATGTTTCTCCATAAACAATGAAGTCATTCATATAAATTTCTACACATTCAATTTTCATATCTATAAAGATACTCAAGACAACCCTCTATAATGTTGTATGAGAATTACACAACCCAAAAGGTAATACAACATAAGTATAAGTAACTTAGGGACAAGTGAAGGTGGTCTTCTCTTGGTCTTTAGGAGCAATGCTAATCTGGTTGTAACCACTAAATCCATCTAGAAAGGTAAAATATTTATTCTCTGCTAGTGTGTCCAACACCTGATCAATGAAGGGCAGAGGAAAATGATCCTTTCTAGTTGATGTATTAAGTTTATTTTAATCTATGAATACACATCATTCTCTTTTTTTTCACATCATTCTCTTTTTTTTGGTACAATTACCATAGGTGAAACCCATTCACTTTCTAAGATGGGTATATAAATCTAGCAGTCAGTAGTTTTTACAATTCCACTTTGACTATTTGTCTAAAAGTTGAATTTATCCTACATTGTAGTTGTCTGATTGCTTGACACTCTTGTTTGATATAAATATGATGTGTGCATGTTTCTAGGCTGATTCCATGCATGTCCTCATAATTCCATGCAAAATCATGTTCGTTTTCATGCAACATATTGACTAGGCACTTTTCTTCATTTGTAACTAAATTGTTATTAATAAGCAATGTTTTTCCTTGAGAGATTTCAATTTGCCATGAGAGTGATTTCATCATTTATATATTACTAATGGATATATTTTGGCTACAAATATGAGGTATTAGCTGGTGAAATATTTCTTGTACAAATGCATCAGAATTATCAACTTCCCAAAATCTAGAAAATGGGCACTCAACACATTACATGTGGCTAAGATCTATAGAATGAGTTTGATAATTATTCTAGAGAACATTAGAAAGAATTGTATCATCTTCTTGATCAGCTAAGGTGAATGCATGGTCTATGGTGAATACAAGAATATAGGGAGTCTGCTCTACCTCATCTTCTTCAACCCATAACATATGCTTTGGTGCCAAGGCTGGTTGTGTTGGGGGATAGAGGACTAACTTCTTAGTGTGGTTGCCATTAGAGATCAACATGTCACTTGATCTATAGCTAATGAAGGCATTAGTTGCAAAATTCAAAGGACGTCATAAAATAATAATATATCCACCCAAATTAGACTTAGGTTGTAGCATAATGAAATCTATAGAATACTCCCAAGAATATATAGTAATGACAAGATCTTCAATGATTTCTTTTGGTCTAACTGTAGACCTATCAAAAATTTACAACATTATAGATGTAGGAAGAATATTATTCAACTGTAGCTTGTGCATAGTTTTACTTGTCATTATATTTATTATAGCCCCTAGGTTTATTAATGTATTAGATAACTACTAATCATAGATTTGGACTATTACTACTGGGCATCCTAGATTTGAATATTTCCTTGGCAGGGTATTTCTTAGCATAAAGTGTACCAACTAGCCAATCACATAGACTATATTGGGATCCTCCTTCTTCCTTCCATGTTTATGTAGACATAAGTATCTAATAAATTTAGAATATATGGGCACATCCTTGATAGCCTAGAAGAAGGAAATTTTAACACAGAGATTTTTAAGTTATCCTATAAAATCAAATTTAGGCTCAATCACATGGCACTGAAGGACAAAACATTCTAGAAATGGTGGGGATATTTAAAAAACTTCATTTATTGGTTCAAAGACTTTTTGTGGTGATGAAGGTAGGTTAGCATGATATTTTGGAGTTTCTTGATATCATTCCATTATTATGGGTGGGTTGGAGGTGGTAAAAATTTCCTTAAACTTAGGTGAACTTCACAGATATTCATCGCATATGTCATGTACTGGATAGGTTCGGTACTAAAATTTGGTTAAACCAACTTATTTATAGGATTTTACATAGGTTGGGTAGGGTGCTGATTAGGCTTGGGTATAGCTTTTATATTAGACATAAGAGCAAGAGGTTGTTGTTGTTGTTATGGAGGGAATCATCCTTCATGATTTCCCTAGGGTTGATTGAGTCTCCAGGGCTACTGCCACTAGTTTGTGAAGGGTGGGCCTTGGGGTGTTTGCAAGACTTGTGTCTAAGGTGGGGATGCATTTTTTGGAGGTTGTCAAGAGGTGGTGGGGTAGCCTGTCTAAGGTGGCTACTAGATAGAATTAGGAGGTGGGGATGCATTTGGTGGAGGTTACCAGGAGGTGGTGGGGTAGCTTATTTGAGGTGGCTGCCAGTTGGAATTAGGAGGTGAGACATTCATCTATGGACTAGTCTATTTATAATTAGTATTTTTAAATTGTGAGTTAAAGGAGGTAGAATTTGAAAAAAGTGGATTTTATCCCATACCTGGATAAGATGGTCATTGAACCCATGGTTTTATTTATGCAACATAGATAACCTAGTCTCCATCTCCTCTTATAGCATGTAGATTGACTATTTCTAGTTCTCCAGCTATGATGTTAATTATTTTATCTTAAACCTCATGACACCTATAATCTATCTTCTTCCTCTTACAATCTAGACAATAGATGGTCAAAGCTTGATCTAAGGCTACTTGCTTTTGCCTTGAGTGTAGGCTATCCAATTGGGTGGACAAATGACTAATGATATCATATTTTATGTCTTGTAATAGGTTACTAACTTCATATTTTGATAGGCCACATATAACTACCAATGGAAGCTTATTTCCCCTAACTTTATTTATAGTAGACTTGGAATAATTCTTGCTTAATTCCTTGATGTCTGCAAATGGTAGATGAGAGATATCTCCCCCACTCATTAGGTCCAAGGCTTCAAGACACTCTTCTCAGACTCCTTTCAGGTAGATGAGTTTTGTAATTTCTTATCCTAGTGCACTTTGCTTGAATTTATATACACTAAACATGAACCATTCAACATAGTCTTCTAAAAATTCATCCCCTTCTTGAGTCATCCTAAAGATGTATTTTATTCTATAACTTATTGCTCATCCATATTCCTGATACTTAGCCAAAAATTTTGTTTTCATATCCTCCCAAGTGAGGACTAAATTACCACCCAATCCCATGAACCAATGAAGTGTTGAGTCATTGAGGGTGGTTGGAAAAAGTTTCAATTTTTGTGCATCCTGATTGTAGTCATAGCTTCTATATAGGATATCAAATTAAAATAAAAATGTGTCTAGGTATTTTGATAATGTGACCCTAAAATTGACTAAGGTTGAGGGTGGGATATTTTTCATTTGTGTTACGCCTATTACATATAGAATAGAAAATTTAAAAGTAACTATGTTTGAAGTCCCATTGTCATCCAAAAAGTCTCCTTCTCTATTCATGATGGATTTTCTTGTGATATGGATACCAATGGTAATCAGGATCACATCTTCAAATTATATATCAGTCCATTCATCAATATGATAGTAAATGTTTATCTGTTACTCCATAGTATTTTTTCTTGATAATAAATTTGAATATTCTCTTGAGATTTTTTGCATTTGTTCAAGAAATCTTTGACAGAATGTTGTTCTAATGCTACTTTCTGGAGTATTTGGTTCATGAAGTTCTTCTCCTTCATTTCTCCTTACTAATTCAATTAATGCTTCCTCTACTTTTGTTTATTTTTTTAAAGATAATAATACTTATTTTTTAAGTTGCTTCCTTTAGTTTGTAGTGTTTCCTTCTTCAAGAGCCCTCTAGATTATAGTACATTTTTCAACATGATTTTTAGTTGTTGTGGGTACTTGTCGTTCTTTCTCGGTATTAACTTATGGCTTGTTTGGTAGGAATATCCCTCGAGAATCTCTTTTTCTCTTCATAAACATTGTGATACACCTTTCAACTATCATGTTCCTTCCTACACAGGATTAGTGTCTTTTTGTTTTTTGAGTGTTACAAGGGGTTGTTTCAGAATAAGCAAAAAGTACAATAAAAGAGTATGAAAATCAAAATAACTAGAATTGAAATTTTACTTCTAGAAAATAGTAAAGTTATCCACTAAAAGTGGGAAAATTATTCTAGTAAGTAGGAAAATTATCCTAGAAAACAAAAAATGAAAGTAAGAAAATTATCCTATAAAATAGGAAATGAAAGCAAAAAAATTATCCTAGAAAACAAAAAATGAAAGAAGGAAAATTAAAGGCATACTTTGTAAAAAATAAATCACTCTTGCAGGAAATAAATCCTAAAAATATGAACTAAGTAAATTATAAGATTATAAAGAGGCATTCAAGGCTATGCACCATTTACTTCCAGAAACTTAGACATCTGACATAAGATACCATATTACCCTCACTTGATTTGCATGCTTGGAACTATATGTCCATAAACTTAGACATCTAGCATAGGACATTCTAGTGTCGTTACTCAACTTACCCAGTTGGGTAGAATAGTGAATTAACTAATCTTAAAAAAATAATGATTTATTTTAGAAAATAATAATTAACACCCTCCCTAATAATGGTGCCAAAATGTTATGCAGACTAATTACCCAGTGAATACTAGATTCTTGAGTCTGATTAACATTAATTATCAACCCAAGGTGTGTACACTTTTCAAGTATGTTAGAAATATATACGCATTATTGATTCATAAATTAACTTGATTTATTAGTTGAAATATAATGAACTTATGTTGAATTCACTAGATAGTTGTAATATAAAACTATTATGATAGAAATATAAAAATACTTCACACTTTTAAATCACACATGCATTACACTTTATATAATCAGATTAATAATGAAATCTACTTACACACTCTTAACTAAGGAGGGTTAGGATCCTAACTATAGCTCCCTCTGAGGGGGGGCTTCCTTGTTCAGAACTGAGTTCCAATCCTTCTCTGAGAGATTTGTAAAAGCTTCTTACAAAATCAACTTTTCATTACTCAAATATGTAGCAATTAAAGATTGCTACAAAAGATTACAATGTAATGACTTCTATAGTTCTATTAACTATTCAATCTTCAATTTCAACTCACTAACTCCTAATCTAATCTAGGTTTTGCCATCAAATATAGAAGCTAGTTTATTAACTTCTAACCAAAGACACCAAACTAGGAAAAATATATATACTATAGAAACTACCCCAGTCAACCTTCAAGTGGTTAGTAACCAAATTTACTTATTTTAGGCTTGATTAGGTTAAGGACAAAGTATATTATTTTATTGTTTTATTTCTTTTTGTCTCTTTCCCATTGTCCTTATCTTTCTCATCTTTAACATCACATCTAAATTTTCTTACATGTAGGGAGTTTGTACAATAGCTATGGTCATTTCCAATCATCCATTTAGTTCCCAAGATAGTTGGATGTGTCTTTAAGATCTGATCACAATAATAGGTATATTTTTTATAGTGGCTATGAGTAACCTGTAGGTGAAGCCTACTATTTCTATGGGCAATTTGTAATAGATATGGGCAACCTGTAGATGAATCCTACAATTTCTATAGGTAATCTACAGTGGCTACAGGCAGCCTATAGGTGGAGCCTATAGTTGCTATAGTCAGCCTGTAAGTGTTTTGCCCAAATGAGATCCTTTAGCTTTACGTTATCCTTCAAATGCTTGTTAAATAAAATTACACAAGTATAATCTAATCAAAGAAAAAGCATAAATAATTCATAACATACACACACACACACACACACACACACACACACACACACACACACACACACACACACAGATATATATATATATATATATATCAATGTACACACAAAATCATAAATTCATTCATTCATTTGTATGAGTCATGGATGGTTATGGAGATTTACATAGAAAAAGATATATACTAGGTATGGATGAGGCTACAAATTAGAGAAATTGGTGGCCTCATCAAATACCATGGGATGGTGAAATCACACCAACAAACTTCAAATAACTTTACCAGATGGTAATACGTTACTAAATAAACACCACAAATAAGCTCTAATCATGAAAAAAGCACCAGCTTGGAACCCATATTTAGCAAGGGTAACATGGTTCTGGGCTAAGATGTGGGATAATGAACAAGGAGAGGACTAACTTACTATGGATCACCACAAGTAGATTATACAAACCATAATTATATGAAGCAATTTTATGAAGTGCACCTTTGTTATCTCCATAATAGAATGGCTGCCAATTTTGTGTTTAGTATATTCAAGATTTAAAAGTGAGTAATAAAAAATAGACAATGAATCCACATTAATTTAAGGCTAATCTTGGAGTATTCCTTGGTTTGGAAGTTGAGACAAAGAGACTTACATGCAAGTCATAGATGAGTGAGTGAGTAGTCTGTGAGTGTCTCATATAACTAGGTTATTTTTATTAAATGGTAAATGCTCCCATAATTTGAAATTGAGTCAGAAAGACTACCTACATAATCATAATGAAACTATAACCCACACAACCAACTCAAATAGTCTAAGATAAAACCAATACAATAAACTCGATAGTTCAAAAATGTTAACAACAAATAACTAGACACATGATTACTAGGGGTGGTTCTGATACCATATCGAGGATGAGTCCAAGGTGTGTATAAGTTAATGCATTAGTAGAGTGATCACATGAACCAAGTAGGTGCACACCATAACATATTTGAAATAAAATGAAACCAACATGAAAGAATATTACACAAAACAAAATAGGATCCAAAATACCAATATTTCATTACCAAATCTCATAATGTGAGAAGTATGTTAGCAAAGGTTCGTGTAAAACCCTTAAAAACATGCTAATACATGGATAAATTATACATGAAGTAACAAAAGTAAATAGAATATGACAATGCAAACTGAATATGTTCATTAATAGGCAAAATAAAGAGTTATGCAAATAACATAGACTTAATAGAATCTAAACATTCAGTATAAAACCATATGATTAATAGATTACATCAAACAGAGTACTAATTGTGTACATAACAATGATAAAAGATATCTAGAAAACTATTTTATAATTATTATATTAATCTGTATCACATAAAAACCATATTCAAATACAATTGAGCACTACATGAGTTTTACAAAATGATGTCTCTTCATATTCCAACATTTTTTATGCCCAAAAATAATGACTCTTCACATTCTATAATCTATTGCTATGATTACAAATGTCAAATGAATATAAAAATATATACAAAATATAAAATAGTGTAGGTCACACATGTGTTCCTCGATTATAATTTATGATTTTAGTAGCCCTATTTTACTCCCAACATTTTCACAAACTTAAATAGTTGTATCACCCCAAGACAAAGTTGTAGTAAGGTATAATTAATTTCATTATTGAAATGAAGAAGTGACATAGAAAAAAGAGTCATAGTTATCACTTTAGGTGTTGTTTTTAGGTTTTCACCCTTTGACACTATTTAGTCACCTTTTCAGGTTTTCAACTAAGTAGTAAACTAATCTACCGCCCTTATGGTTTTCAATGGACTAATCTAACATGTTGGCCACCCTTTACTAGTTTTCAACCAGTTTGGCCCCACTCCTAATGCTTAAGGCTATCCTACAAAAATTTTCAAAACTTGTGAGACTAAAGAATTAGAAGTGTGCATTATCTACTGAATAGGTGGTAACATTTTGTGAGTGGGATGTGTAGAAGGTTATTGCAATGATGGTTCTACTTAATCTATTAGTGGAGGTTGTTGAGGCTATTGGATAGATATTTTTGATGTTATGGGTAGACTTCCTCTTGTGTAAAAATTATTGAAAATTTTTGGATGAAAGAATTGAGATTTATCCATGAGTTGTGCAATGGAGGTGTCAAGTTGGGACAAATCTTGCTTTATCATTTTCCATTTTGTCAACACTTCCTAAACCATAGTAATTAAAAAGGATAGTGGGACTTAAATTACCATTAGGATCTAAATATATTCATCAAATCTAATGGTGATGAGTGATTTAACATTTGACACTTTGATTTGGTTATCTTTGGATAGCTCCTTAAATCAATTTGCATGCCTTTGTGCCTGAATGCCAGTAAATGAACTATACAGAGTCTCATTGTTCTAAGTCTATAATTTTTGCATGGAATTATGCATTTAATCAAGTAATTTTTTGAGTGTAATGCTCATTATTTCATATGTATTTTTTTATCTTCCATCATATCTTTGGTTTTATCCATCGTGTCAAACTTTGGCTTAGCTATGGAAAATGACTTCTTAAACTTATCATTCTAATTTAGCATACCTTGTGATATCTACTTGGATTAAAGTGTAGCTATATCCATAACCTATGCATACTCTTCCAAGATCTCATAGATCATCTCTATTTATACCTTGATGTTTTTCCCTTGATCTCACAATGATTGTAGTTTTTATGTAGCCATGCAATATTTTATTAGTTGTGATAAGAGAGTGGAGAACTAATTTTCTTTAGACATTACTTGTTCACCTAATACTTGGGTAACTAATGTAGGTAATTTTTTTTAATTAGATGGCACACATGGGTAAACCAAAGTTGTAGGTTTGCATTATCCTCTCATAGTTGTATAACTTCCTACTCTAAAGCTAAAGCCTTATGCGATATTAATTCTTGGAAAGTAGTTGTGCCTTCAAATTTTTTATTTAGTAGCAACTAAGAAACATCCAAATATGTTTCATGCATAGTTGTATTTAGAGCCATGAATAAAATCATAGTTATTATAGTGGTTTTTTTGAATTATGATAATAGGAGATAAAAGGTTGTGCATCGGGTTGATGAAGTGGGAACATCCCATAGCCATTTGCTAGTTATTTGAAGTTTTAGTTTCAAGGCCTCTTCATATGCACCTCCCTTAGTATATTCCATGCCTAAAAGTATAGAGGATGTTTTTTGCATTGTTACTTGTTGAATCTCATGTTTTTGATACACTACACTCTCTACTTTTCCTTAGGTTTTTACTTTACCTTTGATCTTTCTTTGGCTTCATCTTCAACCTTAGTCTTAGCTTCAGCATTAGCCTTGGCTTTGGATTATGCTTCATCATTGGCCTTAGCTTCTTTATTAGCCTAAGCCTTGGCCTATTGATATACTTTGGCATTGGCTTCCTTATCTTTGACCTCTTATTTAGTCTACTCTTCTTTGATGCATATAGATTCTCTGACCTTTTGCTCCTCTTGAGACTTTATAAGTGTCACTTCTTCCTCTTTCTTTTGTTGTACATCTAGTGCTTCTTAATGTTTATTTTTTTCTTCTTCTTGTTCTATCTTATTCATATATGTTTCTTTGAATTTGTCTTTTGGAGAATCTACTTCCTCAACTATTTTATTTTTAGTCTTTACTTCTTTGGCTCTTTTATTTTGAGCCTCTACTTCTTCAGATTTTTGCTTGTATTCCTCCTCCACAACTAATTTTATGAATTTTTCTTCTTCCTACATAGCCTTATGCTTAGTATTTGTTATTTGTAGTCTTTTCTTTCTTATCCTTTTCTATAGCTCTTTTTGCTCCTCTTTTGTATATTTTTATTATTGCATAGCTTGTTGTTGTAGCTCATATTGGGGTAAAGTTCTTTATTACAAATCTTCCATAGGTTTTGGTGAGTCAAGCATGGTAAATGATTGTGAATTTTTTAAAGAGGAAGATTATATAACACCACATATTCACACAACCACAATTTTTGTAGAAGTTATATGGGGAACAAGGGCCTTTGTTTACCTCTTCACAACCCAGACATGAGGTTGTGGATGTGTTTCCTACACTTCCTGTGTGCCACACTCTTTTATTGGTTTTCCAAAAGACACCATCATGTATTTTATTATTTGGCATGACATGGATATAGGATGCGTATAAGGTTTATTTATCAAGGTTGGAGGTGTATTTTCTTGTGCCATTAGGTATACTTCTTGTGTAGTAGAGGATTATATAGTTGGATTACTTGGAAAAGTTATGTCTACAACCATTGTTAGGCTACTTTCTAACCTATATTATCAAAAATGATAGAAGGGGAATATTGAGTGATGTCAACACATAGATCATGTCTTACCTAATTTTTTACCTTTAATGTGAAAAATTATTTCCAAGATAACTCTTTCTCTTCTTATTTCTCATAAACATCATTGTTGATGTCTTTTAGCATGGACTTCATAACTTCTTGCTCCCCAATTCCTAGCTCTGCTATGTCACACTCAGTTACTATCTTCAGAACATGTACATTATATAACCATGACTTTGTCTACCACATCCTCTTCTTTAATGATGGTTTTGATGCTTATTACACTGGTGCCTTCCTCTTCCCTTTGTCAACCTATCAGGGATCCCTTGTTGGTTATGATGTTACATGTGGTTGGGCTTGATATTGAAGTTGGTCTTGTGGTTATGATGACATTGGTTACTATGCACTTGGACACATGTAATTCATAGATTACACTAACCTCATAGCTAGGGATTTTTATGAGAGGAATTCTACTTTTGAATCCAACATATTGATGAAGAATGGCAATGGAGATGTAATTTTTTTGTAAGTTCATGCACTTTAATGTAAATATTGTTATGCAACTTGGTGATTGATGCATGTTGTTCAATATACTGCTTAATGTCTGGAGGTACTCAAGGGTGTGAAACTATCATGGCTTGGATCTCAATACACCATTTGTTTAATCTCCCTAATTTATCATAATTTTCCCTATTTTAGTCCATGTAATATTGGTAAACATAATAATAGGCCAAAAATCCATAACTTGGTTGATTATTTTGTCTAGTGACTTCTATTATGTGAAACAAAGGAGTAAGAATAGAAATTGATATTAGAATTCTTGTATTATGCCCATGAGAATATTCTCATTTTTTGATGTGAGTTATGAATCCAAAAACATAGGCCAATTTAAGTCCTCCTATAGTTGTATCATATGATACATAATGTTGACAATGCCTTTGGTTGCTCACTTTGCCTATTTGATTGTCTACCAAAACCACTTAGTGATGTATTCATCAATAATGTACACCAAAATGACTTCTATAATATCAATGGTAATTCCCCTTCTAGTCCTTGTATATTTCTCTTTGGTTTCAGAGTGGATAAGTGGAGCTATGGACTTGTAAGGCAGGATGAATTTACCATGAGTTGGAAGGCTTGTTTCTCTTGTCATAGTCTAAGGGTTAATATAAATTGTGATGTATTGAGATAGATGAATGTCACATTAATTATACCTAATTATCAAAGTAAGAATTACCTCATCAAGTTACCCAAAAATAGGTAGTTTGATTAGTTGTTCAACATCTGAGACTCATAGAAGATGTTGGAGTGATAGAGCTCTTTCATGTGTTATGTCTTGTGAGTCCAGGTTGAACGTAGTATCTTCTATAACATCATTAAAATAAAAAAAATCTTGGTCATGATATCTAGTTTTCCTAAGTCCTAGGAAAATTCCCATTTCCTCCTATGCATCAATTAGAGTGATAAAAAACTGTGTAGGATCAATGGTTGTTGTTGTGGATAAATGTGAACACTTCCTTCGATTGGTATGGCACTAGTGAGAAATTTATGCAAAAATAGATACTTTGGATGTAAATCATAAAATTTTATTTGTTTGTAGAAATGTGTAATGTCTTTATGTTGTCCATGCCCTTTGTTGTATAGTGTTTGGTGCCCAAATCCATCTGGGCAACTAGTTTAAATGCATTGAGCTAGTTCTGCATGAGTTTATCTCTATAATTAATGTCAATTGACTATTATTTAATATGATAGTTTAACTTTTGCATATATATTCTTTGATCTATCCATCCATATTTATCTAATGTTATGTACCATCTTTTCATCTCTCCAATTTCTTTATGGCCCATCTTATCATTCTGACATGAGATCTACTTTGGGAAAGATGTGATCTCTCAAGTTTGTTATCATTAATGGTTTTAAATTACTACTAACCATCCTTTCACCATAGCTATCTTATCAACACCTCATTCTTGGACTCAGTTCATGACCACCGTATTTCTCTTTCTAGTTGTCTTTCTTTTAGGTTGAGTATGTAAATCAATCACACTCTACAATTTTAAATGTGCAAGTTTTTTTCCAATGTAATACAACCCAAAGATCATACTAGATAAACACACTTCCTTTAAAAAAAAAAAAACATTAAATAAAAATATTAACTACATGGGCTACTCATCACTCTCTATCTTTATCAATGATGAATGATAGAGATTAATGAAGGTAAGGCTTAAGCCTATAACCATTTACACACCTTGTAAAATGGTTCCCTATTAATATTTAAAAACAATAATACCCTATTGTGAAACCTCATGAATAATATAAGGTCCCTTCCATCTAATGCATAGTATTCCCATAAATGCTTTAAATCTATTATCATAGAGTAATATTTCTTACTCTAGATAAAATTAATTAAATTATAAGTTGAAATCATGCCATACTTTTTGACTCAACTTGTTAATCTCCTGTGTCCACTGTGATCTTTGCCTATTTTCCTCCATATTGACCAAAACCATCAATATATATTTTAGTGAGTCCTAATTTCCCATCTTCATAATCATTATAATGTGTAGACTAGGAACAATGTATTCTATAGGCATAATTGCCTCAAGACCATAAACTAACTAAAAAGGGGTGAAACATGCTACACATTTATAATTTGTGTGGTATGCCCAAATAATTGTAGGAATGTGATCCTCCCAATCATCCCTTTAAACTTTGCATATCTTTGTCACCATCTTACCCAATACTTTGTTTGAAGCCCTAGCTTGTGGATGATAGGTCATGATGCTTTTGTGGTGTGAATAGTGAATTATTCAATAGGAGTTTTAGTTGTTTTATTGAGTAAATGTGTACCTCCATTTTTGACCAATATAATCAAACATCCAAACCTTGTTATGATATTCTCATAAAAAATAATAGCATCTTTCACACCATAGTTTGGTGTCACAATATCTTCCACCCACTTCATGAAAAAATATATCATAGTAATGATGTATCTCACATGACTACATTTATTTAAAGGAGTTATCAGTCCTATAAAATCAATGCCCCATTATTCAAAAGGTTGCTCTATTAGTATTGAAACCAAGGTCATCTCATTTTGGTGATTTAGTTTTTGATCCTTTGGCAAACAACAGAGTGTTTTACCACCTTGTGCGTATCTAAAATAAACTCAGCCACCAAAGATTGCTCTATAATATATTTCTTAAAATTGCTTCTCATATGAAATGGCCTCCTATAACTCCTTATCTACTTTTTGAAGAAGTTTCAGTCACTCATGTTCTAAGGCTTATCTATGTAGCACATCATTCTTCTTGATCTTTTATAATAATCCATTGATGATCCTATAAGAAATGGCTTATGTAACCATTTACTTCTTATCCCTTTTAAGATAGTGCATAGGAAACATTCCTTGTTCTAATAAGTTTTCAATGCCCTCCATGTTGTTAGGGATCACAACAGATATAAACAAGTGCACATATGGGGATTCATTCTATATTTATTCCAATTTTTATCTATTTTAGAGCTTGTTCAAATGATCTATTCCTACACTCTCTCTTCATGGCTTGATATTGATTTTAAATTAGAACTCTTGAAATAACATCAACCACCTAGAGATCCTTCCACCAAGCATATGATTGTTTACTAGGTATCATAAGGCCCACTGATCTATAAAAATCTCAAATGGTGTGGCTAAAATATAATGCCTAGATTTTTATAAATAAAACATTATTTCTTCTATGGTCTTATAGTTTTTATCTATGGCCAATAATTTAATTCTTGCAAAGTGTATTAGATGATCTAACCCACCATCCCTTTGTTATGCTAACACAACTCCTATTTTGATACCTAAAGCAATGCCATGTAGATGGAATGGATTCTTCCTATAGACACTAGAAAACCATACACTGCAGCTCTAGATGCAACATTACCCCTTAAACCATCCCTTGGCCCCCTTTTGATTAAATTATTTATTAAACACCCCATTTCACCCATTTACCCCTTTAGCTAATTTAATTATTTAATTAAATTAGTTAATCTTATTTTCCACCTCACCTACCCAAATCCATGGCCAACCTATCAACACCTAGCCTAGATACCATTTTTACCATGACATTTAATGCCTTAACCACCTAGACTTATTCCTCACACATCCACATGCCCCTTTAAATACCCTCAAACTAGGCTAATTTTATCCATTTTGACCTCTTTTCCCTAAACATTAGTGGTCAACCCTTAAATCATGGTGGTTGACTAGGAACATCGATGGTTACATAACACTAGCCCAAGAATCATGCCTAGAAGGTTAAATGTCATAGGATGAAATGGGATCACTCAAGGTAAGAGACAAATAACTCTTGGAAAACTAGAGCCAAACAAGAACCACTCTAGAGACTCAACAAGCACATCATCATCTAGAAACAAAGGTCTTAGTGCTGTCACTTTGCCTGCATAGCTTTAAGCTCTCAAGCAGCTTCACCTCAACTCTGAACTTCTTCAGTCCAGCAACAACTAAGCTAAGTATCTTTCATTTTACATAATTTCAATAGTTTAAGTTTTAATAGCTTAATCCTATACCCATTTAAAAATTATACCCATACCCTCTTTGGTGATTGGAGTTCTAAAACTTTAGACACTACCTCTTCATGAAAAACCCATTGACCAGTCTCAGCCAATTAAGTGTCAAAACCCTAACTTTGTTATCTTTGAGGCTCCCTCTTACCTTCATGACCATTAAACCACCTCAATAAACTTACCAAAACCCTTCTACAAATCATCATAGTCCTTTATTCACCCAGGGCTAATTTGTAAAAACCCATAATGACCATCACTAGTCATTTTTTATCATCAGTGGTCACCTGTCAACCGGCGATGATCAGCCCTGACTACCAATGGTCATACCTTGACTGATGATGGTCACTATGTAACTTAAACCACCCAAAATAGCAAGTTGAGAACACCTATTCACCTCAACCAAAAACTTTGTTTCTTAACCTCTATCACTACATAGACTCAGCAACAATAACCTAAACCACACCTTAACAGTTTAACATTTATCTTTAATGTTATTTTGTTAAAATAAGCATTTATTTTGAAGATTATTTATTTTATTTATGATTAGATACTTTCATTATTTTATTAAACCTTTCTTATCATCACTTATCTTAACATTAACTTGTTTAAAGGTGGATTAATAGCCTCCAAAGAAGTTTTGTGCTTCTTGGATCTAGCTTTTGCTAGGCAATCCACCCACCTACCATAGTAACCAACCATTTTCTACTTTTTATCTTATCTGTAGGTCATCCTCCCTAGACAAAGAGGATTATCTACAACCATCTAGATCATGGAGTGCAAACCACATCTAATTTCTTCTACCTCACCCTTCTTTTAAGTTTTACTCTCTTTAAAATGAAAATAAGCAAAAAAAATAGTGAAAATTTTTGGCACACCCGGTGGGACCCTTGAGTCTTTTCTTGGGTTCATAGTTTTCATTTAGGTGAATTTATTCTTGTTTTATGCTCATTTAAATGAAATAAAAATTTATTTTAGGCTTAAAATTCACCTTTTATACATTGTTTTCTTGCATAGTTAGCTCATATAGCTTAATTAATCAAGTAAATTAATTGTATCCTCACTTATTTACACACATAAAACTAAACCACTCAAACCAAATAAAACATCAAACACTTGACATAAGGCCCGAATAGGATTTCACTACCTAGCAGTAAACCTTCACCCTTAACTATCATAATTAGATGTCATTACCAAGAGGATAAACCAAAACACAATTCTCTAATTGAGTATAATCTCTGGTATTCAATATATCTTGGCTAAGCACTTGACACCCTTATCGCTATGATGTGTGAAGTGAGGGGCTATGTACCAATATCAAGCCATGTATCGATACCAATATAGATAATTTTGATCATCTAAACTACCTGAAACCATTCATATATTGTCTATCTAGTACCCTTTTCAAAACCAAAGTTAAGTCACACTTCTAAAAACTTAAGGCATAACCCACAAGAGAGATAAAAAGAACCTTAAGATTTAACATGCTTTAGTGTGTGTTTTATCTTTTTTTACTTTTCTTGTCTTATCTTTGTTTGATTTGTGAGTAATATAAATCCCTTTGGAAATCTTCCACCACCTTGCCTTCATCCACCTTATCTCCATTTCCTTGTTTAATGGGGAACACCCCTTTATTTTCTCTATGAGATATTCACTTTGTTAAACTCCTAGAAGACAACCTCTTGCCTTAGAGTGTTACATTGCTTGAATATCCACTTGTGCTCCTAACCTTACCTATAACCAATCCAACCTTCCCTATAACCAACCCAACCTTACCTATAACCAACCCAACCTCACCTATAACCAACCCCACCTTGCCTACAATCAATCAAATTTTAGCTACAACTAACCAAAAACCTCCTAACACTTAAGGGCAACTGATTAAAATTGGATCATGTGACTATCCATCATAGCCTTATCCTAATCTTAAACATGGGTACCATGGCTCTACTCATGACATGATTCTTATGGACACTTTTTGTCCCTTATAAGATGAATCCCCATGGACATTATCACTTAAACCTATTTTACCCATCATTAAACTTCTTGTGTTATGGTTTTACCTCCATAAAGGTAAGCCTTAGGCCTATATAAACTAGTCCATGCATAAAATAAGCATAAAATTAAAATTGCCAAAATATCACTCAGGTCAAAAATCTCTATCATTGTAGATTATTCCCTTAAAGGACAATTGCTTAACACTACCAATAATTGCTTAAAAAGGTAGATTGATCCCTTGAAGGATAGTTATCAACATAAACAAATCCAAATATTAGACCACTCGCTTGAAGGATGGTCAAGTCAAACTTTTTTCAAGCAAGAAATCACTTGGAATCTTCCCTCATTGATCAACTTTCCACACCCATCCAAAAAAAAATCAATCCATCCCCATAAGAAGGTTACACCATCAATCATCCACTTATTCCTTCCATCTCCCTTTTACCCTCTATCAATCAAGGGATTTTGAGATTACTTAAGACTACATGATCAAGCTACCTTTTTTTAACAAATGAACTAATTATAATGCAAAGCATGAAAGGGGCATATTCATAAGCCCACCCATCTTGCAAATATGGTCTTTGTCAATTAGAGAATTTAGCCTCCTTCTACTTTAATGACTACTTATTAAGGCATATGTCTTCTCTTTTTTTAGTCATTGAAATATCAACCACCAAATTTTCACCTTTTCACTAAGAAATGGGTCCCTTTTTACCAAACCAAGTGGTACACCAAATTGGGGCAACCTATTTGAACAACATCCAACCAATCTTTTTCAATCAACCACATTACCACAACCATACACTCATTAGAGAGTGCCTTATTAACTACCAACCAACTAAACCAATTATCCTCAACTTGGTCATTTGGTCCTACCTTTTGCACTTTTTGTGACCAACCTTTCCTTAGTCATTTTGTCCTACCTTTCACACTTTTTGTAACCAAACTTTCCTTGGTCATTTTGACTTCACCAAATACCTTTCCATACTTGAGAACCTTATAACCATGCCCTACTTTTGTGCACCAACCATTTAAGTACCTCAGATCATGACCCATTTACAATCCTGACACCTACGACCTATTTTATTTTCATAGGCTAACCCAATTTTTGGACCCCTATGAATCTAAACACCTAGCCTAAAAGACTTGAGTTTATAGGAGTAACCCATATCAAATATGCCTAATGTTGTGGCTTGGTTACCCTATCACTTGTCTTTCTAGTGCCAACCCTATTTTACCAATTACCTCAACTATGGAAACTTAGCCTATATGTGATTTATGATATTACACTTAGTCATATTTTTTGTACCTATTCATGCTTAAATGCCTAACCAACCAAACCAAATTTGTCACCCGCCTATCCAACTTATCAAACATGTACCTAATTCTATTTCAGCTCATTAATTCTTGGTTTGAGGGGGAACACCTCCTCCCATACTTGGGGCATCTAACCTTCTAGCAACCATCAATTTTTATTTTACATCTTGCTGACACAAACTACACAATAAAAAGGGGGTAAAATGTAAACGCTAAAAAACCATATACTACGGCTCTAGATGTCATATTACCATTTAAACCACCCCTTGGCCCCCCTTTATTAAATTATTTATTAAACAACCCCTTTCAGCCATTTACCCCTATAGCTAGTTTAATTATTCAATTAAATTAGTTAATCCTATTTTCCACCTCACCTGCCCAAACCCATGGCTAACCTATCAACACCTAGCCTAGAGACCATTTCTACCCTAGAATTTAATGCCCTAACCACCTAGAATTATTCCTCACACATCCCCATGCCCCTTTAAATACCTTTGGACCATTTCCTAATCACCAATCATTAGTGAAAATGGCTAATGTTAGCCATTTTGACCTCTTCTCCCTAACTATCGATGATCTATTCTTGATCAATGGTGGTTGACTAGGACCGTTGATGGTTACATAACACTAGACCAAGACCCATGTCCATAAGGTTGAATGTTAGAGGATGGAATGGGATTGCTCAGGGTAAGAGATAAATAACTCTTGGTAAACTAGAACTAAACTAAAACTAGTCTAGAGACTCAGTAAGCACCTCATCATCTCAACATAAAGGACTCAAGTATTATCACTCTATTTTTATAGCTTTAGGCTCTCAAGTAGTTTCAACTCAACTCTAGGTTTATTTAGGACAAAAAAAACCTAAGCTAAGTATCTTTTATTTTACACAAGTTCATTAGTTTAAGTTTTAGTAGCTTAAGCCTAAAATCATTTATAACTTCTACCCATATGCTCTTTGGTGATTGGATTTTTGCAACTCTAGACAGTGCCTCTTCACAAGACACTCATTGACCACTCTCAGCCATTTGAGTGTCAACACCCTAACCTATTTATCTCTAAGGCTCCCTCTTACCTTCATGACCATTAACCAACCTAAAATAACTTACCAAAACCCTTTTAAAACTCACCCACAGTCGCTTTTTCACTCAAGATCAATTTATCAAAAACCCACAGTGACCACCAATGATCATTTTTGACCATTAGCGGTCACTTATCAATCGGTGATGGTTAACCCTGACCACCAATGGTCATACCTTAACTGACAATGATCACTTTTTAACTTAAACCACCCAAAATATAAATATAGAGAGCACATATTCACCTCAACTAAAAACCCTATTTCATAACGTCTATCACTACACAGACACAACAACAATAACTTGAACCACATCTTAACAATTTAGCATTTATCTTTAATGTTATTTTGTTAAAACAAGCATTTATTTTGAAAATTATTTATTTCATTTATGATTAGACACTTTCGTTATTTTATGAAACCTTTTTATTATCAACCCTTTCTTAACATTAACTTGTCTAAAGACAGATTGACAACCTCCAAGTAAGTCTTGTACTTCTTAAATCTAGCTTTCGCTAGGCAATTCACCCACCTACCTTACTAACCAACCATTTTATAGTTACTATCTTATCTATAGGTTATCCTCCCTAGACAAAGAGGAGTATCTATAACTTTCTAGATCATAGAGCGCAAACCAAATCCAAGTTGTTATACCTCACCCTTCTTTTAAGTTTTACTCTAATTAAAAGGAAAATAAGTGAAAAAAATAGGGAAACACTTCCAATTTAGAAAGACTAAGATAAGATCAGTTACTAACATTTAATTGAGCTAAATAAACATAGTTTGACACTCCTATGTCCATTCAAACTTTGTATGTTTATGTAGAATTTTCCATTGGTGTACATATGGCTATGTATCCTTTGATGATTTTTTGGTAATATCCTATATGACCCAGAAAGGTTAGCACTTTTATTGATCTAGTTGGAGGTGGCGTCCCTATTATAAATACAATATTCTCCTAATTAATTATAATTTCATCACTACATATGAAATGACCCAATAAAACACTAAAATGTGTGAAAAATAATCATTTATTTAGATTCAATGCAATGCATAGGGTTTGACACCACTCTAGCATTAGGCGTAACTTAGATAAATGATATTTGAATAAAGAGAAGACAACCCAGTAATCCAAATAGAATTCAATAAAACCATGAATAAAATATTTAAATTTAGTTACCACTATCATAGAGAAAATTATTGGACCATTCTTGAGATGAAAGGGCAATACCTTATATGGAAATGAACCCTATTTTGTTAAGAAAAGCTACTTTATCCTAGTTTTCCTTTGCAATCAAAATTTGATGGTATCTATTGAATCCATCTATGAATGAATATACCTCATGGACTATAATTGATTTAAGGCCCTCATCTATGAATGGTATAGGAAATGGATCATTAATTTAAGCATCATTTAGTTACATGGTAATATCCACATACCCAAATCTCACTAATCTTATTTGGTTGTACTACCATGGGGCTTATCCAATATGCCTTTTTTACTAGATAGATGATCCCTACTTCTTACATGTGATCCAACTCAACCGTTAATTTTATCTTTATGTTGGGATTCAATCTATATGGACACTTTTTAATAGGCTTAGCACACTCTTTCAATTTAATGTGCATTTCCCTAATGATGGATTTACACATTTGACTTTTGTAAGCTTATTTGGAAAGACATGTAGATAATCTCTTAGTAGGTACAATGATTTTAAAGTCTGATTATGATTCCATTAGTCTCCCAAAGTCATAATTTTGGGTACAAAATCTATTCCAATATTTTCCTCAATATTCTTCGATGCTTCTTCATATAATTTTTTTGATTTACTAAGTATGGATTCTTGTAGAGTTCATTATCATTTCCTTTTTAGAATGTTTATATAGCATGGTCTTTTTTCCTCCTTTTATTTTATGATTTAAACTCTTATTGGCTCAAATTTTCACTCTAGTTTGAAGAAGCCTTATAGGTTTAAGTCACCATCATTATCAATGGATTCTATCAAATCATTTGTAATTATATTACAAGGTTTAAGAAGAGGTTGTTCTTATTTACTATCCTTGTAGTTTTGTATTTCTTTGTTTAGGTCTTAGGTTGATTTTTGTTACAATGACAAGTCTATCTTAGTTCCAAAGTCTTCTATCCACCCATAGCATCCCAAAAATTTCAATTTTTATAGTGCATTGTGCACTACTAAACTTTCATCTTCAAAACCAAAAGTTTGGATTATTTTTTTTTGTAACTATGTCTAACATTTAGTTTCCCTTCTGCACTCATAATATATATACCACATAGTTAGAAGTGGTGCTAGAGTATTACTAAAAATGTGTAAATGATATATTAGCTCAATGCATTTATTAACATGTAGTTATGGAAAATAATCTTATTGGAATAATGTCCACTCTCCTTCAATAGTGTGTGGAAACTAAAATCATTATTATAAAAATTTAAATGCTTCATCCCATGGTAACCAAGATTTTCTATGGATTTCTCACCATGTTGTAACAATTCCTTTGAAAGCATAAATGAGTGCGTTGACTCTCTAATCTATATCAGTTACATGGTGATCCAACCTAAAGATCAATTATTGAGATCATATGTCATAAAATATTTTGATAATTGGCATTCTATGGAAAATACCTCATATAGGATGTACCTCATGATATCCTCTAGCCCAATTTAACATATGTGTGTTTGAGTCACCACTTATTCAATATGTTGTTTCCCAAGGTAGGACACTTTCTAGAGTAGGTTCTATATAATCCATTATGGTTTTACTTATATTATATAGGAAATCTACCTTTGAATTATTTTTATATCATATAGAGAAAGAGGTACATCATTCTATTTGAAACTAAAGAGCCAAAGACTTTGTTAGAACTAGCTTGTAGACTAGTTGCTCTATTATTTGTGAATGTATGTGTTTCTCAAGTTGTAGTTTACAAAGCTAATGTTTTAAAACTCAAAGAGCATTTTGTTTTATATCTACACTTACTTTGAACTAACTTTTATTTCTTTATGCATAAATTGACTCTAATTCTAATAGAATAACATATGAATTCTACTTAAATTTGTTCAATGGAATGATAACTATCTTATCCCCCTGGTATGACTCTAATTGATTGTGCACCATGTTAATAGTAATTTGCCCATCATAATCCCATTTTTTATTGATCAAGGGAGGATAATGGGTCTTCTTTTTTTTCATATCGATAACCTCAAAGTCTCCTCATAGACTAATCTCAACAAATTTAATCTCCACATCTTCAAGGCAATCAATTAGCTCTACTCTCATATAATATCCAATACTGAGAGTCATAGGATTGTACCTCAAGGTTGGCCTACTAATAGAATCCCAAGTAGATCTAGGAATCATGTTGATAGTACTCCCGAAATTGAATACTATATTAGGGATTATAGACACTCATTTTTTTGCCATTTTCATGTATAGACTAGGTATCGAATTAATTTCTATTAAATAATGCAATTTAAGCCTAGAAATAACCTAGATTATCTAAATTCATTTGTATAAGAGATTTAATTTCCCATACACGTTTTGAGGCTTACTTACTTTGGGTATTACCCTATATGCACTAATAACCTAGCTTGGATTCAACCCTAGTCAAATTATGACCTAGCAAATTGACATTTTTGGCTTGTTGATCTGTTAATGTAAAACATTTAAAATAATTCATAAAATCCAAAAACCCTAAGCAATATTAATTCAAAATAAAATCTAAATTAGCTTACTTAAGTAAAAATTATAAGTTGAAATAGGGAATTACCTTTATGAAAAAAAAGGAATCTTTTAATAAACATGAGGTCAAATTCAAGGAAGCTAATAATATCTTTTATTAATTCCTAAAATTCCAAGAAAAGGTGAGTCACAATCTCATGAATATATTCTATGAGTTTTCATGACAATAAATATCTTTTATGAGTTGTCAAGCCTTCATAATTGGTTTGACCCAACCCAGGGTTAACCTAAACTTGACCAAAGTTAATTTTGAATTAATCAAGGTTAAAACTAAACCTAACCACCATAGGGTTAGAGTTAGTTTTAAGACCTATAAATACAAGTGTCATCACTCTATCCAAAGAAGCTTTTATTTGTAAGGTTATTCTATAAGAATGACTTCAAAAAACCTCACAAGTAATGTTATAATTCCAAACTGATTTAAGAATCTTCACATCAAGTCAAGCCAAAATAAGAAAAACCACATGTGGTCTTAGCAAAGTGACACCAAGATGGATAATTCATTTATCAAATCCTCTTTTACCACAAACTAAGCAAGAACATCTTCTATGCCAACAAGTAAACCTTAGTTTTGATAAGGGAGGTAATATTATTGCATTTTTTTATATATTATTTATAGTTTTACTCATTGTGTTAAGATCAACCTAGTACTTAGTAAATATTGGTTTATTTTTCATTGAATTAATATACTTTAGTTCTCATTTGATTCATTAACAAGGAATTAATAACATTTATTGCTCTTTCAATTCCTAAAGTTATATAATAGTATGTTCAGTGGGACCACACACCCCATATGGACTAGGTGAATGATGTGGTACCTTAAAAATTTATAAAAATATCACTTACATCTTCAAGTTTTGATTTATATGATTATAATTCTTGTCATTTTCTTTTATCACTAATTGATAACTTCACCTTACTAATCAACGACTTCACCTATTTTATCCTTTGTTTTACAATAATTTATTTTCCAAAAATTAATGCCTTTACAATTATTCTATGGTGAAATTGATTAAATTTTCATGTAAATTGACCTATGTGTAAATGGCTACATCAACAAATGCAAACAATGACTTCAATCCAGCATATCGATGATTGTGCTAGGTATATTTACTTATGATCTCAGTGACTTCACCTTATTTTAAGCCATAATTAATGAATTTTCCTAGACCAATTGGTGACTTTGATCCTATCTAATGGTGAATTTACTAGATACCTAATTTTATCTATATTATTCCATAAGAAATTAGTGAATTCACTCTATTACAAAATTGATGACTTCGCTCTACGTAAACAAAACTTGAGAGTTAAAAATGAAAAGTTGTTTATTGGTTGGATTTTTTACATAAAAATAAGATAACCCCATAACATTTTTTTATGAACCTAAGTGGAAAAAATGGAAGTCTAAACACTTCTAAAATTTCATTCACACTTATGTTTTAGTGCTTAAAATTTACCTAACCAACTCATCTTTTCACATTTCAAGTTTTACAAGAGCAAACAGGGCCAAGGAGTCAAAAATTAATTCACATATGATTTAGTGCTTTTAAAACAAACATCCACTTTAGATTAGAGATATTAAGATATTTTATTTTTGTTTATTCATTGTTTTTAAATTACTTTCAAAGTTATTAGATTAATATTTTTTTCTAAAACAAACTTTATGCGTATGATCTTCCCTCATCCCCTTTAGGGAACTTAGGTGATCAAAAGTGCTTTATTGATTTCCTTGTTTATTTATCCTAGAATAGAATAAATGCCACATATGTTCTCTACAAGCTTTGAGTGACTTGAGTGATCTAGAAATGACCTCTAAAGTTCTTCCAATTTTCATTTGTTTATTTTTATTCATTGGCTTATGGGCCAAAGTTCATCACCTCCTCACAAGTTATTTAAGGTTTCATTGACCTGGGGTTTCATCTCCTATCATCATAAAAACCCCACTCCATAGTGGGGTATATAAATTTAACACATGATACTAAGACTGAATAGTGTTTGAGCATTAGCCTACCAATCTTAATGAAAACCTGGATTAGTTTACACTAAACATCAAAGTTCACTAAGCAGTACAGAACTGAAGTAGTTGTGCAAAGGAATAAACCTTTACATATCAAGTTAGTGAATTTGAATCTAATTGGCATGATGTGATATTGTGTTAGCCATACTTGTGACCATTTAGATCATTATGAAACTTAAATATTTTAGTAAACCCCACTTTACCATGGAATATATTGCCAAATGCTGAGTGCTTCACACTTTAATTTAATGCCATGTACCAATACTTGAGAGTCAAAGTGGGGATTAAAAAATCTACCTACATGTGCTCTTAAATTTTTGTACTAACACTAATTCATTTTAAGAATTGGTATTGTTGTCTCCAAATCTTGCACCCTAGAAGAGGGTTGTTTATGCCTCCTCCAGATTTGGGCAACATTGGGACATTTCCAGACTTCTGGGTGTACCTACAAGTGTAAATTAACCTCTAGGATAAATGGATAGCTCCCTATATTAGCTTTTTTGTAATAAAAAAAATTGAACTAGCTTTATTGGATGAAAAGGGTCAAAAATTTGCATAAATGAAAATCCTAGTCTAAAATGGTGATACACCAAAAGTTATTATCCACACGTATGCCCTATACTTTTGCACAATACAATAGAATACAAGCCTATTATTCAAGATCTAGAAGATTGCAACATAAATATTTCAATGTAGAGACAAAATGAATGAGATCACATAAGGTAAGTAACTAGAAAGACAACCTATATAGTCCAAAAAAGGATTACACATATGCAAAATCTCATACAACTAGAATGAACTCTACATGACCTGTTGGACCAAATATTTACTCAAAATCATGAAAGATAGAGAAAAAAAGGATATAACATCACTTTCGATCACTCTATGTCTCTTGCATGCCTAGTCAAATGTCTAGAACTTAGAAATAAAATAGACTTATATTTCTTTTCTCAAAGGCAAGAAATGGCAAAACATTATAATAGGGCTTCATCGTACTATCTGTAGATGAAATAATAATAGCCTAAGTGTCTTATTTATAGAAAAGAGAGAGAGATAATGGAGGTCCCTTACACCAAAGAGAGGAATCAAATCTGTTGGAAGTCATTGTCCTCAGCTGTAACTAATTTTTGCCAATGATGCTTATTAGGGCACTCTGAGTGATCTATGCCACCTTCTTGAACACCATGGGCTCACCCCTCTAAAGATTCTTCCCAACCACTTCTCTTTAGCTTGTCAATTTATGTAATGGCTTGGAAAATATCTCTTTCATTTAGTTTGGCTTTGTCCTTTCTTTTTGATTGGTCCTCAAGGAATGACCCAGATCATGGTTCTGTGTCATCGATTAGCCATTTGATCAAGCTCATATGCTAAGTAGTTCCAAAAATCTAATTTGCTTCTGTCTAGACCCTTTCAAGTTTTTTGAATTACTTCACTTATAAAAATCATAATTCAAGCACTTGTTTAAACTTGATTTGCATTTGCAGACCCATTTATATTTTCTTGCCTACTTTACTTATAAAACCTTATAAGCAAAGCACCTTGAGAAACCTAGTTTGCATTGCCAAGACCCTTTCAGGTTTTCCAAGCTCTTATACTTATAAAATTAATAAGTCAAGTACCTTGGGAAACCTAATTTGTACTACCAATAGTTAGTTATCCACCTTATATTTAACATCTTGCAGCATGTCATGCATCGACCCAACGGCTAGTTATCCATCTTAAATTTGACATTCTATGCCACGTCATGCATCGACCTAATGGCTAGTTTCCCACATTAAATTTGATGTCCTAGGGCACATCATGCATTGACTTAATGACTAGTTTCCCACCTTAAATTTTATGTCTTGTGACACATCATGCATTGACCCAATGGCTAGTTACCCACCTTAAATTTGACATCCTACGGCATGCCATGCAATTCAATTGGGTTTATTGCTCAGGCAATGGCTTGACAATTTTCTTGAAGTAATTCCTTCAGAAAAAATTCTAAAGGACTTCTTTTAGGAATTTTGTTTTTGGGCTTTGGCTAAGCCAAAGGTCACTTCACGAACCTTCCTTGAAAGACACTTGGAGGAAAGTGTCCTTCAAAAAAGTTTTAAAAGACACCCGAGGGGGAACAAAAGCCCCTTCAAAAATGTTGAAGGCCATTTATAACAAAAATGGACCTTCAAAACGTTTTTGAAGGACACCCTTTGGGAAAAAGGTCATTCACAAAAAATTTGAAGGGTATCTTGGAAGAAAGTGTCCTTCAGAAAAGTTCTGAAGGACACCTAGACCAAAAGAGACCCTTCAAGAAAATTCCCAAAGGTCAATTGGACAAAAAAGGTCCCTTTGAAAAAAATTTGAAGGGGCATTTGGGAAAGGGATAAGGTAAAAGTTCCCTTCAAAAATGTTTTGAAGGGACATTTGGGCAAAAAGTGCCCTTCAGACCTTCAAAACTTTTCTAAAGGGCACTTCAGGGCTAAGGCAAACAAGGGGCTAAGGAAAAATAAAGCCAAGGGAAAAAACAATGAAGGGAAAGTAGAACAAGGAAACACCAAAGTAGTAAAGGTCCAATCATATAAAATGAGCAAGGAAGAATGAAAACTAGTTGAAGAGGAAACACAAACTAGCTATACAGAAAAAGGGGCAACATTTTGGCAATTTTCAGGGGAGACATGCCTGGTATGTCTAAGACCATCTACCTACATCCTTCCATTGGGTATGGAGTCACACAAGGAAAACAAAATCCAAAAATAACAAACCCATGGCTGAGAGAAAATATAGGAAAAACACAACAAAGCAAACATAAGGAAAAAAAACCCTGAAAGGGAAACACCTATGCTACAAAGCACTTAGGCAAAATAAAAATAGTAAAGGAAACACACAATAATAAGTATTTATAAGACATGGCCAACAAAGTCTAGAAGTAAGACTTCAAGTGGATCTCATTCACTAGAATAGGAAGCTCTTCTTCATCCATCTTGGATAGCTAAATGGAGTTTTTTTTGCTTACATTTGCTGATGATGTAAGGACCACTCCAAAAATTATCAAACTTTGTATGTCTACCTAGTTTTTCTCTATCCTCATCCCATTTAAATACTAAGTCACCTTCTTTGACCACTCTTTCCCTTGTTATTTTTTCAAAGGATTTATTCAGGAGAACTTGATGGTGTTCTAAAGCTTTGTGTGCATCATCTCTTGCCTCTTATAGCTACATTAATTTTACCAATCTATCTTCCATGGGAGTGTTTTCAAGTAATTCCAGATGTTGTGTAAGTTCTAAGGTAGGGAGCTCTTGTGATATGGATATCCTAGATTCTCTCCCATAGACAAGTACAAAGGGAGAATTACCAATTGACTTCTTGGGAGTGATTTTTTATGCCCATAAGGTTGTCTTGAGCTTGCTATGCCATGCTCTTTGATTTGTTTCCAACATCCTCTTGATTATTTTGATGAGGTTCTTATTGGTAGACTCATCCAATCCATTACCTTATAGGTAGTAGTTGGATGAAGTACTCAAATGAACCCCACTCTTTACTGCCTAGTTAAAAGTCTTAGCACTTATAAAGGCAAGTGCATTATCTGAGATGATGACATGAGGAGCTCCAAACTTTGTCACAATGTTGTCATAGAACTCTAAGATATAACCTTCAATGCAATAGCCTCTACCCACCTTGTGAAGTATTCTATAGCAGTCACTATCCATTTGTGTCTAGCACTTGATAGAGGGTTAATCATGCCAATGAATTCAAAGCCCCATTGCATGAAAGTCTGGTCCACTTGAACATGATTCAATGGAAGAGTTGCAAGTTTTAGTTTACCAATGAAGAGATCACATTGAGGACAAACCTTAACCCAATGGTAATAGTACTTAAAAAGACTAGTCCAATAATAACTAGTTCTCATTCTCTATTCAGCTATTGTTCTAAGAGAGAAGTGACCACCATCTGCTCCATTATGGAACTTTTGTAGTATCATATCAAATTGATTATTGTTAATGCATCTTATAAATACATTATTCACATCCATTTTAAAATAATGCAATCCACAAGACAATAAGGAATAGCTTGTAGCCTAAAATACCTCCTTTGAGATTTGTTCAAGCCATTGGGACACTCACCATTTTAAAGAAAACCAATGATGTCTTGTATCCAAATTTGATTTTGCATTTAATCAGTTGGCTAGGTTTGAACATGATTGACCAAAGCTTGATCCTTTGGCTCTTGAAAATCAGATGATAATCATTCACACAAACCTCTTCCTCTTACCAAGTTACCTTAATTTCAATGTCACATTCTATCACTTTCATGATCCATCTAGCTCTCTTTTCATTGAGATCCTTGATTAGGAAGAAATCCTTGGTGCTAAGATGGGAAACCATGACATGAATATTTTTCTTAGAAACCATATGCCTAAATTTTTTTAATCCTCTAATGATGGTTAAGTCTTGCTTCTCCACAAAATAATATCTTACTTCATACTCCTCTAATCCTTGGCTAAAGAAAGCAATTATATGCTTAACATATTCATCATTATTTTTCATAAGCATAGCTAAGATTATGTCAAGGTTAGCAAAGGTATATAGTATGAAATATTTAGCAAAATTAGGATTTAAGAGAGTAGGAGATTCTGCAATTGCTTTCTTGATTGCTTCAAAACTGCTCTTACCTTTCTTTATCCAAGTAAAAACTTAATTATTTTTTATCATGGTTTTGATAGAATTAACCAAAGATACAAATTTTGGGATAAACCTCCTTAAAAAATTTATTTTCCCAAAGAATCTTTGCAACCCCTTCTTGTGTTAAGGCAAGGACAAGCCTATAATAACTTGAATCCTTTCGGGGTCAATAGATAAGCCTTATTTTTAAATAACATGACCCAAAATCTTACCTTTGTGGATAGCAAATATGTACTTATGTGGATTGAGGTATATGCCATACTCCCTACATTTCTCAAACACTTTCCTTAGATGTCCCATATGATCAACAACATCCTTTGAAAAAATATTTATATCAAGGTAAATAAGTAAAAACTTATTGATTAAACCTTTGAAAGTCATGTCCATTGCCCTTTAAAATGTAGCTCTAGCATTAGATAAACCAAATAGAATCTTCTTGTAGGCAAAGGTCCCCCACTTGGTGGTGAAGGTAATCTTGAATTGATCCTCATCATTTACCAATATTTGATTATAACCTAAATAACCATCAAGAAGTGAGAAATGTTGAGAACCTGAAACAACTTACATAATTTGTTCCATGGATGGGAGTGGATAATGCTCCTTGAGAGGCTCTCTATTTAGATCTCAATAATACACATAAAGTCTGATTTCTCCATTCTTATTTAAAATCAGCACAAGGTTGAATACCCAATTTAAGTGCTTCTATCTTGGGATTGATAGGCCTTTGCTTTTGTCTTACCGGTTTAGCTCCAAGATCCAAATCAATGGTGTGATGGGATAGACTTGGACCAAACCCTTTAAATTCCTTGTACTCCCAAGTAAAGATGTCATGAAAATATTTGCATAATGAAATAAAAGCTTGCCTTTCTAGCTGAGAACATACCTTGCCAATCTTCAAAATTTGTCTTTGAAAATCAAAACCCTCTCATAGTTTTTCTCCTTTTTTGACATGCTCATTATTTGATTATTATTTTGATCATCCTCATTGAAGACACTCTCCAAGGTAATTAGTCCTTTGGGTATTTTATTTGTCTTCATCTATATAATTTTATCTTCATAATAATCATGTCACCTCTTTTGATTTCTTGAGGAGAAGCTTGCCTCATTTTGCAATAAGTGTGCAATGTGTCCATCACTTTCAAACACTTGCCATGACACTTCATTATCTAGAATTAAATGTCTCACAATGATCTTGATATGCTATTTATCCTTCTCATTTTCTACATCAACAACTGAGTCAAAATATGCTTCTATTGTAGCTAATTTTATCAGCATATTTATTCAAGTCTCTTGGTATGGGTTGTATGTTGAAGGCATCAAAGTATTCAAGTAGATCCCATAACCTATGATTATAGGGCATAATCAAGGGTTTTTTTCTTTATATTAACTTCTTAATTGATGAATAACCAACTCACTATCTCTATAGAATTTTAAATTCTTGATTCCTCTCCCATTGGAGACTACGAACTAGGCCTTCATATTCTACCACATTACAAGTGGAGCTGAAGTGAAACTTATAAGAAGAGTATTAATGATTCCTTAATGGAGAAACTAACATGATGCCAACTCTTTCACCTATTTTTTCCTTGAACCATCAAAGAACACTTCCCACATGCCATCAAGTTCATGATCCTCATTGGTGGGTGAAGGAATTGGAACGTTCTCTTCATGCATACAATAAACTCCCAAATAATTATCCTCAATGAAAGTGTAAGGATCAAGGACATATGTTTCAATGTTGTTATTGTCAAGATAAAGATCAAAAATACCTTCAAGAGGGGAAGATGTTTCACCATCCAGGATCGTTTCTTCTTCCTTATTGATTAGATAATTCTAATTTGACATTGTCTCCAAGTATGGCTCAATGTGGAACCTTTCTCATTGTCTTTATAGTTACTTTGGTCCCATACATTGTCCTAAAAGCTAGAAAAGAGAAATCATTAGAAAGGTATCCTCCTATCTTGGCTATGAAGTCCCTTGACAAGCATATAAAAAAAGTATGCTGGAAGGTCCACCACCATAATGTCTTGCATGATAAGGAAGCTTGGACAACCATATAAAAATACTTTCAGACCTTTGACCAATCCTACCATATTGGTTAGAATATCATATAGTTATAACACACCCTTGCTATATGGCTCATAGTTCAAACCCAACTTATCAACCACTACTTTAGGCATGACAATAGTGCTTACTCCACTGTCCATAATACATTTTTGGACCAGCTTGTCTCCCATAATGAGTATGAGGTAGAAACGTATAGGGTTTTTAGCCTTGTTTGAGGGATCTAAAAGATGATTTGGAAATTTTTTGAGAGCCACACCATTGTTCTTTGAAACTTGAGGAGTCACATGAATGCTTACCAACTGCTCTTGCAAAAGCTCTTTTTGGCCAAATATATGCAAGACTTTCCAAAGGGATATACTTGCCTTGGTGCTCTTTAATGAATCAAAAGTGTTTAGAGAGGGATAATTCACCTTCTCTAACATTTTTTATGATAACAAGGGAGCTTTATTTTACTACATTATAATCTTGGCAGCCCCACTTGCATTCTAATTTTGTTGGGAAACATGACTTGCAACAAGTGCAACACTCTGACTGACACTTGGTGGACTTAGAGAGGCATCGCTTGGAGCTACCCATGGTTCTTATCCTTCTCCCAATGCTATCTTCTTAGCTCTTGTATTATATGCAATTAGTATTCCTTAAGTCAACACAAAATCATCTTTTGCTTGGAAATTCATCATTTTCACACTTGGGCTACTACCTTGTCCATGACTATCCCTTTGGCTAGGACATGCTTCTTCTATTGTTATGTAGGGATTAGTTTCATCTTATGTTGTCAAAGTATGGCTGGTTCCTCTATAATCATGTAGAAATTGACCTTGAGGCTACCCCCATTGGTCCAAATGATCCTCTCCTTACACTAGATTTATATGAACTAAAACAACAACATTTATGAGAGGAGTAGAATTTAGATTGTATGCATTGAACTGCCTACTATAACCTTGTTGATTTTGTCCTATCCCTTGATAATTGTATTGATATGGAGCTATATATCCTTGTTGAGGATAATATTATGTATTAGGATGAGCACTTGCCTAATATTGAGCTTTTTTGAGCTGAGCTCTTAATGATCTAATTTCTTCATCCTTGTCCACAACATTATCCACCTTCTTGGGAAAGGCTCTTGGCTTCACATTGGCATTAAGAACTTATAACATGCTTGGAGATTCAACTGAATTTTGGGATAACAAAGGCATGGAAACTCTTAGAGGAAGTTTTCTAGCCTAAATTAAGATATCTCAACCTCAATTACTAGCTCTTATGCACCTAGAAGAGTGAATCCTCCCATTGATTACAACATAGAAACAACATCGGTACCAATCCCTTTGAGGTATATTGGGAACACAAATCTAGGAGGAGGTCTCATTATTGGTGGCATCTTATACCATGTTCTTTGAAATCTCTCATTTAAATCTCCCATGGATTCATTTGGACCTCTTCTTATTACATTTAGTTGATGTATTAGGGAAGCATTATCACTATTATTTTCAAATCTTGTCACCAATAGATCTCCAAAGGTATCCCAACTTGTAATTCATCCCCCTTCCAACGTTCTATACTAGTCAAGTGCTTTGCCGTTTAAAGACATATCAAGCAGCCTAATGGTTATGTTGGCCCTAGTGACATTATGGAAATTATAGAAATTAGAGATGTCTCTAATATGTTCAGATGCGGTAATAGGACCCTCTCCATTGAAACTAGGAAGAATTTTGGTAGCATTCAAAGGGATGGGGTCATATGCAAGAATTTCTATTAGGTTTTGGGCATTAAAAGTAGGGAAGGGTTGATGCTTATCCATGTCTTCTTGATTTTTAGTTTTTTCAACTTCTTGAACCTCTTCTTATTCTTCTTCAAAACCACCTTGCCTAGGCTCTCTAAGTGCTAGGAATGGTTTAGGATGTTATTCCTCAAAACGAGCTTTAGCTAGAGGTTCTTGGTCAAATATCCTAGATGACCTAGTGAGGACTATGAAGTAAATTATGGGAAATTTGGTCTAGAACCAAGAATTCTCACCCTTTAGAGTCACAAAATGTTGTATTTTAGAATACAATGATACTTGTCAAGACTAGCATTCACCTTGAAATGAAAATAATAAAGAATTTAGTCCCATTAGGCATGTTATAACTATTATCTCTAAATCTTGTACCCTAGAAGAGGATTGTTCAGGCCTTCTCCAAATTTGAGCAATGTTAGGACATGTTTAGGCTTGTGGGTGTGCCTATAAGTGGAAATGAACTTCTAGGTCAAAAGGGTTAGCTTCCTATATTAGCTTTTTTGTAATAAAATCTACTGAACTAGCTTATTTGGATGAAAAGGGTCAAAACTTTGCATAAATGAAAAGCCTAATCTAAAATGGTGATACACCAAAAGTTATTATCCACACGTATGCCCTATACTTTTGCACAATATAGTAGAATACAAGCTTATTCTTTGATATATATATATAAGATTACAACATAAATATTTCAATGTAGAGACAAAATGAATGAGATCACACAAGGTACGTAACTGGAAAGACACCCTGAATAGTCCAGAAAAGGGTTACACATATGTAAAATCTCATACAACTATAATGCACTATACATGACCTATTAGATCAACTCTTTGATCAAAAGCATGAAGGATAGAGAATATAAGGATAAAACATCACTTTTTGTCACTCTATGTCTCTTGCATGCCTAAGAAAATGTCTAAATCTTAGAAAGAAAATAGACATATGCTTCTTTGTTTAAAGGCAAGATAATGACAAAACATTCTAGTAGAGCTTCGTCGTAGTATCTGTAGATGAAATAATAATAGCCTAAAGGTCTTGTTTATAGAAAGGAGAGAGAGATAAGGGAGGTCCCTTACACCAAAGAGAGGAATCAAATATGTTGAAAGTCATTGTCCTCAATTGCAACTAATTTTTGCCAATGATGCTTATTAGGGCACTCTGATTGATCTGTGTCACCTTCTTGAATTCTATGGGCTCACCCCTTTGAAGCTGCTTCCAAACCACTTCTCCTTGGCTTTTTTATTTATGCAATGGCATAGAAAAGGTTACTTTCATTCAGTTTGGCTTTGTCCTTTCTTTTTGATTGGTCCTTAAGGAATGACTCAAATCATGGTTATATGCCATCGATCAGCCATTTGATCAAGCTCATAAGCTAAGTAGTTCTAAAAATCCAATTTTACTTATGTCTAGACCCTTTTAGGTTTTCTAAATGACTTCAATTATAAAACTCATAAGTCAAGCACTTACTTAAACTTGATTTGAATTTGTAGACCCATTTGGGTTTTCTTGCCTACTTTACTTATAAAACCTTATAAGTAAAGCACCTTGGGAAACCTAATTTGCATTGCCAAGACCCTTTCAAATTTTCTAAGCTCTTATAATTATAAAATTCATAAGTTAAACACCTTGGGAAACCTGATTTACACTACCAATAGCTAGTTATCCACCTTAAATTTGACATCTTGTGGCACATCATGCATTGACCCAACGACTAGTTATCCACCTTAAATTTGATGTCCTATGACACATCATGCATTGACCCAATGACTAGTTGCCTACCTTAAATTTGAAATCCTACGACACATCATGCATTGACCTAATGGCTAGTTTCCAACCTTAAATTTGATTTACTATGGCACGTCATGCATTGACCCAATGGCTAGCTTCCCACCTTAAATTTGATGTCCTATGGCACATCATGCAATTCAGTCAGGTTTATTGCTCAGGCAATGGATTGACAATTTTCTTGAAGTAATTCCCTTAGACTTTTGTCTAAAGGAATTCCTTTGGGAATTTTGCTTTCAAGCTTTGGCTAAACTAAAGGTCCCTTAGAGAACCTTTCTTGAAGGACACTTGAAGGAAAGTGTCCTTTGAAAAAGTTTTGAAGGACACCCAAGAGGGAACAAAAGCCCCTTCAAAAAAATTTGAAGGGCATTTCCCATGGAAATGGCCCTTCAGAACTTTTTCAAAGCATACCCTTTGGGAAAAAGACCCTTCAAAAAAAAATTGAGGGGTATCTTGGAAGAAAGTGTCCTTTAGAAACGTTTTAAAGGACACCTGGGCCAAAAGTGACCCTTCAATAAAATTCCCAAAGGGCACTTGGATAAAAAATGTCCCTTAAAAAAAATTATGAAGGAGCATTTGGGAAAGGTCTAAGGCAAAAGTGTCCTTTGAACTTTTGAAACTTTTTCGAAGGGCACTTTGGGGCTAAGTCAAAAAAGTGGATAAGGCAAAACAAAGCCAAGGGGAAAAAAAATGAAGGGAAATCAAAACAAGGAAAGACCAAAACAACAAAGGCCCAAACATAGAAAATGAGTAAGGAAGAATGAAAACTAGCTAAAGAGGAAACACAAACTAGCTATGCAGAAAAAGGGGCAACATGTATATTGATGGAATTTTTGATAGAATCTATACACACCTTATCAGTTTTAGGGATGCAACATGGACTTAGTGTTTTTTTATTTTCTTTTACTAGCATATGTCTTTGGGTCTAAAATTATTTATGTCAAGTTGAAATGGTACCTGACAAAATGGTAGTGGTAGATAACATCATAGAAGATAAATTCATTGATATTTAGTTATAGGAGATAACATAGCATGTATTTATCGAAGTTGGGTAATAATATAGTATACCATATAATCATAATTCACTAATATCTTTAGATCACTATATTTTGTAACATATATAAATCACCAAATTTTGTATCATATACAGATCATTGTATTCTTTTTAGCTTTTTATTTACTAGTTTCCTCTTCATATTTTGGTGTTTGATTTCTATAGTCTATATCTCAAATGTCTGCTCTCAATTCTCATAATAGGTTTTATTTCCACTTCTCAGTAAATTTATCATCTGACTTATTATGAATTGTCATTAAAAACTATTTTTAGCTTCTTATGAGTTATCCCAAAAAAAATTCAATATTCAATTTTTAGCTTTCTTTTTCCTTTATGTTGACATCAAAGATGTATTAGTATCACTATTTTTTAATCCTATACATTAACATCATAATTTTATGAAAAACACAATCCATTATGCATTTCTCATAGTTGTGACTGTAAAGATAGTGATTTCTTTTGCATGGAGCAAAATTGTCCCTAGGCTTAAACCCAATTTCCATAATTAACTGGACTCAACCATATTCAGTTATATTCATGTAGATTTTTTGCTATCATATGCATGATATACCCATTCTATGATTAGATGTTTTGTTCTTTGAATAGTGATCACTAAATTTATTGTATAGTTGATAAGCTACTAATCAAAGAAAGAGGAAAAAGACATTATTTAAGGCCTTCGCTTCTTCAAAGGCATCTCATGGAAAAAATGAAGTTTTAAGTAGAGTTGTAAGGATTATAAAGGTTATGCATGTGATTTTGACTAGAATATCCACTACATATCTTATACTTCATACTAATACATCATGTTGTTGTCACATAACCTAAAAATGTACATTTTTAGATTTCATGACTGTTGTTAGAAATGTGAACTCATTTGTTTTTAATGGTGCAACTTCTTGAAAATTAAAGTAGAATTCGGCATTAGATTAGAATACAAAAGTTTTTATCAGTCAAAGACTGGGATGATTTTGAGAGTTAGGGGAGGCCTTGGATTGGGATTATTTCACTTCTTAAAAGATACCCAGAGCATTTTGTTATTAATACAAGGTCTAAAAGATGAGTGATTGCAGAATTTGTATCATTGGTCTCTCTTATTTCATGATCCAAAAACTTATTGAGCATGAGATCAGTGAGCATAATTGTAATTTGCTTGCAATGGGTTAAGTCAAACAAATTTAGATACTTCACTAATATTTTCAGTTCAAAATATTAGTTTGGATGTTACTCATATAGATTGTTTGGTCAAATTTTGCATAGATTTGTTTGTTTTTTGCAAATTTGGTGTATTATGGTTCTTGCTACATTTATGTTACATTGTCAATTTTCCTATTTTTTTACTTGCTACATTTTATCTTTAAATGTTATGTCTATGCTATGTTTTCTCTTACTACATTTTCTCCCACTACTTTTTCTTCCACTACATTTTCACCATTACGTTATCACATAGTGTTGTTGAAATGAGTCAAAACCTTCATGTATTATACACCAATTTTTGAACTAAGAGGTGTTACATTGATAATTTTTTTCAATCATATGCCTTGGATTTTATTCCAAAACTATTCTTATACCACTTTTTTGAAGGAGTGTTGTTACGCTACCCAAATTGTTCTAAAATGTTTTGCTTATTTGAAACTCAAGTTGAAACCATTCATACTTTTTATTTCAAAAACATGTGATTATGATACTCATTTTGGTTTAGTTTACTTGCCTTTAAAAAATTTGAGTCTTTTACATTAAATTTGAATTTAATATTTCAAATTTTAGATCCTAAAATAATTAGGTCTACATTGAAGCCCCGTCTACTTTGGGCTTAGGTGGTCTACCTTTTTATGTTTGGATTATGTTACTTGGATTGATTTTTTTTTGTTTAGAAGATGTTTGCCTAGACTTAGAGGTGTTTTGTTATCCTAATTGTTGTTTCCATGTGCCTTGTTTAGATTTTGTTGTGTCAAGTAGCAAAAATGTCATAGTTCTATTTGCCAAGAGTCTTTTGTGAGCCAATTATTGAGTCTTTTCTTAACCAATTACCAAGTATTTTATGAGCCAATTATCAAGTTTGTTCCAAGATAATTAACTTAGAATTAGATTATTTTCCAATCCAATTCCTAAATTTAGATTGATTTTTCAAGTTCTTGTGTGAGACTACCTTATTTTCAAGTCTGGCTTCATGACTTTTGACCAAAGACCCAACATTTGTTTTCCATGCTAATGATTATAACCATATTTGGGTAAATCATTATCATTTAGACCTAGTTTATAAGTATATATTTGTGCCTTCTAACCAAATACCTAGCACCTTTATGTTTTGTTGTTTGACTTAGTTCACGATTGTTTTACCTTGCCTAGATACCTTTGCCACTAATTATAACCTCCTTTGGGAAAATCAATACCTTTGTTAGACTATTTTCACATTTTTATTATACCTTTACCTTAGACATTGATTAGACAATTCACCTTTTAGCCTCTTTTATGGGGCTAAAGGTTCATTGCCTTAGACCTCAATTGTTTTCCACATTTACACTTTTTTTTAGAGACCTAGTCATAGTTCTGAGAATGCCTCGCTATACACATGGTGGGACCATGTATAATATATACTATGATAACTTTGTTACTAGTAAAGCCTTTATTTAAAAGCCATGTAGTGATAATATAGCATATTTAATTAATCCATATCCTTCTTATATTATTATATATGTTGAATAAGGGTAGGACCCATTAGTGCAGTACCTAGTGAATGCAAATTCTTATCCAGGCTAAGATCAAGAACAAATGACACAATATCCTACTCAAATGACACTTATTATTGAACAAAGCTAATAAAAATATCCCTAATATATAACAAGGAAATAATTTATGACCCATACTTGTTTGATCACCATTTTCTAGAAAATAAAAATGAAATTCTAGTTAGGGCAATAGAAGTAGGAGCCAAATTCCTGCCAGACTTCCCACATGAAAGTATGTCTAGTTTGATTACAAAACCTAGTAATGTTCCTCATAACCAATAATTTAAATAAGAATTAACTAGTTATAATTAAACTTTAGTACTAATACCTCAATAGGGCCAAAGTGCACTTACAAAAGGGAAAGGTCCCATGGATGATCAATTAGAATTGGTACAACAAGTGTACCAAAATTACCTTAACCTAGCTTGGAACTTCAATGGCATGTGTTTCAAAAATGACACTTACAGAGCTAGATCCTTTAACATGGCCAAAAATAGGTTTTGAACAAGGGAAAACTAGCCAAAAACAATAGACCAACATACTACCTCAACAAGTGTAGAATACTACACCACCTCAATAGGTGGAAACTAATGTTCTACCAACATAAGTGCATATAAATATAACACAAACATAAAAAACATTGCCTAATCAACAACATGTTTCTATTGGTCAACAAAGAGTGATGGTTGGTCAACAACAAATGCCAAACCAACAACAAGTGCCCAATCAAGAACATGAATTTAACCAACAACAAGGTTCTAATGTACAAGTATCAGGTGATATGCAATAGTTTCCTTTCACCCAATGGGTACTTCATATACAATGGGGATCTAAATTTCAACACCTTCAATATTAGGGATTTAACCAATAATGGGTACCCTATATATATTAGGGTTCAATGAGTAGAAAAAAAGTTTCTACCCAAACCCAATAATACCAACATATTCCACCTAGCCAAATGCCTCTACCACAACTATAATTTGTGAACTAAATCCATGTTGCCAACCCTAGATAGAATGTTTACCAATAATAATGTATTATGTATCAATAATATAATACTAATGTATAGATATGTATTCTTGGTCATCTAACCAATTAGACAAACATTCCATAATATGTCATTCCTTGATACCCTAGTTAAGGTAATCCACCTTTGACTATGCAACCCCAACTACAACAAGCCATGCCATCCAACTTCCTATCCCAAGAACTACAACAAATAAAGGATACAATTGAAGCCATTCAAACTGAGAAACAAATGAATAAGTTCAAACTAGATGAGATATGCCCATATCCATTCAACATGGATTGCCTCCAAATACCTTTTCATATGGGTTATGAGCTACCCAAATTTGATAAATACAAGGGAAAAGGTGACCTCAAAGAACATTTTAAAGAATTATTTATTGATTTCTAACTAGTGTCTGATAGTGACATATATTTGCTTCTCCTCTTCTCAAAAAGTTTAGTTGGACAAGCCTTAGAATGACTTTTAAAATTGTTAAAGAATTTTGTGCCAGACATTGATGACCTTTTAGAGAAGTTTATACATCATTTTTCATATAATATCAAACATGAGATTATAGTTGTATATTTTGTCTAGGTGAAACATAGAAATGGTGAAATCTTTGTTGTCTACTTATAATGATGAAGAGTATTTATGAGTCAGTTCACTCACAATTTACTAGACAAACAACTGGCTATGATATTTAGTCAAAGTCTACATAATGAGATATCCTATCATATTGAGTTGTAATCTGCTCACACATTTGAATAAGTTATTGAAAATGGGATACATATTGAAAAATACCTTTCCAATGAAGGGATTATCAAACTATCTTATTTTAATCAAAATTAGATCTAAAACTAGCATCAAGTCCAACAACAAAACCAAAACCATAATCCAATCCAAATACTAGCTTCAATGTCAGTTCAGGTCAATAATAATGAAAGACCAAAATCCTATAATTTATAATAATGTTATTGGTAATGGGGTTACTTAATCTCAACATGTCCAAATGGTATAAACACTAACTATTCATTTAGTTCCACCCATTCAGCAACCACCACCCCCATTCATTTAGCCTAGACCTTTTCAAAACCATCTGTAAAGTTTGTCACAGTTGCAAGCACCTCCTCTAAGGATAAGACTACCCATTGCCTGATTATTTAGTGACCTTGGAGAGCCTATTAATTTTTTATTCTATGAGTTGTTTTAAGCAAATATGATTAACTAACTGGTGCCAAATCCGTTTCCTAAAGGAATTCATTTTCCTAACTGGTATAGAGAACATGAATATTATGAGAATCATAAATTCAAGGGACATTTCATAGAATGATGCATATAGTTAAGGCATATGATTGAAACATGATTGATAATAGAGATATATAATGGGATACCCATGCTCTTATATCTAATTATAACTTAGGTATCTATCAAACCCCATTTCCTCAACATATTAAACAACAATAGTAGCACCAACAATAATAACAACATCAACAAAGAACACCACCACAATAATAATAATGTTAGAAACATTAACAATAATAAAATGGTTAGCATTAGGGTCAAACTGATCAATCCAACCAAGGAAGCCATCATGTTATCACATATACTTACAATAATGTTATAGGCCATGTTGCAAGCGATCATGTTACCACCATTATCATTAAGCCTCGATTAAATGCCAACTAACCTAGAGTAGTACCAAATAATTCCTACCAACCTCCTTATACTACTAATCCTTCTTTAGATAGTGTTAGAAACCAATCTCAACACCACCCAATAATTACCATCCCAATCCCTTTTACCTCTTCAACCAATTATAGAGGCTAAGGGCTTGATCAAGATTATGCAATTGCGACTCAATGAGCCAAGATTACCATCAAAGGTCCATAACTAAATTCCATGAATGAACCTAGTTAGACTTATATGCCTATAAAAAATAAGACAATTACCAAAACTAAAGGGAAAACCTAGGACATTATGGAGTATCCACAAAATACACTTACACAAATATCTATCATGGATTTTTGGTGCACATTTAACATTCAAAAGAATATACTAAATGAATACTTGAGTTGATCCCTTATACCTTATGACATCACACTAGATAAATTTTAAGCTATGGTAGAACACTTGGCCCTATCCAATGACTTCCCTTTGATCAAAATTACATGTCATCCTTGGGCCCATTGCATAATGACCCCTTATATATTAAGATCGGTATAACTAGACATATAGTTAAACGTGCACTTGTAGACAATGGTTCAAGCATAAACATTGTGTCTCTAAAGTTGGTAAATAATATTGGATACATAATGGTCAATCTTAAGCCAGATGTAGACATCCAATTCCTAACACCTTTGTGTTGAAATTGTCAATCTTACTCAAAATTTGTGAAAATGCACAATTTAGGCCAAAATCACTTAAAACATGTTAAATGATTTGAGCTTGTCATATATAAATGTTGATTTAGACTAACGTATCCCTAAATAGGGTAATGAATTTTATTTCATTATTAACTTTAATTAAATTATTTTGAATCAAAATGATGAAAATGCATTTTAGTGCTCTAGATCACTCTTTTCTTCTAATTCAGAAGCACACATGTGCATGTGTTATTTTGTGTCGATAACATCTCTAATGGGATAACGGTCTATACACAACTAATATCACCTTATAATTATTCTACATTCAAATTATGACCCAATAATATGACATTATGACTAGTTTGATTAATTGTGCACTAATTTTTAAAGAATTGCACTAAATTTGATTAATCTTACTTAGGTAAAGTAAACCAAATTATGAGCTTAAGTAAGAATTCCATGAAATTTATTAAATATTTCTTTATTGGAAATTGATTCTTATTAACATCATCATCAATTGGGATCATTTTGGGGCGGCATCCATAAGCCATAAATGCAACAAATATCAAGATTATGGTTTTTCATGCCTCTTTAATGCCCCTTCCTCCCAAATTAGTATGAGGATATTTATGGATTTTAATTACATAATTAGATTAATTCATGGCCACACATCTTGATCTTAATATGGATGGTCATCTTTGATCCTAATCAATTTATAAAATCTATAAAGAAGAGACCTCTCACTCACATTTTTAAGCTTAATTTATGTAAACTTATAATGTAGGATTCTCTCTACAAGCTATTTGAGTGTATTTTGATAATGCGTTATTTTCAATAGGATAGCTTCATTGATAGGCATAACATTGTTTTTCATATCATGAGCCTATATTATACTTGGCGTTCTTGAGATGGTGGAAAATTTTGATTTACACCATTATTGAAGACTTGAAAACCAAGCCAAGGGTAAAAACATGTTTTGAGATTCTTATGGATGATGGGAAGCTCTTGGTCAGGTAACTTGTGTTTGATTTCTTTCATTTTATCTTAATTATCATTTGCACGCCCCATTAAATATGTTGGCCTAGATTTTTAATTCTTTATGTATTTATTTTATTTTTCATGACTAATGTTTCATCTAACCATCTTTGTAATCCATCTCTACATCTTGGCACACCTTATGGGACAATGCAACCCATTCAAGTAAGAGAGACACTTTGGTAATCTTATATTCCATTAAAAGTATTTAAAAATCCTTAACAAGCAATTTTTATGATCATTTTCCCATGTTTTTTATTGATACATAGATCACACAATGATCAATATTGGTTCTATGTAATCGACATCCATCAAGGCTAACCATCATTGACTAGGTTATAGGGAAAAACATCTAAAATTTGCATTTTTGATCTTTTCTCAAGTTTGTAGTTATCAATTTGATTTTTTAAATATCTAGTTTGAACATTTATTCTTGATCCAGAAGTTTTCTTTTATATATTTTATCCCAACATTATGCTTATAAGTTTTTTGTCAAAATAATTTTTGTCTAAGGGTTCATAGGTAACTCTTATCAATCATTTTGGCCTGACATCAGTTAATTTTATGATTGGTATCAATCTTACAACAATCGTAATTGGTCACTATTGACCAATGTCAATCTATGTGTATAAAAAATAGAGAAACTGAGAGTAAGAATTCCAAACTTGTTTGTTTAATTATCAATTAAGCTTCAAATCTAAAAAAAACTCTCCAACTTTTTCTATAGGACCCACATGGAAAAGTGATCATTTGATCATAATTATATCTTAAACCTTCTCTTTGGTGTTAAAAGAGCCTAGATGGTTTATTTGATTATTTTGTGAATGTTTTTTAAAGTTTTTTCAAACTAAGGCCAAAGGGCCAAGAACTTCATCAAACTTTTCAATTTGCTACTTAAAACTTACACTTCACTTAAAATTCAAGTTTTCAAAAGTGTTGTTTTATTCAAATAATATATTGCTTGTTAGATTATTTGAGAAAAATGAATTATGTGTGTATGCTCTCCCCCATCCCCTAGAGGGAACTTAGGTGACCAAAAGTGCCTTTTTATTTTGATTGTACCTTTGTCCAAGGCACGAAAAGGAAGTTGTCTAGGCTCTCCTCAAAACCCATATAGTTTGAATGATATAAAAATAACCTCTAAATCCTTTTCATTTAGATCTTTTATTTTATGAAATTTGGCTTATAGAAAGGAGTTCATAACCTCTTCACAAGTTCTTTAGGGAAGCCTTGACCTAGGGTTTCATCTCCCAACATTGTCTTCAACCCCTCTCTATGGGGGGGGGGGTATACAAATTAAGTTGTTGAAGCATTAGGATGGTTATTTGAGTGGTTAAACCACCTCCATTAGTTACTACTACTCTCAAAACATATGATCGATTAGGACATCACACTACACTGAGAAATTGATGGATGTAGTGGTTGTAAAAAGGAAAATACATTTTCATAACAAGTTAATTGATTCAAATCCAATTTGTGTGTTTACATATCTAGCATTATCCATGCTTGATATCATCTATACTATCATAAATTGTAATTTTTAGAAAACCCCACTTGTCATAAAGTTTTGTTGATGCAAGTTGAGTAACCTAAAGGTCTATGTCATTGTACAATCTCTTGGGAGAAGGTGGGTGTAAAATACCCTACCAATTCATGCACTTTTATTTTTAGATTAACAATTTAATTCCTCCCAAGATAACATATAAATATGGATTTCAATAATACAATGCAACATAAAATCAAGTCTAGAGATCTTCATTTGGAGAGCTTGGAAAATAGTAGTGTTATAATATAGGATTTGATTCATTAAGTAAATGCATAGTGTTATAATGCCAAAATTAAGCCAAGCCAAGCCATTTTCAAGAAACATCAAGCCAAATCCAATCCAAGCATGGTGCCAATAAGAGATGGAGATAGCCAAGCCCCATTGATGAAGACCTTTTGAGTATAATCTGAGCAAGCCAATGAATAAATCTCTTGAAACAATCAAGGAAGGTAAGTAAGTAGTCATTTTTTAAAATTTTAGTTATGTTTTAAATTGGTTTATTCACTAAGCTCCCCTCATGATCTAGGCCTAGAGACATTAGCTTGTTAGTGTGTTGGTTTCATTATTTTTATAACTAACACTATACTAACCTCCTATCTTGATTTAAATTCCTTAATCATAAATGGCACACTCGTTGGGACTATGAGCATCCCACATAGCAAAGAGATCAATACATAGGTCTTAAATAGAGAAATAGATGCTTGAATCTTGCTAAAATTACATTTTTAATGTTTTTTTGGCCATATTTTGATTTCTTTTTATCTCTCAAATCTACATAGAAACTGGTGATGGTCAAGTACAATAGGTAATGGTTTGGCCTAAATTGCCTATGGTTATGCCCAACCACCACCAATTATATGAAACCATTGACTATTGGATTGTAGGGTATAAACATCATTAAATATTTTAATTTGATTCTTTTTATCAATCAGATCCTTATTTTCTTAGTTTTAAAGGATTTTAAATCACTAGCTTAGGTTTACCTTATAGGTTTTATTAATATTTGAACTAACCAAGACTAACCTAATGTGTTTTCCTTTTGTGGTTTTACCTTCAATTTCATAGGTTATCAATGATAGTCTAAATTGACCAACCTCAATTCTACTTGATTGGTGGCATTTACCTACTAATTGACTATCATAATTACATCAAAACCATTGGCAGTCATCTATGATCATCCACGGTCATTATGTGAAATAAAATCCAAACCTGAGAGCTAAAATTTAAACCTCATTTGCTCAACCAAGAAAGTTCTTCAAAGAAGGAGGTTATTATCTAACATTTACAAGTTGAAGGATTGAGTTGAAAACTAGTTTGCTTGTTTTAACTAATCAAACACTTCATTTTGGGTTTTAAAAAGAACTTAGTCAAATCAAACATTTCAATTTTTTAGGTCCTAAAATGAACATGTAAAATCTCACACATTTGGATATTGGTGCTTAAAATGAATATAGGATTGGATAAGTCTTAGAAACATTTCATTTTTTAGTACTTAAAATGAATCCTAAGTCTTGAACATTTCCAATTGGTGCTTTAAAACAAACTTTAGACAAATCTTGAACACTTGGAATTTGGTCCTAAAATGAACCTAGATGTCTTTTGTTTTATTTGGTTTTGTGTAATTCTTTCTATTTTTGCACTTAAGCTAAGGGGTCTAGTAATGAACAATGCCACATTTAAATTTGTGCTTAAAATCAAACCTCACTCATAATTGTTTACAACTTGTTTATTTATTTTTAATTTCACAAAAAGTATAACATGTGTATGCTCTCCCCCTACCCCTTATAGGTAACTTATGGGATTAAAAGTGCCTTTCCATTGCATTTTAATGCCTAGTTCAAGGTGTATAAATAAAGTTTCCTAGTCTCTCCCAAAAACTCACATAGTATTGGGTGATCTAAAATCAATCTTAAATTTTTTCTACTTACCTTTTGTTCTCATGCATTTTGGCTTATGAAAGGGGTATCATTGCCTCTCATGAGTCATTTAGGGAAGCATTAACTCAGGGCTTCATCTCTTGGTAGTGTTTCAACCCCTCTCCATGATGGGTATCTAATCGGGATCACCCCACTAGAATGATGATTTGAGTGGTTAAACCATATATGTTAGTGGCAAACTAAGCCTGAGTGTATAATCAATCTAGACATCGAACTACACTAAACAATTAATGGATGTAGTGGTTGTGAACAGGATAATTTGTTTTTATAATAATCTAATTGATGAGGACTCAATTGATGTGTTACTTCTCTTGTGTGCATATGTGAAAGTGTCTACACATGGGATCAATCTACACGATCACAAACTTGTAGGTTTTAGTCAACCCTACTTTGCCACACCTTATCAAGATTTAAGGTGATATATTTAGTTGTATTTTTTTCATTTATTCTTTATTACTTGGTTTGTTATAAATAAAATTTATTGTTTAAACCATGTCATGAATTATTCTTGTGTCTAACATCACTCCATTATTTGAGGAGGCATTATTCCATCCATTTGACACCTTGATTTATCTTAGTAGACTTTTGTGTCAAAATATTGAGTGTGGCACTTGATTGAGATGGGTAACATTATGTTTCCCAAATCATTCCAAGTCTTGTGCCTTTGATGTCTTTAAAACATAGCATTATCACATCTTTTGGGAGTGCTAATGTCATTACACTACTCAAATTGTTTTAAAAGACTTATCTTGTCTTGTGTCCTAATTATCATTGTTTAAACTAATCATTTATGTCTTGTTGGATCTTTGTTTAAAGATAGTCATGTAGTTCAAATTTACCTAGATTATTTTCATCAAACCCTAGTTTATCTTAGTTGAGTCTTTTATTAACTTTTACAAGTTTAGATCTAAATATTGATTGATTTCAATTTCAGCCTCAACACATAGGGGATAATACATAGATCTTTATCTTTTGGTTTGCATAACTTAGGTTAATTGATTACTCAAATTTGGAAACTTTATTGTTTGTACCTTTGTTTGATAGAATCAGACCATCTTCAAACTTCTTTTTGTTTTGTGTTTTATACCAATCAAATCACATTTATGTCTATAATCAAGTGCCTAGTCTTTAATAAATTTTTCCAAGTTGGTTAGATTAATCATCATCATCCTTTGTTTCATGCCTAGATTTTGACACCATGTTTGGCCAAAAGTCTTAGCATAACCTGTTTGAGCCTAGATTTTGACTCCACGTTTGGATAAAAGACCTAGTAACATTTCATTTTCCTAGTTTAGACCTATTTAGAACACGTTTAGACATTAGATTTTAACATCTTGTTTTTAGGTCATTTTACTTGACCTTGTTTGTGTAAAAAATTTAACATTAGACATTTGATATTATATTGTTTTTACCAAGTCTTTACATAGATATTTTGGAGATTCAACTCCACCCTTGACCAAGCTAGAAAGTTTGAACCTCTTTGTCTTCTTAGACATAGATTTTCATAGTTTGTAGAACTTTAATCCCATCTTATCACAAAACATTTACCATTAGATTTGACCATGGCTTACTATACATGTAGTAGGACTATGTACAATCTAGGATATGGAAATGTTAGTATGCAAGAAGACATTGTTCAAGACCCTTATGGAGATGATGTTATTTGGGAGATAGATTCCTATCCACCATATAACACTCAAATAGGAGAATAGAGTCAAGATATTTTAGCCAATTATTAGGTTAGTACTCCTCCTTACATAGAGAAAGATCAAGAAAAAATGGCACAATATTTGGCTAGTGTACCTATAGTTATAAAAAATGTCCAAAAAAAACCTTATTATGGTGAAATACCATAAAAATATGTAGTAGGGCATAATAATTTGCCAAATCTATCAAGAAGGCCTTATAACATGTTTTATCAGAAAAATGATCAGACCTCTTCAAGTGATCCTAATGCCATTGTACCAATACCATATTAATATTCGCATATGCTTGTCATGAAAAGAGGGATTATAGAGGACCAATTCATTCAAATATAGATAACATACTAGACATTTTAAGACTTAGCATGTAACTTTAATTCGATGACCATGTTGAACAAACCTCTTATTGATTTAGCTCCTTCAATATGAGTTTTAATGGAATTGACTGGTAAGTAAAATTAGGGTTTAGACCCATTTATGCAAAACATTTTAGTCAAAAACATGTTTAATACCCCAATTATTGAGGAAGTGTCTTCTACTTATACATAGAATAATGATAAAAAAATCATGGATAATGTGTAAATAACATTTAATTTAGACCAAAGTAGTGTTAGCACACACAAAAATAATCAATAATAAAATTTGCCTTTGTCAAACACCATAATTGGTAAAAAATTTAGGGAATAGGAGTTTTTATGTCCCAACCTCAACTAACTACCTCTAATCCTCAACCAAATTCTTCTTCTAGCACCCAATAACAAGGATTAAGTAGTTAACCAATGACCAGTGTCATGCCATAATAGAATGTGATGAATTTTACTCCATCCCAATAGGTGACAAGTAATATTCCATAATAGTAGGCATATTCTAACATACCCACATAGTAGAGGCAAAACATATTACCACCTCAATAGGGGGAAACCAATGTTCCACCTCACCAGGTAGTAGTGAGCATACCTCTTTAATTGTAGACTAACATGCTAATCCAAAACCAAATGATGTTTAACCAATAACATACTAGTACTGGTCAGTGATATATGTTGAATCTCTAACATGCATCCACTTCCCAATAGGGATTATAATAAGTAAGAGGTTCCAATGTTACTCAACTACCTATTAGGTAACAATTGCCTTTTGTATAAAACATGCCATAAGTTTAAATATAAGGTCTTGGTTCACAAGTTCCCTCTCAATATCAAGGTTTGATTAGTCACCAACATGTCCCTATTCAACCTCATCAGGCACAATATGATCATATACCACCATCCTAATCTCAATATTTCCAACATCATGCTTACATACCCAACCCCAACTAGAATATCACATAGCCATAAGTGTAATTTCAACAATCACACCTTAACCTACACATGCATATTCATAGTCCATTTCTTAGACAATCCAACATACCCCAGTAAATATGTCCATCATACCTTGGTCAAAGTAATCCACTAGTGACTTATAAACCATCATCTTAGGCCAATGTTCTCATATTTTTCCTCAAACAAGAGCTAAAATAAATAAAGGATGCAATTGCCACAATCCAAGTTAGGAAACAAGTCAAAATTTTCAAGTTGGATGATGTATGTTCTTACCCTTTCAATATGGAGTACTTGTAGATATCATTTCCTCTAGGGTATGAGCCACCAAAGTTTGGAAAATATAAGGGGAAAGGTGATCCTAAAACCCATCTAATATAATTATTTGTTGTGTGCCAACCAGTGGCCTATACTTATTATTGTTATTTCTAGGAAGTCTAGCTAGATAATCCTTGGAATGGTTCATAAAATTACTAAAGAATTCAATTTATGATTTTGATGATCTTTGAGACAAGTTTGTACAACACTTCTCTTACAATATTGAGCATGATATTTCATTATTAGACTTGACACAAGAAAACTAGAAACTAGGAGAAATATTTATAAGCTATCTATAGTGATGGAGAGCCCTTACAAGCCATTTTACCCATAGTCTACTAGACAAGCAACTAGCCATTGTGTTTACCAAAAACCTACATAGTGAGATATCTTACTATCTAGAGTTATAGTGTGCACATACATTCAAAGAAATAATTGACAAAGGTTTGGTGATTGAACAAGCCCTTATTAACAAAGGGACCATTAAACTAACCTCATCAAATCATAAAATGGCCAAAACCAAAACTAGAATAGTGGCCAAAATCAACATCCAATCCAAGCACAAGTGTCTCAAATGGTATAGACTAATAAAAATGATAGACCAAAACAATCCAATCATAACAAGAATATTATAGTGAATGGATTAATAAAGTCGCAACATATTCAAATGGTGCAATCATCATCTATTCAACATATGCTACCTTTCTAGCTTAATCACAACCAACAATCTTTTCAACAGCCACAACATGTGCAACAACCTAGACCAATGTTGTAAATGAAAAAAACACAAATAATTCCTATGCCTTTTAAAACCATCCTCCTCTAAGGATAAACATAGCTACTCATTTTTCTTTTACTAACCTTGATAGCCTATAGAATTAGTCTTTCATAAGCTGGTAGTAGTTAACTTGATTAGATGGCCCATTTTGAAATAGTAAGTTTGTGAGGGCACTAACATGTTAGATTGGTATAGGCTAGAATAATTCTATGATTTTAATAGGGTTAATGGCCATAATTTGTAGCATTGTGTGAAAATTAGAAATTTAATTCAAAATATATTATAAAATAGAGAGATCACATTGGATCAAAGAGCTTTCACCTCCAATCAAAGTATTGGCATTTATCAAAATCCTTTTCCCCAATATAACAATCAACAATAATAAAAATAACAACATCCAGTACGACATCAACAACAATAATATAAATAACCAAGGCCAAACCAACAAACTCAACAAAACTAATAGCATAACCAAAAATAACAAATCAATAGACAAAACCAAGGTCAAAATGGTGTGAACAACCAATAGACCTATCATGCAGTTACACATGACTACAACATAGCTATAATCCATATTATAAGAGGTCACATTAAAACCATTTCCATTAATCCTAGACTAAGTACTAATCAGACAAGACCATTGCCAATCATACCAAATCAACCAAATCATTATGGTAACCCTTCTTTGACCTAGGACCACACACAAGCAAACCAATAAGTAGGGATTCCCACATTAGGACCTTATATTTATAACTCATCATTAGCCCATGACCATTCATAAGTACATCAACAATTAGGACTTGTACTATCTGGTCTCCCTCTACCATCATTTTTTAGTAATAGTATTCTTGTACCTAATCCTTATTATGCAATCACAATTTAACTGCCAAAGATTACCATACCAGACCCACAACCATCTGCCACTTCACCCATCATCTAACCAGCCATTTTTCCTTAGAACAAGCCACTTACCACTGTCCAAGAAAAGACATTTGATACTATGGAATAATTACAAAATATGCTAGCACTAATATCTATTTTAGATTTGTTGTGTACATCTATAATCCACAAAAACATCTTGATAGAGTTCCTTGGTTAATCTATGGTTTTAAATGACATATCCCCTGATAAATTTCAAGCTTTGGTTGGACACCTAGCTCCATCCCAAAAATTAAAATTCAACCAAAGCAATATGTCACCCCTTGGCCCATTACACAATAATCCATTATACATCAAAGTCTACATAAAGAGGTACAAGGTGAAACATGTCTACATAGGAAATGGATCAGGTCTAAATATTGTCTCTAAATCTCATCAAGCTTTTTGGGTACACCTCAGTAGAGCTCCAAACAAAAAAAATCACTCTCAAAGCTTAAAAAAATTAAGAATGAGAATCATAAGGCATCATCATCTTTCCACTTTTTTAGACCCTTGACCCATGATACACTATTCCATGTGTTAGATCTTTATTTATCATATAACATGCTTTTGGGTAGACCTTGGTTACATGAAATTCATGTAGTCCCATCGATGTTGCACCAATGTATCAAATTCTTCCATTTAAGGATGGAGGTTAGTATTCCAAGAGATTTACATCTATATGAGTATTATAAAAATCTAGAGGAAAAGTTTAAGAGCTATAATTACCATTTTAGCATGAATCTAGTCGCCAAACAAGACAAAGAGAAAGCAATACTTATTGATTTACTAGAGGCCAACTAAATTGACCCTAATACCCTTGATTCCCTTTCCCACATACCACCTCCTAAGATGTCCAATCATTATACTATTTTGGATAATGGCCTAGAAGAATACTTGACCCATGACACCTTTCACATTACAAAGCTTCCACAGAACCCAAAGTCCTTTGGAAGACCAAAGCCAAACCTTTCATATAATGACAAAGAAAAGGAAAGGGCCATCTACATAGTCCAACACCTATCACTTTCATACTATCCTATAAATAGGAATAGGATCCTCTTGAAGGTGATGAATCATGGTTATATAATGACAAATTGGCTAATTATTACAAAAATGCAAAGTATCACATTCCTAATCGAATCATAGAAAACCAAGACTATGAAGGAGGAGGTCTCAAGTCAAATCAATAGAGAACACTTGAGCCCATTTCTATGACTAATTAAAAAGGAACCTATGGGCTTGGATATAAACTACCTGGGGGTGACCCCACATATATTATTCAAGTTGAGTTCCATTGCTAGCAACTAGTGATGATGATGCTGATAGCAAAGAAGAGCGTGATCATAGCCATTTTGATGACTTATCCCAAACCAATTTATTTGATAATAATAATGCCATTTGTACCCTTCAACTAGTCATTCATCATAATCCATTACCATTATATTATCCCCAACTAATAGACTAGGACCAAAAATAATCCAATGTGCTAGTTGATGAGTTTCAGAATGACTAAGCTTTCTATGATTTTCTAGACCTTACGGATAATGTTCCATTGGGAGATCATAAATCAAGGTTCTCAATCAAGTTGGATCCTGAAGGTTATTTTAGAGTGTAGGTCCTCAAGTGAAAACCTCTTCCAGGTGTTTTCAAACTAGGGAAAAAGTAAAGATAAAGGCCAGTCTAGTGGTGAAAACTTGTTTCAAGCACCACTAGATGGTGGTGTTCAACCTTCTTCAAATTTAGACTAAGAGACCACCAATGATGAACTTGTCTATGATTATGAGTTTAGTATTGAAGAGTAATAGGATTTTGATCAAATCATTCAAGGAGCTAACAATGATAAAATTATCTATGGATCTGGATTCAGTCTTGAAGAATAACAGGCCTTTGATCACATAATCTAGGCATTTTCAACAACATTTATTACATGGCCATTCCTCCCATTAGGGGATTCAGATTCATCATGTCTAGGAGAACTTGAGGAACCAATCCTAATAGAGGACTCTAACATAGACAAATAGTTTATATCTTTACCCACTATTCTTGAAGATGGTTTGACCCTTCTAGTGGAAGACATAACAAAGGTAAACATAGGGTCAGCAAATGACCCAAAGTGGTTTAAATTAGGTGCTCCCTCATTGAAGAGGAGCATGAAGTCCTTATATCCCTTTTGAGGGAATTTGTAGATATATTCATATGAGCCTATTCTATCATCCCTTATTTGGACCCCACCTTGGTTTTTTATCACCTCATGGTACATCTTGATGCCAAACTAGTGAAACAAAAGTTATGCAAAATCTATCTTCACATTATTGTGTTAGTAAAGACAGAGATGGAAAACTATTGGAAGCAAGATGTATTAGACCAATCAACTATTCTAAATGGATTTATAATGTGGTACCAATTAGTAAGAATCTAGAAGGAATCAAAATCTATACTGATTTCAAAGACATTAACAAAGCTTTCCCAAAGGATGACTTTCCATTGCCAAACATTGACATGATTATCGACTCTACAATGGGTTATGAGATGTTTTCACTAATGGATGGTTTCTCAAGATATAATCAAATTAGAATCATACCAAAAGACCAACACAAAATAGCATTCACCAATTTGTGGGGAACATTCTATTATTAGGTTATGCCATTTGGTCTTAAGAATGCAAGGGCCACCTATCAAAGAGCCATGATAGTCATATTTCATGATATGATGCATGAAATTGTTAAAGACTGTAGATGACATACTAGGCAAATCAAAAACTAAGGTTGATCATCTAATATAATTGAGGAGGATATTTAAGTGACTACATGAATACAAAGTCAACCTCAACCCTATGAAGTATGTTTCTGGCATCACATTAGGCAAATGTCTAAACTTCATTATATCTTGTAGGGGCATAAAAATTGATCTAACCAAAGTATAAACCATAAAAAAGATACTACCACTAACCAATTTAAACTAGCTTAAAAATCCAATCCATTAGATGCTTCATATCTCAATTAGTTGATAAGTGCCACCCATTTACACAACTACTAAATAAGGGTGTGACATTTCTTTGGGATGACGATTGTTAGAAATATTTTCAACATCTAAAGGACTATCTTGTGAATCTACCAGTTGTATTGAATCCTATACTAGGGAAACCATTCTTGTTATATCTATCCATGATAGATCAATCCCTAGGGGAACTTATATATTAACATGATGATAATGGGAAAGAGCATGTAGTGTACTATCTAAGTCATATACTAGTTGCATATGAACACAATTATATGCCCATTAAAAAAACTTTTTTAGCTATGGTCTTCGAAGCTTAAAAACTATGACATTACATGTTGAACAATAAAACCATGGTCATTTCAAAAATAGATCCACTCAAGTATCTAATATCTATAATATTTGTACAAGGTTGCATGGATAAATGGGTCATGCTTCTCAGTGAGTTTGAGATAGAGTATGTGAACTAGAAAGCTATCAAGGGATAAGTTCTTATAGATTAGCTTGTTGAAGCACCCCTTGTAAATACAGATCTAGTCAAATTCCAATTTCTTGATGAATAAATCATGACCATAACTGAATCACCTCTTGAGGAATAATATTAGAATATATATTTTGATGGTTCATTCACAGCACATGGATCAGGGGGTAGGCCTTTTGTTTACAATGCCATAGGGGGATCTAATTTCTAAGTCATTTAAAATCAGCTTTCCTTGTACTAATAACATGTCTGAATATGAAGCGCTCATTATAGGGATTTGATAGGTGGTATAATGGATTATATCTCATCTAAAGGTTTATGGTGATTCATACTTAATCATCAATCAGGTTATAGACCACTTCCAGACCAAAGATGATAAGTTAGTTCCCCACAAGAAATGGTCAACACTCTCAAGCAATAGATTATTGATATCTAGTTTGAACATATAATAAGAGCAAGTAATAGAATAACCAATGTAATGGATACCATTGGGTCACTCATTCTACACATAGATACAATAAAATAATATCAATTTCTTATGGAAAATCTAATAGTACTAGCTCATGAACCATTAATTATCGTAATGATCTATGATATTGTTGGTCCCAAATCTACTTGGTATTCTGACATATATGCTTATTTACATGACCATGTTTTACCACCTGAATTATCCCACAAATAAACCAAATCCTTCATCCATAATTCTAAACTTTATACCTTGAACTAACCCTATACCACCATAGTTTTGATAGAACTCTATTTTGTTGTTTACCTTTGATAGAATCTATACTCGAATTACAAGAAGTTTATAGAGTATATGGAGTCCACACTAGCAACATAGTCCTATCCAAAAATATATTGAATATTGGTTATTATTGGCCAACAATAGATGCAGATGTAGTTGCATATGTAAAAAAGATGTGATAAGTGTCAATGGCATGCTAATATGATTCATGCCCCAACCAAGACTTTAAAACCAATGTTGACACCATGGCCATTTTCTACATGGGGCCTCAATCTCATTAAAAATATAAACCCCACCTCATCAGATAACCATAAACATATCTTTACCACCATAGAATATTTCACTAAGTGGGTTGAATTTATACCCCTTAATTACATGACTAGAAAGAAAGTTTCCATATTCATCTTCAATCATCTCATCTACCACTATGGTATCCTATTCTACATTATATCTGATAATGGAGGATCATTCAAGAATAAGGATTTTGAATCGTTATGTCCTAAGTAAAAAATTAAAAACTTTTTCATGACATATTATCCTCAAGGTAATGGCCAGATTGAAGCATCAAACAAAACCATTGTCAACATTCTCAAAAATATTGTCAATGATGTCGCTCATGATTGGCACCTTCAGATATTCTGCACCCTCCAATCATATTGTACCAATCACCACACCTCAACATGATCCATTCCATAATAACTTGTTTATGGTATTGAAGCCATTCTTCCCATTAAGTTCAAGTTACCTTCATTAAACATCTCTCTAAAGCATGTGTTGGATGATGAAGAATATCAAGTAGCTCACCTACAAGAGTTAGAGTTACTTGATGAGAAATACAAGGACATATTGAACAACCTTCAATCATATTAGAATCAACTCCATGGACACTAAAATCGATGCGTGAAACATAGATAATTCAAAATTGGTGATCTTATACTTAAATAAAATCAAAAGAATACCATGACTAAGAAGAAGAATAAAGGCAAGTTTAAACCCAACTAGGTTGGTCCTTTCATCATTGTTATAGATTATGGTGTAGGAGCATACTAACTCACCACACTAGATGGGGATGAACTTGATGAAGCTATGAACATTATAAACTTCAAGTGGTACTACACTTGAGTGACTTGATGTATTTTCTATGAGGACCATTTCAATTTGTACTATATTATCAACATTCTTCTTTGTATTATAAATTTCTATCATTTTATCATCCTATCAACCTACTAACCTATCACTTATCCATTCTAAAATTTTGTTATATCAACCAAATCATGTTTTAATCCATCTTATCCTAGCCTATTTGACCTTGGTTCATTTATTGGTTTCATGTTTAACATGATGAATCAAATAAATTTTAGTAGTTATTTCAAGTATTCCAGACAAAGGTAGTATTTTTAAGTAGTATGACAAAAGTTTTGGTAGTTGCATCCTTTGTTTCTTTTTCCCTTCTTATCATGTTTGTTTATGTGAGCCTAATTACATCTACCTACAAGGGAAAATTAGTTTTTCACTAGTCTTTCTACTACTTATAACTGCCTATGGGCAAATTAGTATCATTGATCCAATCTATTAAAACCTATTTATAAATACTTATGGGAAATCTAGGGGAAATATTTGTTTGGCTTGACATACCAACTAGACATTCCTATGTCCTACTATACCATTGTGCTAACTATGCCTATCTCATTTGAATTGGCTGCTACACTAGTCAAATTTATCCAATGTAAGGTGGAGCTACTATAACCTAAGGCCATTTTGGGACTATGTGGGTCATGATCAATATTTTTTGAGGTTAACTCATTCCCTCTTTCCATCATGCTCTCATTATTTTATGATAAACATTTAATTTTTCCATACTCTCACCATTTTATGAGCAATATTCAAGTTTTCCATGCTCTCACCATTTTTTGAGATTGGACAGTTTAGTGTCTAATTATTCTCAATCGAGTTGAGACACCTAAAAAATTCCAAAAATATTTTAAAACCATTTAGAAAAAAACAAAAACATTGACCACTTCTTTGCCTTAAGGATTCTAGGAACCCTTACTAAGTCACAAGAAATCATTTGTCACTTAGTTTCCCCAAGTTTCCCCATCCTTATTAGCCTTTTAATCTTATGCTCTCACCTTTTTGTGAGTTCATTCCTATTTTTATATCATATCAATCATGTTTTTTATCATCATCATTTTTATTCTATCCTATTTCCTAGGAGAATTACATTTGGCTTGAAGTTTTATTGGATATATCATCCATAGAACTATGTAAGTAGCATCTACTTGCTTAGTGCATATGGAGACAACTCAGCCACTCCCTTCCTTTTCTTCTATTTACCCATCGTGTTTGTTTGTTAAGTTATCACCTATTTTTTAGGTCCAATGTTCATCATGTTTTTTGTGTCACATTGTTTTTACTAACAACGAGACTAACTATTCTTTATTTCTTTATTTATTTCCTTATTTGTTTCTTTTATTTGTTTGTTTGTGTCCTTGTTTATTTGATTTCAGTACTATTTCCTTGATTAAGTATATGTGCATTCATTAGGTGATTCTTTGTGCATTTATATTTGAATCCATCCATATTCACATGCCAACATTGTTATCAGGTAAGTGCATGGAGTTAGGGGATAATTATATGGATATTTTACATAATGTGATCATGTTAATAAATAATGTGATTGTATTATTTAAATTATGACTCAGCAATAACCAAGCCATAATTTGATCATTTTAATGTATAAAATTATCTCATTAATAGACAACATAATCATGTTATTATAAAACAAAAATGTAGTCACGTTACTATCATTTTACATATTTAAACAAATAGAGTGAATTTTGGTTAATAGGTAATGTGATCATGTTATTGGTATAATTTTACATTTATATTATTACATTTATTTTCTTATACTTTAAATTTATTTTAGTAAATATAAGAAATTAGGGTCACTCAACATCTAATAGAGTTGGTCTCATAGCTACACACCTTATGATGTGGAAAATAGTTTTTAAAAATCCAATTAGGTTAGTACTTAAGAATTTTTAAGGTATAAGTATTAAACCTAGGGATTTCAAGACATAATTTTTGCAATTGATATCCATTTTTGGTAAACATACAGTCATGTTTTAGGTTTTTTCTCTTTCCAAACTGATTCTTGGCATTTTTAGAAGTCTTAGGGTTGTCAAAATTGAAGTTTGAAAACCAATCAGATTGAAATTGATGGAAAGTGATGTGATTGGGGTATCATAGGTCACATTGATGACCTACACACATTAAATGACCACTTTATGTTGATTTCACTTGTTTATCATCCCTAATTCATCCCTTATCACTTCTTACCCATGCCTTATCATCCCTAATCACTTTCTCATCATTATTAATTATCCCTAATCACTCCCTCATTAAACTTCATTATCCCTAATCATCTGTAATCCTTCCCTCATCATCCCTAATTACTTCCTCATTGACCCTCATTATCCCTCATCTTCCCTAATCAATCACTCCTCATCCCTCATCACTCCCTCATTGACCCTTACCATCCCTCATCAACTTTTAGGACTCCCTTATCATCCCTAATCACTCCCTTATTAGCTCTCACCATCCCTCATCATCCCTAATCACTCTTTCATTGACTCTCACTATCCCTAATCACTACTTCATCATCTATAATCACTCCTTCATTGGCTCTCACCATCCCTAATCACCATTTCATCATGCCTAATCATTCCCTCCTCATCCCTAATCATTCCCTTATTAACCCTCACCATTCCTCATCATTTATAATCACTCCATGATCATACTTAATCATTCCCTAATTGACCCTCACCATCCCTTATTATCCCTAATCATCTATTCATCATATCTCATCATCTCTAATCACTCATTAATCATCCTTCACTACCTCCAATCACTCTATCATGAATCATCACCATCTCTCATAATCCCTAATCACTCTTTCATTGACCCTCACCATCCCTCATCATCTCTATTGACTCCCTCATCATCTTTACTCAATTCATCCTCATCCCTCCTCATCCTTAATCACTCCATCCAATACCTTGATGGTAGTATTTAGATGGGGTTTAACAATGTTAGGAGTTACAAGTGGAGAGTTAAGTGATAGCATAAACTATAAGACATAATGACCAAAATTATGTGGAGGAAAATTCAAAACATAAATTTTTAACACCTATGATAAAATATGGGCCTATTAGAAATGATGTAATTCACAATTAAAAATCTGCTAGAAGAAGAGAATCAAGTAAAACCACCATAGCACCAAAAATGGGTAGTAAATACATGAGGATCACCAAGATATGTGATTTCCTAAAACCAATAAATTACTTTCCATATGAATACATTTTATGATCTAAATAATTACATTGAAGGCCTTTTATTTGTATGTCTATTGATTGAGTCATCATACCAGAGAGTGGAAGATAATTTTTAAATGATTAGAACAAGTAGTCCAAGATTGAAAAGTGGTACTTAATTCATAAATTTAGTATTCAATCTAATGAAGAGTGTCACACTATGAGCTCTCTACTTTCACATCTCGAGAAGTGGGTACAAGTTATCTAGCATTATAAAAAGGTAAGTAGATAATAGATTATGAACCCAGTGATATGTTCAGTACTAAAAATATCTAGACTTCCCCTAACAAGAAATTATATGAATTAAAAATACTATTTCATTAATAAATGTAGATCAATGGTGATCCAATACACTTCATCATTTCTAATGGAAGTCAAAATAATTTAATTATTCCTAAAACATATTTTCAAAAATTGAACTTGAAATTTATACATCATCCATAACCATACACTAGTGTATGGTCTAATGTAGGCCTTGAGAAATGGATCACTTAGTAGTGTCACTTGGTGTATAAAATCAAAAAATTTAAAGATGTAATCCTTTGTGACATCTCAACATTAGAGGTGTGTGATTTTTAACATGTGGTCAACCATATATTTACCATTATGCCTTTTATGTTAACTCATGTAACAAGTTCATTCATTTCAAGATGTTGAATGACATCCTCAGGCCCTTTACCTATGTCATTTTAAAAATCTACCTTGATAACATCTTAATCTTTAGAAAATATGGGATGAACATCTACACCATGCTAAAATAGTGTTTCACATTTTTCAAAAACATATTTTTATGATATCATAAATAAATGTTCATTTTTTATGTAAAAGAGAAAATATTTGGGACAAAATGCACACATAAGGAGTGCATGTGTGAACCTGACCAAGATTCAAGTCATACAAGAATGAGAAACACTATATGCTTTGCATCTAATTCAAATATTCTTAGAATTAGAAAATTATATGAGATATTTGTGTTTAATTTTTATCTTTGAAACCAAACTACCAAAGGTGGAACCAGATAATGTTTCATCTAGTCAACTGTATAACAAAGATAATTCCATGAACTAAAATTTAGACTCTATTTTGTGTTAGTACTTATGTTAATTGACTATAAATTTTTAAGATCATCCAATTCATTCAATAATAAAATTGACTATCACAAATAGGTATTGACAACACAAGTCCTAGAAAAGAGTTAATTTTTATTAAACTAGATTAAGCAATATATGATTAGAATCAAAGATATATTTAGAGTATATACTTACATATGATGATGAGGGAGTGATTAGGGATGGTGAGGATAAATGATGGAGTGATGAGGGATGGTGAGGGTCAATTAAGGAGTGATTAGTGATGATGATGGATGAAGAAAGATTGATTAAGGCTTATGATGGATGAGGAAGGAGTGATTAGGGATGATGAGGGATGGTGATAATCAATAAATGAGTGATTAGGTATGATAAGCTCGAGTGATCAAATATGAAGAGAGATAATAAAGGTCAATGAGGGAGTGATTAAGGATGAGAAGGGATGAATAGGAAGTGAATATAGATGAATAAGAGATTAGGGATGATGAGTGGTGAATAAAGAGTGATTATGGATGATGATGGATGGGGAGGGAGTGATTAGGGATGGCGAGGGATAGTGAGGTTCAATGAAAGATTGATTATGGATGATAAGTGAGTGATTAGAGATGACTAGGGTTAATGAGGGAGTGATTAGGGATAATGAAGAATGATGAGAGATTGATTAGGGGTAATAAGGGATGAGTAAGAAGTGATCAAGGATGAGGAAGGGATGATGAACAAGAAAAATTAACATAAAGTGGTCATTTGATGTGTGAAGGTCATCAATATGACCTCCACCACCCCAATCACACCACTTTTAATCAAGTTCAAACTAAGTAGTTTTCAAACTTCAATTTTTACAAACCTAGGACTCCTATAAATGTTAGGAATAAATATACAAGGCACAAAAACCTAAAAAATTACTATATGTAACCAAAAATGGACATCAAGTGTAAAATTTATGTATTAAAATCCTTAGTTTTAATACCTAAACCCTAAAAATGTATAAGTACTAACCAGATTGGATTTTAAAAAACTATTTTCTACATCATAAGCCATGCAACTATGAGACCAACTCTATCAGATGCTAAGTAACCCTAATTTCTTATGGACAATGAAAGATGATAAGGGATGAGTAAGGAGTGATTAGGAATGATGAGGGATAGTAAGGGTCAATGAGGGAGTAATCAGGGATGATGAAGGAATGGTTAGAGATGACTAGGGATAGTGAGGTTCAATGAGGGAGTGATTAGGGACAATGAATAATGATTAGAGAGTGATGAGGGGTGATAAGGCATGAGTAGGAAGTGATCAAGGATGAGGGAGGGATGATGAACAAGTGAAACTAACACAAAGTGGTCATTTGATGTGTGTAGGTCATCAATGTGACCTATGATACTCCAATTACATCACTTTGTATCAATTTCAAAGTGAGTGGTTTGAAAACTTAAATTTTAACAAACCTAAGACTCATAGAAATGTTAAGAATTAATCTAGAAGGCATAAAAACCTAAAAAGTGTCTAAATGTTTACCAAAAATGGACATCAATTGAAAAAATTATGTCTTGAAATCCCTAGGTTTAATACTTAGACCTAAAAAATGCCTAAGTACTAACTTGATTGTATTTTAAAAAACTATTTTCAACATCGTAAGGTATGCAACCAAGAGACCAACTCTATCAGATGTTGAGTGACCCTAATTTCTTATATTTACCAAAATAAATTTAGTATAATAAAATAAATGTAACAATATAAATGTAAATTCTTATACTTCTAGCCAAAGTTGCCTTCATGTGTAACTCCCACATGTTTTAGGGTGTTGAGAATATATAATGTGATTATGTTATTAAGTAATACGATCACATTATTAATTAATGTGGATCATGTTATTAAGTAACACAATTGTATTATTAAGTAATGTGATCACATTATTAAGTAAAGAAATCACATTATTAAGTAGCATGATTATGTTATTAAGTAACATGATCACATTATTAAGTAATGCAGATCATGTTTTAAGTAACATGATCACATTTTTAAGTAACGTGATCATGTTATTTGAATTTGAATTCAATTTTCACACCTTTTGGCTTGAGACTGGCTTGGATTCCTAAGCCAAAAACTTGGACTATCAATGTATAGTTGAGTTTTGAAAGGTATGAAAATAAAAAACAAATTTCAACTTTGATTACCAAATACACTAAGAATTTCAACATGAAAATTGAAAAACTTGATACCATCACGACAATCACACTCTCTTCTTTCTAAAAATATGATTTTTATAATTATTAGACTAATTTAAGGTTTTAAACTATATTTATTTCTAACTATGCCTTTTTTAAGCCACTACATCACACAAACATACATGCATATACATGTTCATGTAATATGTCTTTCATTGATCCAAGTGAAAATAAACTTGTATGGTGACATAGTAGGCCTAATTCTACACATTCAAAAAACAAAAAAATGATTTTCATTTTTTTTGAGGTAGTTAGGCATGTATTATGGATGACTATCCATTTATTTATCAGTTCTTAGGATCTATTTACTTTCAAAATTCATAAAAAAAGTATTCATTGAAAAAATACAAAAAAATATAGGTGACATGATAGAAGATTTTATCTAAATTTTCCCCAAAGGGTTTTAAATAATATTAAATGCTTCTAAAAAATGGTGCACATTACAACCATATATTTACCATGTTTTCTAAAAAAATAAGATTTCTTCAAATTTTAGATGTTTGACCTAGTTATACTTAACCATTTTTTTAAAAAAGTAATGTTTTTAAAACTAGACTTAAAATGCTACATTTCATGTTCTTACACCATCTTCAAATTTGGAGTGTGGATTTTTTTAATTATCTAAAGAAGTTCAGATTTATAAAATTTCATAAAAATCATGTCCACGTGTAGGCCACTTTTTATACCCCAACTTTATGCACTTACCCCATCATGGTTTTTTATCATTAGTGAATTGTTTTCCCTTGATTATTGGATATTAGGAGTCAGTCCTTATGTATATTTCAGCCAAATCCTCATAGTGTTCTATCATGATGCCTATCATCACATGCTATAGAAAAAATAAGCTTCAAGAAGTCTACACAACAATGTATCATCAATATCTTCTCAACATCAACACTAGAAAATATCCGAATCATATCCCAAACAAAGTAAATAAACAATGAAATAATTTCAACCTTTGTTAGTTTGAATGAACATCTCCCTTCTAGAAGGTTATCCTAATTCATCTTTATCCTTTGTATCAAGTTGTCATCATCATGTTTTCAATCATTAGCCATCAATCTTGTTTACCATAATCAGGGTACAAACTTATAATTACATTTGGGAAAACCATTGTATAATGTCCCACCTACATTCTCAATGATTCTAATTACCTTTGGTCAAATCATTTTGTTGTCACAAATTTGAGGGTTAATGATTATAACCACTTTTGGGAAAATCATTCACTTTCCTCTACCCACATGAGGCATGTTTTTATCTTGTTTGTACCTAACTGTGGCATATCCATATTCTCAATGATTATAACCACCTTTGGGAAGATCATTATGTTCTCATACCATGTTACCAATATCAGGGTATAATGCTTATAACCACCTTTGAGCAAACCATTATACACTGTTCCACTTGAATTCTAAATGATTTTGACCAACTTTGGCCACATCATTATGTTATCACCCCATCATTTTAATTTACTTGGTCCCTTCATTTCCTTCTTTTGAGGGACCATTTACCACCTCTTTTTCTAACTAGTCCCTCGAGGGGGCACCCTATAGTTCATCCATTTCCATTGAAGTCATAAGTACACAAAACATTTTTATTATTTGAGAAGACGTAACTATGCTTATAGCTTGCAATGCCTTCTCAAATAGGGGTAAACTATAAACATCTAAAAGTGGCCACCAATGGTTTTATACCCAATTTTAGAGAAATTCTTACCAACCATTGAATATCTAGCCAAAAAATTTCTTAATGTCTCAAATTTAGCTTCATAACATGCAATTAAATCAATTTGACCCAAAAAATCAGATATATGAGTCAAATGCCCAAATCAATTAAATAAAAACTTACACAAATGTTCAAATACCTAAAAGGGATCAATTATAATCAAATCCTAATTGAATTAATCCATGAGCTATTAAAGTAATTATCAACAAGGAAAGTCAAAAATCAATATCCTAGGTTTTCATCAATAGATTTTGTGAGTTGTCATTTCATAAAATGTCCCACCCATGTTTATTCCATGTTAATCATGACCATTTGTCACCTTTTAACCCTATTGGGGTTAACTAATCCAATTAAGGTTAGGATTTAACTCATTCCAAGTCATTTCAAAGCCTATAAAATCAAGCCTATAGCTCTTCATTTGGAGATCTTACAATATAATGGAGTTATAATACAGAATTTGATTCACCAAGAAAATGCATAGTGTTATAATGTAAAATTTGAGCCAAGCCAAGACATTTTAAAGAAACATAAATCCAAAGCTAATCCAATCATGGTGCCAATAGATGATATAGATATCCAATCCCCATTAATGAAGACCTTTTGAGCACAATCTGAGTAAACCAATGAAGAAATATCTTGGAGCAATCAAGGAAGGTAAGGAAGTTATCATTTCTTTGCATTTTAGTTGTGTTTTCAATTGGTTTATTCACTAAAATCCCATCATGATCTAGTCCTAGAGATGTTAGATTTCTAGTGTGTTGATTTCATTATTTTTGGAGCTAACACTATACTAACCTCCTCTCTTGAGTCAAATTTCTTGATCACAAAATACAAATCAATCTTTGCCTTGTTTAAATCCTAATCTTAAACATTTGTGTTTGTATCATCTAAAAAACATAGTTAGGCTTCCCATTTGATTCTAAACCATTTTCCAAAATCTTTAAGTCCATTGATAACTCAAATTCAAAATTGTACCTTTCTAAGTTCTAAGCCAACATGTTAAATGAGTTTTCCATTTGCACTTGACTTGAGTTAACTTAGGTTCGATTTCTCATTTGGATTGAAGGTCATTTATAGACTCATTATCATTTGATCATTGTGAAATTAGTTCATATAGTGTATCACTCACACTCTAAGTTTTAGAACACATTTTATTCTACCTCCTATTACCATGTGGTGACATTGTGTTACCCATTTAGTCTTAGTTTTATGCTTAGTAATTATTACATGTTTTCACATCTTGAGTTTCTTGGTTTGCATTATCACCTTCATAATCCAAAGGGATTTCTTCTAGTTTCCTAATATCAACTCATCAAAGTTGAACTATATTTTACAATATTGATGTATCTCTCAACTTACGTTTAGTGTACTACTTTACACATAGATTTTTGAGTTATCATACCCTCTTCTAATTTATAAAATTTAAAACCTACCCAAAGGTTAAGTAATTTCATGAAAACATTCTTATAATTGTGTGGTACTACACCACCTTATTTTTATTATAGTCTCTTTATTACCTTATCATTTATTTATAAGAGATTAAAACACATACCTTGTTTAAACATTTACAAAATAATATCCAAATCTTGAGTAAACATAGAGAACACATTTTCTAGACATAATGCTAAGGTATACTCATAGTGGGTTCTCTTATGACCCTAGTCATGAGGTACAACATTATTATAATGGATATGACCACTCCATCTTGTTTGGGGATGTCTCCCTCTTTGAGCCTATTTATTGAAAACCAATCCAATCCATGTTGATTATTGTATGTCATCCTTGTCCTTCACCTTTGATTTACATGCCACACTTTAAGGTTACCATTTTAGGCTATTTTAATTTATCTTGTGTGAGCCAACAAGCTATGTAATGCATGAAGGTTACCATTTTAGGCTATTCTCCTTCAGCTTATGTGAGCAATCACGTTCCATAATGTGTGAAGGTTACCATTTTAGGATCTCCTCCTTTGGTTTGTATAAGTAACCAAAATACATAAAATCTAGTCATTACCATTCTAGGTGATTCATAGCCTCATTATCATACTTTTTTATACCCCTTCTTATACTTGTAACAAACCATACATGTAACAAAATTCCTCAAATTTTCTTTCTTGGTAATTTTTACTTTGATTGGACATCAATCTCATCTATGTTATTTGTTCAAGCTCCCTGAAGTCCTTTTGTATTCCTTTAGAACCTATAAGTACCTACCATTATTTCATTCAACTCATTACATTCACTTTATCTTGCTTGTTTTTCAATACTCTTTATCTTCATATTCTATGCATATACTCTCTTATGTAGGTTGAATGGAACTTGCTTCACCTAGTTTATTCATGAGTATCCCAGCATCTTATTTGACCTAAAATCCTTCCAACTATATTTCCACTTAAACTCACTACCAACCCTTTTCACCTTCTCAAACCATCATTCCTTCTCTTACCCTTATCTTTGTTACTAACCTTTTTTCTACTTATCTTATTAATACAGACACGTACAGTCAAGTTTAAAAAATATAATTATTTTTTTAAGTACCCTCTATCATCTATGAGATACCCATGAAGGTTTATGCCTCAACTCTCTTTCTAGATACCCTTTTCCATACTTTTTTGGACCTAATTAGGTCTCTTTCCTTCTTAAAACATCGTCATACATATAGGTCTGTACGAATGTTGTACTATCTCAAGACCTTGAAAAAATATATAATTATATTCACACTCATAAAACGATCAAGTTTAATTAATTTCTATTGGTATAAATGTGAGATATTCATATTTTTATGTTTGAACCCTCACCTAATGTTTCCATGGCTCAATAAGGCCTGAGAGGTTCCTTTTTTTAGGTTTAAGCACATTAAACTTGTTTTCAAAACATTAAATGATAAGGATAAGGTTTGTATGACCTACCTAAAATTTTTTAATGCCTTCACTCTACATGATCCCTTTGTAATCCCTTTCAAATGGCACTTTCATAGTGTTTCTATAGCACATTCTGCCTATTGTTAACCTAAGAGGGTTCTAGATGAGTTTTTTGATGTTACATAGGGTTTAAAATTGCACAAAGACCAGATTAAGGTTTTATCTACCTCTATATTACTTTTATAGGCTTTGGGTTCTTTGATATAATCTCGAATCACTTTCAAACACAAGAATTCCATAATGTATTATAACACAATAAGCCTGTGTTGAAACAAATGTAGGGTTAGCACTTGTTTATCTCACTTTAAGGGTTCTTTGATTGTTATACCAACATATTATACCACTCACATTCCTATTCTTTCACAACCTGGTTATCAAAGGCACACTCATAGATTATTTGTCTATTTGATCAAACAGATTTCATACACAATCCATCCTTAAAGACATATACCCAGAAAAATAAAGTTGGTCACCAACTTTTATTCTCAAAATTAGAACTTCCTTGTTACTATCTATAACTTTATCTTTATTCAAACATATACAACCTATATTATTCAAATATAGGTTATTATCAAAGTATACACATAATTATTCTTAACTATCATTAGTTGGCAGAGCATTCACGCAAGATTTCTCTTAATCCTTGTTCCATCGGATTCAAACACAAATGTATCAATATATAGGGATTCCTTCCTTGGTTTATTTATTCTTGAAATTCACATAGATATACATACATTTCATGTTAGCAGATGCTTCCTTCACTAGTCTAAAAGTATTTGATGAACACACACTAAAGTTAAACATAGTCCTACAAATGTCTTTATTTCAACACTCAAAACACTATTTTCCAATCACATTAAGTCCTAAATTTCACCTCATAGAAATCATAAACAATATGCATATAAAGAGATAGAGACATATGTTTTAAATGCATTATCTTTTATTAATTTTATTCATTTACACAGTTTTGCCCCATTGGTAGAGTACAGGGGTTCATCATAGTCCTTTCTCCTCTTTTTGTACCTCTGCCTTCCAAAACCCAAAAAATGAATTTTTATAACTTTTAAAGACTCTCTAAGCTATGATACTCACCTCTATCAAGCCAAAATTCATTACACCAAGAAACTACCTTGGTAACTAACTCAATGACAACTAACTCTCAAGACAACCAAGTTGACATGAACATTACATTCAATATTCTTGAGTTATGCTAATGACCTCATAACATGTATGTATAACACCTACAAGACTAATTTAGGATCTAAACAACAAAATTTGATGACATATAACTACCTCTAACACCACTAACATACTAACATAAATTCAAATATTTAAATTATAGTTTTGGAGGGAAAAGTTCCCAAACCAAAGAACATTCACAACTAACTTTCCTAATGACTCCAATTCCTTCTAAGGCATGTTATGAAACTAAAGACACATACTTATGACCATATTTACACTATTTTCATGATGTCCCTACATCATACTCCTAGAGAAAGAAGAGATGAAACTCCAATGAATTGTTACATGTTCCTTCTTCCTTATCTTCCAGGTTAGGTTCCTTGGATCATCCTCTTTTGATACTACTACTCCACTATGCTCCTACTTATCCTCTTTGCTCTTATGCTTTCCTTGTTCAAACATTATTCTCTATCCTTGATTGCACTACTTTTTTCATCACATATACAAATTGAAAATCAAAATTCATACCTTCTTCATGGGGTTGCACTCCTTTATCCAAGCCTTTAATGAGGCTTTCACGTTGATATTCATCTTATTTATCATGCTCAACACTTAGCTAGCTATAACTGTTCTCTTTCTTCTTATTAAAACTCATCTCATTCATCTCAAGGTGTTGATCTTCATCTTTTTGCATCCTCATCTTGTATCTCTTTATTTCATTCTTGAGTTGTTTGCTACCTCTTTTCCTCTTTCATGGCTTTCTTATTCATTTTTTTAATATGTTTCTTGATTAGACACTTAATTGGATTCTTTATCATCACCCATCCATGGCATGGGATTCCCATTTCTCTTATCTACTCTAGCATGACCAACAACTTATCCATTTGCTACCTCATCTCATCCATCTCTTTCTCCATCTCTCTCTTCTTGGTGTCATCTTGTACCATTTTATTTTGGTAGCTTCTCTCATCAACTATGCCATGTTTATTATTTTCTCTCTCTTTCCTCATCTCCTTGAATATTTATAATAACTCTTTGGCTTCATTTGGACCTATACCTCCTCATGACAAGCCTCCACTCACTTGTCACATCTTGACCTCTCACTGGGTCTATCTCATTCACTTTGACCTCACTTAGGTCATTCACTCTTATGATTCCATTGGGACACTCTCTCTCCTCAATCTCACCTATGATCTCTCTCTCAAGATCTTCTAAACATCTCTCTCAATAAAAAATCCTAACTAACTTAGGGCTTACTACCACACTTCTCTACCTTCATTCACAACTCAATACCATATCATCAACATATCAAAAACTCAAATGAAAACAAAACAATACATGTACCTTTTATACATGATACTATCATTTCTATTCTTCCCATGAACTTACTGAGCTCTAATACCAAATGATGTAGAGCATCATTCTCATACTCTGTTATACCCCTTCTTATACCTACAACAAACCATACATGTAATAAAAGTCCTAAAATTTTCCTTCTTGGTAATTTGCTCTTTGATTGGACATCAATCTCATATATTATCTTTGGTCAAGTTTCCTGAAGTCCTTTTGTATTCCTTTAGAACCTCTGAGTACCTACCATTATTTCATTCAACTCATTACATTTACTTTCTCTTGCTTGTTTTTTTAATACTCTTTATCTTCATATTCTATGCACAAACTTTCTTATGCAGGTTGAATGGAACCTGCTTCACCTAGTTCATTCATGAGTATCCTAGTATATTATTTGACCTAAAATCCTTCCAACTATATTTCCACTTCAACTCACTACCAACCCTTTTCACCTTCTCAAATCACCATTCCTTCTCTTAACCTTATCTCTTCTAGTAGCCTTTTTTCTACTTATCCTATTAGTACGAACACGTACAGTTGATTTTTGAAAATATAAAGATTTTTATGAGTACTTTATATCATTTATGATGTCCCCATGAATTTTTATGCCTCAAATATCTTTATATATACCCTTTTCCATACTTTCTTGGACTTAATTAGGTCTCTCTCCTTAAAACACAGTCATCCATATAAGTCCATATGAATGTTATACTATCTCAAGACCTTAAAAATATATAAAATTATATTCACACTCATAAAATCACCAAGTTTCATTACTTTCTACTAGTGGAAACGTGATATATTCTTCTTTATATGTTTGAACCCTCGCCTAGGGTTTCCACGACTCAATACAGGCCCGAGAGGTTCTTTTTTGGGTTTAAATGCATTAAACTTGTTTTCAAAGCATTCAATGACAAGGGTAAGGTCTATATGACCTACCTACAGCTTTTTAATTCCTTCACTCCACTTGATTCCTTTGTAATCCTTTCAAACAACACTTTCATAGTGTTTCTATAGCACATTCTACCTATTGTTAACCTGAGGGTTCTAGATGAGTTTTTAACATTACATAGGGTTTCAAAATACACAAAGACTATATTAAAGTTTTTTCTACCTCTATATTAATTTTTTAGGATTTGGGTTATTTGATATAAGCTTGAATCACTTTCAAACACAATAATTCCATAATGTATTATAACACAGTCAGCATGTGTTGAAATAAATGTAGGGTTAACACTCATTTATCTCACTTGAAGGGTTCCTTGATTTTTATACCAACATATTATACCAATCACATTATTTTTATTTCAAAACTTGGTTATCAAAGGCACACTCATAGATTATTTGACTGTTTGTTCAAATAGAGTTCATACACAGTCTATCCTTAAAGACATATACCCAAAAAAATAGAGTTGGTCACCAAATTTTGTTCTCAAAATTAAAAATTCCTTGTTACTATATATAACTTGATCTTTATTCAAACCTATAAAACCTTTGTTCTTCAAATATAGGTTGTAAGTATACACAATTATTCTTGATTGTCATTAATTAACAAAGCATTCACACAAGATTTCTCTTAACCCTTGTTTCATTGTATTCAAACACAAATGTATCAGTATAAATGGATTCGTTCCTTGGTTGATCTATTCTTGAAATTCACATAGATATACATACATTTAAAATTATTAGATGTTTTCTTCACTATTCTAAAAGTATTTAATGAATAAACACTAAAGTTAAACATAGTCCTGTAAATTTCTTTATTTCAACACTCAAAACATTGTTTTCAAAGAACATTAATACCTAAATCTCACTTCATAGCAATCATAAACAATATACATATAAAGATATAAAGACATATGTTTCAAATTCACTATATTTTATAAATTTTATTCATTTACATAGTTTTTCCCCATGGGCAGAGTATAGGGGTTCATCAGAGTCCTTTATCCTCCTTTTGTACCTCTACCTTCCAAAACCCAAAAAATGACTTTTTATAACTTATACTAACTCTCTAAGATATGAGACTCACCTCTATTAAGCCAAAATTCATTACACCAAGAAACTACCTTGGTAACTAACTCAATGACAACTAACTCTCAAGACAACCAATTTGACATGAATATTACATTCAATATTCTTGAGTTATGATATTGACCTCATAACATGTACGTACAACAACTTCAAGACTCATTTAGGATCTTTACAACAATATTTGTTGACATATAACCACCTCTAACACTAATAACATACTAATAAGAATTCAAATATTTAAATTACATTTTTGGTGGGAAAAGTTACCAAACTAAAGAACACTCAAAACTAACTTTATTAATGACTCCAATGCCTTCTAAGGCATGTTATGAAACTAAGAACACCTAATTATGACCATATTTACACTAATTGCATGATTCCCCTACATCACTAGGCCCATCACCTTTATTTATTAAGCCATTGTTGAGGATTGTCACATTGACAAGCCAGTTTTTATTGATCCCTTATTTAATAGTCTAATTTTTGGAGATCCCTTTATTGAAACACAAACCATTTTTCACCTTGATCCAACTATTCCTCACTTAAAAATTTTCATGATGATCTTCAAATAAAAATAGATCCAACTATTGCCTCTTTGAAAGCCATCTTATGAGGACCAAAATGTGTTTAAAGTTGATATTTTGTGACCAATTATGAACCAAGATCATGATGTTATTATTGAAACACCCATTTATGATAAGTCAACCTGTGATGAGTTACCTATTCATATTTCACCAATTTTTAAAGAGCCTCATATCCTTGACAATCCAATCTCTACAGAGTTGTTTCTTGATCTTTTTCCACTAATAGAAGAGTCTTTTTGACAGATAAGATTTTGTCAAGTCATCCCTTGAGTGGTTCCCTTTCTTCGAGGGGTTTCACTTAGATGAGCTAGTCTATGTTTAACCCTTCCTAGATGAATCAATTTTTATAGATCCCATTATGCTATCACAGGCCATTACTTGTTCAATACCAAGCATTTAGCAAAGAATAGTTATATAAATAATCACATCATATGAAGAAACAACATTAGAATCAAGTTCCCTTTCTAAATTGACATCAGATTTGGCATCAAAATTAGAATCACTATCATAACTGACATCAAATTTAGAGTCCCTTAACTAGAACTCAACTTTAGAATCAAAGTATAGTCATGGTTATTACAACATTGGTTACACTTGTTTTGTGGATCAATTCAAATATATTTGTGATCCTTATATGATTTTTGAGGATGATTACTTTAGCATCAACATAGGTTTTATGGTTACGGTAAAATTAGGTATAACACCTTTTATCATGCATTATTGTATCACATAGTCATTATTATTATCATTTGCCTTGTTATTTGCTTTTATTTGCAAATTTGTTGTGGCTTGATTAGTTTTTCATTGCCTTTTGTGTTTTTAAAATTATTGATTTGAGGTCCTAATGGGATTATGTAGGTTGTGCTTGATTCACATTGAGATCAACTCAATACCCCATTTTCATATGCTCTTGCCATCTTATGAGTATTTTAAGTTGATTCTATCTCATTGTTTCATGAGCACTCTCAAAATTACCCTCACCAATTTTCAATTTGGACCATTTTGTATCTCTTAATTCTCAATCAAGTTGAGATACTTCAAAAATTCCAAAAACATATGTTAAATAATTTTACACTTTCATTGTTGTTTGTTTATCCTAGTCTTTTGTTTTGTTGTTTGGTTTTGCTTTGTTTATTTTCCAAGTACATCTTGATGGTCTATATAGATCTTGGTTTTTTTTATCTTGATCTTATGTTTTTAAGTTATACTTGCTTTTTTTAAAAACATTCTTGTTCCTACTTAGATCCTAATTGTTCATATATTGATTTTGATTTAGGTTCATTTATGTTTTATTTTTCTTTATCTTTGATTTTTTGTTTAAATGTAAATGGTTGTAACTCTAGTATTGGTAGTTCTTATCATTATCCTTAGTTATAAACATTCACATTTGAACTGATTCATCACAATTTAAATGCAATGTCATTATAGGTTATTCATACTTATGATGCATAACATCATTTTTCTATATCAAGCACTTTGTGCTTTGGACTCAAGTATCAATGTCAATGTAGATCCAATGAATATATCTCAAGAACACTAATGAAACTAGATACTAATGGCTTATCTCAAACCTGACTCAATGTAAGATGTGCATCTATTGGCATACATCATTAGTCTAATCAAACACTAGTTAGTCTTCTTCATCCTTCATTCCATTCTCTCTTATTTTTGGGTGAACTACTTTGGATTGAGATCCATTTAGATTATGAAAGTAGTGCTTAGATACATGACATATCTTGGTTTAGCTCAACCATCTTTCATTCTCTTTTTCATATCTTTCATCACTTTGTGAATCCTTAAATACCTAGTTTTTTGTGGCTTTTGTAACCATTACACCATTGCATCTATGGTTGCACCTACTCATCTTTAATCTATGTCGTAGGTTATATCCTTGAGCTATTGCTTTCCAATTTTCCCTATAGGGGCACAAAATTTGAACCAATCATGAATCTAAATCATCCCTACAGGATCAAACCATTCTTTATCAATGATTAAAATCAACCCTACTAGGGAAAAATTATTTATCACACAATCAAATTCGCTCTAATAGAGCACACTATTATATCCTCTCTTTTTAAACTCACTTATCCTTTTTTTTAATTCTAATATCTATAGAATTTTACCCTTGTTCTGTAAATATTTTTGTGTACAACTTGTCTTAGGATTGACCATTCTATAAATGTGCAACTTGCACCCTATCTTTGGGTGTGTTCAAAGTGTGTCACTTATATTTTTGGATTGAATATTTCCATTCCCCCCATGCTTGGGGCCATTTTCTCTAATTATATTTTTATCATTGATGGAATCAACATGTGCAAGCATTAGCTCATCTGGGTTTAATTTATTCCATGGGTTAATATCAATTTCTCTCTCTTTTTGGGAGTTTATACTTCTCTTTTTGAGAGTCTATCCTTCTCTTTCATCCTAGTATGTCCTCTCGAGGGGGCATCATGGGTCATTTCTAATTTCTTATTGATAACTCTTTTCTTTGAAAAGATGTTGCTTTGCCTAAATGTCTCGCTAAGCCTTCTCACATAGGGTCAAAATATAGACATCCGATTCCTAACACCTTTATGTTGAAATTGTCAATCTTACTCAAAATTTGTGAAAATACATAATTTAGGCCAAAATCACTTAAAATGTGCTAAATAGTTTGATTTTATCATATATAAGTGTTGATTTAGGTTAATGTATTCCTAAATGGGATAATGTGTTTTATGTGATTATTAACTTTGATCAAATCATTTTGAGTCAAAATAATGAAAATGCATTTTGGTGCTCTAGATCACCCTTTTCTTTTAATTCAGAAGCACATAACATGTGCATATGTTATTTTGTGTTAATAGCATCTTAAATGGGATAGCGTTTTATATGCAACTAACATCACCTTTTAATTCTTCTCCAGTTAAGTTATGACCCATTAATATGACATTCTGACTAGTTTGATTAATTGTGCACCAATTTCCAAAGAATTGCACTAAAATTGATTAATCTTACTAAGGAAAATTAAACCAAATTATGAACTTAAGTAAGAATTCCATGGAAGTTATTGAATATTTCTTTATTGGAATTTGATTCCTATTAACTGGATCATCAAGTGAGGTCATTTTTGGGGTGGCATCCATAAGTAATATATGTAACAAATATCAGGGTTATGGTATCCCATGCCTCTTTAATACCCCTTCCTCCCAAATTATTATGAGGATATTTGTGTATTTTATTTACATAATTGTATTAATTTATGGCCACACATCTTGATCTTGAGATAGATAGTCATGGTTGATCTTGATCAATTTGGAAAATATATAAATAAGAGGCCTATCACTCACATTTTTAAGCTAATTTATGTAATCTATAATGCAGGATTCTATCTACAAGCCATTTGAGTGTAGTTTGATAATGCTTTGTTTTCAATAGAATCTTAATTGATAGGCATAGCATTGATTTTCATATCATGAGCCTAGATTATACTTGATGTTCTTGAGATGGTGAAGAGCTTGCTTTGCACCATTTTTGAAGCCAAAACAAGGGGAAAACATGTTTTAAGCTACTTATGGGTGATGGGAAGATTTTGGGAAAGTAACTGATGTTTGCTTTCTTTTATTTTCTCTTAATTATAATTTTCACACCCCGTTGAATAGGTTGGTCTAGATTGTTATTTCTCTACACATTTATTATGTTTTTCTTGACTAATGCTTGATCTAACCATATTTGTAATCTAACTCTACACTAGATACCATTGTTATGAAATATTATGATAATGAAGAGAGGGAATCACAAAGAACCATTAGTTTGATAGTGGTCATTGGGCCTTTGACCCATGGCACTCTTTGCCATGTTCTTGACATGGATTTATCATACAAATTGATTTTGGGATAACCATGAATTCATGAAATCAGGGTCATACCTTCCACACTGCATCAATGTATTAAATATCCCCATTTAGGGATAAAAGTAACTATATAAACTAATCTCTAACCTTAATAATATTTAAAACATCTTTAGGTAGAGTACAAGATCTATAATTACCATTTTGGCATGAATCCTAGGCATAAAATGCAAGAGAAAAAGCTAATAAAGCTAAAGCCATTAAATCATGACTTGAAGCCAATTATATCAACCCTGAAAGCTTAGATTAAAGTTCATCTGCACCTCCACTAGAGATTTCCAACCCTTTTTACATATGTGAAAATGGTATAGGAGAATATAATACTCATAATTCCTTTCACATAGCCAAATTTCCACAGAACCCAAAATCTTATGGGAGACCTAAAGCCAAGACTACTCATGTGGAGTGGCATGCTAAGGGAAAATTTCATCTTACCAAACTAATTGTTTTCAAATTAGCCACTTGCCCAAAATATGACCCTTTAGCCAAATATGATTCATGGTTTTATATTGATGATCTATATGATTATTATCAATGTGTCTAGTATCATATCCCTAACTAGATTATGGAAAATCAAGCTTAGGAAGGCAAAGGCCTAGGGATGCATTAGTAAGGAAAAATTGAAATAGTTTCAATGACCAAATATAAAGGAATCAATAGTGTTGGATTTAAACTGCTTGGGGGTGATACTGCATACCTTATTTGAGTTCCTACACCATTAACTAGTAAAGATGATGCTAAAAATGATGTAGGTTCAAATTATAGCATCTATAAAGACCTTAACAGCACTAATTTATTTAACCCTTTTGTCATATATAGTGTTAATCTTATGTAATACCCTTCACCACTTACCCTTTATCATCCCTAACTAGTAGACTAGGACTAACAAGAGTAAAAAATTCCACTAGATGAGATTGAGAATGACAAGGCCATTTGCAACTTTTTGGGTTTAAGGATCATATTCCCCTAGGAGATCATAAACAAGGTTTTTCTATTAGATTGGATCTTGCTACCTATTTCAGAGAGTGAGTGAACTTCCTTGGTCAAAATCAAAAATAAAATAAAACATTGATGTCTAATATTGAAAACCTCTTTGAGGCACTTTCAGACCAAGGAAAAAGTAAATAAAAAGGCAAGTCTCTTGTTGAAAACTTGTTTAAGGTGCCATTAGAAAGGGATGTTCACCTCTCTTCACATGAATCATAGGAGATCACCAGTCCAAGGCTTATATATGGATATAAAATCATTATCAAAGAGTGGTAATATTTTGAGAAAATTGTACAAGAGTGCCCAGAGGTATTTATTACATGGCCTTTACACCATTGGGTAATTTTGATTCATCCTATTTGAGAGAGTTAGATGAACTAGTCTAGTCATAAGACTTTGCCATTGTTGACTAGTTTAGATTCTTATCAAATCTTTTAGAAGATGGTTATACACTCCTTGTGGAGGACACTTCTGAGGTCAACATTGGGACTCTAGATGACCCAAAATGGATCAGATTAGGTGCATCCATCACTAAAGAAGAATGTGAAGTCTTTACAACCCTTCTGAGGTAATTTGTTGATATATTTACATTGGCTTATTCTAATATGCCAGGTTTGGACCCTAACTTAGTTGTAAACCATCTTGTTGTGCACCCTAATGCTAAACTAGTTAAGTAAAAGCTAAGAAAAATGCATCCTCTTATTATTATATTAGTTAATAAAGAGTTGAATAAATTCTTAGATGTGAAATAAATTTCGTTGATTGATTATTCATAATGGATTTATAACATAGTGGTGGTCAACAAGAAGTTAGAGGGTATCAGAATATACACAGATTTTTGAGATATTAATAAATCCTACCCAAAAGATGACTTTCTTATATCAAACATTGACATGATTTTTAACTCCACAACTAGATATGAAATGCTTTCCCTTATGGATGGATTTTTAGGATATAACCAATCATAATTTCACTAAAAGAATAGCATAAAACAACATTCACCAATCTATGGAGAATTTTTTGTTATCAGGTGATTCCATTTGGGGTAAAAAATCTAGGAGTCATCTACTAATGATCCATGATAGTGATTTCCATGATATAATGCATGACATTGTTAAGGACTATGTCGATGACATCTTGGGTAATTTTAAAACCCAAGTTGATCATCTAACCATACTTTTAAGAATTTTTGAGAGATTTTGAGAGTATAATGATAGGCTCAATCCTAAAAGGTGTGTATTTGGAGTAACTTCTATAAGTTTTTTAGGTTTAATTATCTCTCATAGGGGCATCAAAGTTGATCCAACCAAAGTTTGAGTCATTTCCAAAATTTCACTACCATTTACCTTGAAGCAACTTTGTAGTTTATAGGGAAAAATATAGTCAATCCAACACTTCATTTCACATTTGGCCAACAAATGCCATCTTTTTACACACTTACTAAATAAGGGCACCATTTTTTCATGGAATGAAGATTACCAAAAATCATTTGACAATATCAATAAATACCTAGCCAATCTACCTATTTTATTGCCACTTATGCCAAACAAGCCATTGTTATTTTACCTGACAACAACCAAAAATTCCCTGGGGGCACTTTTGGCATAGCAAGATTAACACAACAAAGTGTATGCCATCTACTACCTAAGCTAAATAATGGTCATGTTTGAGTATAATTATACATTGATTGAAAAATCCTATTTAACTATGGTTGTTTAGCTTATAAGTTATGTCTCTATATGTTAAATAACAATAACATTGTAATTTACAAATTAAATATGCTCAATTATCTAGTTTCTAAAATATATTTATAAGGACATGTGGTAAAATGGTTGATGTTCTTGGTGAATTTGAGATTGATTATGTTAATAAAAAATCCATTAAGGGACAAGTACTCAGATTAACTTGCATAAGCTCCTCTCCTGATACTCAACCTCTTGTATTTGGATTTATAAATGAAGCCATCATAATCAAAATATAAGTAGAATCATCTCCTAAGGCATAACAATGAATAATGTACTTTTATATTTCCTTCATAACATGTGGATAAGTCTGGGTAGGGCCACGGGAGGCCAAGGTGGTAAATCTCACAAGCCTTCCAAAATTAATAAGGAAGGATTCTCCTTCAGAGTGTGCAGGTCAAGGCGGATTGCTGGTAAACCCACCCCAAAGGCTAGACTTATTGATTACTCAGAAAGTGCTTCAGAAGAAGCAACCTAGGAGGAAGAGTCTAAGGTTCTAGAAATCCAATAAATTTTGGAGGACACTGGAGGGAAGCATGATACTAGGGATTTTGAGGTTACTGAGGAGCATAGTGCTGACACTATGGGAACTACTGATAATAAGGGGAAAATGTATGTTGAGGAAGCTGGCAAGGATACTGAGAATGAGACTATTTGGAAAGTTGAAATTGGAGCCCTAAAGGACTATATTCAGAGGCTAGAGCAGATGTTCACCGAAGGACTCCAGAATACAATTCTACTGAAAATGTCTATGCTAGAAGAGGTGGGTAATACTGGGCATGCTGACAACACAGAGAATACTGAGAAACTTAATGATCTTATCAAATCAATAGTTATGTAAGGGGAGTCCTCTTTGACTCTGGTCTTTTCATTTCTTGTGTTTTGTTTTTGTGTCTATTGTTTCTCAGCTAGTGTCGTCATCTCTCTGAAGGCATATTTTGTTTGATTACCTTCTTGTCTTTTTTGGTTGTAAAGGGTTTGGCCCCTATTTTTCCACCTTACCTTATCAAAAACATGTGGATAAGTCTCCAATATATTATTTATCACATCGTAAAGGGATCTTATTCCTAAGTCCTTTCACATTAATTTTTCATACACTAATAATATGGATGAATATGAAACACTCATCATAGGGATTTACCTAGCATTATAGTGGAATATCCAACATCTACTGGTTGACAGTGATTTATAACTTATAATCAATTAATTTACAAACCAATACTAGATGAAGGACAAGAAGTTGGTTCCTTATAAAGGTATGGTTGACAGTCTTAAACAAAAAATTACCAACCTTCAATTTTAATGGATACCTAAGGCCAATAAAAAAATATCTAATGCCATGGCCACAATTAGATATGTGATTGAGATTAAGTACAAAGCTAGAGACTATCAGTTTCTTTTGAAACATCTCCTAGCACTGGAGCATGAACATTCATTCATCGATATGGTTTATAATATTATTAGTCCCACATCTACTCGGTATTATAACATATATGCCTTCATCCATGACCAAATTATTCCCCAAGATCTTTTCCATAAGAAAAAAACCTTCATTCATAAATCCTCCCATTATACCCTACTTGTACCTACCATGTATCATAGAAGCTATGATGGAAATTTGCTTCATTGTTTAGCTTTGGTATAATATGGATTAGCATTAAGGGAAGTTTATAATGGAGTTTGTGGATCCCATACCAACAGGGCCATCCTTGACAATAAAGTACTATGTACTGGTTATTATTGGTTGACTATAGAAATATAAGTAATTGCCTATGTGAAGAAATATGTGAAGTGTTATAAACATGCTAGTTTGATTCATGTTCTAGCCAAAATGCTTAAACCACTAATAAACCATGGCCATTCTCAACATGAGGACTTGACCTCATAGGTAAGATAATTCCTACATCCTTAGATGGCCATACACATGTCATTATTTCTAAAAATTATTTCACTAAGTGGGTAGAAGCCATTCCCCTCACTTACTTAACTAGTAAGTAGATTTACAAATTCATCCTTAACCATTTCATTTACCACTATCATATAATCTATGACATTATATATGATAATGGAAGTTCATTTAAAAATAAATATGTGAAATCACTTTATGCTAAATACCATATCAAACAACACTTTTCCACCACCTATTACCCACAAGGCAATGGCCAAGTTGAGGCATCTAACAAAACCATTGTCAATATCCTCAAGATGATTATCAATAATGTTGGTTAGAATTGGCATTTATAGCTATTTAAAACCCTCTAGGCCTATCATACCACTTTTCTAACTCTAATAGGAGCTACCCTATGTTCCCTTGTTTACGACATTAGGTCATTCTTCCTATCAAGGTTGAGTTGCCTTTTCTTTGGATTTCATTGAAACACATCACTGATGATGAGGACTATAGAGTAGCTCATTTGTAAGAGCTATATTTACTATATGGAAATTACATGGACACCTTCAATAACCTTCAAGCATACTAGAAAAAATTATGTGGCCAATATTATCGATGCATCAAGCATAAATAATTTGAGCCTGGTGAACTTATATTGAAAGAGAATCAGAAAACATCAATGCTTAGACCAAGAAAATAAATTTCCAAACTAACTTGTTAGGGAATTATGTGGTTATTGATAAATATGATTTTAAAGCATGCAGGCTCGCCATGTCATAAGGAGATGAACTTGATGAACTAATGAACATAATGCACCTCAAATGATTTTACTCTTAAGGAACTTGAATTATTATCTACAAGGATCATTTAAGTTATGCCATGATATACCATTCTTTATATCATACCTATATACCCTCCCCACCATGCCTTAACCTATAACTATCTAATTATTTTTACCATAACCCTATCATCTTTGGCCTTGGTTATGATTCATTTGTACTGTAAATACTTTTTAGTGGTTGATTTTAAATACATTTCTAGCAATTGATTCAGATTCAAACTTTTGAATGGTAGTATATGAAAGTAGTATGACAGTGGTCTTAATAATTGCATCTATTATTTATTTATTTATGTTCTTTTTCATTACTCATGCTACTAATAATAACTACCTTTGGTAAAATTAGTATCACCAACCCTTATCATTATTTCTTAATTATAACCATCTTTGAGAAAATTAGGAGCAACCCCTTTACCATGCATTACTGAATCACCTTGCCATCACTGTGTTATAACTTACCATTTTCCTATTCCTAAACTTATTATTATTTAATAAAATGCCTCATTATAGGTGGAACTACATTAACTTGAGGTCCTTATGGGACTATGTAGGTAGTTCTCAATTTACATTGAGGTCAACTCAATCACTCCTTTTACCATGCTCTCATCATTTTTTGAGTTAATTAATTTTGTATCTCATAATCCTCCATTCAATTGAAATACCAAAAACCCTAAAACATTAAAAACATTTCCATAATTTCACCATTGTAGGTGGAATTACATTGACTCAAGGTCCATTTAGACTATGTAAGTAGTGCTCAATTTACATTGAGTTCAGTTCAGTCACCCCTTTGTCATATTCTCATCATTTTTTGAGTTATTTCATTTTGTATCTCATAATATTCCATTCATTTGAGATACCAAAAGCCCCAAAACATTGGAAATATTTCCATACTTTCTCTATTGTAGGTGAAACTACATTGACTTGAGGTCCATAAAAACTATGTAGGTAGTGCCCAATTTAAATTAAATTTAGCTCAGTCACCCCTTTGACCATGCTCTCACTATTTTATAAGCAATTTAAGTTTAAACAATCTCACCATTTTTTTATCAATTTGATTTTGAACACTTTTGTCATTCTGTGAGCAAGTTAAGTTTGAATGCTCTTATTGTTTTATGAGCACCCTAACCCATGCTCATGTCATTTTATGAGTTGGAATATTCTATATGTCATAATTCTCCATTGAGTTGAGATTCCTAAAAATTTACAAAAACATTTAAAACATACACAAAAAACCCTAAACATTTGAAAAGACTTAGGAAAATCATAAAAATCACAAAATCATGAAAATTGGCTTAGAATTTCCATGGGAGATATAAAGTCATCAAAGTTTTTTGGGATGGACTATCTTACCTATTCAACTTCATTTCTTGACCACTTTAAAAATTTTCTCCCATTTTTGGGACAACTATATCATCCAAATGTCTACACAAACTATGTAGGTAGCACTTGGATACATGAGGTATCTCAAGTTAGCTCAGCCATAACCACTTCTTCATCACTTTATTACCTTTTTCCCTAAGGAATGAGGGTTTTATATCTATTTCACAAGTAATTACTTGTCTTTTAGTTTCTCCATCCTTATTGGCCTTAGCCAACACTTTCATCATTTTATGAGTAACCTTAGCCAGTACTCTCAAAATTTTGTGAATAATCTTAGTTAATGCTCTCACCATTTTGTGAGCAACCTTAGCCAATGCTCTCATCATTTTGTGAGCAACCTTAGCCAATGCTCTCACTATTTTATGAGCTCATTCTCATTACAAGCCATAGATGTCATGAACACTATGAATTACCAATTTAGTTCATTTTTAGATGCTCGTCTCTTATCTTTTAGTGTGGTTTTAGCCTAAACCATGCTCTTGCACTTACATGAATTTTATTTGTTTGATGCTTTCATGATTGTGAATGTCACTTCCATCTTTACACTATGTACTTGTTGTTTTGTGAGACCATTCCTATATTTATAAAAAATAATCCTCTTTTAATTATCATTAATTTTCTTCTATACCATATCTTGGGAGAACTACATTTGTCCTAAATTTTATGTTAGATTTCATATCCATGAGACTATGTAGGTAACATCCACTTTCCTAGTGCATCTGTATTTAGCTCAACAACCCATTTTTATTTCTTCTATTCACCCTATTTATTTTTATTTCATTATTCCCTATATCTCAAATAATCAATAACATGACCAATATATGGATATTTTAGACCCAATTAAGGGATCTCTTATCACAATAATATCACTAGGGAGGGTTATAAAGCCTCTAGTCAAGCAAAACCATGAAATAACCCTAACTAAGTCTTATATTTTCATATTCATTATACTAATAACAAGTAAAGCAAAGAAATTTAATCTAGTGCTCACCAAATCTTGTGGTACAAAGTGGGGGTAATTAATAACAAAAGTAAAAAGACATAAAAGACATATACTCATGTCAATGTATACAGAATCTTAATACATAGAAGATAAGTACAAATGCATATTTATCTACTCTTACAAAGGATAAACAAAGTTAGGAATACTTACCTTTAAATATGAACCCACCAAGCCTCAATCTCTCCCTTGGCCAAGGTGCTTCACAAGAGGTTTTTGTGGAATGTAAGGATGACAAGGATAAATCATCTCTAGGATACACAACCTATCAATGCATCTAAAAGACTTCTCTACAAGATAATATCCATATCTCCAAAGAAAGTATGAAACCCTAAGCTTGTTTTTCAAGTAGAATGATGGATAAACATATGCATAATATCTCTTACTTATTATTCTCTTCTCTAAATAATGGAAAAATGATCTTGTACATATAGATGGATTTAACCCTAAGCCCTTCTAAAAGTTTTGATCAACAGGGTCGACCTATTCGACCTAGTATCATTATTTATAAAAAATCACTAGGTCATGGGCTAGGTCATCCAAGATCCAACTTATACCCTAAATGAGTTTCACCAATAAGAGTATAAGGTTGACCCAGTCGACCTAGTCATGTAAACTATCAAAAGGGGTTTTAAGTTAGGAAAAGGGGTACTGAAGGTGGAAAATGATTGGAGGAGTGTATAAGAGATAAGAACAATCTTAGGGAAATGGTTTTTAGGAGACAAGTGTGTAGATAACAAGTGGAAAAAGGGATAATAATCCTACAAAGTACTAATGGTCTGCCCAAATCTTTCCTAGTGTACCCCTTAAGGCATGTACTCAAAGAGATTGAGATTCAATGAGTTCCTACAATATAGAGAACATCAATAATTTATAACATTTTTAAAATATTGTGTGTATACATATGCCTCACTCGAAGCTCATCACGTATCATTTAAGTGTAAAATGAGATGGTGCTTCAAGAATAGAACATGATGACACATAACATTGATGCTAAGTAAAATTTAGTAAAGAGCAAATAAGATAAATGAAAGGATAGAATTGAGAAATAAATACCTTTGCTTACTTTAGTATTGTAGATATATAAGATGTGATAGATGTGAAGGCATCTAGTGTGAGGAACATTAGGCAAACCTTTAGAGATAAGTGCAAAAAAGAGAAAAAAAATTGTAATATAGGAATATAATAATGTAAAATATTCTCTATGATGTCATGAGTCTGAAACTTTTTACGGTTCAAAAAATGAGTTAGTAAAAACAAATATATGATCAAAATAAGGAATCTAATGGTAAATATTTGAAAGGTAAATAAATGTGAATAGTAATTTTAAATAGGGTGAAAAAGAATTCATTTGTGATTATTTGAATATTTTGAGAGAAAAATAGAGCTTTGAGAGACCTAGTAAAAGTTAAAAAAGCCAAGATGATGAGGAGACAATAATTGAGATGAGGAGGATGTCTAACGGTTGTAATGGGTTTAACGTGGGTAGGTAACTAAGAATTTCAATTTTTTTTGAGTATTTTATATAAATTTATAATTTAGACCAATTATAGAAACCAAAATGAACCCCAAGAAGTTATTGAGGAAACTAGAGTCCAAATGGGGAACTATGTTTAAAAGATTTAGAGTAATAAATGTCAAAGGCATATATTATAAGTGGGTCAAAGAATTGGTAGTTTGAAAGAACTAGGTTGACCCAGGTGACCTAGTAGGTTGAAAATAAGGTTTTGATAGGGTTGACCTAGTAGGTATAAGATGACTTAGTTGTTTGGAGAAGAGGGACAACTTAGTATCCCATGGCTGACTTAGTTGGTCAAGTCAAAGTGCCAACTTAGTACTGAAGGGGAAAAAATGAAAGGGTCAACTTAGTTTGTTAAGTCCAAATGGATGACCTAGTATTATTGGGTCAACTTAGTATGTTACTAAGTGGCCATTATAGTATTAAAATATAAGAAACTAGTTGATATATCAATTTTAAGGCCTAAGGTGCCTGACTGAGTATTGAAATAACCAATTATGCTAAAAATAGGTCAAATTAGCAAAAATGAATAAAATCAAGAAAATTAGGTTTATTTTTGTTAAAATTTAAAATAATGTATTTTAATTATAATTAATATGAAGGTCTAATACATATTTTTTGGTTTGATAGTTGTAGGGGTGATAGAGATTTTGGTGATTGGTGGGCATGTCTTGGCTACCAAATCTATTAGAGCATCTGACGAAAGTAGACTAGGCTAGATTGGTCATAGTAGGATTAAGAGCCATCATGGAGATGAAACACATTCCACTAACTGTTGATCTAATGGTCATTCTCTTGGGAGCCTAAGAATGTTTGACCAATAATTTTAGATGGGTGGTGGATTAGGATACCATATAGGTTGGTATCACATTAGAGGATTTTCATGCATTACTTGGACTTATTATAAGGGGATGTCAATGATCATGGGGATACTAGATGATTAGAAAGAGAGGAAAGCATTAGCCTAATGGGTGACTTACTCAGATAGGATTTACCTAGGACTGAGGGTAAGTCTATTTGATGTCTATATTACCTAAATTCTAGATATTCAAAAGGTTATGATAGGACTTATGATAGCACAAGTGTTATGTCACAAGTTAGATAGTAACGTACCACTATATGTGATAGCCTTATGTTAGTTGATATTGGAGTATGGGCTAATTTATGACTTGGGTTATATCATTTGGGTTTAACTCATGCATGATATGAATAGGATGTTGTCCAGAGGGTAGAAGACCATGGGGTTAGTGGTACTATTGAGTGCCTAGATATATGATAGGTTCTTGATGTATTGACTAGCTAGATTACTGTATATGGTCAATGATCAATTACCTCAGGTGTTGAGATGGATACAAGATCAGGTGGCATGGGTTATGCCCCATATTATATCATTATAGATGATCACATGAGCAGAGTTCATGTGGTAGCCTTATGTGTACATTATGATAGTTTAACCAAGTTGGAGGATAGTGTCACTAGAGTTAGATAATGGGATACTACACCTAATAGGTAGAGATGCATCTAGTGGCATGCTTGTTAGGATAGTTAAAACTCCCTCACCTAATGGATCCTATAGTGGTTCCCACATTTTGGGTTTGGCATGTGAAAGAGACAAAGGGGAGAGGAGGAGGAGGACCACCAATCATGAGACTGAAGATCAGATCATGGCATGAGAGACCATAGATAGGTTGAGCACAACAGTTGGAAGTTAGAGAGGACATGGATGTGGATGTAGGAGTGTTGCAAGTACCAAAACTAGTACCATAGTAGGAGGAGTGGTGACCACCTCAATCACACCATTTATGGAGATGCCATCAATGAGAGAGATCATAGAGGGTGGTCATCTAGGATGACCCATTAGTTGGCCTAGGGTAGAGCTGGTCTATAGAGGCACCACTAAGGTGAGGCTTGAGATGGGCATAGGTGATAACACCAAGGTTTGAATTGATTAGTAGATGGGGATATGATGATTGGTGATACCTAGATAAGTAATAAATGGTTGAAATTTTATTTAAGCTTTGAAAATAGAATACTAGTTTTATAATATTTATTTGATATATTGTAGATAGATAGCTTATGAGATATATCTATGATATAATATCTATCAATTTTTAATTTGGTGTAAATATTTTAGGAAAAGAGGAGACCAGATGGGTATCCTTAGTAATGGGAGCACTCCATGATATTCTAGATAGGGCATTGATGCCATATGACCCTACCAGATTAGATGATCTCATAGTACCATCTACCCCAACTCAGGTGAGCTGGTTCAAACTAGTAGGGGAGACCATGAGGTAACTACAAGCATATGGAGATGGGATAAAACCACTAACAAGGGTGGGAGCGAGAGGCATATTCATGATAGGTCTTGGCTTAGGAAAGAGACATGCATTTAACTACCATTATTTAGCTAGGATAAGTATAGGCCTAGGTGGCCAACCTATAGGGATAGGTAGTAGGCTTGAGATCTCAAACATTCTTTTTATAGCATACTATTTAGAGGGAACTATCTGAATCATGGATATGCCATAAGATAGACATGATAGAGCCTAGTCTTAGAGTTAGAGTGATGTATTTTTGTACTTTGTATAAAAAACACACTATATATATAGATATCTTATTTGATAGTTAGATGTTGATCTTATGTGTTTGTATTATGGTTATGGTTGTGATGCATGGATATATTTATTTATGGCACATATATTTTGCTTTTTTCATATATTTTATAGTAAATATACGTGTTGTGTTTTCTTTTCTAGCATTATGTAGGACACATGTATAGTTAAAAAAGGTGAAAAAGACTTGATAAAGTACAATTAATCAAAAAAAATGTACTACACACTATTTTATGTTTGGAAATATGTAATAACAAAAATATGACTAAGTATAAGAAACCAAAGAGTGGTAAATAAGAGGGCAAAAGTTGTTTTTAAACCATGAAAAAGAGTTGGCACCAAATTAAAACAAGTAAAATCACACTTAGTCATGTTGGGAAGTATGAAAAGAATGTAATAAAATAGAAAGCACATAAAAGAGAAATGGTATAAAAATAAATCAATTAATTCAATCAATCATACTAAATCACATTGGAAAGTATAAAATAAAAACAAAATTAACAAAATGGTCTTAAATTAATCACACTAATTCAAGTTGGGAAGTGTGAAAAAGTTAAGAAAAATGCTTGATTCTTACATGCACTCATAAAATAAGAAGATAAAAGTGAAATATAATGAAGTAAGCATAAAACATACTAAATCAAGATGGGAAGCATGTCAATGACATGTAACTCATAATCAACCACATCTTATATCATATTTGACACATGTAATTTTATTGTTACTTGGATATTGGAAAATTTTGTTAGGAAAGCCAGGTCCTATCCATGGTCTTATACTACAACTCACAAATGGAAGACCAATGAAGTGGAATACAATATGAAAATATGCTAAAATGGGATGTTTGGAATGGTAATTTGAAAATTTGGTAATTTTTGAAGAAGGCCAAGTTCTATCTATGATCTTACAATGCAACTCATAAATAGAATCCCTAGGGGAGTGATAAGTAAAAAAAAAAAAAAAAAATCTTAAGGGGAAATATTAGGGTTGTAATGAGTGAAAAAAGGGATGTAAAAATCATAATGTAGGCATATTATGAGAAGACCTTAGGAGACATGAGGCACACTAAGGACATAAGAACACAATGAGTGATTAGTGACCATCAATATATAGAGGTTACCTATTTTTTATAGACACAAAGTTGTGTAGGCAATTAAGTGTGTTACTAAGATCAACTCATATGGGTAGTTTTGAACAAGAAAAGTAAAATAGACCTACCTTCCCACAATGTGTTCCTTGTTCCTTAGGACCCCTTATAGATCCATCTGTATACTACAAAGATTGGGTATTTGTGTGAGAACATAGGTGGCACTAAAATATTTTTGTACTCTCTCATTTTTCTAATCTACTGGCGTAATGTACCCCAATGGACCTCATCCATATCATGAAGCCAACTATGAATTTTTAGATTCAATTAGAAAAAAGGATGTGTTTAAAATCACATCTTTTAGTGTGATTTGACTTTTGAAAATTTTGAATGTTGCCTTTTAGATCATTACCTTTTGTTAAATTATTTGGATTTTGAATGTTTTTATGGATTTTAAGATTCCTCCTCCATATGGACTAGGAATGAAAATAATGAGAGATAGAGTGATACACACTAATTAGTTTTAAGCTTTAGCTAGAAGAAGCTAATTATCCAAGGATAAGATGGACTAGAACACTTAGGCTTAATGATGAATTAACATGTTATCTCAAGTCTCAACCATATGTATACTTAGTTTGTGAAAGGTAATAAAGGGGAATAAAAGGAGATCTAAAGTGGATAGGTAAAAAGAGATTGTAATGATATGAATTTTTTGCTAACTGATCACATGGTAAAAAAGGAATGACTAAAGGGAATAAGGTTCATATAACCAAGTCACAATAATAATTATCTATGTTTATAGAGATAAGATAGAAAATAATCATGAAAAAGAACAAGGGAACCATAAGAAAATGAAATCAAGAAGAAAAGAATGCAATGATAAAAAAATAAGTCCAGAAGAGAACTAAATGATATCATAAGCAATATAAAGTGTGAAACCAAAGTCACCATGTAAGATAGATAAGAATTTGACACAATGTCAAATGATATAAAATAAAAAAGGGACAATTGGAGCATGCATCTAGTCCAAATGAAAATTTAAGAACACCATGTATGTGTTCATAAGTACTAATATATTTGTCCACACACATTATCCATAACATATAATAAGTTTCTATGAAGTTGAATACAAACTACACGTAATGTCTCATCGATCTTTAGTGAAAGTTGAGAAAATAATTCATGTCGAATCTCCTTGATGAAAAATGTAAGAATGCTTGAAGGATCATGTTGATGAGGGCTATAATGTATAGTATTCTTGGGAGAATGCATGGGAGTGGTTTTTATGGGAGATGATAGGGTCACAAATGGGGAAAGTGCCATAGGTGAGGGACTCATGGGTGGAGAAGGATCCACAAGTGAGGGAAGGTCCAAAGGTGAGGGATTCATAGGTAAAGGAATAGTAGGTGGTGTAGAGACCACAAGAGGAGATGGAATCATAGGAGGTAGAACCATAGGGGAAGAAGGGGGATCCTTATTATAAGAATGACCTATGGGAGAAATGGTAGAAGGTGTAGGAATGGTTAAGAGGTGATCCTTAAGATGTTATTGAAAGATGTAACAACAATTAGTGTGATGTGTGCCATATTATTTCTAGATATAATATACCTATCCATACTTAGTAAGATACTCAGGTAATATTTTAGGGGGAGGTATAGCCTTGTTTGAGGGCTAAGGAGTGGTGGGACACAAGGTGTTGATATATTATTTCATCTTATAATAATGTATGGATGAATGGTTATCCATGATGTAGAAGTAATAGATATGCCTTTGAGAAGTCTTGGTAGGTGTACTCATAAGAGGAGGTGAAATAGAAGATGAACAAGCTTGGTATAGAGAACAATATCTAGTCTAATGACCATCAACTTTATGAATGTCATAATAAGGCTAATTGGCCCATATGGTGGGTGAAGGAGCCAACTATGATAAATGGAACAAACCATCACCAAGAGAAGGTGGGGTTGGTGGAGAGAGTAGACAAGGCTCAACTAAAGGAGAAGTAAGATCAAAAATAGAAAGAGACCCAACTATAGAGGAAGTGGGAATGAGATCTAAATTAAGATTTACTGAGGGAGGGGTGGGGTCCATATAAGGCATAAGGATAGTTGCATGCATCTCAGGGATAAGTAAGTTATAAGGGTCATGGTATCTAGAAAAGTGATAGGGACCAGTGATAACATGATCCATGATCATACTCCTATGGGGTTAGTAAAAAATTGGAGGTGTTCACACCATTTCTACCTTATGATAAAGAGGAAAAATACTAAAATTATGAGAAATAAAGGATCGAATACTAGAAGATATATTAAAATATTTAAGCAAATAGGAACGATAATGAATAATTTCAGCATCTCAGGCCTGAATTAGACCTCCTAAGAATGAATCATCTAAGGTATAACCATCATCATAATCAAGTGTATGAATATCAATGCTATAGGTAGGGATGACCTTGTCATCCTATGTGGTGTGATGAATGAAATTGAGTCTTAGTTAAGATAGTAGGGATGTCATAATAAGGTGGTTAATGAGATCGAGGATGCAAATAAGTGGGAAGCTAAGAGATGAGATGAGATAAGAGATCATAAGTTTTAATCTCAAATTTGTCTTGTCAAGTTCATCATCATCAAAATCTAGGAGGTTAGGGGGGTATATTCTCAATGAGTTTAGGGTGACCATTGTAACTTCAAGTGGAATTGACAAGAAAGTTAAATCATTGATATTCACAAAATAGAATGATTGGTAAAGGTGAATAGGGTGACCATTGTAACTTCAAGTGGAATTGACAAGAAAGTTAAATCATTGTTATTCACAAAATAGAATGATTGGTAAAGGTTAAAGGGTAAGAATCTTGAATACACCATGGTCTTAGAATTATTCAAAATTCTAAGGGTTAGTGTCACCTTGAATCCTATATATGGCTCCATTGTGAGGATATTTAACACATTGACAAGTGGAAGAGGCAACTTCTCTCATACGATGAGTCCATGGCCTACCAAGTAAAATGTTATAGGATAGATTAAAATTGAAAAACATCACCTTCACATGAATGGTGATAGGTGGGATGGTAATGGGGAGCCACACACAACCTAAAGGAGTAATCTACCTTTTATCAGAACCTTGACATGTGTTACGTGTGGATTTAAGATTGCATTCAAATTATCTAAGGGTTTTGATAAAATCAAGAGAGGCATCATAGTTGCTAGAACCTTCATCAATCAAGGCATGTTTGACTTGGAGATCACCAATTTAGACACTCATAAATAGAGGAGGATCATTCACATGAAGCAAAATCTTATTAAGAATCATAAAAGTAATAAATAATTTGAGGGAAAGAGAAGTGTCCATTGTTTCATCAACATGTATGGGCCTCTCTTCGCATTATTTAAAATGTTATATTCTAATCTAAATAAGGTGGCTTTGTGTCCTATTAGGGGAGGATGAGGGATATTCATTTCAAACAAAAACTACATAAGATGATTATGATGACACAAAGAGGTCTGCATAAGTTCAAGAAATAGGATTTGAGATGGGAGATTAGTGAGTTTTGTAATAGGATCCCACTCATCATAACCCATAAGAAGGTTGTTGGAAAGAGATGCATAATGTTGAGGGAGGTCCTCAGAAGGAGGAACTAAAGTACATGTGAATTTATGTTGGTAAGAGTTAGAAGGTTTAATTAGAGGACAAGTTTGTAAAGAATGTTGAGAAGATGGAGCAGTTGATGCAGGTTTGGCTTGATAATTGTTAGGAGTGTTTATAAAAGTTTGAGTATCATTGGTGATAGGTAAAGAAGCTAGAGGGATGGTAGAAATAATATGAGAAGTGTTATCCAAGGGAGGTATTGGAATTGGTTCATCAAAATATATAATTTCATCTTCTCCAAACTCATTTAAATGAGTTGGAGAATAATTTTGGATAACATGAAATGTACGAGACAATGGAGGTGTGTAGATGGATTGAGTATCAATGAAAGGAACCACCCTTTTCATATTAGTCATATTGATCACATTCTATTTAAGAGTTGGGTCAAGAATAATTGAAATATTATTGGTAGAAGGGGTAGGATTTTTTTGGTTATCTTGCTAATTTGAAAAAGGATCTTTATAGATGACCAAATGAGCATTAGCCTGATTCAAAAGATTGAGATTTAGTTTGTGTTTTATGGGCCTTAAAATCAATGTCATAGGCTTATTGGCATTGATGAATGATAGAATTATGGTCAAAATTTGGACCAAGAAGGAAATTCATATCCAAATTATGAATTTTCCTATAGGTCTCATGAGAATGACCCCAACTAGCTTGAAACCAACAAAATTTATTTCAATCATATCAAGATTTCATAGGTCGAGTGGTATCAAGTTCTTATGGTAGAGGCCTTAGTAGATGATTTTATAATTGTACTAAGGATAAAGGTTTATGAACATTAATATTTCTATCTAAAAACAAATGAGGATTGGTGATGTGGTTGGGAGGGGAAGGTTGTTCTAAAGTTTGGTTAGGAACAACAGCTTAAATAGTGTGAATGGTATCATAAGAGTCGATAACACCATCATTGGTAGCATGATGATTTATATTCTTGAGTAACATGTTAGTACCCATAGAATTTTGGGATGGATTGAATTGATGCATAAGGAGATCTTGATGATTTACTTGGTCAATGGCCTCTTCCAAAGTACTTGGAGAGAGAGAGTCTGACCTCAATATTGTAACTTGGGAAAAAGACATTGACAAATTTATGAAAAAGGTTATCATCTACCATATTATGTTTACATTTGTTAGGCAATGCCTTCCATAATTTAATGAATGCTTATGTTGTTTCAGTTTCAAATTTCTTACAATTGATAAAATAGGCTAAGGTATTATGATGGAGATCACTAGTTTGGAACTCTTGGACTAGAGCATTTACTAAATCTTATAAACTAGTAATAGAATGAGATTTGAGTTGGTTGTACCAATCTAAAGCATCACCTGTGAGAGTTTTTTATAATAACTTGGTAGTGGAAAATGGATTTAATGTGACCCAATCTTTAGATATATTTCTAAAAAAATTTAAATGAAGAGTAGGATCGGTTGACCCATTGTAAGAAATGGTAGGGGTGATACCTCTTATATTGATATTAGCAATTTGAGATGTAAGAGGTTCATTTTAAAGATGCTTGATTGTCTTATTAATAAGAGGAGGTTGAGGGATAAGATTACCATGGGAATACTAAAGAGGAGGTGGGGGAACATTTTGATTATGCATGCCCCATGACTTCTGTTGAGGATGGGTTTGAAGATGGATACAATGATTTTGGATTTACATCATTTGATTTACATTATTAGATTGGAAAGCATTCATTTGATTAAGATTTTGTAATAAGATTTGATGGGTTTTAGTTGCATTGGTTTTTAAAATATTAGAGTTGGTAGTAGTGGCTTCGGTACCACTATGAGTGTTAGTAAGATCTTGAGAAGAACTGTTAGTAAGTGAGGCACTAGTAGCATGATTTGCTTGTCTAAAAAAATATGGACTAGTAAAGGGATGAGAAGAAGTAGCACTAAAGACATAATTACCATGGGTGAAAAATGATGCACTAGTGGAGGAATTGAGAAGAGTGGGTCTTGGAAGAGACCCACTAGATGTAGAATCTACCATGTTAGTAGATATACTAGGCATGGAAATAGAGAAAGTCAAAAAGGAAGAAGTCATGGTATAAGAAGGGGTCAAAATAGAGGGAAGAGGTTGAGAAGAAAAGAATATAGTATCCTAAAATCCATGTGATAATGTATGGGAAGGTGAATGAGGCTCCTCAACTTGACCACTTATCATGAGATGGTAAATAGTAGAAGGATACTTTCCTCGATGTTGAGGAAACTCGTTGATGAAGAAGAGCATTTTTGGTGTATATTCTAATTTGGATTGATCTTTAAGTGAAAAAGAGGATTAAAAATGAAGATGAATGAGGAAGGGGTTTCATAGTTTATTGTGTGAGTGGATATATGAACATAACTTTCATCCAAGATAGGATCCATAAGCTACTTATGGGAGAACCTATTAGGGTTGGTAAGACTCATAACATCCATTGAATTAAACTCAGTGTTATCCTTAAACAAGAAGTTTATGATGAAGGATAGATATTAGGGAATAAAAATTTTATTCAAAATCAAGGAGATAAAAATGGATAGATATGAGTACTGAGTTGACTGAGTTGACCTAGTACTGAAAAATAAGGTCTAAAAATTAAGTTAACAAAGATACAAAGTCGATAGGGTTGACTTAGTACTATAACTTGAGATAAATAATAACCTGATAAGGATACATAATCAATAGGGTTGACTTATTATTGTAACTTGGGAGATAGATAATAGTATTGGGTTGACCAAGTTGACTCAGTATTACAAACAAGGGAAATAGATAGTTTGTAAGAGACTATGTTGAACAAAATGATAGTGTATTTAAAATAGGGAAAATTTTTGCAATGTACTTTAAATGAAGAAATGAAATCAAACACACAATCAAATGGGTCAATGATAATGATCCAATTGAGGCACACATCAAAAAACATTGCACCAACATTGGCCAATGCAAGTTTTTGTAATACAACATACAATGAGTAAAGAGCAAGTCGTCAACTAAAAAGTAAATTCTATAGTAGTGGTTAATGGTATAGGTGTCAGGTGATTTATTAATATATACCATTAACCACTAATTTATACTTGGCCAAAAAACCAAGTCAACTTCTCCCTTGGTGATGAAATCTAAGTAGGTAGGTCTTAGGAAGATAAATGTTAAAATGCATTTTGAAATTATGTGATTTAGTAGTGTGTGAAAGAAAGAGAAAAATAGTGAAAATAAATGGTATATTAAAAAACCACCTAATTAGAATATGTGATCTACTCTAAAAATGAAAACAATTGAAAGTGAAAGTGTGAAGTAATTACTAGCATATAGTTGTTAATTCCCAAATTAAAGATAGTACAAAGTCAGTTCAAATGATAGTGTATGCAAACATTATAGGATAGAGTCGATAGTGTCATTAATGTACTATAAAATCAAGAGTCCTTAATAAATAATTCAACTAGGTTGACCTATTCTTTTAGATAGAAGATAAGATATAGAACTAGGTCAACTAGGTCGACCTAGTTTGCTATATTATTGCAATTTCGAAGACTATAAAACTTGAAAAATAGAATTGTAAGGAAGAACTAAATTGAAAGAGAGAAAGAAAGGAACCTTAGTGGGTTAGAAGATGCTAAGGATTTTGAGATTTCTATTGAAGTGCCTTGAATGTTGTTTGTAAATTCTACTAATTGTATTAACTAGATCGACCTAGTTTTATAATTCCCTACTTATTGAAGCCTATTAAGATGACTATATTGGCTTGGTTTACATGGTGTATTATCTAGAAGCAATCTAGAATACTAATTTGACCTATTTGACCTAGTTTATTGTTTGGAAATGAATAAAATTACTATGTCAACCTGTGTGATCTAGTAACCTATATCTAATGAAGACCTACATAGAAAGAATAGAATAATTGAGCTAGTATTATAAATATATTAAAAATAATAAATAAAATGGTAGAAATAAAAATTGTGAAAGAAAACCTATAAGGGTTAGATCATGTCGGGTTCACCAGAATGTATGTAATTAGAAATATATCAGATCTAGAAATCAATCCTAGCTCAGAGAAGATAGATACTACTTACACTTCCTATTGGGGATGTATTAGATAATCAAAAACATGACCAATATGTGGATCCACTAGACCCAATTAAGGGATATTTTATCACAATAATATCACTAGGGAGGGTTCCAAAGCCTCTAATCAAGCAAAACCATGTAGTAACCCTAACTAAGTCCTATGTTTCCATATTCACTATACTAATAACAAGTAAAGAAAATAAATCTAATCTAGTGATCACCAAAGCTTGTGGTATAAAGTGGGGCTAATAAATAATAAAAGAAAACATGCATATGAGACATATACTCACATCAATGTATATGGAATCCTAATGCATGGAAGAGAAGTAAAAATGCATATCTATCTACTCTTATAAAGGAGGAACAAAGTTAAGAATATTTATCTTTGAAGTTGAACCCACTAAGCCTCAATATTTCCCTTGGCCAAGGTGCTTTGCAAGAGTTTGTTATGGTATGTAAGAATGACAAGGATAAATCAACTTTAAGATACATAACCTATCAATGCATCCAAAAGACTTCTTTACAAGACAAGATCCGTATCTCCAAATAAAGTATGAAACCATAAGCTTATTTTTTAAGTAAAATGGTGGATAAGTAAATGTGCAATAGTTCTTGCTTCTTTTATTCTCTAAATAATGGAAAAATGATCTTGTATATATAGGTGGATTTAACCCTAAGCCCTTTTGAAAGTTTTGACTGATAGGGTCGACCCAGTTGACCTAGTATTATTATTGACAAAAACTCACTAGGTCATAGATTAGGTTGGCCAAGAGCCAACTTAGACCCTAAATGAGTTTCACCAATAAGAATACAAGGTTGACCCAGTCAATCTAGTCATGTAAATTGTCAAAACTGGTTTTAGTTTAGGAAAAGGGGTACTAAAGGTAGAAAATGACTGGAGGAGTGTGCAAGAGAGAATAACAAACTTAGGGGAATGGTTTTTAAGATAAAAGTGTGTAGACAATAAGTGTTAAAAGGGACAAAAATCATGTAAAGCACCAATGGTTTGTCCACCCCTTTCTCAGTGCACCCCTTAAGGCATGAACTCAAAGAGATTGAGACTCAATGGGTTCTTACAAAATAGAGAGCATCAATAATTGATAAAATTTTGAAAATATTATGTGTATATAATGTCCACTTAATTAGGACATGTGGATTCAACTCAGCTACCCATTTTTATTACTTATATTCACCATATTTTTTTTGTTTCATTATAGATTATAGCTTAGAGGCAACCTTGTGCCATCTTGTTTGTGTCATTGTCCCCTATATCCCCTAAGGAAAACATTTGTCATCTTGTTTGTGTCATTTCTCCCTACAGCCTAGGATTAAATTTTGATCATTGTACCCTTTCTCATTACTTCCTATAGTCTAAGAGGAACCTTGTGCCATTTGTTCTTGTATTGTTTTACATGTGTCATTGTTACCTAGTCTAGGGTTAAGCCTGTCGCCAAGCCTAACACCTCTATTACACATGTATGAATAATTCACTATTTTCTTGTTTTCTATTTATAACTAACATTTCCACTAACTTGTTTTTAAATTATTGTTTCTTTTAAATTAGTTTATTTTATTTACCTTTATGTATTTGATATTAGTTTGTTTATTAAATTCTTCTTTGCCTTCATTGTGTTTGTTTATTTATTTTTCCTTACCTTAGGTTGTCTATTGTTCTAGTTTGAATTTAATTATTTATTGTTCATGCTTTAGTTCATATATTTATTTTGTTTTTTTAATTTATTTGGTTAACTAATTTTTGGGTGTCGTTATCCCCTTCATTTAATCAACTTTTTGTTGATGTCATATTTAACCATGGCTGTATCTAAAGCTGTATGCAACAAGAGGAATCATAATGATTTAGTAATTGAATGGGGGTATTTGTATATTTTTGTTTTGGAGGGTTTTTAATGTCTTAAGGATTTCTTGGTTAAAACCTTATTGGAATCAAACTATGCAAATCTGCTGGAAATAAACACATGTTGTAGAAATAAAATTGATTGCTGGAAATAAACACACATTGTAGAAATGAAATTGATTGCTGGAAACAAACACACATTACAAAAATGAAATTTATTGCTAGAAATAAATATATGTTGTATAAATAAAATTGATTGCTAGAAACAAACACACGTTGCAGAAATGAAATTGATTGTTGGAAATAAGCAAATGTTGTAGAAATGAAAATTTAATCTAAAACACCTGCAGGAACTTACAACAAATTTTAACTTTAAAGATTTGGAAGCATTTATAAATTTAACAGATTTACCTATTTATTTTTTCAAATAGAAATATAAATACTAACAAAAATGAAGATCCTAGTTCTTTGGAGGAGTGGGCCCTTGTTCTGCCTAGAATAGGATTTAAACAATTCAATTTGCTTTCAAAACAGGAATGGCTATTTTATTGATAAAATGTTCTATATTACAAAGGTACTAAGCTATCCTTTATCTCTCTATTCTTCTATGATTTTTTCTATCTCATATATCTCTATCCATATATATTTTTACTAAATTCCTAGGTCTATATATATATATATATATATATATATATATATATATATATATGCTTTGATGGCTGTAACTGTTTCATAGATATGATGGAACTGAATCATGCCCAAAATAGATGTTGAATCAAGATGTGGCTGGATTTCTAGCTGTGTGATAATTGTCTTGATTATGTTGGTTCAGAAAATCAAGAATCTATTCCTAATTTAATGGGATCATTGATCTTGACAAATCGCCAACCGTTTGGAATAGATCCTCATCAATTCCATTTCTAGTCTCAAAAGTTTTAGAGCTTATTTGAAAGAGTACTAGAGCTAAATATAAATTTATAGAGCTAAGTCCAAAAATGTGACAACTTGAACTAGTATGGTGGAGTTCTAGAACTAACTGTGATGGTTTTGGAATAGATTCTGTAGGTTTCGGAACTAACTGTGATGCTTTTGAAATAGATTTTGTAGGTTCTGAAACTAATCAAAATTGAGTCCAATGCTTCCAAAAACATGCAATCCACTTCATATTTGTTCTTTAGCCTGATGATGACTTTTTTAATTGCAAAACTAGAATTTTCCAACACACTTGTTAAGAATTATAGGTCTTCTAAAATGTTAGAATCAAAATCAACAAAAGATGCATAATCACATCCTAACTCATCTCAGATCAAAATAAAAGTTACAAAATGCAATCAAACTTAATAAAAAGAGAGAGTAAGATGAGGTCATTTATTATACATTTATTGGGTATATCCTGGCCTCATCATTTCCCCCATACTTACTTGTTTGTAAGTCCCTTTACAAACTTCATTTTTCAAATTCATGATTGTATATCCTGCATTCCATTTGATTGCTTAGATCAAATGGCTGAAATTGAATATCCCAATTCTTTGACTCAGAAGTAATATACCCTACTCCTACTACTTTTCTTTTCCATTCCTCAAATTGAGTGGGATGTTGAGGCTCTCTATTTTTCCAAGGAGATATGGGGGTGAGAAGTAGAGGTTGCCTCATCCACATTCCTATCCATATGCTCAGGGGAGTTTCATTGATCCAGGGAATTATTATGCATAAAGCTTTTGCCCTTTCTAAACTCCAGATCAAATTTGAAGGGGATATTACTTCCCTTATTTTCAATGCCACTAGGAGAAATTCCCATTTTTTTAAACATGCATCATAGATATTATCAAAATTTTCCCTTTCATAGGAGGTGAAGACATCCATGCTTTGTTGTAAACTAAAAAGATAAGGTCCCTTGAATTTATCATTAAATGTATTGGATTGGAAATATGTAGCAAAGGCAGATGGATTACTATAATGAATTCTCATACAGAGACTGGATGAACTAGCCTTTGACCAATGCTCTGACTCCCTTTCTTTCCATGAAATATTATCTTGAATAACATAGACAAATGCATTAAGTTGGCTTTCTCCTACATACAAATTGATCATAAAACCTGTATTTCTTTCTAACATATAATTGCAGAGGTAAAATTCACAAAGAAAGTTTTTTTTCTGTATTAGCTAAGGAGTAGACGGCCAAGAAATAAGCTTCATATTTTATTTTATGTGGAAGGCCACATGCTATCCTTGCCAACTATTAGCGAATGAATTGTTCCTCTAAAAACATGCTATAAATAGGAGAAGGTCTTCTACATGCAAGTAGCTTCTCACTCATCATACAAACCATTTTTATTTTCACAAGACATTTATACTTATCATTTTCTTCCTTGTAAAATTTATCTTCCCATTCTTTCCTTGCTTTCTCTACTTCTGCCAGTTTGCCTTTCAAGTCTATATTGGATGCTTTGATTTCACTAAGTTCTCTGCATGTGTCATCCCATAACTACTTGAGTGGAAAATAAGTCAATTTAATCTGTGCAGAGACTGTTGACATAGAGGTCTATCTTGTACATTTTTCTTCATTCTCCATTAGTTGCCTTTTAGTTTCTATTAATTCCTCATTCTTGGCTATGAACTAGTTTGTTAATTCTGCAAGGAGCAGTTTTTCTATTCTAACTTGAGTTTGAGGAAATTTAATTCCTCATCCTTTTCCTTGATAATGAGTTCTACTCTAGATAAAAATAGAGGCTATTTAATCTGCTAGTTTTTTTCTTTTTCTAAAAGTTCTTGGGGAGTTAAACATTCCTCTTCCACCATAGGGGATTTCCCTTTCCTTCTCCAAGATGCCTATTCATCTTCTATATGTGATAGTGCTGTAGTCTCACCTATTTCTTAGAAAATTGGCTCCTAAAATCTTTATTCTTCTTTTTCCTTTTCTGCTTGGCTTGGTCCAAGAGGAGTCATAGCCATGCTGGCCAAAATATCAGCAGCTTCAGTTTCTAGCCTTGTTCTTCCAGCTCCTCTGAACTTTCTTTAGACTTTTTATGATGTTTTCCTTTTTGGGGAGCCTCAAAAATTTGTAGACATAAGTCTCCTCTTAGAACATCTTCTAGTTTTCATCTTTGGTTTAGGCCTAGGTGAACTATCATTGTCAGAGATAGGTACCAGTTCTTCTATAGCCTCAGTAGAAGAACAAATGGCTTGAGAAAGTACAGTAGGGTCTATAATTTTAATTTTTCTTCTAGATTTTCTTCTTGTTAGTATTTTCTCTTCCCTTAATCTTTTCTTTTCTTCAGCAATGGTAGCAGTTTTCAAATGAACTAAAGGAGCAAGAGGAGTTGTTATTGTTCTTCTGGGAATACCAAGTTTTTGTCCAAATTTGCCAAGAAATTTGTCCCACATTTCTTCCCCATTTTTCTTAGAAAGGAAATGGTGTTGGCATACCAAATGCACTAACCCATGATGTCTAATTGTTCCTACACCCCAAGAATACCTCTAGGCCATGGTATGGATGGAGTCAAAAAGAAACCCTAGGAGGTTTACTATATATTTTAGTTTTTTGGCTCCATATCTAAGGTGTATAAGGATTTTTAGGACTTCTTTTCCTACTGTCCCAAATTGTCCATCATAGGTTAAATATTTGACTATCCATAATGCTACTCTGTAAAAGGGTTTAGGCAAGCTGGCCCTCTTAACTCCTTTGATTATTTGCTTTGTATTATTAATATATTGGGGTTCAGCTTCCCCTTCTTTCAACAGGGTTTCAGCTAGATATTTCAATGTTTCTTTGACAGGGTTTGGGACATGCATTATAGGTATTCCAAACATCTCACTTATGATATTCACAAAAAATGGAATGAAAACCTTCCTAACCTTTTTCCTTGTTTGATCTAAATTAATAATAAATTCTCTTACCAGTTCATCATTGTATTTAAGAAATTTCCTCAGAAACTCCAACCATCCTACCTGTTGAAAGATATTTGCTACTTCTTCATCTACAAGGAGTTGGGTATCATTGTCTGGTTCTGAATTATTTTTTATTCCCATGATTCATTCTTTTTTTCATTTTTTGCTTTTCAATAATTCATAAGTGAGCTGAAATTGCTTTTTGTATCAACAAAACTGATGATTATGGTTGCAAAACTAGCAGATTCAGTTGTTGGTTTGGCAAATTTAGTTGCAAAATTACTGTACTCAACTACAAAACTACTATACTCAGCTACAGAATTGGCATATTCAGTAGCTTCAATCATAAGAATAATTCAATATGGTTATCCGCCAACTCATTCCATCATCAATATCCTTCTCATGATTTTGCACATGTATAATAGATGACTCATCATACTAATATTTATAAATCAAGTCTAATCACACATGCAAACTTTCATTAAACCTTTAACAAGTTAAAAACATAATTACCATCCGTGATGATGTAATCCCTCCATCATGTAGACACATCATCCCTAAAAAATGGTTAGAAAATAATTAGAATTCAAAAAAGTTTTATTTGAATTAGCCATTTATTTGAGAGGATCAATCGTCATCACTTATTTTCAATTGATCTCTATTTTTTTGGGAAGAGAACACCATTTACTAGTTTTCATTCTCTTTCTTTTTTTTTTTTTTTTGGGGGGGGGGGGGCGGGGGGAGAATGCCATTTACTATTTTTCATTCTCTTCCCTTTATTCTAGATCTTTTCATCTAATTATTTGATCATTTTGGAAGAATTGGGTTCTTCTATATGATCAAATTCTTTATTTGCTTTAATCTACTTCAAGAATTCATCCTTAGTAGGAGGCTTCCTATAAATTTTTAGCCTGTGTCCATTGACCAACTAGATAGAACCATTGTCAAATATCTACTTGATTTGATAAGGTCCCAACCATCTAGTTCTTAATTTACCTTTGAATTATTGATACTTAGAATCAAACAGCAATGCCTAGTCTCCTACTTTGAATTATCTTTCCTTGATATGTGAATCATGTCATTACTTCCTTTGACCTTGGATTATCTCTATCTAGTGAAGTGCTTCCATTCTGAATTCATCTAATTCATTGAGTTAAAGGATTCACTCCTTTTGAGCTACATCCAATTTAATTCCCACCTTAGCTATTGTCCTCAATGTCTGTAGTTCAAACTCAATAGGCAACAATGGCTTTTTCCCATAGACTAAATCATATGGTGAAAACCCTGTTGTGGTTTTCCAAGTTGTATTGTAAGCCTAGACAAATTCAAGTAGTCCTTTTACCCAATATCTTCTTTCAGCTTCAACTATTTTAGTGAGGATGTTTTCTAATTCTCTATTTGTTACTTCAACTTGTCCATTTGCTTGCAAGTGATAGGGAGATGACTTCCTATGATTGATCTGATAATACATTGTGAAGGCCTAGATCATATTGGACATAAATTGTGGTCCCTGGTATGAAACTAAGCTTTTTTTTGCTCTAAACTTTACCATAATTCTGTGCCAAAGAAAATCAGCAACCACTTCTTCAGTGGCATTTGTTAAAGCCTACACTTTTGCCCATTTTGTTACATAATCAGTACACACAAGAATATGCTATTTTCCTTGTGAAGGGGGATTAAAAGGTCCAAAAAAATCCAATCCCCATATTTCAAATGGTTCAATCACTACTTGTGGTTGCAGAAGCATTTCATTGGTAATGGTTGGTTGTCCCATCATTTGACAAGGATCACACCCCCTAATATATCTCTTCACATCTTTTTACAGAGATAGGCAATAGTAACCAGTGCCAAGTATCTTATGAGCTATTCTTTTCACTAAATAGTGTCTTCCATTTGGTTCATCATGACATGCCTGGAGGATGTCAAAAATTTCATCTTCTCTTACACACCTACATAAAACCAAATCAGGACCACATTTAAATAGCATTCCATTTAACCATTTGAATTGTGCACTGGTTTTGATTAAATTTTTTATTTGTTTTTTAGTGAAAGGAGGAAACTTCCTTGTTGCAAGATAATTTTCCATGTCAACAAACCATGGTGTGTTAGCTAAAGTAATAAACAATTGTTCATCTAGAAAGTTATCCTTGACTAGATCCTGCTCCCCTGTACTGGTCAATCTTGACAAGAAATCAACCACTTTATTAGATTTGCCTAGATTTTCCACAATGGTAATATCAAATTCTTGTAAAAGTAATGACCATCTAATTATTCTACCTCTAACCACTAGTTTGCTCATTAAATATTTAATTGTTGAGTGGTCTATATGTACAAATATTTTATCCCTTGTAATGTAATGTCTAAATTTATTGATTGCATAGATCATGGCCATAAATTCTTTTTCAATGGTAGTGTAACTTCTTTTAGTGGGAGTAAGATTTTTACTAAGATACTAAATAGCATACATTTTTCCTTCTTCATATCTCTATCCCAAAACTGCACCAATTAAGGTGTTTGAGGCATCAGTTTGGATGTGATAAAGTTTCTCCTAATTAGGTCCTTGCAATATTGGGGTAGTTACTAATTTCTCTTTAATTTCTTCAAAAGCATGTTGACACTATTCATCCCAAAGAAATTCACAGTCCTTGGTAAGCAGTTTAAACATGGGGGCAGCAATTTTACTAAAATCCTTTATAAAATGCCTATAGTATCTAGCATGTCCTAAGAATGATTTGATATCTATAGGAGTTTGAGGAATAGGTAAGTCTGAGGTAATCTTGATTTTGTTTTGATCAACCTAAATTTCTCTTTTTGAAATATGGTGCCCTAATATGATCCCTTCATCAACCATCATTAAATATTTCTCATGACTAAGAGACAAGTGATGTTGTTCACATCTTGTTAATACTCTATCCAAAGTTTTTAAGGCATCATCAAATGTATCTCCATACACAGTAAAGTCATCCATGTATACCTCCACATAGTCATTTGTTAGGTCTACAAAAATTGCTAATACAGCTCTTTGAAAGGTTATTGGAGCATTACATAGTCCAAATGGCAATACCCTATAAGCAAAGGTGCCCCATGGACAAGTAAATGTAGTTTTGTCCTAATCCTCAGTATAAATTCTAATTTGATTGTATCCACTAAATCCATTCAAGAAGGAAAAGTATTGTTTACCTAAAAGATTATCTAAGACTTGATCTATGAATGGTAAGGGAAAATAATCTCTCAAGGTGGCTTTGTTTAGTTCCTATACTCAACACAAATTCTCTATTTTCCATTCTTTTCAGGAACAATTACAAGAGGAGACACCCACTGTCTATCTGAGATAGGGTAGATAAAACCTACTTGTAATAGTTTTTCAATTTCTTGTTTGACTATATCCCTTAAGGCTAGATTAATCCTTCTATGAGGTTGCCTAACTGATCTAATATTTTTAGTATAAATGTGATGGGTGCAGATACTTGGATGAATTCCCTTCACATCTCTATAGTCCCAAGCAAATGCTTTAGTATGATTCTTCAGAACATCAAATAGTTTGACTTTTTCATCATTCTTTAACCAGCTATAAATATTCAAAAAATTTCCTGTTGAATCTCAACATGTTTGGTTCCAGGATATGATGAACTAATTTGTTGAAAGGGTTCCATTAAGGTGTTTAGTGGATGGGCATGTGGTAACAATATATGATATGTAGCAACATCTCTGAAAGCTCCTAGAGGCAAAATGTTGGACAAAGGACAATAGGAAGAGTTATGATACTTATCTTGTTGTAGGTTGAACTCCTCATTACTGCTATTTTCTAGAAATTCTTCACCATCTCCTGATATATTTAAAGCTGATGCTATAGATCCTTCCTCTTCCCAAGAGAAATCACATTCCTTCAAAGTGAAGTTATCTTCACTTACAAAGAATTGGTGTGGTTTCAGAACTAACTGTGATGGTTCCTAAAACTAACTTTGATGGTTCTAGAACTAATCCTGACTACTCTAATGATGATTAATGTTCATTTAATGAAGGATTAACCATATCATCTATTTCTCATACATGATCTTATAATGTTATCATAGCTAAAGAAGATAGATTTTGCTCATTAATATCAAGATTATCAACCCATAATTTCACTTGATTATCAATAAAAGGTCATGTAGATGGATATAATGAAATTTGCATAGAATTGTTACCATTTGAAATAGTCATATCACCTGACCTGCAATCAATTAAGGCAGCAACTGTAGCTAACCATGGTCACCCCAAAATAATAGGATAACCAAGTTTTTTACCTTTTTGATGCAATATAAGGAAGTCAACTAGATATTCCCATGATTCCACCATTACTGCCATATCTTTAATATCTCCTTCTAGTTTTGTTATAGACTGATCTGCCATCTGCAATATGGTATTAGTAGGTTTTATGCCTATTAATGGTAATGTTTTCAAAGTGTCCACTATCATTACATTGATAGATATACCCAAATCAATCAAAACATTATGTATATCCTTATTCCCTATAGAAATAGAAATAATAGGGATTCTAGGATCTCCATATTTAGGTAGTAGGAGTTTTCCTGCTAATAAATCAGCAAGTTTCTCATCTACCTGAATAGTCCTGGGGTACTACTTCTTTCTTCCAAGTTTTTTAAAACATAACAATTTGATTAACTTATTCAAATCTAGAATATCCTTAATTACTTGTAACAATGGTATTTCAATATTCAATCTTCTTAGTTCCTGCACCAATTTAGATTCCTTAAGTTTTATGGTTTCTTTAAGTCTTTCTAGAAATGGAATCTTAGTAGAATTCTTTTCTGGTTCCTTATCTTTTTCTTTGTCATCTTCCTTAGGTGTAACTATGCTAGGGGTTTTAGCTTCTTCTGTCATCTCAATGATTATAATAGGTGGACTGCTAACTATTTTTCCAGATCTAGTTTGAATGTTTTTACAATCCATTGTATTTAAATCAACTAATTTTTTTGGTTCTATTTTGTATACAGGAGTTGTTTGTTTGTTTCTTAGGTTTGCTACTGGTTGTGTTGGCATTTAGGTTTGGACTATGTTTTCAATTTGTAGACTTTGTGTTGGAGTTCCTATTATGGCTTGTTGGTTTTGATTTGGATATATTTTTTTTGCACATAATTGCTAGGGCTCCATCTAGGTTATGGCCAAGCATAAGGATTCCCTTGACCAGCCCAAAGTTGTTGATGTCCTTGAGTATTCCAAGATTGACTTACCCAATCTTGAGGATGCCATGTGGGTTGAGGGGCCCAAGGTGGATGTCCCCAACTTTGTGGTACTGTTTGAGCTGCCCATGGCATCATCTAGGGATTAGGAGCTGGTCTTGGCATAAATTGTCCTTGATTAGGTTGTCTCTAAACAAAATTTAATTCTTCTATGGCGGATGATGTATTTGTTTATTTGAGCTGATTTTTTATGAGTGGAAGAAGAGAACAAGCATGAGTATCATGTTCTTTAGATTCATAGACAAGACATACTTCCATTTTATCCAAAGGACATTCCCTTATTACATGTTTCTTCCTACATCTAGGATAATACATGGCTAATGGTTCAAGTTGGGCATTTGCTTTAACTTGCAATCCATCCATGGTGGAGGTTAATTGAACTAATATATCTATTTTAAAGTTTGCCAATTCATCCATCAGTTTGTTCATATGTGGATTTGAATTTTTAACCGTTTTCCCTTTTCTAGGTCCACCCCTTGTTCTTGAATAGTTTCTACAAATTTCTATGATTTCGTTCATTCTTAATTGAGAAATGTTTCCTTTTCCAATTAAATCAAGGGTTTCCCTAGATTCATCATCCAGTCCTTTGAGAAAAATGGTTTTATCTAAATCTTCTTGAAGTAAAAATCTACATCTTTTACTTACAAAGAGGAATTTATCCAAATAATCTTCCATATTTTCATCTTCTTCCTGTTTGATTTTGAAAAATTCTTCTTTTTGATTTCTTCCTCTACAATAATCTTGATATTTGTCTAGGAAGACAATTTCTATTTGTTCCCAATTGCTAATAGAATTAGATGTTAATCCCATAAACCACCTCATTACTGCATCCTTCAGGGTAGATGGAAACAACTTTAGTTTTTGATTATCTGTCTTGTAATCATAAGTCTGACATAGTACTTTAAATTCAAATATAAATTGGTCAAGATCCTCATATGACATTCCTCTAAATGTGGGCAAGTATGCAGGTGAAATGTTTTTCATAGTGGTTTCATCATCCTCGATATGAATGGGATAGGTAAAGGTTCTCTTAGGTTCTCTTCCCACTTCTCATTCCATCTCTCTAGTATTTTCTAATCCTTTCTCCCAATTAATGTGGTATGTGGTCTATTTTGGGGATGGTGAAAAGTCAGGAGTAGGGGGTTGACTACTCAATTGAGAATAAAAACTTTCCCTCAATGGATCTTGAGAAATAATCCTCCTCCCTAAAGTTTTACTTAGTTCTGGTGACTGATCCAAAATTTTCAAAGATGACAATTTTTCTTCTTGTCTTGTAGGAGATAATGGTGCCTCCAATTCTTGTTCAACATCCTTTCTTAAACTAGAGGATGATATGATTTTTTGTTCAAAAATTTTGGAGAGAAATTTTCCCTTGGAATCTCGTGGTCTACTCATAAATTAGGGAAATTACAAAATATATGATTGTTGCTCTTATTGACACCTAATTATAAAATTCCAACTAGTGTTCCCCGGCAATGGCACCAAAAATGTTGGGTGTTGTTATCCCCTTCATTTAATCAACTTTCTGTTGATGTCATATTTAACTAGGGCTATGTCTAAATCTGTATGTAATAAGAGGAATCATAAAAATTTAGTAATTGAATCGGGGTATTTGTTTTTTTTTTTTATTGGGGGGTTTTAATGTCTTAAGGATTTCTTGGTTAAAACCTTATTGGAATCAAACTATGCAAACTTGCTAGAAATAAACACATGTTGCAGAAATGAAATTGATTGTTAGAAATAAACACACATGGCAGAAATAAAATTTATTGCTAGAAAGAAACACATGTTGAAAAAATGAAATTGATTGCTGAAAATAAACATATGTTGTAGAAATGAAATTGATTGCTGGAAACAAACACACGTTGCAGAAATGAAATTGATTGCTAGAAATAAGCACATGTTGTAGAAATGAAAATTTAATCTAAAATGCCTGTAGGAACAAATTTACAACAAATCTTAACTTTAAAGATTTGGAAGCATTTATAAATTTAACATAGTTACCTATTTACTTTTGTGAATAGAAATATAAATACCGAAAAAAATGAAGATCATGGTTCTTTGGAGGAGTGGACCCTTGCTCTGCCTAGAACAGGATTTGAACAATTCAATTTGCTTTTTAAATAGGATTGGCTCTTTCATTGATAAAATGTTTTTTATTATAAATGTACTAATCTATCATTTATCTCTCTATTCTTCTATGATTTTTTCTCTCCTATATCTCTATCCATATATATTTTTACTAAATTCCCAGGTCTGTATATATAGATGCTTTGATGGTTGTAACTGTTTCATAGATACGATGGAACTGAATCATGCTCAAAATAGATGTTGAATCAAGATGTGGTTGGATGTCCAACTGTGTGATAATTGTCTTGCTTCTGTCAGTTCAAAAAATTAGGAATTTGTTCCTGATTTAATGGGATCATTGATCTTGACATATCGTTGACTGTTTGGAATAGATCCTCATCAGTTCCAATTCTAGCCACAAAATTTCTAGAGCTTATCTAAAAGAGTACTAGAGCTAAATATAGAGCTTTGGAGCTAAGTCTAAAAATACAACTTGAAATAGTATGGTGGGGTTTTGGAACTAACTATGATAGTTCTAGAACATATTCTATAGGTTTCGAAACTAACTGTGATGATTTCAAAACAGATTCTATAGGTTTTAGAACTAATTAGAATTGAGTCCAATGCTTCCAAAAACATGCAATCCACTTCATATTTATTCTTTAGCCTGATGATGACCTATTTTATTGCAAAACTAGAATATTTCAACACACTTGTTAGGAATTACAGGCTTTTAAAACGTTAGAATCACAATCAACAAAAGATGGATAATCACATCCTAACTCATCTCAAATCAAAATAAAAGTTACAAAATGCAATCAAACTTAATAGAAAGAGAGAGTAAGATGAGGTGATTTATTATACATTTATTGGGCATATCTTAGCCTCATCACTAACTTTATTTCTTTTAGTTTATTTGTTCATTTATTTTATTTGTTCATTTATTTTGTTTGATTATTTAATTTATTTGTTTATTTTAGTCTATTTGTGTTTGTTATTATTTGTTTATTTATTTTTAGTTGATTGTCGCCTTTTTATGTTTTTCTTGGTTTTCATAGGTCTATTACATTTTATTTACACTTGAGTCTTGATTGTCCATATCTTGCACTTTGGCTGTGAATATTTATATACAATCCTATACTTGGTTCATTTGTTTTATATTTATATTTGGGATTTGATTGTTTATATATTATTCCTAGGTTATTTATATTTACATATAAATTAATTTTTTTTGATGTCTATAATATATATTGATATTATAGTTGTTCATAACTATGATTCATAATATCACAAGCTACAACAAACATCAGGCCAATAGAACTATCAATCAATGTAGTGGGCATTACTTCTCTGAGATCACCAGCTAGCCAAATTATAAACACAACCAAAATCTAATGAGTAAAACTAGATTAGCATGATTTATTATGTGTTAATATAGATTTGTATTTTAGAATAAGCATACATTAAGTCATATAACATAAGTAGATAAAAATAGAGTAGCATCTCATATACATTGTAATATAGTAAATGAAAGAGGATACATGTTTAAATTGAAAATAGACATCGATAATGCTAAACATTAGATAAACATGGTAATAAATAGAGCGTCATATATATCAAAAAATAGTAGTCCATGTACACAATCCTTGAAGGACCTAATATGAATGTCAATGTATCTCACAATACTATCATATACATTGATAATATATGCATATCATCATGGTTTCAAAAATACAATAATATTTCAAATAATAAAGCTATAACAATCAAATTTCATTCTTTGTATCCATAATCCCTAAAGTAGGAGGTGGCCCTAGTGGTCCTAGTGGCATAGGTGGTCATGGCTACTACACAAACTGACATGAGGCTACTATACTATGAGTCCTAGTCCTAGACCAACCTGATCTGCTACCAACCCTCTATGCATCTCATACCTCAAAAGTGGCTAGCTACTAGTCTTTAAAAATAGTAGTTTTGTATGTCTTATGGTAATAAGAGGCCTCATCCTTAGCCCAAAGGCTCTCAAGTATCATCTAGGATAAATATCCTTGTGTATTAGCTCTCCAAGCCTCATACTACTCTCATTAGAGCCTTTAAACATATAATAAAGTCTGATCTTTGCTTAATATTACTTGATCTTACTCTATCATAATATATGCCTATATCTAGACCATCTTATCTACCTTTACCTTTAGTCAGGTAATATCTAACTGAGGGCAAGTCATGTCCTCATATTGAATGTCTAGCATGGTCTATAAAATTTTCACCTACCTCTCTAAACCCATGATCTCCCCCACCTTAGTTATGATCTCCTTCTCTAACATAGTTGTATCCCTACCTATTATAGCTATACCCGATGGACCTGTCTAGCCTAGATCAACAAAATTACCTGCTAAGCATATCATGTTGGGATCTAGCACCATCATGGCATGGGTGTCATCTCTTATATCATCCCCTCCATATCCTCTATCAAAACTATTGTCATCATCATCCTCCCTACCTTTACTATTGTACCATCTTCTACCACTATCACTATCCCCCTTCTAGTCTTAGACTCTACCTCATCAATATCTATCAACATCTAAACCTTATTCCTACCCACTTTCTTGACCTAAAATAGTAAGCCTCCCACCAATTTATATACTCTAGGGTGACCCCTATGTCTATTGGACCCCTTACATATGCCCATGTCATCCATGGAAAAATTGGATAACTAACCAAAGCTACACTCCTTTGAATGACTGAGATGTGATGATTTTTATCGCTAATCACATGCATGAACCACCTAGGATGCTTTAGTACACCCTGAACCATGCAAAACTATCACAATACCCTATCAAGCTGATACTCCTTGATAATGTTGGACTGCTTGTATATGATAAAATATTTGGATGTCATATATAGAATGTACCATGCATCCCTAAGATACTAGAGCTGATAAATAAGATAGGCATCTAGATAAATAATTGAGGTTTGAGATTATCAAACACACATCAGTAGAAGTATATCTCTTTATGGTGTCCTCAGCATCTTATGACTATTTGTGCCCAACCATATGCCAATAGATCTTGTGAGTACTTAACCTATATCTAACCCATTGAATACTCAATAGAGATATACTCCCATCCCCATATCATTAGTAGTGTGGATGATCCAATGCTACAACCTCTATGATATATCGCCATATGTAGATCCATGTATAGATGGGCCAATATAACTATCCCCCATGTAAACTGTGTGGCCTCATCCATCATGATAAAAATCACACCTCCCAAGCCCATATGAAAGAATCACTCACTCTTATTAGGAAATAATATGTAATTGATAATATCCATAAATACCATGACCTCCCTATAAATAAATGTTGGCAATGAAGGGTCCCTAAGGGCTAGTTCATCCAAGCACAAATCATTATATGTCTCTAATAGATTGATATCAACCTTTTCATAAACCATGGGAATACCCTGACATCTAACTAAGTCATATAGAACATCCTACTACCATGTTATATCCATATAGAATAATGTGTGTCCTCTCATCAGTATCTTGAGAATACTCTAGGTATTCTCAAGAGTAATAATGACCTCCCTAATTGGTAGGTTTAAGGTCAACATCTCTAAATGCCATCACTTAGCTTAGGCACTTAAGTATGCTCAATGTGCATGAATCAATGACATTTAAACCATGTCATATAAATTTAGTGACTACAATAATATAATCATCTCTACCATCTAAATATATGATGTGTGTAAATAGTGGGAATGTCGTGCCTACACTGTCAACATCATGAGCTACTCCTAAAATCACAAATAGATTAGGTTCAGGCTATATCTATGTTATTATCTATCCTATGCCTACCCTACTAATCCTATTATCCCATGTCTCTTAGATGTTGGACCCATTTTAGGTCTCCTAAGCCAACTATTTTTTCTCCTAGGGATAAGTTACCATTTTCCCAAATGGTAAAGTCCTCATTTTGACATTTTGACCATTTTTGGGAAAAATCATCATTTTTTTAAATGGTAACTTTTGTCATCAAATTATGCACCCTAGGACATTTTATGAAATTCCTTCAATTTGATGCAACATGAAATCATCCCTCAAGTTTTTGGGAACTTGTAAGAGAGATGAGTCTCTAGGATTGAAAAGGGATAACTACCTAAATTCTTCTCTAAGTGTTTATCACCTAATCTACTGCTTGTTCATGAAAAGAGTCAAGAATTTGCATAAAATAGAAAAACTATGATAAAGAGGTGATCCACCAAGAATTTATCCCATTGACTATCACACTTATATTGAGTAACAATGTTTTCCAAGACTAATAATATGCATTGAAAGATACTAACATAGTGTTTCAATGTGAAGGTGACATGCTTGAGATAATCAAAAAAATGGTTGACCTAAGGGGGAAGATTACACATCATAGATACAACTGCATACTTAAAAGAGATTTTAATGCATTTAACACACTTCACATAGCCTATTAACATTAAAACCTTTGTTCAAATAATAAGGATAAAGGGAGTAAGGATGATGCTATCACTTGGCTCCACTATACATTGCTCACATACTAAGACAAAAGTTTACAACTTAGAATTGGTCTTGTATTCAATGTCCAAAAGAAAAGTGCAATGTCATTTTAGTAAGGCTTTTCCATACCAAAAATGTGGTTATCTACAATGGCCAAAATGGCTCAATTTATAGAACTTTGGGGAAGAGAGAGAGAGAAGAAAAGCTAAAAAGGCATAAGGACATGTGTCTACATGTGAGAATCAGTTATAGATGTATCAAAGAGGTGGATGAGTGAGCCATGCCATGTCAAGAGTCTTACTTATCCAAAAATAGTTATGAAAATGGTGACAAGTGGCATAAAACCTTTAGGAGTGGCACAATAAAATGCTTCTATTAAAGATCATCCATGAGAGTTCAAAATTGAAAATAGAGAAGTTGACACATTACACTGCTAGAACTCATGATAGCAGTTAGAAAATGCTCTTTTTAACTACTAGTTATCCTCTAGACACCTATATTTATTGATCTCATATAATCTCTTTGATTTAGTCAGTCACCATCAATGACTCGATCCATCAACCTATCCATTTTTCTTGCTTTGTCTGCTCTCATGTTCTTGCCAAGTCTTTTGAATAGCAATGGCTATTTCTTCTAGTTTAAAATTGATGTTTTATGGGTCATCACTCATTTTGGTATTTCCTTTAGACTTTTTGTCTTGACCCTTTCTTGTGGACAATTTTCCCACAAGAATTCATTGGATAATCTTTCTAAAAGAATTCATGTCTTTGAGAGATCTATTTGTTTCTATTTACTTTCTCAGACCTTTTATCAAGTCTTTTCCTTTGGGCTCATTGCTTGTTCATTTCCTTCAGATAAAAAGTTTCAAGGAATTCTTTAAGAGTTCATTTTCTTTATTTCCTTTCTTTCCACTTTTGGAATGGTCCTTCAAGATTTTGGAAATGGTCCTTAAAAATGCAAGTGCCCCTTCAAAAAAATGAAAGTGACCACTTTCCAAATAAAATACCCATCAAGAAAGTTACAAATGATCCTTCAAAAAAATTGAAGTGGACCTTTTCCTAACAAAAGATACCTTTTAGAAAAATAAAAGTGCCCTTCAGAAAAAGTGAAAGGTACCTTTTGGACTTTTTTGTTTGGTCCATTTTTCTTGAAAAGTGCCCTTCAGAAAAATGAAAGTGCCTTTCAAAAAAATTACAAGGGTCCCTTTTGGCTTGAAAGAGTCCTTCAGTGAAATTATAAAGTACCTTTAGAAAAATTATGCAGATAAATTATCTGAAAGAATTTATCACTTGGTTGGAAGAAAACCTAAAGAAATACTCTTAATGAAAAGCCTCAAACAAAAAGTTTGAAAGAATTTGGCAAAATGCTTCAAACAAAAAACCTAAAAAATTAGGCAAAGGCTTAGAACAAAGACCAAAACGAACCTTTCAAAATAAATAACACTTGTTATTTTTGTGGGCTTTGTCAAAGGCCATTTCTTTCAAAGGAAAACTAAGTACTAGACTTGACCAAATTTGAAAGGTGTAAACCTAGGGTTAGAATTTGACCAACATTCTTGGTGATTCTTGGGTATGGCTTGCCTGCTATGCCTAAGACCAGTTGCATAAATCCTTCCATTATGCATGGAATCACATAAATGAGCACTCAAATTGTCATGAAAAAACCTTAGATTAACCATAAGAGAATGGCATTACATAAGACACACATAGGCAAAGACAAACTTGTGTTACTAAGCACGTAGGAAACACAAATCAAAACAAAATAAACATGCATGTGTCAACTAGGGTACTTAGGGAACACAATATTTGAAACCAAACTAGACTAAACACACACACACACTTATGCTACTATTTACAAGATAGACCTGCAAGTACTAATAGTATAACTTTAGATGTATCCTATTCATAGGGATAGGCAATTCTTCTCCATTCATCTTGTTTATTTAAAATGAGTTTCTTTACTTGCACTTTTTGATGATGTAAGGGCCACTCCACAAAGCATCAAACTTTATATGTTTACCTAGTTTTTCTCTATCCTCATCCCATTTTAAAACCAAGTCATCTTCCTTTAACACTCTTCTACTTTCTATTTTGTCAAAGAATTTTTTCATGAGTACTTGGTGGTGTTCCATGGTTTTATGTGCATTATCCCTTGCTTCTTGAAGTTGCCTTAGTTCTATCAATCTGGCTTCCATTGGAGTATTTTCTAGTAGTTCCAACTGATGTGCAAGTCTTAGAGTAGGGAGCTCTTGAGATATGGATAACCTAAATTCTCTCCCATAAACAAGAACAAATGGACAGTTACCAATTGATCTCTTAGGAGTTATCTTATCAACCCATGAGGCTATCTTCAACTTGGTGTGCCATGCTCTTTGATTATTCTCCAATGTCCTCTTGATGATCTTGATGAGGTTCTTATCAGTAGACTCAGCCAATCCATTACCTTGAGGGTAATAGTTGGATGAGGTACTCACGTAAACTCCATTCTTATTTTCCCATTAAAATGTTTTAACACTCATGAAATCAAGTCATTATCAGAAATAATATTATAGGGAACCCCAAATCTTGTTATGATACTCTCATAAAAATCCAAAATTGCATTTTTATTTGCCTCCTTCAATGCAATAGCTTCTACCCACCTTGTAAAGTAGTCAGTAGCAATAAATATCCATTTTTGTCTAACACTTGATGGAGGGTTGATCACTCCAATGAAATCAAGGCCCTGTTGCATGAAAGGCTGGTCCACTTGGACAGGATTCAATGGAAGAGCTGGAAGTTTCCATTTGCCTAAAAAAAAGTACATTAAGGACACCTCATAATCCAAGAGTAGCAATCCTTGAAAATGATAGGCCAATAATACCCTACCCTCATTATCTTTATAGCTATTGTTTTTGGGGAGAAATGACCTCCATCTACATCATTGTGAAACTTTTCCAGCAAGATGCCAAACTAATCATTGTCAACACACCTTAGTAGCACACCATTCACATCCTTTCAAAAGAGAATACCATCTACAAGACAATAAGGAATGATTTTTAATCTGAAATACCTTCTCTGTGACTTGTTAAAACCATAAGGATAATCACTATTTTGGAGGAAACCAATGATGTCTTATGTCCAACTTTGAATTGGTATGTGACCAGCTAGTTGGGGATAAACTTAATTGACCAAGACCTCTTCCTTTGGCCCTTGAAGATTTGAATCTAGATATTCACATAGCCCCTTTCCTCTTACCAAGTTGGTTACCTTAATATTAACATCATACTCTATTACCTTTGTGATCCATCCAGCTCTTTTATCATTGAGGTTTTTGCTTAAGAGGAACTCTTTGGTGCTAGGATGAGAGACCATGTCATGTATCCTATTATTTGAAACCATGTGCCTGAAATTTTTCAAACCTCTTATCATAGCTAGATCTTGCTTCTCAACAAATGTGTACTTGACCTCATAATCTTCCAATCCTGACTAAAGAATGCAATGGGTTGTTTAACTTCCTCATCATTCTTTTGCATAAGCATAGCTAAGATTGTGTCAAGATTAGAAAAATTATAGAGTATGAAATCTTTAGAAAATTTTGGGTTCAAGATAGTAGGAGATTGGTCAATTGATTGTCTGATTACCTCAAAACTATTCTTACCTTCCTTTTTCTAAGTAAAAGCTTGGTTCTTCTTAAAATATTGGAATAAAAATTCTTAAATTTTTTATCTTGCCTAAGAAACTTTGAAAACATTTATTTTTTAGAGGAAAAGATAAGCCTATAATGGATTCAATCCTTTCAGGATCAATAGATAGACCTTCTTTTGACACAATGTGACCCAGTAATTTGCCTTCATGAATAGAAACTCCAAACTCTCTACACTTCTCAAAGACTTTCCTTAGATGTTTCATGTGGTCATTAGAATCCTTAGAAAAAATATTTATATCATCAAGGTATAAAATAAAAAACTCATTGATCAAACCTTTAAAGGCCATATCCATTGCCCTTTGGAAGGTAGCACCAACATTAGACAAACTAAAAAGCATATCTCTATATGAAAATGTTCCCCATTTTATGGTGAATGTTATCTTGAAGTGATCTTCCTCATTCACCAATATTTGGTTATAACCTAAATATACATCAAGTATTGAAAAGCAATGAGAACCTGACACCACTTGCAAAATTTACTCTATGGAAGGTAGTGGATAACGGTCTTTGAGTGAAACTCTATTCAGATCCCTAAAGTTCACACAAAGTCTGATCTCTCCTCTCTTATTTTGAATAGGTATAAGCTTGGATTCCCAAGTTGAGTAATTTATAGGAAAGATAATCCTAGACTCAATCAATTTTCTAAGTTCTCTCTTCATGAGTTCCTCTATTTTGTGATTGATAGGCCTCTATTTTTGCCTAACTAGTTTAGCTCTAGGTTCTAACTCAATGGTGTGATGAGATAGACCGAGATCAAACCCTTTCAAATCCTTGTATTCCAAAGTAAATATATCATGAAATTATTTACACAATTCAATGAAGGCTTGTCTTTTGGAAAGATAACATATCTTACAAATGTTCAGAAGTTTGTCCTTAAATATCAAGATTCTTTCATAGTTCCCTTCTTTTGTAGACATGCTTACCCTTTCCTTATTTGATCATTTTCATTGAACACACATTCCAAAGTAACCAACCCCTTTATCATCTTACTTATCTTCAACTAGATAACATGTTCTTCATGTTTATTGTGAAGCTTCTTTTGATTCTTTAAGGAAAATTCTACTTCATTTTGAATGAAGTATACAATGTGTTTATCACTCTCAAACACTTGCCAAGATACTTCATTAGATAGAATAGTTCTAACAATGACTTTGATGTTAGGTTGGTCCTTCTCTCTACTTACATCATCAACTATATCAAAGTGTGCTCCTATCACAGCCAACCTATTAGCGTGTTTATTTGAGTCTCTTGGTATAGGTTGGATATTGAAAGCATCAAAGTCCTCAATTAGATCCCACACCTTATGCATATAGGACTTAAGAAAAGGGTTCTTGGTTATATCTTTGTTCCTCACTTGATGTATAATTAATTCACTATCTCCATATACCTTCAAGTTTTTGATTCCATTTCTCTTTGCCTATTGGAGGCCATGAACCAAGCCTTCATATTCAGCTGCATTATAGGTACAACTAAAATGGAATATATATGAAGAATAATACTAGTTATTTGAAGGAGAAACCAAAATGACACCAAATCCTACCCATACCTTTCTTCTAGAGCCATAAAAAAACATTTCCCATATCCCTTCAAGTTCATGATCTTCATTAGTGAGTGATGGTATAGGAGTGTTCTTCTCATGCATACAATATACTCCTAATTTATTTTATTCCATGAATGCATAGGTATCATGCTCATAAGTTTTAGTACCATACTCATCAATAAAAAGGTTAGAAATACCTTCAAGGGAAAAGGATGTTTCACCACCAATGGCACCTTCTTCATGCTCACTAATCGTATAATTCTAATTTGAACTTGTCTTCATATGTGGTTCAATGTATAAAATTTCTAAGGGATATGTTCTTATAGTTAATTTAGATCCATATCTTGTTATAAAGGCTATAAAATACCAATCAACTTCAAGGTACACTCTAATATTAGCCTTGAAGTCTCTGACAAGAAAATAGCAAAATTAGCTGGAAGATCAACCACCATAATGTCTTGTAGGATAGGGAAACTTGGACAATCATGAAAGAAAACTTTCAAACCTTTAACCAACCCCAGATTCTTGGTTGGAGTTCCATCAAGTTGAAACACACCCTTGCTATGAGGCTCATATTTTATTCCCAATTTATCATCAACCACTTTAGGCATAACTTTGGTATTGGCCCCACTATCCATAATGCAATTGTGAACTAAATTGTCTCCCACAATGAGTGTGAGGTAGAAAGGTGGAGGATTTTTAGATTTGGTGGAGGGATCTAAAACATGATTTTTTGTGTTGGAAAGGGCTACACCATGGTAATTTGGAGCTTGAGGATTTACTTTGATATTAGCAAGTTGTTCTTATAGGATTTCCTTTTGACCAGGCATATGTAATACTTCCCAAAGAGAAATGCTAGTTTTGGTATTCTTTAAAGAGTCGACAATGTTTAAAGGGGAAAAAATCACCTTTTATTTTGCTCTTGAAGTCAATGAGGGAATTATAACTTGTTTTACTATAGGTTTGGTATCCTTTCTCACATTTTGACTTTGAGTAGTGTGACTAGTAGGATCTGCCAAATTGGTACTTACACTTTGTGGCCTTAGAGAGGCACTACCTAGGATCACTTGTGCTTCTAGAATGTCTCATAAATCCCTCTATTTATCCCTTTTGTTAGCTATAAATTATGTATTTTTATTTAACACATAATCATATTCTACTTGGAAATTCATAAAACTAGTACTTTGGTTGCTACCTTCTCCTTGAACTTCTCTTTGCATGAGATTTGCTTCTTCTAATGTAACATAAGGAATAACTCTTTCTTGAGTTACCAAAGCTTGATTACCTTCTCTACCATTATGCATAAAATGACCTTCATATTTCCCCTAATGATCCAAATGCTCCTCTCCTTGAACTAGATTGGGGTGGAGTAGAACAATAGCCTTTGTCAATGAAATGGAATTAGGATTATAGGCATTGGGCTACCTATTGAAACCTTGTTGGCCTTGTCCTCTTCCTTGGTTAGTGTATTGGGGTGGAGGTCTATAGCCTTGCTATGGATAATATTTAGGATTGGGTGGAGCACTTTCATACATTTGTGTTTACTTGAGTTGGGCTTGCAAAGATTGAATCATCTCATCCTTATCAATAGCATCATCCACCTTCTTGGAAGTAGTTCTAGGTTTGGCATTAGTATTGGGAACTTATGCTATTCTTGGGGATTCAACTAAATTATGAGATAATAAAGGTAAGGATACTCTTGGAGGTAATTTCCCATCTTGTATCATATATTCTCATCTTTAGTGGTTATCTCATATGCCTTAGGTAAATTAAATCCTCCCATTGATTGCAACATTACTGCTACATCAGTGTCAATACCCTTAAGATATGTGGGGAATACAAATCTTGGAGAAGGCCTCATAATAGATGGTATCCTATGCCATGTTCTTTGAAATATCTCATTGAAATCTCTCATAGATTCATTAGGACCTATTTTTATCACATTCAACAGGTGGAGTAGTGAAGTATGGTCACTTTTATTTTTGAACCTATTTACCGACAACTCTTCAAAACTATCCCATTTAGTAATACAACCACCTTCCAATGTCCTATACCAATCAAGTGTCTTCCCTTTTAGATACATGGCAAGTAGTCTAATAGCTATGTTAGTTTGGGTGATATTGTGGAAATTGCAAAAGTTTGAAATGTCCCTAATATGCTTAGATGGGGTAATAGGACCCTCTCCACTAAAATTGGGAAAACTTTTGGTAGCATTAGGAGGAATAGGATTATACACAGGAAGGTTAATTGGATTTTGGGTGTTGAAGGCTATAAAAGGATGTCTTCTTCTTGATCAACTAATTCTTCAACCTCCTCTTCTTTTTCAAAACCTTCTTATTCAAGATCTCTAAAGGTTAGGAATGGTTCAGGGTGTTGTTCTTCAAGAGGAGTTTCAGGATGAGGAACTTGATTGAAAAGCCTACTAGAAGATGATCTAGTGAGGACCATGAAGTATACTATGAAAAAAATTATCTAAGAACAAAGATTCTCACCTTTTAGAGTCACCAAATGCTGGATTAAAATGCTTCTACAACATTGGACTTGTTGGGGCCAGCATTCACCTTGACATGGAAATAATTAGGACCAATTATTCCACCAAGTGTGCCAAAATTATTATCATTAAATTGTACACCCTAGGAATTTCTATGAAATTCCTTTAATTTGATGCAACATTAAATCATCCCTCAAGTTTTTGGGAACTTGTAAGAGAGATGAGTCTCTAGGATTGAAAAGGGTTAGCTCCTTGCTTCTCTAAGTTTATATCACCTAATATACTGCTTGTTGATGAAAAGAGTTGAGAATGTGCATAAAACAAAAAAAACTATGCTAAAGAGGTGATCCACTAAGAATTTACCCCACTGACTATCACACTTCTACTGAGTAATAATGTTTTCCAAGACTAATTCCATGCAATGAAAGATACTAACACAGTGGTTTAATGTGAAGGTAACATGCTTGATACAATCAATAAAATGGTTGACCTAAGGGGGTAGATTACAAACCATAGATATAATTACATACTTGAAAGAGAGTTCAATGTATTTAACACACTTCACATGAACTATTAACATCAAAAATTTGTTCAAACATGAAGGATAAAGGGGTAAGGATGATGTTATCACTTGGATCCACTACACATCACTCACATACTCAGACAAAAATTTACAACTCAGAATTGATCTTGTATTAAATTTCCAAAAGTAGAGTACAATATCATTTTAGCAGGGCTTCACCATACCAAAAATGTGGTTATCTACAATGGCCAAAATGGCTCAATTTATAGAACTTTGGGGAAGAGAGAGAGAAGAGGAGCTAAAAAGGCACAAGGACATGTGCCCACATGTAAGAATTAGTTATGGATGTATGAAATGGGTGGATGGGTGAGCCATGCCATGTCAAGAGTAATACTTATCCAAAACCGATTATGAGTATGGTCACAAATGGCATAAAACCTTTAGGAGTGGCACAAGAAATTACTTCTATCGAATATCATCCATGAGAGTTTAAAACTAAAAATAGAGAAGCCAACACATTACACTAATATAACTCATGAAGGCAGTTATAAAATGCTCTTTCTAACTACTAATTATCCTTTAGATTCCTCTATTTGTTGATCTCATATAATCTCTTTGATTTGGTCAACCATCGGTAATGACTCGATCCATCAACCTATCCATTTTTCTTGCTTTGTCTACTCTCATGTTCTCACCAAGTCTTTTGAATAGGAAAATATATTTCTTGTAGTTTGAAATTGACATTCTATGGGCCATCACTCCTTTGGGTATTTCCTTTAGACTTTTTGTCTTGACCCTTTCTGGTGGACAATTTTCTTGCAGGAATTCATCAGACAATCTTTCCAAAATAATTCATGTCTTTGAGAGCTCTATTTGTTTTTGTTTACTTTCTTGGACCTTTTATTGAGTATTTTCCTTTGAGCTCATTATTTGTTCATTTCCTTTAGACAAAAAATCTGAAGGAATTCTTTTGGAGTTCCTTTTCTTCAATTTCTTTCCTTTAGATTTTGGAAATGATCCTTCAAAAATACAAGTGCCCTTTCAGAAAAATGAAAGTGACCTCTTTCCAAAAAAAATACCCTTAAATAAAGTTGAAAATGATCCTTTGGAAAAATTGAAGTGGACCTTTTCTCGACATAAGATACCTTTCAAAAAAATAAAAGTGCCCTTCAAAAAAAGTGAAATATACCTTTCAAACTTTTTTGTTTGGTCCATTTTGCTTGAAAAGTACCCTTTAAAAAAATGAAAGTGTCCTTTAGAAAAATTACAAGGGTCCCCTTTGTCTTGAAAGAGTCCTTCAAAGAAATTGTAAAGTACATTCAGAAAAATTGTGCAGATAAATTATCTGAAAGAATTCATCACTTGGCTGAAAGAAAACCTAAATAAATACTCTTAAGGAAAAGCCTTAGACAAAAAGTCCAAAAGAATTTGGCAAATTGCTTCAAATAAAAAACCTAAAAGAATTAGGCAAAGGCTTAGAACAAAGACCAAAATGAACCTTTCAAAAGAAATAACACTTGGTATTTTTGTGAGATTTATAAAATACCATTTCTTCCAAAGGAAAACTAAATACTATACTTGGCCAAATTTGAAAGGTGCAAACCTAGGCTTGGAATTTGACCAATGGTAACTTCACTTAAAAATGGGAAAAATCATAAATTCGGTGATTTTTAGTGTTGTTGCCATTTTAAAAAATGATGACATCATATGAATTCATCGATTTTCTTTACAAAGTAATCATTTTCCCTAAAACATAAATGGTGACTTTATAAATTTTTAGTCTAAATGTAGCATTAAATTCATCATAAATGATATAAATGACTAAGGTGAGGATACATACTAGTGGCCTATCATGTGGAGTTCATCTATGCTCCCTCATTTGGTTTTTGATGCATCATCATCCTCCTTTGCATGCCATTTTTCATTGATAAATATTGCACAAAACTAGAGCTCAAAACCTCAAAAGGTTAGAGTGAAGATGACTCAATTTTCACCCCATGAGGTGAATATATAGCCTAAGATTTTGAATTTTTACCCCTCAAGTGCCTAAAGTTCATTTTCTATGGTCTAGGAGGTATAATTTTTGCCTATGTGGTATTTTTACATGCTATTTGATCTTAAATTTATTATTTCTTGACCATTTTATAATAAAACTATCTTATTAGGCTTCTTCTTAGACCCATTTAATAACATTATTTTTCTACTTATATGACTAGTTAGTTTGAATGTGCATCTTTTTACTCACACTAAGGCTAGAATCATGTTATTATTCATTGTTAGTTCATCAAATATTTGTTTTAGGGTTCTCACATAAGCTCCCTTTGCCAATTTTCCCAGATGCAAAAAAATATTTTTTGATCAATCAATGATCTATTTTGCCTTCCTGGGGAAAATACATTTTCAATCATGTGATTAAACTTGTAAATGATGATAACTAACTTTGGTAAAATCATTTTTTGAACCTATTTAATGATTATAACTACCCTTTAAGAAATTTATTATTTTTCACTCTACTTTCCCTACCAGGACAAATACTTGTGCCACTGATTATAACCAACTTTGGTCCAATAAATGTCTCACATTCTATTATTAATTATAACCACCTTTGGTAATATCAATGTCTCAACCTATGTTCTTGATTATAACTGCCTTTGGATAAATCAGTGTCTCACCTGACATTATTGATTATAATTGCCTTTGGGAAAATCAATAGTTCCACCCTTATTTTCACTAGAGTGTGTCATTGTGAGGGAACATTCAACGACTCTATTTACTGAACAATCCCTCAAGGGTGAATCTAGGGCTAATCAATTATTCTTTGCTGCATGAAATTTTTGTCTTAATGAATTTTGCATTCTTTGAAAATATATTACTACATTTGTGTCTCACAAAGCCTTCTCAAATAGTAGAAAACTATAGACACTCATTTTTGGCCACATTTGTGTTTAAATCAAGTATTAGATCAATTTCTAACAAATGACACAATTTAAGCCTAAAAATCACCTGAATTACCCAAATTCATTTTCATAAGGGATTTAATTACTAAGAAATATGTTGAGGCTTTCTTACTTGGGGTATTACCCTATATGCACCGATAACCTAACTTGGATTCAACTTTAGTTAAATTATGACCTAACAAATTGAAATTCTTGTCCTTTTGATCTATTAATGCAAAAAAATTAAAATAATTCATAAAATTCAAAATCCTTAAGTAAGATTAATTAAAAAATAAATCTCAATTATCTTGATTAAGTAAAAACTCCAAGTTGAATTAGGGAATTACATTTTCTAAAAAAGTAAATTTTCAATAAACACGAGGTCAAATTCAATGGAGTTAATAATATCTTTTATTAATTCTTAAAATTTTAATAAAAGGTGAATCACAACCTCATAAATATCTTCTATGAGCTATAATGACAATACATATATTATATGAGTTGTCAAGCCTTCATAATTGCTTTGACCCAACCCAAGATTAATCTAAACTTGACTAAGGTTACTCTAGACTCAACCAAGGTTAAAACTAAACCTAACCGCCCTAAGGTTAGAGTTAATTTTAAGACCTATAAATACAAGTTCCCTCACTCTTTACCAACAATATTTTATGTGTAAGATTATTCTATATGAATGCATTCAAGAAGCCTCTCAAGTAATGTTAAAATTCAAAATTGATTCAATAAGCTTCACACTAAGCCAAGCAAAGCCACATGTGGTCTTAGAGAAGTGATACCAATATAGATAATGCATTGATCAAAGTATATTTTGTAAAAATCTGAGCAATAACATCTCTTATGCCAATAAGTAAACACTAGTTTTGACAAGGGAGGTAACATTATTGTGTGTTTTTATCTCTTATTTGTAGTTTTGTTCATTATGTTAAGATTAACCTAGTACTTAGGCAACAATGGTTTAGTTTCCATTGCATTGTTATAATTGAATTCTCATTTAATTCACTAAAAAGGAAGTAACAACATTTATGGCTCTTTAAATTCTTAAAGTTATAGGGATATCATATCCTATGAGCTCAATGTCCATACATGAGTCAACATCCCAAGGTTTCTTAGTTTTGAAATACCATACCACTTTATCAGTATGTTGTTGTCCTTATTGTGTGCACTCTAGAATATTATATAAAAGGTTGGTAATGTTTTGTGAGATGTATTCTTTACGTAGAGTACTAATCAGCTTTAATAAATCTATCAAAGTAGTCACAACACCTTCATGTCTCATAATGTACACAATCTACCTATACATTTGTGTATCAATGAATATGGTATCTCCTTCTAATGAACTTTGTTGTTTTATTTCCTGAAGGACCTACATCGATTGATACATTAAGCTTTTTTCTATAGTTGGATCAAGATATTTATCACTTTCACTTTCTTGATTCCATGATCTTTTAGCATTTCTAATGGAGGCAACCCTTTCTCTACGTGTTATTGTCTAGTAACTACTTACATGAATGTATTTTCCTTGGGTTACACATTTATCATATTCACATTACACACATGCTTTTATTCTCTTTAATTTTCTAATACTAGTAAATTTTCAATTTGATTTTATCCTTCGATTATATAATAGATGCAATATGTCTATCTATTTGGATTAGTTATTTCATGCAAAAATGATTATACTCACCACATAAATAACATTGAATGGGTTGAAAATATTTTGGATTGTCATTGGTTGACCTCCTTGATATCCCCTTAGAATCCTTCTCTATATCTTCCTCTATTATGTTTCAAACCCCAACCATGCAAATGTTGCCCAGTAAATCCTCCTTTCTATGTTTTTTGTGCACCATATCCATCATACTACCTCTAAGGTGATGTTGAAGCCCATCTCAATTGTTGATGTTGAGGACTCACATTATTCCACTAATATTTATATTATAGAGATGATGGTTTCTATCAAGACAAACCTTGGGATTGATACTAATCTGAAGAAGGCATCCACCATGGATTACCTTGTGTCGCATTGGTCATTTCTACCTCTGACCATACAATTCCCTATTTTAAAATAGCTAACTATTGTGTTGTGACTATGAATAAATTTTTGGTAATATCTTCCTTTTGCTCCTATAAATCTTAACAATTCTTCTCATCATGATTGGTCAATTTACAAAATTTATAATAAAAACTCTAGGATTTTTGAATTTTTTTTAATAAATGACACTGTGATGTTGTGTGTCCTACCTCTCTACATAGTTCACATTAATTTTTTTGAGTTTAGGACAATCTTTCCTATGATTCCCTTCTCAACCACACCTATACACTATAATCCAAATTTAGGTATGTTGCGTTCATGAATATCATCCATATTTTTTAGGAAATCATCTATTTTTGCCTCAAATTTAGAGCCATCTACTGAAACATTTCCATAGTCCTCAATTTATTTGACTCATAGAGAAATTATGTGAGCATCAGCTTTTGTTTTGAATTGGGAATGTGCAATGGAAAATCTAATTCTAAGTCAAAACACTTCTATAAACTAGGTAGCCTTGTCCTTATCATCCATAATAAAATCAATCTTATTCATCACGTCTGATAATTTAATATCATTTTCCCATAACAATCTTTACTTTGCTACTTAATTTCCTTTAGATCTTCAATTTTTTGAATCATGCACTTTTTCATTTTAAATTCTAAAATTAGTTGGTATTTAACTTGTTGAAGAGTTAGGGTATTAACATCCCTTTTACAAATGAACTCCAAGGCTCAATTTTTTAGGACTCATATAAGTTTACACATATTTACATCTTTAGAGGTTACTCCCTTAACCTACCATTTCATATCACAATTTAAAAAATATTATTTAGGGTTCGTAGACCCATCATATTGTGTCAAACAAATAAAAATGGCTACGTTCAATTCCATATTTGGCACACTTATAATTTCTACTACTAGCTTTTGTACAGTATTAACTACTAGATTTGGATTCATTTTATAAGTAGATTTACTATATAATACATGTGAAACCATAATGGATTATATAGAACCTAATCTAGAAGGCATCCTACCTTAGGAAGAAATATCTTCAATAAGTGGTGACTTAGACACACATATATTTAACTAGGCTAGAGGAGATTATGAGGTATAGCCTCTACTAATGGTGTTCACCATAGAATACCAATTACCATAATATTTTATGACATAGGATCTCAATCAATTTATCTTTATGTTGGAGCACCATATAGCTGATATAGATAAGAGAGTTGGTACACTCATTTATGATTTAAAGGAAACTATTATGACATGGTGGGTAGTTCATAAAAAACTAGAGATACCATGGTATGAAGCATGTAAATTTTTGTGAGAAAAATTTTAGTTACCACACATTGTTAAAGGAGAGTGGCCATTCTTCCAAGAAGGTTAGTTTCCATTCTATGCACAAGTAAAAAATAGTAGCATCTTTCATATCATAACTTGGTTTTGTAGTAGCTTCCACCCACTTCATAAAATAATTTATCACAATAATGATGTATCTTGCATGATTGCATTTGTTTAGAGGAGTTATAGGTCCTAAAAATCAATGCACCATTGTTTGAAAGGTTATTTTGTTAGAATTATAACTAAGGGCATCTCATCTCTTTGATTTTATTTTCCCGTGCTTTGACAAACATCATAGTGTTTTTACACCTAAAATAAACTTAGCCACCAAATACCACTCTGTAATATATTTCTTGCAGTTGCTTCTCCTATGAAATGGCCTCTTTCAACTCCTTGATGTGATTCTTGAAGAAGCTATGGTTGCTCATGTTCTAAGGCTACTTTGTGTAGCACATCATCCTTCCTAATCTTATATAGGAATTCATTGATGAAGATATAATATTGGATCATGTAACCATTTTCTTCTTATCCCTTTCAAGATAGTGCATAGGAAATGTTCTTTATTCTATGAAGTTTACAATGTCCTCTATGTTATCAGGGATCGCAACAACCCTAAAACATTTCACATCTAGGGATTCATTCTACATTTATTCTAGTTCTTATCCATTATGGAGCCTACTCAAATGATTAGTTCGTACACTCTCTCTTCATATATTGACATTGATTCTAATTTGGAATTATTGAAACAATATCAACCACCTAAAGATTCTTCCACTGAGCATAGGTTTATTTACCAAGTACCGCAAGGCCTGGTGATCTATAAAAATATCAAATGGTGTGTCAAAAATATAATGCCTAATTTTTTTTAAATAAATCACCATTACTAAGGCTTCTATATAGTATTTCTATATAGTCAATAATTTACTACTTATAAAGTGTATCAGATGATCTAACTTGCCATCCCTTGTTTGTGCTAACATAGCTCCTACTATGATACCTGAATCATCCACATGTACATGGAATGGATTCTTCCAATCTAGAAAGACTAAGATAGGAGAAGTTATTGACCTTTGATTGAGATAAATAAACATAGTATGACACTCTTGTGTGCATTCAAACTTTGTATATTTGTGTAGTATTTTCCATTAGAGTAGAGATGGATACATATCCCTTAATGATTTTTTGAGAATATCTTATATGACCCAAAAAGGTTCATACTTTTGTTGAAATATTTGTAGGTGGTATCCCTACTATAGCTAAAATATTCACATGATTAACCATAATTCCATCACTACATATGACATAACCCAAAAAACATCAAAAAGTGTGAAAAATAAGCATTTCTTCAGATTCAATGCAATGCATAGGGTTTGACACCACTATAGCATTAGGTGTAGCTTAGAAAAATGATATTTGAATAAAGAGAAGATACCCTAATTATCAAAATATATTTATAGAGAATCATGAATAAAATATTTAAATGTAGTTACCACAGCCCTAGAGAAACCTTTTGGAGAATTATTGAGATCAAAGGGCATTACCTTGTATAGGAACGAACCCCATTCCATTATAAAAGTTGTTTTATCCTAGTTTTAATTTTTAATTAGAATTTAATGTTATCCAATGAATCCATACATGAATGAGTATAACTCATGGCTCATGACTGATTCAAGGACCTCATGTGTGAATGGCATGTGAAATGGATCATTAATGCAAGCATCATTCAGTACATGATAATCCCCACATACCTGAATCTCACCGGTCTTATTTAGTTGTATTACCATGTGACTCACCTAATCTACCTTTTCTACTAGATAGATGATCCCTACTTCTTGCATGTGATTCAACTCAGCCTTTAATTTTATCTTCATGTTGGGATTCAATATATATGGAAACTTTTTAATGGGCCTAGTGCACTCTTTCAATTCAATGTGTATCTCCCCCAATTATGGATTTACACCTTTGAATTCTAAAAACTTAGAAATAAAAACATCCTGATAATCTCTTAGTAGTTACAATGCTTTCAAAGTCTGATTATGAGTCCAATTTTCTCCCAAAGTCACAAGTTTGGGCACATACTCTATTCTAATATTTTCCTTGATATTCTTTTATGGTTTTTTATATACTTTGTTAGATTCACTAGGTATGGATTCTTTTAGAGTTCACTCTCCTTTAATTTCTAGAATGTTTATATAGTAGGATCTTTCTTCCTCTTCTTATTTTATATTTTTAACCCTTATTGGATCTACTTCTCACTCTGGTTTGAAGAAGCCTTCTAGATCTAGGTCACCATCACTATCATTGGATTTTTTCAACTTGTCTATAATTCTATTACAAGGTTGAAGAAGAGGTTGTTCTTGTTTACTATATTTGTAGTTTTAGATTGATATATTTAAATAATAGGTTGATTTTTACTACAATGATGAGTCTATATCAGTTTACAAGTCTTCTATTTACCCATATCATAGAATTTTTTTCAATTTTTATAGTACATTATGCACTACTAGACTTTCATCTTCAAAAACAAAAGTTTGGATAAAATATTTATATACCTATGCCCAATATTTATCTCCCCTCAAACACTCCTAATGCATATACCATGTAGTTGAAAGTGGTGCTAGTGTATGACTAAAAATGTACACCTAATATCTTGGCTTGAACCCTTATATATACCATGTATCTATGCATGTATGAACATGTAGTTATGAACATTAACCTTATTAGAAGAATGGCCACTCTAGTTTAATAGTGTGTGGTAACTAAAATTATGTTCGTATAAATTTTTACACTGTATCCCATAGTAGCTTTGGATATCTATGAACTTCCCACCATGTCATAGAAATTACCTTCAAATAATAAAATGAGTGCACTCACTCTTTGATTTATATTAATTACATAGTGTTCTGACCTAAAGATAAATTGATTTAGATCCTTTGTCACAAAATATTATGGTAATTGGAATTATGTAGTGAACATCATTCATAGAGCTCATACCTCATCATCTCCTCTATCCCAGTTCAACATAGGTGTGTCTGAGTCACTAATTATTGAAGATGTTTCTTCCCAAGGTAAGACACCTTATGGAGTAGGTTATATATAATCCATTACGATTGAACTTGTATTATATAGAAGGGGGAGTTATGGTAATGTCAACCCAAAAATATTTCCTTACGTAGTTCTGCACCTGACAAGTGCACACTACCTTCTAGAAGAAAATTTACTTTTATTCTTCCAAATCATAGACTTCATTGCCTATGTCTGTGAGCATAAATTGAAAAATGTCCTGCTCTTCATTGCCTAGCTCCACAATATTTCATTCCACTATGATTTTTTCAACATGCTTTTGATCCAACCATGGTTTAGTGTGGCATGTCATCTTCTTTGTTTGAGGTGGTGAATCTCTTTTTGATGGAACTTTTCTTTGGCTCATCACAATCTATAATGGAACTACTTCTATTTGATATGCATTCACCTCTACCTGTTGGTTTCCTAAAGTTTATTTTGGTAATATTTATTGTGCCCTTAGAGGCATGGATCACAATGGTGGTATTGAAAGGGTATCCAAACCTTTATGTTGTATAACTTTTACTTGCACATCAAGCATAGTGATGAATAAGGGTAAAGAAGTGATTGGTGTCTTTGAAAGATCATGTGCTCTAATTTAAATTCCATCATGTAATTTGGTAATTGTATCATGTTTTCCATGATATTACATTAAATTTATGGGGATACATGGGGGTGAATTGATCATCTATATAATTTAAATCTACTAAGTGTTGAACCTTACCATCTATGCATAATATTTACATGTCTTGGTCCAAGAAATATTTGAAAACTCTATTGTAAACCAAAATTCTATGCCAGGATTGATTGGTCCCTTAAGAAAATTCCATTGAGTGAAGTAGAGAATAAATAAAAATAATTGGTACTAAAAGACATGCAATGTGTCACTAAAAACCTTATCAATATTTGTAATGAGTAATAAAACCAAAATTTTTGGCCAATTGAACTTCTCATTTAGCCTTAGCATTTGGTAGGTGATGTTAATAACACCTTTGGTAGCTTTATTAACATTTTTAATGGTTTGAAAAAAATATTTAGTGATTCACTCTATAAGAATTCATATTACAACATCTTAGACATTCCCAATGGGAAACCCCCTAGATCCACTATTGTAGTTTTCCCTTGTATCTAGGTGAATTGGTGATGCCTTTGTCTTATATGGCACCACATATTTACCCCTCACAAGTAACCCTATTTCTCAGGCCATTGTATTGGGATTGATGTAAATTATTACATCTTGAGACAAATAGATAACACATTCATTGTATTTTTTGAGAAGGGCAAGCATGATTTCATCAAATTGCCCAAATGTTAGAAATTTAATCAATCTCTATGTGTCTAAACCTTGCAGTAGATGTTAAATCATTAGGTCTTATAGTTGTGTTTCTTTTATTTGATTAGGGATGAATAGATTTCCTTTAGTAGAATCTATGAAATTAAATGGGTTGGGATCATGGTATTTGGTTTGCCTTATGTCAATACCAATGCCCATATATTCTTTATGTGCATTAGAGAGAAAAATAAGGAGCTGATATCTATCCATAGAATCGGATGTGATATTTGATGAATACTAGTTTCATCTAAACTTGGCATTAATAAACACTTCATGGAAAGAAATGAATTTATCTTGAATCATGGAGATATTTTATTCACAAAGGCATGTGATGACATATTATTTTTCCTACCCTTTCACATATAGATTTCCCCATGTAATTGTGCCTAATACCTTACTTTGAATGTGTTGAGTTGTTTATGCACCATTATACCATCTATCTTAAATTAAATTGATTGTTAGATGATGTGGCATTGCCACTTTGGTGGTTAAATTCATTGTTTTAACTAACATGAGTCATTGATGTGATGCATCATATTTTACCTAGTTAGCTTTCCTTTATTGTTTATCAACCAAATCTAACCCTTTATCTATTTTCATAAAAGGTGTAATCTTTCAAACATGTCATCATTAATAGCTTTTGAATGGTTATTTTCTGTCCTTTCTTCTTAATTTTTGTACCTTCACCTCATTCTCAGACTTATCTATTAATGTGCTTCTATGTATACTTTTATGATGTGTTATTTCATGTTGGCATGATCTAATTTTTGTACTATATGACTTGTGAATTTTTATTCTAACCTATAATATAGATATCACACTCTACTAAAATACACCAAACCTACAAATAAAATAAGAAGCAAATGCATTAAGGACAAACCCTAAAATACATGGTTTTATTCAACACCACTCATGTTATTTCTATGATATTGAATAGAGATTATTGGTGGTAAGTCTTAAGCCTATAACCATTTACCCACATAGGAAGAATGGTTCCCTATAGATCCCTTAACATAATAATTCCTTACTATGATAATTCATTATTGATGTAGGGTCCTTTCCATCTGATATGTAGCTTACTTGTAAATGCTCTAAATCTAATATCATATATTAACACTACCTATTCTAGATAAAACTATTTGGTTTATAGGTTGAATTCACACCATGCTTTTTAACTTTGCTTATTAACCTCTTATGTCCATTTTTATAAATGTCTAGTTTATTCCATGCAAGTGAGATCCATCAGTATTTCCTATAGAGAGTCTTGATATCCTAATCACATAATCATTTAAATTCACAAACTAGGGACTATGTATTCAATGGGCATTACTACTTCAAGTCCATAGACTAGCTGAAATGAAATGAACCCTATCGCATATTTGTAACTTGTCATGTATGCCCAAAGGATTGTAGGAATCTAATCTTACTAGTCATCTCTTTGTATATTGTACATCTTTGTGAGCATCTTTCCAAGGACTTTGTTTGATGCTTCAAATTATCCATTTACTTATAGATAAATGTTGTGATTTTATGGTGTGAGATTATAAATTCTTCTATCAGAGTTTTTATGGCATTATTAAGAAAATGCATTCCTCTACCACTCACCAACATCATAGAACACCCAAATTTGGTTATAATATTTTCATATAAATAATTAGTTACATCTTTAGCATTGTAGCTTGGTATGGCAGTAGCTTCAACCTATTTATTAAAATAGTCTATCATGCATGATTGAGTTTACTAGGTAGATTTATTGGTCCCATAAAATCAATTCCCCATTGTTTGAATGGTTACTCAATTAGCATAAGATTGACTGAAATCTCATATTTTTGAATTGGTTTTCCCATTCTCTGGAAAATATTGTTTAGCTACCCAATGTGCATCCTAAAACAAGGTAGGCCACCACAGACCACTATGTATAATCTTTCTCATAGTGGATTCTCTTTTGAAATGTATGTCTATAATTACTTGATGTGCTTCTTCTAAAATTTATGATAATTCATTTTCTATAACTACTCTATGAAGTACTCCATCCTTGCTCATTTTATACAAAAAATCATTGATAATGTTGAAGGGAATAGCTCAAGTGATGAATTTATTTTTGTCTCTTTCTATATGTTACATAGGAAATATCCCTTGCTCTAGGAAATTTGGCATATCTTGTGCACATATAAAGATTCATCTTGAAGCTCCTTCGGTTACTACCCATTGCATATTTGGCTTAAGTGGTCTAGTCCTAAAATATACTTCCTATAATTCACATTTATTTTCAATTACAAATCTTGAAATAACATCATCCTTAGATATACCTTGCCTTCCAACATGGGCTTATTTACCATGTATCACAAAGCCTAGTGATCCATGAAAAATTCAATTGATGTTGTTAGGAGGTAGTACCTAAAATTTTGTAATGCAAACACCATTACTAGAGATTCCCTTTATGTAGCTATATAATTATTTTCTAAAGATTAAATTTTGTGGCATACAAAGTGAATGGCATGATCTAATCCATCTTTTGGTTGTGTAAGAACAACACCTATTATAATTCCAAAAGCATCCATATGAATGTGCAAATGTTTATTCCAATCAGGAAAAACTAAAATGGGAGATACTATCAGTCTCTACTTAATATCTAAAAACACTATTTGTCACTCCTTAGTTTATTCAAACCTAGTATATTTATGCAATAATTTTTCCATAGGGGTAGCTATATATGTATAGCCTTTTATGAATTTTTTGTAGGATCTTGTATTACCTAAGAAATATCACACCTTTGTCAAACTTGTAGGAGATGGCAAGCTTAAAATTATTATGATTTTGGATTTGTCCACCAAAATCCCATCACTACATACTATATGCCCCAACAAAACACCAAAAGGTGTGAAAAATAAGTATTTCCTTAGCTTTATTGGGAACATCATTACTAGAACTTCCCTTTATGTAGTTGTATAATTATTTTCTAAAGCTAAAATTTTATTACTTGCAAATTGAATGGCATGATCCAATCTTTCATCTTTTGTTTGTGCAATAACAACACCTATTTTAGTTCCCAAAGAATCCATGTGAACATGCAAAGGTTTACTCTAGTCAAGAAAGACTAAAATGGGAATTGTTATCAGTCTCTACTTAAGATCTAAAAACACTATTTGGCACTCCTTAGTTTATTCAAACCTAGTATATTTGCATAGTAATTTTTCCATAGGGGTAGATATATCAGTGTAGCTTTTTATTTTTATTTTTTGTAGTAGCCTATATTCCCTAAGAAAGATCACACTTTTGTCAAACTTGTAGGAGTTGGCAAGCCTCATATTACTATGATTTTAGATTCGTCCACCAAAATCTCATCACTACATACTATGTGCCCCAACAAAACACCAAAAGGTGTAAAAAATAAGCATTTATTTAGGTTTAATGTGATGCACAAAATTTAACACCATTCCAACATAAGTCATAGCTTATACAAGTGTTACTTGAATAAGGAAAAGATAACCCAACCATCCAGTTAGACTTCAATAAAATCATAGATGAAATATTTAAAAGTGGCGACCACATCCCTAGAGAACATTGTTGGAGCATTATTTAATCCAGATGACATTACGTTGTATGTAAACAATCCTCATTATGTTATGAATGTTATTTAGGTTTGATATTATGCTATGATTGGAATCTGATGATAACCACTAAACCCATTCATAAAATAATATAGTTTATGTCCTACAAATGATTCCAAGACTTCATCTATGAATGAAATTGGGAAGGGGTCATTGATATAGGTTTCATTTAGTGCACGATAATCCTCAAACACTTTGATTTCCCTAAACTTAATAGGTTGAACCACTATTGAACTAGCCCAATCTACCTTTTTCTTCTAGATATATAATTCATGTTTTCTACATCTGATCTAATTTAACTTTTACTTTCAACTTCATGTTAGGATTTAGCTTGTATGGATGCTTTTTCACATGCCTCACACACTCTTTTATCTCTATGTGCATTTTTCCCAATGAAATATATACACCATTTACTTATGCAAACTTTGTTGGGAATACATCCTTATAATCTTGTAAAATTTATAATTCTTTTGACACATCATTCTATGTCTAGAAGTCTCATAGAGTCACAAACTTGGCTTTAAAATCTATGTTAATTTCATATTCTTGAATATTCATATTTCACAGCTTTATTTCCTCAATTTATTTTTTGTTTTTGGCTATAGGTGCCTCTACTTATGGCTTATATTCAAATAATCCCTTAAAATCTAAGTCTTCATTAGTATCATTGGACTCTGTTAGTTTTACATCATCTGTGATCCTATTACAAGGTTTGACAAAATTTTGATCTTGTTTGATAGCATTGTAATTTTGGATGGATTGATTCAAATCCTTAGTTCCTTCTTATTGTGAAGATGAGACTATCATAGTACTTAAATCTTATTCTCACCAATAGCATAAAAAATCAACTTATTTATAGCATTATGCACAAAAGGATTCTCATCCTAAAAGACAAAATTTTGAATGAAATCTTGTTATATATGAGGCCAATTCTTTGTTTCATGCTTGTGTTCCTAGTACATATACTAAGTTGTTGGAAGTGTTGTCAGAGTATAATTGAATACATTCTCCCAATATTAACATTTGACATCTTGCTCAAACCACACATCCACACACTTATGAACATGCATTTTTGGGTATAAACCTTCCTAGAAAAATATCCATTTTTCCCTAACAGTCGATGGTATTTGGAATCAATCACATAATAATTCAAAAATTTATCCTATTATAGTTGATTTATTCTGTGAACTACACACTAAATCACAATAATCCCCTTCAATGTGCAGTTTAATGCACTCACTCTTTAATCTATGTTGGGCACGTGAGGTTCCAATTTGATGACAAACTATTTTAAATCCTTAGTTTTAAAATACTAAGGCAATTTTTATTTGGTGGAAAAAACCATTCACAACAAATGTACCTTGTGATCTCCTTGTACCTAGTTCAGTATTTGTGTGTCATAATCACCACTAATGGAAGACATTGATTTCCAAGGTAAAAGGTCATTTGTTGTAGGTTTATTATAATCTATGTTTATCATACCTAGAGTATATAAGACGTCTACTTTAGATCTTGTTGGTGATTGACTAATGGTGAATGTTAGTCTTCTATTTGAAACTACAAAATGGGTGACTTGGTTATTACAAGTATGTATATAGGTTGTTTTATTGATTATGACTATTGTTGATGTTCTTGTTTTGGGTAAAAGCATTATTATTTTATATCTTTTAATGTGTTTTACTTATGTTTTATACTCACCTTAAACCAGTTTTTATCTCCATAAGCATAAGGTTAATTTGGATCCTTGGGTATAATATAGGGATTCCTCTCATTTTTATTTAGGGGAATAATGATAATATTATCCCCTTGGTACACCTCTAGTAGATTTCACCCTATGTTAATGGTCATCTAACCATTATAATCTAACTTATTTCCAATCAATGCAAGGTAGTGCATTTCAATGATCTTCATATTAATAAATTTAAAACATACTCACAAGATCACGTATATAACTTTTCTTTCCACATCTTAGAGATGACCAATAAGTTCTACCATGCCATGTTTTATGAAGCTTAGAGTTATTAAACTATAGTTAAGTGTTGGTCATCTAGTAGCCTCCCATGTAGATCATGGAATCATATTAACTATGTTCCCAAATTTAGACATAAAATTTGGTACATCATACCCTTCCAACTCAATATCCACATGGGCATTAACATCCAAGGGCTTATTAGTTTTCACATACCAAACCACTTTGCCAATCCATTATTGACCCCTCTGGGCACACTCCAAGTTGTGTATAAGGTATGTAATATTATGTGATATATATTCATTGCATATAGTACTTAAGAGCTTAATAAAATTGGTCAAGGTAGTGACTACTCCATCTTGTCTCATGATTTACATAAATTTCCCATACAGTTACTCATCAATAGTTATAGTATCACCTTCTAATATAGTTTGATGTTGAATGTTTTATAGAGCCTAAGATACTTGGTCCATCAAACCCATTTCTATCATAGGATCAAGATATTTATCCTATTGGACCTTTCTAATTATTAATTCTTATATTATTTATAAAGGAGGCAATCCCTATTTTGTATGTTTTTATCATGTGACTACCTACAAAAATGCAAGATCATTTAGGTGCAAGTTATTACATTTTGTAATATCCCCTGTCAATAGAGATATATGAAAGACACAAAACTATGATACCAAAGACCAAAGCTCTGATACCACTGTAATATCCCCTGTCAATAGAGATATATGAAAGACACAAAACTATGATACCAAAGACCAAAGCTCTGATACCACTGTAATATCCCCTTCAAACAGGGAATATATAAACTCATAAAGCTCTGATCACAGATACAAACTTGCAGAATAGATTCAAATAAGCATACATAAATCACAGTATAATCTCTCAATAGCAAATAAAGATCACATTACTTGTTCTTCTGGATGATTACACAATTGAGTCTTTGTTATACAAAATAAAGAATATTAAAATTCTGGTCTTAAAACCTTGGCTTTTGCTAATCCGGCAATGGAAATTGGATCTGGAAGTGTCTCGGCCTTTCTGTGTCGACACACAGACGCCGTCGTCGGTCGATATATCGCCGACATCGGTCACTGTCGGTCGGCTTCCTGCCGACGTCGGTCTTTAGTCGACCGATGTCGGTCACTATAGCCCTTTCTCTGCCGAGGTCAGTGTCTGATGCGGATCTGTACGGACCTGTACGGACTTGGTACGGCCGCCAACCTGTCTCTTCTTAACCCCTGATAGCTGAATAGCCTGATCTCACGAATATAGATTCTAACACAAGATCTATCTCTGTATAACTTATTAGATCAAAACTAAATAAAGAAAATACCTAGAAAGCTCTGTGATAAACTTCTGTGTGAAGTTATCTCTCAACCCTGGAATTTTGTGATAACTTCTGGGTGAAGCTATCTCTCAGATCTGTATCTCTGTGATAACTTCTGGATGAAGCTATCTCTCAATTTGGCAATAAATCAGCTGATATCTCACAGCCTCTAAATCACACACAATGAAGAGGGAACGTTCTTCACTGCAATGGAATCCTGGAACCCTTGGCTCAGTCTTCACAGAAGAATTTCTTCAATTTTCAATAATCAATAATCTATGCATCATCAACAAGGGCCTCCATGAGAAACCCTTATACCCTCAAAAAGATATGCTTGCCCTAATTAGGGTTTTCTTAAATTAGCATTAGGGTTTCTAATTTAAAATTAGAGCAAATAATTAATAATTAATAATTAATTATTAATGAGACCAAATAATTAATATTTAATTAAATCAATCAAATATTAATATCTCCCTCAATATACATCGGATCCTCAAACCGATCGAAGCAGGTGAATCAGGGAGTGATTCCGCATATGACCATACCAAAATAAAGGTGCTCCACTGCATGTCAAATATCCCTAAATAATAGGAGCATCAATCAAACATGTCTGAAAGACCCTGAATGAAAACCAAATGTAGAAATTATGCGAATCAAAGTCAAGCCAAGCTCCATTATGACCCTCTATCCATCATATTAGCCTACGAAGGTCGCATAATAAGCTAATCATCAAGCCTGTCAATGTCCACGAAAAAGGGGACATGACAATCCGCCCCTTCGAAAATTGCTTGTCCCCAAGCAATCTCAGAACAATGAACTACTCGATCCACCTGGATCCCAAATGTAATTATGCTCTGCACTGCTGTGAATCAATGCAAGTACCTGTAACATCAACAGAAGTAGAACAAAGAGGAACCCATAACCAAATTGGTGAACACAACTCAACCAATCTCTGAAATCACAACTGCCCTGGATGTGTCGATACTGTAGACTGTGTACTTGGCAACTGTAAATTCCATCTACAAAAGATGGTGCCAATCCATCCCATAACTGATCTCTCTGTAAAGGCGGCACAACCAACTATACCACACTATCATCTGTATGAGAATAATCAATATGGAGATTCAACTCCACTGGTATTCGAAACTCCTTAGAATTAGGTACTCCCAAATCCTGAATATGAGTGTGAGCCTCAACCACATGGTCCTCATCATCAGCTACAAAAACATACTCATCAGCAATACTCAATGTACTAACCTCTGAGTATACCTCCACACTCTGAATGCAAGCATCAGACTCATCCTCAATGTCTAACACCTGAATACAAAGCTCATCCACAACATCCTCAACTACCCCTACTGGTGAAGATAATGCAGATAAATCATCACCTGAAGATGTGTTAATATCAACCTGTACTGGATCAGCATAACTATCAAACTCATCATTCAAGTCGCTGCGTGTCATAGGGAAAGCACTATGATCCTTGGGCCTATTAATTAAATTCTTTAACCACATGCAAGCTCTAGGTGAGACATTTCTCCCTTTTGTCCAGACATACCATAAATCTTCTGCCAAGAGTTTGGAAATTTTATCCTCCTCCTCAAACAAGATTGTGAACATAATAGAGTGCATTGATGCCAATATATTGCTAGAATGAAACTCATCTAAAATATTCCAAAATATTTTAAACATCATGCGTATTTCACCAATACAACCTACTAACATCATAACGTTTTCAAATCCATACCTTGCAAATGTTTCAAGTAATCTTGCCCTCCTTGAGAAATGAGGGTCTCTAATGTTATCCAACTTTTCGAAGCTTTTTACCATGGCATAAAGTACCTCTCTCATAATCTGATCATCATGAAAATCAAAGCCAGCTATGATCCTCATCATTTCACTAATGCAAGAGAGAGTTGCAAGTCTTACCACCTCATCATGATGTCTCAATAATCGGGGCTTCACCAACGAATCAAACACTGGAAATAACGCTGTTTGCATCTCATAAGTATTTGAATGCTCAACCTTGCCTAAATAAGTGTCCAACTCCTCCAAAATTTTTAGAGTGTCATCTGCTTGCTGAAATGGATCATCTAATTTCTTCTTTGCATTGTGCATGCTTTCTTCCAAATCTTTGACCCCTCTTAGAGCCATACTGATAATTGAATTGAACCTGGAACTACCCAACAGGATGGCAAGACATTAGTTCTGATGTGCCCAACAGGATGGCAGGAATTTAGCTCTGATGTGCCCGACAGGATGGCAGGAATTTAGCTCTGATGTGCCCAACAGGATGGCAGGAATTTAGCTCTGATACCACTGTAATATCCCCTGTCAATAGAGATATATGAAAGACACAAAACTATGATACCAAAGACCAAAGCTCTGATACCACTGTAATATCCCCTGTCAATAGAGATATATGAAAGACACAAAACTATGATACCAAAGACCAAAGCTCTGATACCACTGTAATATCCCCTTCAAACAGGGAATATATAAACTCATAAAGCTCTGATCACAGATACAAACTTGCAGAATAGATTCAAATAAGCATACACAAATCACAGTATAATCTCTCAATAGCAAATAAAGATCACATTACTTGTTCTTCTGGATGATTACACAATTGAGTCTTTGTTATACAAAATAAAGAATATTAAAATTCTGGTCTTAAAACCTTGGCTTTTGCTAATCCGGCAATGGAAACTGGATCTGGAAGTGTCTCGGCCTTTCTGTGTCGACACACAGACGCCGTCATCGGTCGATATATCACCGACGTCGGTCACTGTCGGTCGGCTTCCTGCTGACGTCGGTCTTTAGTCGACCGATGTCGGTCACTGTAGCCCTTTCTCTGCCGAGGTCAGTGTCTGATGCGGATCTGTACAGACCTGTACGGACTTGGTACGGCCGCCAACCTGTCTCTTCTTAACCCCTGATCGCTGAATAGCCTGATCTCACGAATATAGATTCTAACACAAGATCTATCTCTGTATAACTTATTAGATCAAAACTAAATAAAGAAAATACCTGGAAAGCTCTGTGATAAACTTCTGTGTGAAGTTATCTCTCAACCCTGGAATTTTGTGATAACTTCTGGGTGAAGCTATCTCTCAGATCTGTATCTCTGTGATAACTTCTGGATGAAGCTATCTCTCAATTTGGCAATAAATCAGCTGATATCTCACAGCCTCTAAATCACACACAATGAAGAGGGAACGTTCTTCACTGCAATGGAATCCTGGAACCCTTGGCTCAGTCTTCATAGAAGAATTTCTTCAATTTTCAATAATCAATAATCTATGCATCATCAACAAGGGCCTCCATGAGAAACCCTTATACCCTCAAAAAGATATGCTTGCCCTAATTAGGGTTTTCTTAAATTAGCATTAGGGTTTCTAATTTAAAATTAGAGCAAATAATTAATAATTAATTATTAATGAGACCAAATAATTAATATTTAATTAAATCAATCAAATATTAATATCTCCCTCAATATACATCGGATCCTCAAACCGATCGAAGAAGGTGAATCAGGGAGTGATTCCGCATATGACCATACCAAAATAAAGGTGCTCCACTGCATGTCAAATATCCCTAAATAATAGGAGCATCAATCAAACATGTCTGAAAGACCCTGAATGAAAACCAAATGTAGAAATTATGCGAATCAAAGTCAAGCCAAGCTCCATTATGACCCTCTATCCATCATATTAGCCTACGAAGGTCGCATAATAAGCTAATCATCAAGCCTGTCAATGTCCACGAAAAAGGGGACATGACACATTTTTCATGAGATTTACTCTCCTCTACTTTTCCAATGTTTGAAAATACTTTGTGTGGTGTTGTTCTAAAACTATGAAATAAACACAATACATTTGTCTTTAAGGATTATTAGAACAATTACTTTCAAAGAGATCATATTCCCCACATAAATAGTAGTTAATTGGTTATCATGGTTTTCATTCACCCCAGTCGCAACACCCTAGGTATATACCTTAACGGCTTCCTCTATATATACCTCATATTTTTTATAAGCCCCAACATATATTTAATTATCCCACATATCATACTTACCTCTAATGAGAACCCAAACCTTATTTTTTTTATCCATCACATCCTTTATACATTCCTTAGGGAGAATATGGAGTCCATCCCCTTTTTTGGGGTGATGCAGTGTTCTAAGGCTATTGGTAATGTGGAGATGGAGGTGTCCATCCCACCTGATCTTAAGGAGATATTGGATCCTATGATTTCCAACCTATGAGAACCTAAGGTTAGTACGTTAGTGAGGTTAGAATCCATCTAAGAATATTCTATGTCATAGTAATCATGTCTATATCTATGATTTGGATTCCTAGATTCATAGTATGAATATATTGTGTTGTGATAGCAAAGACATTCTCATTAATTTCCTCTTTTAGTTCTTGTAATTCTTGATAATTCTTATCATGGTGCTTGTGTGACTTTAAAAATTTACAATATATAGAATGAGGCTATTAGATGTACTATTGTAACATGATATTTTGTAGTCGTATGCCCCGCCATATGGTATATATGATAGAATTTTGTCTTAACTTTAGGGAAGTCATTTTTATGTTTCCCATCTTTTTTGCATTCTATGCACCAAAGGCCTAACTTAGGCCATTAATTTAATGAAACTCATCCATGTTGCACAATAAAGTGTTTATCTTTACATCTATCTTCACGATGGGTTTTGGGATATCTCCATAGTCATCTATTTATTCTAATCAAAGTATAGTTATTTAAGCATTTGCCTTATTATCAAACTTAGTTTGGATAATATAAAACTTAATTTGAGGTTGAAATCATTCTATAAACTATGTGGCCTTGTGTTTATCCTAGAATAAAAATTCTACCCTATCCAGTACATCAAAAAATCCATGATCATAATCATACACTGATTCACCTATTTTCTATAAAATATCTTCCAAATCTTGTATCATTTGACTTTCACACTTATTTACTTTTAACTAACCTACAAACTAGGATTTAACATCATTAAAACTTAGTTTCACAACATCTATTTTTTAGATGAACTCTAGAGCTCATCTTGTTAAACTTCCTATGAGCTCATACTTATTTATGTCTTCTATAGTTACATTTTTGATCTACCACTTCATCTTACAAGTTAGTAGATACTGCTGAAGGTCATTAGACCAGTCATATGTTTTCAATGTGATAAAAATTGTTGGACTTAATGGCATACTTATAGTAGTAACACTGAAAACTAATAGTGATGGTGGTGATGGCCTCAACTTATGCAAATTCTTAATATTTGGTGAAACATTAAATCCTACCTCAATCAATGTATTCCTTTCTATAAACTGCTTAGTTTCCACACTTACTTCCCAAAATTATTTGTAAAAGCATCAAACTAGGCACCTTTTCTACTAATTCCCACACTCTTTTTTTTTCTGGTGATAAATTAGGCACAAGGGAAGTGTACCTTTGAAGTGAAATATCTATGTATATGACTTATACTATACTCAAACTTGAACCTAATTCTATCCTACCACTTTTCATAATTTATTCCTAATACTGATCATTTTGTTCTCCAAACAATATCCTCCCTTTTAGCTATGATATAAAACTACCTTCTAACAAGCCTAGTTGTTCATCATTTAACTTTCCATGTTCTTCCATTTTCTCAGCATCTCTATCTATCTCCACACCTTCTCTTGTCTTGGGTCCACTCTTTTCCTTATCCACATCTTATTTAGCTTCTCTTACTCACCTATGAGCTTTCATTCCTTCATGCTCTTCTACATTATCGCATAGCTATGTTAGGATCATTTTCTTTATTCCATGTTTTTTATTATCATATGTATTTCTCTAATCCTAAAATTCACTTTCATGTTGCTTCTTTGCATCCTCCATATTCTAGGTATAGGTCCAAGATTTCCTTCTTAGCTCCTCGTTATTCACTTCACCATTGTACATCCCCCTAATTCCCATAATGAATACTCCATTTTGGTGGGGATAAAAATAATAGCCTTTTATACTACCAACATCTTGACAAGAGTATGTAGTCATTGTAAAAACCTACCTTTAATTCCTCTCACAAACAAGTCATGTGTAGCCTCAAATGCAATGTAACCTTGTACAACAAATTTAGTTATGTATCCATCAATAGTATTTTTCACCCAATAATATATTACAAAAGTCCAGTCAGTGTCTAATATTCATAATATTTATACTCTCTTATTTTCAAGCTAGAAACTCTATCCTCAGCTAAAAATAGTAGTATTCTGATTTTGATAACCATGTAGCTATTAATCCAAGTAATTCATGCTAAAAAATTTTGTATATTTAACTGTATATATGCTCTTGAATAATGTTTTGTGCACAACTACATATTCATCTTTCTTCTTCCTCTATAAAATTGTGAATTCTTTCATCAATCCATCCCTTTAAATATCTTTGTCACGGTAGCCATTGCAGCATGTTTTAATGTTCCACATTCATCGTACCATTGTTAGCATAGGTTCCTAAAAAACCCATAAGAACAAGCTAATAGGGGATAGTTGTGCAAAGATGAATATATAAATAGACAAATGAAAATCACACATAAACTTTATATTAATACAAGCATTACATATAATATAATTTACATAATTCATATATATATATATATATATATATATATATAATACTCAAAACAATAAGCAATTGCATAAAATTAGTTCATATTAACACAAAACAAATCATGGACAAAGAACATAAGAAAATATAAAAGAAAACCATTTTTGAATCTCTATATTTTAGAACACTTTTTTAGTATCATTAAGTGATATCTATAGAGTTTTTCAAAGACTATGTCACTTCCCATTTTGATGATTTTCTATGATCTAAAATAATAATATTCACATTATGAAGAATTTTGATATGTAATGAAGGTCACATATAAAAAAATATAATATATTATGTAAAAAATGGTATGAAATTCACACTTTTCATATAACTATATACTATGATTTTTTAGCTTTGCTCTACTACCAACAATTGATTCTATTTTTTCAAATGATGAGTGAAGATCTCAACAAGATGCATTATCAATTCCACTATAATTCCTTTCTTGAGTGAAGACATCAATCAAGTACTTACCAAATCAAATGAGATAGAGAGGAATACTAATATGCTTAACTATAATAATCAAAAGTTCACTTTTCCTATAGATAAGATTACAGATTACACAACATGGGTAGCTACATGCTTGGTAATCATGAAACTATTAGTAGCCAATAGGTGAGCTAAGATCAATAAGTATTTTTTTATATTATGCATCAAATTCCACATGGCACATTCTTTGATATCTTTAAGTGAATTATGGATTCCATAATCAAGGGTGAAAAAAAATAACATTGAATAGATGAGGCCTTCAAATTGGATGTCATTTTGATATTTTTGGTTTTAGATGAGATTGAGATCTTGTATGGTTATGGCAATAATATTTGGTCTTTCCCCTTGAAATATAAGTCATCATCCAAAATATATTAAATGCATATGTATGGTTATCTACATCAAGTACTACAAGACCAAAATGGAAAGGGGGTTTGATAACCTACTCACAACTTTTGGGAATGAGTGGTGCATCCTAAGCCACTTTTCAAGTGCATGCATGGGGTGGTAAATTTTTTATGACATGCAACACTACAGTCTCACTCATATTCAATTTAAAAATGAAGATAGATATGGGTGGATCAAGGCACTATTATACTTTAATGTAATCTATATTTTGGATTCATTCACTAGGATGCCTAGGGCATATCATGTTTCAATTGACCTGGAAGGCATAGATAGTGAAAGACACATCATAAAGATGATGTTGGTATATTTAGGAATGACTACATCAAGGGATGAGGAGAACTAAAATGATGATACTTAAAATTGAATCCCAATTGGAATTGATGATAAATAATAACCTTCTTAAGTTATATTTCCTATTGAAGTCAAGAAGTAAGGAAGTAATTTTGATAGTGCAAAGACCCAATGTTACATTCAAGCCAATAACCTACAAGAAGCCCAAGAAGAGATAGTTAGAAGTGAGGAGGGTTATTTTTTAAAACCCTGAGACTGTCAGTTCAAAAGGGGAAAATACCCCATTGATGAAGTGGTAGGTGAAAATAACCAAGTTAACACCTCTAAAACAATCCTATCTAAAGGATACATAAGCACATGTATCAGCTAAAAGAGCCAAGGAGGGTGGAAATACACAAGAATAATTATGTAATGATCAACAAGAGAGTGTGTAAAGAGTAGGTTGAGAAGAGACCTTGAGTGCATAAGACATTAAGGTAGACATCAAGATGAGGGTTGAGATTGCACTAGAGACCTAGGAAAAAATGAAAATAGTCTTGGGTGGACATAGTGAACCTAAAGTAGAGAAGGAAGGAATTCACACACCTGATGAGCCTAAATATTAGGGAAGCTAGAGTGCATGTAGACACCAACGTTACACTTAAAAGGGATTAGTAAAAAAGGAAGGTGACATAAGCACAATTGGAAAAGGGGGTGAGGAATTATGGTAGCCTAGGGCTTGAGGTGTTGGAGATTGAAAAATCATAAGAGGTGAGGCCAAACAAAGGGAAAGGCAAGATAGCTAAAAAAGACACTAAGTAATCCTTAGAAGAAGAGGAGCCACCAAAGGAGGAGGACACCAATAGGATGAGTGTTATAAAAATCACCTCAATAATAAATCATGGATGAGAACCTATACATGTGGGATGTCATGGACCCAAAGGGTTCATCAGTATAGACATGAAGGCATATGTGTTTTTCCTTCAATGCCTACAGGGATGAACCAACAATTGAAGTACCCATCGGTGCCATTAAAGACTTAAAACTTGATGTAGATTAGAAATATGAAATAGGTTAGTCAATTCATTAGTGAATAAAATCAAAATGGACTTAAATAAATAACATCTTAAGCCTAATACCTAGGTTTAAATATATGGAAAACAAGCAATAAATGCACATTATAAGACAAAAACAACATTTATATCTCCTTAGAATATTTTCTTGAGAACTAGTTTAAAGAGGTTGAACTTAGATTCTAAGCTATGGAGTCTTTGTAAATGCTTGATTCCACATGTGGGGAGAATCTCTCCTTGTTTACACTCGATTCTTGGCTTAGCTTGGCATGAGAATGTTGAAGGTCCTTATATAATTTAGTAAAGTAAGATTACATGAAGAAACTTGTCTATAATGGCCAAAGGCCCTTGTATTTATAGATTTTTGGAATGATTATGAACTCTCCATATCATCTCCAAATAGAGGGTGGAGAATGAATTCTCAAATTCATGATTGCACACATGGAGTGTGTAATACATTTCATTTAAGACCTTTTTGGAGTGTGGAAGAGATTTGAAAGGAAAGTCCAGTCATTTTTCCCCTTGGATTATGTAAGATATGTGTAAGAGAGGAGTGTATAAGATTCCCTATAATAGATGTAAGAGAGTGTGTAAGTGACCATGTCATAAGCCACATTTCCCACACTCCACTCCATTCCATTGACTTGCCCTTATGACATCACCTATGTGAGGTAATAAAGCCGTTTTGTGTTACAAAAAATAGATAATTCTAATTCATGAAATTTTTTATTAGAATAATGATTAAGGTAATTCATCAAGGTGAATAATTATCAATTAGAAGAATGGTGCAATTGTAATGTTCATTTGCCAATCAAATATTCATTTAATTTTACTATAATAACATTTTCAAAGGTTTGAATTGATTTGAGATACGTTAGATAAGATTAACATTGCAATATGATTATTATACCAATCAGGAATGTGTCACTATGATTTTGTATTAAATTGGAAGTTGTGCAAGTAAATTAGGTCCATTATTGATTTTTGGTTAAACTTGCATGCAATTATAAAAATTCTCTTGATTACAATTTAGACATGGAAGTGATTAAAATAAAGTGTCTACATTTTACCTCTAATTGAGAAAGTGTTACAAGACACTAGGCACAATAACAGATTTTTAAAGAATGAAAAAATTGTTAAAAAGAAATTTGATAATGCTTGAAGAATGATGTATTCACTCTTATTTTTGATAAAAATATGAGTCAATGAACATAAATTGTTTCCTTAAAGGGCATTTGATTAGCCTTAGATTCCCCCTTAACAAAATAGTTTGGGAATATTTAAAATGGATGGTCCCTCAAAATGAATAAAAATCCCTATCTTTAGGCAAAAGAGGTTAGGAAAAATAAGAATATTTGAATAAAATGATAAAAGGAGCCAAAAATGGGCCTCTGAGAAAGAAGAATAGACTGGTTTGATAGAATTCTATGGACTAAAAATTGCATTAGATATGGATAATTGGTCAGGGCTGATAAATGTTTATGATTTATGTATACACTCATTTTTTGATATGCATCATAAGTAGCATATGGATTAGTCATGGGATTCAATGATATGGTGGTAGGATAGTATACAATGAGATCCTTTACTACAACATTGATGGTGAGACTTCTAACACTTGATTTTTAATGTAGTACCAAATGATATGCACCATGATATAAAACACCATGATGTCTAGACCAAAATGTGCATGAACTAACCCTTAATCTAATAAAAAATTGATAATGATGCAACAATGATAAAAACCATGATGGTAATGTTGATTGTCAATGGATGGACTCAAGTATGACTATGTGATAGAAAATACATGATTATGACCTTGGTGGCATTATGGACTGAGTCAAGGCAAAATAGAAAAATGAAACAAGTATACTAAAAATAAAATCAATAGAAAGCATTTTTTTCTCAGTAAATAACTACACCAACAATAATCAAAGATAAATAATGCTTAAAAATACACAAATAAAAATAAATAAATAATTAGCTAACCATTTATGCATGTGTGAATGTAAGGCATTACTCTTGGAAAAATTTCACCTAAGACCTAGGGGATAATTGATAGGACAAGATGATAATGTGGATGGAAGGGAAATATAATACTAAGGAAGGGTATCCAAGCTAACTCCAAATGACCCATGCAAATGGATGTTACCTACATAGTTCCAAGGACTTCAGGCCAAATGTAGTTCTCCTAGGAATGTGGGAAAGAATAAAAATGATGACAAGTAAGATATTTGATTATATATAAAGAATAATAAAGGTATACTCATAAAATGAATTGGTAATAAAATTGACCAAGTTGACTTGAGATGCCCCATACATCCAAACCTTGCCTACATAATCCATATGGACCTCAGGCCAATGTAGTTCTCATAGAAATAGGAGTGTAAATGAAGGAATGGCAATGGTAAATTGGGAATTATTCAGAATGGATAAGAGGTTTCCACCCAGGTTAGGTTTCAAACTATGACACCTAGTATAAAACCTAAGGGCACTAGTGAACATGATGACAAAATAAACAAATATTTTGTGGTTTAATATCTCTTATGGAAATTTTAAGCCCTTTTTTTTGAACTATTTTGATTTTTTAGGTTGTTTTTAGGATTTGTAATATTTTAAGGTTTTTCATATTTTTAAAGTAAGATATTTATAGGAATAGTTTGCTTGTAAAATGGTGATAGTGTGGCTTAGGTTTCTCACAAAATAGTAAGAGCGTGGATTAAGTTGTTATTAAAATTTCAAGAGTATGGTTTGGGTTGCTCAAAAAATTGTGAGAGCATAGATTAAGTTGTGACCAAGCTGACCTTAGAAATTGAGCAATGCCCACATAGTCCAAATGGACCCCAAGTCAATGTAGTTCACCCTATAGTAGAAGATATCATGAATCAATAGTAGGGTGGAAGATAATAATGGAACATGAAAACAAATTTTTAAAGATTTAACAAGAGACAATACATGAATTTTTAGGAACTACCATGGAAGGAAACTATGCACTGGTATGTTGAGATAATATCTTTAAAGATGTGCTGATGATGACCAAATCTGAATGATCTGCTTGAAACTTTCTCTAAATTATGGCATTTTAAATTATCTATGGTACAGATGAATCAGAAATAAGATCAATATTGGTAATAGGATGGGGAAATAAGACTAGGATGGACTAACTCAATTAGAAATGGATAATTCCCCAAAGTAGGGGTCCTCATACACAATGTCCAATAAAATCAAGTGTAAAAATTCTTGAGATACATAATAGTCATGGGGTCATCCAACTCTTCCCCATATAGTTTATCCAATCTTTATGATCCAAATCCATAGTTAGTTGTGATGATGATACCCATTTTTCATCAAGTTATTTAAAGTCTTGAAGCTGATAAACTCTATATTCTTCCTCATCAATGATGTCCTATAATGAAATGCACAAAGAAGGCAACTCAATGTCAATAGGTAGAATAACTTTAGTGCCATAGATGAGAGAGTATGGTGTGGCTCATATTGGGGTTTAGGTATTAGTTCAATAGGCCCAAAGGGTGGGGAATAATTATAAATGCTAATCGTAGTCAAAATCATTAACAAATTTTTTAAGGATTGGGACTAGGGTTTTGTTAGATGCTTCATTTTGACCATTACTAGAGTTTAAAAGGCAATACAAAAATGTTGTTTGATATGGTATTTGGCATAGAGGGATTTGACATCCTTTTTTTAAAAGATTTACCATTGTCAGAAATGAGGTCAAATGGAATGTCAAAGCAATAAATGAGATGATTAAGGATGAATTTAGAAATTTTTTGACATATTACATGAGTGTAATGGATTCAACCTACTTTGTAAAATATTCAATGGCAATGAGGATATGTTTATGGTTGTTTGAAGAAGTAGGATTGATTTTCTCTAAAATATTGAGTCACCATGTATAAATGGCCATGGTGTAGTGATTGGATGAAGTGCCTAAGCTGGTATGATATTGGCATTCTTCTAACAAGCCACACACTTTTTTCTATAAGCACATGCATTATGTTTCATATTGGGCCAGTAATATCATGTATGCAAGATTTTCTTGGCAAGAACCATTTTTTTGGTGTGGGCTCTACAAATCCCTTTATGGACTTCTTTAAGCTCTAATTGAGACTCTACCAAATTTAAACAATGAATCAGAGTTACATCATATCCTTTATGATAGAGTGTGGCAATGATTATGGTATAATGAGAGGCATTTTGAATGAAGAATTTTTATTTATGATGGGAAAGGTTGGCAGGGATAATATTATCATGAAAGTAGGTATGTGTATCATGTTAAAATAAATGTCTCAAGGTGTTATTAACCTTTGATTGACATAGGCTAGTTACTGGGGTATTTTCTAGGTGTGATTAGTTATGTTGTGAGTCATAATCTCTTATAGATGAGGAGATCTAATCTCACTTAGTGTTGTATAAATAAGCACCTCTTGTAGTGATTTTGTCAATTCAGTTAATGTAATTTATCCTAGATTTCATTTGGTACTAGAGCAATAAATTCCTAGGGAGTCTTTTTCAAAGAATTAGAGATTCATTGGAGATTGAGAGAAAGATTTATGCAATCCTTATATGCATCACACTGCTCTGATTTTATCCATCCCAAGTTGAAATGTTGTCAAAATTTTGGCCAATTTACGGAAGGAGAAAAGTTGTCAAAATAGGGAAATTTTTTTTGTTTTGATAAATTTTAGCCATATTTAAATTAAATTTTGGGCTAAATTTTACATCTAGGATCATATTTGAGAGCTTTGAGTTTACTTTTATTATTTTTGGTCAAGATCTAATTTTGAATTGGTGTAGGAATAGATCTAAGCTTTTTAGATGATTGTTTATGTCATTGTGATAAAAACTTATATTATATATTAGAACTATAAAAATATAGAATATCTATAAATAATCTTTTACTTTTTCTAAATTCTACTCATAAAAATACTAATTTAAAAATAAATCAAATTTTTCAGAACTTCTAGTGATTTTCTACAATTTTTTTAAGTTTCTATTTAGTAGAATAAGTAAGGAACAATAAAAAATATAAATTTTTATGAATTTTTTTGTAGAATCATGGATAAAATATTATATTTATATATTCCTCTCATTGATATCTTTCCAAAAAGTATTCATTTTCTGAAAATGGAGCACCAAGGCACCCGTGGTGAAAGTTTGAAGGTAGAGTGCAATTTAGAAGTTTTCATTTGGTGCAAGGTCAATTTTTTGGGTAGAGCACCACCCAAATCCACCACTTCCAACATCAGAACCACCATCACACCATAAATAGTTTTCAACCTCTGTTCATGCCATATGACCACCTATTAGGCATTTTTTTATCCCCTAAGGGCTTGTCCTTCACCACTATGAGCCATATTTAAAGATTGTTTCTTATAAGGTTCATAACTTTTGATCTGTGAAGCCTGGAAAGGTGATTTTGTTTTTTCACCTTAGATATTTTTTTGAGATATATGTAGTATTAAGGCTATTTTTTAAAATTTAATCATCTATATTTTTATAATTTTTAGTTTCTTGTCAGTTTAGTTGACCAGTTCACGTATTTTGAACCTTTAAGAGGCCATAACTTTTTACTGGTAACTTTGATTTGCATGTTGTCTTTTAAAAAGTGCATATTTTTATATTATCTATCTATTATATTAATTAAATTATAAAAAATCAAAATAAAAAACTATAACCTCTTTTTGCTCCTTGAATACATTTTCGGTTGAAACTAACATCCAATTTTCCATTACTTTTTTAGATGCATTTTCAATAGAGTCTGATGTCCATTATGTGATTGTGTGTGATTTGTCATCTTTTTATACACATTTTTTCATCTTCTTTTCATTTTTAAAATGCACATTTCATTTTTGCATTTAATAACACACTTGTAATTTCTCATACACAACTTACATAATATCTGGTTTTGGACCATGTTTTGTGCTCCTTGACACACAATTACATCATGGTGATAATTATGCAGCATGGAAAACAAAAGTATAAACACATCTTGAGTTTGAATAAATTTTGTCAATAGTTGAAGGCACATGGGTTAGACATGCAATAGATGTTGATCAACAACAAAAATTTGATAAGACATGAGGTACAATCTCATATCTATAGTGCTACAACTATAAAAGATGCATAAGATAAGCTTAAAATTGTATATGAAGCTAAGAATAAAAATTAGATTTTGCATATTTAGAGATAATTACACACTCTTAAACACAAATCAAATGAAAAAGTAGAAGCATTCCTTAGAAGAATTGTAACTTTGTGGGATTTATTTCAATCTTTGGGTGAACTAGTGACAGATGACTCATTGGTCCCTATAGACTTAGAACACTTCCCACCACATATAGAATCTTTGTGACCACATTGAATGTCATAAGACAAAAACCAATGTTTGAGGCATTGGTCAATTTAATATAATAAGAGGAAGTTATTCATAATTCAGAAGAAGCAGATGATGAGCATGCACTCACATCAAATCAAAAGGAGAAGAAACCCATGAGTCAAAAGCAATCTCCAAAGCAAAATAAATAGCAAAACTAACAAGGGAATAATTCAAGTTATCTTAAAGCATGTCAAATTTATGGAAAATAGGGACATGACTTGAAACTTTATTGGTATAATACATTTCAATAAGGCTCATCAAGCAAGAAGCCCTCTTTCAATAAGTCACCACACAGAAAAGAAGCAACCACAATAATAAAATAGGTGGAAATATAAAAATTCCAAGACTAAACAACATGGTAATGTTTCTAAAGAAAATGATTCTTCAAATGAGGAATATGGTTTACCTACTCAAACACATGAGTATACTAATCATCCAAGTGTATTTTGGTATGTTGATTCAAGAGCAACTAGACACATGATAAGAAAAAAATATTGGTTTTATACTTTAACAAAAACAAAATCAAAGGGATACATCAAATTAGTGGTTACATCAAACTTCAATTTGAAAATAAAAATTGCAACATTTCAAATGTTCTATATGTTCCAGGGCTTAAAAAAAAAATATTATTTGTTAATCAGTTACTTGACCACAACCTTGTGGTTGAATTTTATCACTAAAATGGTCAAAATTTTTGCCACATCAAAGAAAATTCTAGGCATTTTAAAGTGATTTCCAAGGCTTCCAACATTGGCAAAATGTTTCATCTTGAATTTGTTCAAAATTATCATCAAGCAGTTATGGTCAAATATATAGAACTAGGTAATTTTTGGCATAGAAGATATGATCACTTGAGTTATGGTTTTTTGGTTCAATTGAGAAAACAAGAAATGGTTTGTGGTCTTCCCAAAATAAATAAATCTTATGATATACATACTAGTTGCTTATTAGGAAAATAATGAAGAGCTCCCTTTGGAAAGATTGAGTATCAGTCACTTAGTAAGTTGGACTTAATCCACATTGATCTTTTAGACATTTTACTCCTAGTTTTAGAGGGTAAAAATACTTTAAACTTTTTATTGATGATTGCTCACAGAAAATGTGGGTATATTTATTAAAGACTAAGGATAAAGCTTTTCAAGTCTTCAAATAATTTAGGACCATGGTTGATAATGAAACTGGTAGGAAAATCAAGACCCTCCACTTAGATCATGGGGGGAATACACCAGTAAAGAATTCTCAACTATCTCAGTGTGAATGGAATCAATCATCAATTAAAAATTCCATATTCACCTTAGTATAATGTATTTACATAATGGCATAACAAAGTCATTATGGAAATATTTTGTAGCATAGTTAAGGGTGCAAAATTACCTAATACATATTGGACAGAAGCTTGTCACAGTGCAGTCTACTTATTGAATAGGTCACCCTCCAAAGCTCTTGATGAAATCACACCACATGAAGCTTGGATAGGGAATAAACCAAAGGTAACTCACCTTCAAGTTTTTGGTTATAAGGCATATATTTTTGGAAATATTTTCATTATGTCAAAGGTCTATCATTACTGGTGATAAAGGCCCCATTGCATTTAATGGTATTTTTAATATTCATATCTTGGCTAATGTGTGCTAATATTTATTTAATATTAATGAATATATTTTTGGTTGCATATAAGTCAAAATAGGGCCCATGGAGAATTCAAAGAGTCATGGGGTAAAATATGAAAGAGGAATCGAATGCATTTTCTCATGAAGAGTCATCTTGAGGAATTTCAAGAGTCACCATGTGAAGACAAAAGAGGTATGGCACCATTTTCCATGAAAGGACACTTTAAGGAATATGAAAAGTCACCAAGTTAAAGATAAAAGAGGAAAGAATGATTTTTCTTATGAAGGGTCATCATATGACTTTTCAAATGCAAGGATATGAACGGTCATGCAAGTTTGGCACCATTTTCCATGAGGATTGAAGGGTCATAAAGGGTAAATACCAAAGGTCATTTGGAAATATATAAATAAAGGCTTGAGAAGCCATTTGAAATATGCAAGAGAGTGCATGATTTGTATTTGTTTTCAAAGAGAGAAAAGCAAGAGATATTGTAGAGTTCTATCATTTGTTGAGTAAGAAACATTGAGAGATAGTTGTGTTTTATACACAAGAGGGGTTGGTGCTCCTGTGGGTTGGTGTTCACAAATCTTTGTAAGGGGTTGGAGCTCCTATGGGTTGGTGCTCATAAATAGTTTTTGTGTTGGTGCTTGACAAAGGGGTTGCTGCTCTTGTAAGTTGGTGCTTGCAAACTTTGTATTTTGAGTTGGTGTTCATTCATATACTTGAGATTGTTCTCTGTGGTTTTTCCCACTTTGGGTTTCCACTTAAAAATCTAGTGTCTCTCTCTCTTGTGTGGTGTAAATTATTGTTTCAATTTTATTTCATATCTTGAATGTGTGATTAAGTGGTTAAAGAAAAGAAATCAGATTAAGTAAAAAGATATATAATATATTGATTCACCCCCCCCCCTCTCAGTATATTTTGTGTTTAACACATATGCATGTTCCTAAGAAGAAAAGAAAGAAGTTGGATAAGATAAATAAAGAAATGTATTTTTGTGGGATATAGTGCACAATCAAAGGCATATAGGCTTCTTAATCCAAAAACAAAGAAGGTATTAATCAATAGAGATGTCGTGTTTGATTAAAAGAGTGGAATCAATCCACCTTCTACACAGGCAAAATTCCTATAATATTTTTAGATAGTGATGGTGAAAGTGAATAGGAAGATAGTTAAATAGGACCTCTAGTACCACCATCTATAGTTTAGAATATGCCTAAGTGGTATTTAAGTACTATATGAGATGTTAACTTAAATGGAGTACCAAATACATCCACTTTATTATGGTATATAAGTATTATACGAGATGTTAACTTGAATGGAGTACCAGATACATCCACTTTAAGACCAAGGACTTGAATCATGGCTCAAGAAGATGTTAAAATGGCCCTTATGAGCATTACACAATAAATATATGATCCCTCTATAGTTATAAAAACCTTACATTCTATACCTTGGAAAGATGCCATAGATGTAGAATATCAGTCACTGATGAAGAATAACACTTAGCAACTTGTTAATCTTCTACCAAGGAAGAAGCCTATTAGATGAAAATGGGTCCTTAAGACCAATTAAAAATCAAATGATAGTATTGATAAGCACAAGTCAAGGCTTGTTGCAAAAGGGTATGCTCAAAAAGAAGGCATTGATTATGAGGAGACTTTTGCTCCCTCAGCTAAGATAAAGACTATCAAAATGGTTTTTTCTATCGATACATAGTTTGGATGTAAATTCCATCAAATAGATGTAAAAAGTGCCTTTTTAAATGGAAATTTGAAAGAGGAAGCCTGCATGACTCAACCTGAAAGATTTGTGGCACCTAATTAGGACCAAAAAATGTGTAGGCTTATCAAATCTCTTTATGGGCTAAAACAAGCTCCTTGAGCCTGGTATATCAAGATTGATGAGTATCTCGTACAACATGGATTCAATAGGAGTCTACATGATCCTAACCTCTACCTCAAATATCATGGGGGGAGGTTGTTATAGTGATTTTTTATGTCAATGATCTAGTCATCACTGGTAGCATAGTGAAGGTGATCAATGTAACTAAGAATGATATCAAGTGATCATTCAACATGATAGATCTCAGGCTACTACACTATTGTCTTGGTTTAGAGGTATGATAGAAGAAACATTACATTTTTATTTCATAAATGAATTATACCAAGACATTTCTCGATAAATTCAAGATGATGGATTGTAAGCCTATTGTAACACCTATGGAGACAAGACTTTAATTGTCTCATATAGATCCATCATCGGAATTAAATATAACTCTCTATTGACAGTTGATTGGGACTCTTATTTTTTTGACATATACTAAGCCAAATATTAGCTATGTTATCAACTATCTTTCTCGGTTCATGTAGGAACCAAAGGTGGCACATTGGAAAGTGACAAAGTAGGTATTGAGATACATTAAAGGTACAATTGAGTATATCCTATAGTATAATAAGAATGATAAGTTATTCTTGATAGGATAAATGGATGTAGATCATACAACTTATATTAATGACAAGAAATCCACTTTTAGATTTTTGTTCTTTCTAGGATCTAGTTCGATTTCATGGGGAGTAAGAAGTAAAATTATGTTTCTAGATATTCCATAGAGGAATAATATCATGCTATAGTAAGAACTATTTATGAAGTGATATAGATACATCGCATTCTTTTAGGCCTTTGATTTTCATAGACTCAGCCTATAGTTATGAATTGTGATAATTAGGGCATTTTACATCTTGTTCATAATCTAGTGTTTCATGAGAGAAAAAAACACATAGAGGTTTAGATTCATTTCATATGTGAACATGTTAGGATCAGTATGTAGATATCTTCATGAAGCCACTTTCACATGATAAGTTTGAGGCCTTAATAAATTCTCTCTTTTTCTATTCAAGCTATGATCAATTAAGGGGGAGATATTAGAATAATTAATCCTAGCTATATTGTAATAAATGTCTCAAAGTGTTATTAACCTTTGATTAACATATGTCAGTTATCTAGGTTATTTCTTAGGTGTGATTAGTTGTTTTGTGAGTCATAATCTCCTATATATTAGGAGATCTAATCTCACTTAGTGTTGTATAAATAAGCACCTCTTGTAGTGCTTTTGTCAATTCAGTTAATGTAATTTATTTTGGATTTAATATTAGAGTACCAAGGAAAGCTAGGACCAATAATATCACATACCATTTTAGATGTATAATATTCATGATCTTGCCTCAAGAGGTGTTTGATAAGGAACTGATAGTCTAGAACATGAATTGTAATTATTATCAGTGAAAAATTATGGCCATTGCATATTTGGTCTTGTTTATGGCCCTTGAAATCTATTCAAATTGGACATGTTTAAAGTTGTGTTTAAGATGTTCCATCATATTCTTGTAAGGAATAAGCTTTTCATCTGTGGTTTGGTATTTATTTATCACCTAGTTAATAATCAATTGAGAATCTCCATGAACATGTAATTTCTTGATATTTCATTATACTATTAGATAAAGCCCTACAATGAGTGATGGATATTATGCTATATTGTTGGTATAATAAAAAATAATGTGGAATGCTTTGGTAATAAGATCCCCTTATATTTTTATGAAGAGAATACCAACTCTTGATCCAAGAGAAGTGTAGGAACCATCAAAGTAAAGGGTCCAGTGTTGAGGTTTAGAATACTTGTCATCTAGAGTCATGATTAACTCATAAAGAAAGTTGAAAAGGAGTGGCTTGGTATCTAATAAGGATGTTTCAACAAGTTTCTACCCCTTGATGGCCTTTTTATGTACATATTCGATCTCAAATTCACTTAATAACATGATCCATTAGGCCATATGACTAGTTAAAGTTGCCTTGGAAAGTAGGTATTTGAGTGGGTCCACTTTGGTAATGACAATGATCTTGTTGAGCATATAATTTCATAAATTTTTGGTTGTGAACATCATTGCTAATCAAAAAATTTCAACTAAGTTATAATTATGTTCATAGGCTACCAATGTACAACTTAACTAGTATACAACTCTTTCTTCCTTGATCATTATGTTGTCCTAAGAGTACCCCTAAGGCACATTTAGTTGTTGAAATATAGAGAATTAATGGTTTTCTAGGTATTGATAGAGCCATAATAGGTGGATTTACCAGATATTATTGTAACTGCTCAAAGGTGTGTTAAAAATCAACATTCCATGAGAAAGTGGTGCCTTTATTTAGAATATAAGTGAAGCGATGACACCTATCTACCAATTGATAAATGAATAGCCTAATGGATTGTATCTAGACTTATATATTATGGAGCTTTTCAATTTATAAGGTCAAGGCACTTCTATGATGGCCTTAACCTTGGATGGATCAAATTCAATGCCCCTATGAGAGATAATGAAACCTAGCAATTTAACATAAGTAACACCAAAAATGCACTTTTTAAGGTTAAATCTTACCTTGTATTCATGAAGTCATTCAAATATTCTTCATAATACATATGGATGTCCTGATCTAGTCTTGAATTTGTCTAAAATATCATCCACATAATTTTTAACAATATTATGCATCATGTCATGGAAAATTATAGTCATTACATGTTGGTATGTGGAACTGATATTTGTGAGGCTGAATGGCATCACTTGATAATAGAAAATTCCCCATAGAGTGGTAAAGGATGTCTTGTGTTACTATTCAGGTGATTTTATGATATTATTATATCCATACTATCCATCTATAAGAGATAGCATATCATACCCAGTTGTAATCATATCAATGTTAGGCAAAGTAAAGTCATCCTTTGGGCATGCTTTATTGATATCTCTAAAATTGGTACATAATCATATTCCTTATGGTTTTTATTAATTGGTATTATTTTTGATATCCACTCTAAATAATCTATAGGATGGATTTCTTTAGAAAGTAAAACTATGCAAGGGTTCATCTATCTTAGCTTTTACTTGATTGGTTTGGCATTTGGGTGTACAACAAGGTGATGTACAACTAAAGTGGGGTTTAGGCCAGGCATATCTAAATAAGACCACATAAAAATATCAACAAACCCTTGAAGGACGGAATTAATAAGTTCATGATCCTCTTCAATGAGGGACACTCCAAGCTTTTTCTAATTAGGATCAATCATTGTTCTAATATTGATTCATGTGATATCTTTCACAAGAAATGTGAAACTATCTTCTATAATAGTTGGCAGTGTGGTACATTTGTCTATTGGTGTATGTTTTCTATCCATTATATGGTTTTATTACACATATATATTAAGCTTATTTAGTTGGAATAATTAAGTTACCTAGGTGTAATAATGAGGGCATTCTTATTTGTAGTCAATATGGTTGCACTATTCATTTGGCAACCAATGTTGACATGTGGGGCTTGGCATGTTGCACATTGATTTACTATTCACTTGAAAACTGAGTTGTGTTCTCATTTCTAAATGAATGTGGCTCAATACCTCTTCTCTACCTATATAAGTACCTCTCCTCCAAGGCATTCATAATTGGATTGTGTGGAGCATTGTAGTATAGCAGTTTGTCTAGTGTAGAGTTTAGTAGGTTGTTTAGCTTATAAGCTACTTATTGTTGTGCCAAAGAGCCCATTAAGCATTTGTGCTTGGGTGCATTCCAATAGGATTATTACAAGCTTTGTATATCAACCTTCTTCACTAATATATGTTGTGTTCTTGTATGATTTCATTCATGGCAATAAATTCATGTGTTTAATCTTCTAGTATTTGATCTTAGACGTCTCATATGTAAAAGATTCTAACATGGTCTTCTTATTCGTCTAGTGGCTATACTAGCTCATCGAGTTCACCCATATAGGAGGATATGAATTTCTAAAATCTAGTAAAACCATTTTGCAAAAGTGTGTAGAAAATATTGGACTAATTAATCAAATACTTTCTAATCCTCTAAATTTATTACTGATTGGCATGAATTTTTGGGACTAGAGGATGTTTGGGCTTCATTTTAAAGAGGGTGAAATTATCCATCCAGTGGCACTTGTAATAGGTTTTCACCATGGGACTTATTTTTTATTTACTTTTTCCCTAGTGGAAAAGTGTCTTAAAAAGGTTTTCACTTTGGGACCTCAATGATTGATTTATTTTTCTTTTTATGTGACTAAGGAAGTTCACTTGCTCTCCAAAATACGTAGCAGGATCTAATGTAATAACAAATATTTTTTTGTGATCACCAAGTGGAAAACCATCTCTGAGGCCCAATAATTTAGAGATTACCTCATCATTATAAAATTCATCCAATGGTATGTATGAGTCTTTTTGGTCCCATTCGATCAATTGGGGATGATAGAGGAAAAGTGGGGAATAAGATGGAACCTAAGTAATGATATAGATGGTATTAGTGTCAAATAGGCTAGTATCATTCAACTCATAATAAATTCTATAATAAGACTCTATGTCACTATCGATATTACAATAGGTGGTATAGATAAAGTGGAGGCAAGAGTACTTGGATCCACATAATTGGACTTAGGTGTTTGACCAATGGCATTCTATGATTTTTTGGGGATAAAATATATGCCAAGGTGATAGTTTTAGATTTCATACTCTAATTTTAGGTGTTTAAAAAATTGGTATAGTTGAAGGTCATCAGGGATAGTAAATTATAATCTAAAATGGGAAATTTGATATACTAATGAAGATTACAAGGTACATAATGTATTTCATGAATCCATGATCACCCAAGGAGAAAATTATATGATAGTTCCAAGTCAAGAACATGGCAAAGAGTATCATGGGTTAGAGGTTTAATGATAATAGGAAAATAAATGGTGCCTTGATATTCCTTCTCTTCATTATCATATGCTTTGATAGTGATGATATTTGACTGAATAACTATTGTTTTGTATCCCAAGTGTTTGATTGGCTTCAAAGTTACAATCTTTAGACTTGAACCATTATCTATGAGGACTCATTTAATTTTATGTTAATAAATGATTTATTCTTTATAAATTGGGTTATTATGCAAAGTTCCAAGCGATGACATATAAGTTTGAACAAAATTAAGTTGTTGGCATGGAGCAAAATGACTTACAAACATTTAAAATTTATCAAGCATAATGTCACTTAGGACCTTAGACTGACTTAAAAACTCATTCAATATGTTTTTGTGGATATTTAACATATGCCTAAGATATAAAATAGAAATTTGCATATGTGTCTTTTGTAATTGTTCCAAAATATCATAATGTTTGTCATTAATAGGATAAATCAGCTTGGTTTTTTGAGGTGAAGGACCTTGAATGGGATTTCTAGAAGAATAAGGCACAAGACCTTGAATGGTATCCTTAAAGTGTCAAGTTGGGATTTTTGATCTAATTATATCTAGAGAAGCCATCCATAAGAGATAGAATTGTGTACCCTATTGTAGAATCTATAATCATATCAATGTTAGGTAAAGGAAAGTCATCATTTGGGCATGCTTTATTGATATCTCTAAAGTTAGTACATAATTATATTCCTTGTGGTTTTGTGTTAACTGGTATTATGTTTGATATCCACTCTAAATAATCTATAGGATGGACTAGCTTGGCAAGTACAACTATACGAGGGTACATCTTTCCCAACTTCTACTTGATTGGCTTGGAAGTTAGGTATACAAGAAGGTGATGTACAACTAAATCAAGATTTAGGCCAAGCATATATGAATAAGACCAGGAAAAAATATCAACAAACTCTTGAAAGAAGGTATTAATAAGTTCACACTCCTCTTCAATGAGGGACACTCTAAGTTTGATCCATTTGGGATTAGTCAGTGATTCAATATTGACTTCTATGGTATCTTCCACAAGAAGAGTGAAACCATCTTCTAGAATAGTTTTCATTGTGGTACATTGGTATTTTTCTTTGTCTAGTGGCTTGACTAGCTCATCAAGTTCACCCATATATGAAAAATCTGAATCGCCAAAATATGGCAAAGGCTTTTTATAAAGGCATACATGAAATCCTGAGATAATTGATCAAATACTTTCTGATCCTCTAAACTAATTCCTAATCAACATGAATTTTTGGGACTAGAGGAGGCTTAGGATTCATTTGAAAGAGGGTGAAATTCCCCATTCAATGGCACCTAAAACAAGTTTTCACCACGGGACTTGTCTTTTTCTTTATTGTTTCCCTAGTCCAAAAGCTCCTCAAAGAGGTTTTCACTTTGGGACCTTAATGTTTGATTTTATTTTATTTTTATTTGTGACTAACAAAGTTCACTTGCTCTCCAAAATATGTAGTAGGATTTAATATAATATCAAATCCTTTTTTGTGATCACCAAGTGACAAACCATCTTTGAGGCCCAATAATTTAGAGATTACCTCATTGTTCTAACATTCATCCAATGATATGTATGAGTCTTGCTGGTCCCAGTCAATCAATTGGGGATGATGGAGGAAAAGAGGGGAATATGATGGAAGAGAAGTAATGATATAGAGGTATTATGGTCAAATAATTAGTGTTATTCAACTCATAGTAAATGATATAATAGAACTCTGTGTCACTATCAGAATTATCAATGTTAAATGATAAATTAATGTCACTCTCGAGATCTAAGGGGTTACCCCCAGGTGGTTTGTATCCAATACCTCAAGTTCCTTTATTTTTGACAACTTATACTAACTCAATATGTCATTTTAGTTTTTTTCCTATGACTTTGCCCTTATAGGCTTAATTATCCATTATCTGATTTGGAATAAGATACTTTGTGTTCTAGTATCAAGTAGTAAAATCATCATTATATAACCATGAAACATCATCAGTTTTGATTTGCTCTTGTTCCTATGAAGTAGTTCTGATGAAAACCATAGGTCCTTTCTAACAAGATTCATCTTTCTTATGCCATTCCATTTTAGTAGTTTTCATTTTAGGTCAAACATATGATTTAGGCATCTTAGGCAGCTTGGCTATATGGAAATCATTACCAATTTTATATTCCCCAAGGTAATTGTATTGAATAGTAAAATGATTGGATATTATAGTAGGTGGTGTAAATGAAGTGGAGGCAAGAGTACTTGGATCCACATAATTATACTCAAGTGGTTGATCAATGACATTCTTGTCCTTTTTAGGGATGGGCTCTATGATAAAGTGATAGTTGTATCTTCCATATTTTGCTTATAGGTATTTATATAATTAGAATGATTGTAGGTCACTATGGATAATAAATTATAATTTATAATGGGTAAATTTGATACACTGATGGAGAGTAGAAGATACAAAACATATTACATGAATCCATGGTCGCCAAAGGAAAAAATTATATGATACTTACAATTTAATAACATGGCAAAGAGTATCATGGATTAGAGTCCTAATGATAATAGGCAAACAAATGGTGCCTTGAGATTCCCATTCCTCAATATCATATGTTTTGATAGTGATGTTATCTAGCTAAAGATCTATTATTGTGTATCCCAAGTGTTTGACCAACTTTAAAGTTACATTATTTAGCCTTAAACCATTGTCTATGAGGACTCATTTAATTTTATGTCTGGAAATGATTGCTTCTATATAAATTGGGTTATTATGCAAAGGTATAAGAGATGACATATCACTTTGATCAAAATTAAGTTTTTGGCATGGAGCTAAATGACTTATAAGTGTTTAGAATTTATCAAGAGTAATGTCACTTGGGACCTTACTTTGATTTAGAATCTCATTCAATAAGTTTTTGTGGATGTTTAATGTATGCATAAAATATAAAATTGAAATTTGTATAGGTGTTTTTTATAGTTGTTCCACAATATCATAAGGTTTGTCATTAATAGGAGAAATCAGCTTGGTCTTCTAAGGTAAAGGGCCTTGAATGGGATTTTTGGAAGAATAAGGTACAAGACCTTGAATGGTAACCTTAGAGCATTGAGTTATGATTGGGTAACCTTGATTCAATGAGAGTTTAATATAATTAGAAGAATGTGAGTGAAGGAATGAAATGGTGATTCTTGGTTATTGATTAACATTTGAGCTATTATGAACCAAAAGAGGGTTTTGATAGATACCCAAATTTTTATTAGACATTATGGCCACCTTATCCAATGTTATTTCACCACTTTAAATCAAATATTAGATGAGATGGAAAATTTTCATGCATCTATAGATGGAATGGCCTTTAACCTAATAATAATCACAAAAATTATTCTCCTGATACCAATCAGGTTTAGGTTATTTTTTTGGAAATGGTCTTGGCATTGACCCAATAATCATGTTAGCAAAAAATAGATTGTAAAAAAACATCTCAATAGGCTCACCAGGATTACTAAAAATTCTATTGTGATAATGACCTCTTTTTGGAGGGAGCCTTTGTAAAGTGTGAGATTGGCTAGGTGGGTTTGCTTGAATAGGTGGTGGTTACATCATTTTCACATGTAGAGATTTGGTTACCCTATATCCTACAACATTTTTATTCCTATTTAATGGTTTAAGCTTCTCTGATGTATTTGTTTGTGCTTGTGCAGAAGCTTACATTTGAATCTTATTTTGAGCTTGGTTTGGAGAGTAAATCTTGATTACCCCTTTGTCGATAAGGGCTTGTTCAATTTATATTCCCTTGGAAAAAACTTATTCAAACATATTGGCATAATGAAGTTTGAGATTATGAGTTGTATCATATTACAGATTGGTAGTGAACATTACATCCAATTAATTATGGGGGAGATTATGTGGGATTCAGTTGGCCAATGAGCTCCACCATTATAAATAGCTAGCAAATATTTATCTTCCTCATTTTTTATTTTGACATAGATCAACCATAGTTAGTTTACCTTCCACATTAAAAGATAAGTGTTGCATGAATATCTCTAACAAGTCATCAAAATTATCAATGAAATTCATAAGTATACCAAGGAACCATTATAAGGCTGCCCAACCAAACTGCCAAAAAAAAAAAGTGAAGTAGGTAGAAACTGTTATACATAACTTCTTAAGATGTGAATAAGAACTCTTTGTTAAATGTATAATCACTAAGAGGGGGGTGAATTAGTGATCCCAAATAATCAAAATTCAATTCTAATCTTTAAAAATATTTAACCAATTACCACAAACATTCATGAAGCATACATATCAGTCATATCAATAAGCAGTAGAGATAATGAAAAATCAATCACATAACACATGACATACGTGGGAAACCCTCTTAGGGAATAAAACCCACTAGAACCTAAAATTAGACTAATATATTATAATAACAAGATCCAATTTATACCATCTATAAATGATAAATGAACTACAATCCCTATTTAGTGAGACTCCAATCCCACAAGGTGATAACACACTTGTCTAGCTAAGTTGTAACAATAACCAGATCTTTTAGAAAGTTTCACCTTGAAAGGAGGATATACCCACCTTAGATGTTAAGCTACCATAATAATACCTATGAACACATCTACTTTTGAACTAATCTCAACAACACCTGATGATGGACGTCTAATTATCACACTTCACCTTCACTCACATCAAATAACAAGCTCTTTGTTCTGCCAACAAAAATATGACCAACGGATCATATAAATAGTCCTCAATATATTATAATATTTAACTCATCCTCAAGGCACTCTACCCATCCTTAACTTGACAAACACATACAAACCTCCCTCCAATTAATCTTTAGTCTTTCACACAAAGTCTAGAACCCAACATCTTTGGTTTCACTATTTATAGAGCAATCTTGATAATCACCACCTTGGTTATCCATTAGGCATGCCTTAGCCCTAAGGCATATCTCACATGAAGATATATCAATACAATATTCATTGGTCAACCATAACAACTATGGGTCACCCTTAAGGAACTACACCTTTTAATAAGGCCCTTGTAGCCCTTATAGGTCTCATGTGAACCCATTCACTCCTTTAGCACTCCATCAAGCAAAATAAGAACATAGGACCACTTTCAAATACATGGGTCCACTATATATGTCCCATTTGACATCCTCAAATGATCATAATCAACCTAGCTCACCTCTGTGTATGCTTAATAAACTCAAACACTAAACTGATATACATAGTCACCATGAATAAACACATAGTCAACTTCTTAATAATTGTTCATACTTAAGATAGATTTATCACACCTCCAAAATCCACACAGAGCATCCTCATAGAGTCTAAAATAATACCCAATAGCCAATTCACCATGAAACATCAAAATAACATCAATAAAATATTGAATAGCCTTCTTAGGTCACTTGAAAAATAAGCATGAACACATAGTAAACTTCTAGGCTTAATATATTTGATTGTACTCACTTTCAGATCTTCAAATTAGGGTCATTAGATGTGCTATAGAGTCCTATTCATCTTTGATTTTTATATCACCAACAAATTTGACTTATATCAAAAGATGTGGAAAAAATATAGAGCTTTGGTTTTTCCAGTGTTACATTCATATATTTGAATAATAATGGTCAAAGTTAACCTTCAAACATAATGCTCAAATCTCATGAACTCTCAGCTCAAAATCAATCTTGTACCATTGATTTTATATGAGATTTAATGCATAGACCTCTAAATCTAAACATTAAACATATGACATTTGACCTCATCTCATACAATATTGAAATGTTGACTCAATGTGCTCTATCGATATCTATAGATCAGTTAGGACTTTAATGATCAATGTCCACCATTTGATCAACTATATGAATGCCCATTTGTCGTTGGATCCTTATCCTGTAACTTTGCTTAGTCATTAAACATCGTGCACCTATCCTCATCTCACTACCTCATGACTTTTTGGAGCTATGTGCAACATTGATCTTTATCGAGCTTTAACACTTTCAAAAATGACTAAGTATGGGGACCCTGTCACTATACCTAAGTGGCCATTTTTTATCCTTAATAACTTCTTATATGCTTTGATGTAGGATTTCAAACTTAGACCATATAACCTCCTCATATAGGAGAATCCAACCACATGATTCACTACTCTTGTAACCCTTGCATGTGCAAGATATATCACCATTAAATTACCTTCTCAAAAACTTATATCACAAAGCCAACCATGCCAAAAACCTGCCTAAGAGGCCAACTTTGAACATCCATAAATTTTGTCATGGTTCAATGGAAGATCTTAAATTTTTCACAAATCATTTATGTTAAAAATAAAACAAAATGATATGATCAATTTATCTTGACACCTTCATATGTGCAAGATATAACATCATCAAAATGTTCACTCTACTCTTCTTGCCATACTAAAAAATTGGCTAAGTATAGGAAAACACAGTCAAACTACTTGGGAACCCAACTTTATATATGCATATCTTTTGACGTGTTATATCACATGATTTAGAAATTAGCACAAATAAAATAGGTACATAAATTAACAAAATCATATGATCATTTTATCCTAAAACCTCCACACATGTGAATGTTGACCTCATCAACATGCTTACGCAGCTCTTTCTAGCCATATTGCAAATTTGGCTAAGTATGGGAAAATAATGAATTCTAACTGAGAATCCAACTTTGTACCCTCATATATTTAACCACACTTCAATTCATGACTTGAGATCTAGCATATAAAAACTAGGGATTACTGTGATCAAAACCATATGACCAACTCCCCTTGACTCCTTCCCACATGGAAATGGTGATGTCATCAAATTTCCAATTCAAATTTTATACCACTGGACCCAAAGTGTCTAGATGAAAACTATGATCAACCAGATGAATTCTAGTTGTGCACACAAGCTCCCAAAACATAGATAACATATTAGGTACCTCTTACACTTTCTCTAATCACCATACTCATCCTTGAACATCTCTAACTAGTCAAACTCTAGAGATCAACCAAGCCACCATCAAACATACAAGAATAAGCACCTTACACACTTTGTCATTGTCACTTAGGCTATCAAAGCACTTCATCAACCCACCATAATATCTCCATGACACCAACATGACATCATCATGATAACTCTCCAACACTCTTTTATATACTCATTGGGATCACATTTTCCTTTGCATTTTTCAAATTTAGGCATCTCACAATGATGCAAAAAAGGTATCTGAAGATAGATCACATCAAAGGGATAAGAGCATATGTCAGCTAGTTTAAATTTATTATTATGATTTCTTATTTGAATGGTTGAAACTAAATATTTAACCTCCTATAAATCCTAAGAAGTGGTACTAGAGTGAGATGACATGGGTAAATTACCTTGGACTAGATAAGAAGGTGGTATATAATATTGAGGAATATGTACATGATTGGTTCTACCAAGAATATTTAATCTTTGATTAAAATTGTACTATTGATATGGTACTTATTTTTATAATATTTACTCTTTGATTAAAGTTTTACTACTGATATGAAACTTGTTGTTGTTGGTAAGGCACTTGTTGTTGAGTGTAACATTGATTTGGATGGAACTAAGGCCTAGATGGAGGAATGGTTTATTGGGTATTAAATGTAACTTGTTAAGATTGGAGAGGAATATACTATTGATTCTTAGGAATATATCATGTAAGGAGAGCTTGTTGTTGGTTAAGTGGAACATGTTTTTGGATAGAAGATACCCCTTCTTGAATATAATTATCAAGTGGTTGAATAATATAAATGTGTTGTTGATTAGACAACATTTATTGATATTTGGTTACCATTTGTTGAAGTGGTGGATTGTTACTTGAAACTTATTGTTACAAACTATTGTTCATCACTTATTAAAGTGGTGGATTTTTACTTTCAACCCATTGTTATGAACTATTGGTTTCCACTTTTTGAAGTGGTGGATAGTTACTTACAACTTGTTATTATGGACTAGGTGCAATCACAAGGTGTTGTTACAAAGCACCTAGAATGTTGGAAGAAATGGTCTATTAAGAAGTTGGTGAAATGTTTTTTTGTGTTATAGATGAAACTTGGCATGGATTGGGGTAACACTTTTGAGATTTATCCACCACATTTTGAAAAGAATCCACAAGGAGATTTGAATCAGGATTAGTTACTATATTGATTTTGGATATATGTATGCTAAACAAATTTACAACAAATGTTCTGTTAGCAAATGGATTGAGATTAAATGTGGGATAAGTTAACAAATCCAATGTCTACACAATCAAAAAATTTAGCTTTATAATTGATGGATGTTAAATTTTAAACACAATAACAGAACTAGTGAGAGTAGTTAAAGCTTGTTTAACTTTTTGGATTTGAGAGGCAATGAGTTGTATTTGAGAATATTGGTCACTGATTTGACCCTTTCCCTTGTTTGACAATATAAGAGATTCAATAGAAGCTATTATATAGGTTTGATCTTTTTCAAAATTTTCCTGATTATCTAATAATACAAGAGGTGTTTCTTTGGGCATTCTAACCAAATAATGTAAATACACTAAGGGAAATCTAGGGGAAATTTTCCCCCCATATCTAACAATATAACAAGGTGTTCATCCTTATTGTTAAAGAGTTGTCATTAAAATTGATCTTTCCTATATTCAACACTAGATGGTTCATTTACAAGGTATAAAGGATTAGGTTTATGTTATATATCAAATGGTACGTGTGGAACGTAAGGTTGATATTGCCCTTGTTTACCATTAGGTGGTACAGCTAAAAGGTATAGGTTATGTTATTCAATTTTGGTGTTATATGGCATGTTGTCAAGGTGTTGTTGGTCTTTTACATCCTCTACATATATTTCATACCCATAATGGTTGTAGACTACCTCTTCATCAAAGGATGGGTTATAGATAGTGCCACTATGTGTGTATTTAGGCATGTTTAGGTTTATGATCTACATCTTGAAAGAGACTTAGATACTTGAAACTTGGTTTTGACTTGGTACATGACTTCACTTGGAATAAAAATTGGGAATTAGTTTGAGGTAATGTTTTTTTTATTGTGTTTAAGGTAGATATCAAATTGTAATACACCAATCAAAGGTATGTTAATGTAAATGGTTTTGATAAGCAAGACTATGTAGATCAAATGTGTTTTCAAAGGGTATGCACAAGGTTTAGGTTAAATGGTTTCAATTAAAAAATGTTCAATGTTTGGATTTTAGAAATGTTTGAACTTGGTCTAATTGAAAGGCTTAGATATTGGAAATTTGACTTAGACCTTTGGAACATTGGAACTTTAGAACCCTAAAATGTGTGAACATTTGAACAAAGGGAGTTTTAAACAATATTAAATCAAGTTTGAATTAGGTTTAGACCTTTGAGTTATAAAATGGGTTGACTTATTTATCAACCTCAAAATAATTTTGACTTTGGCTTTGAAAAATAACTAACTTTGGTTAGCTTTGTAATAGTTTCTTTAGAATTGGAACTTGATCATGGAATCAGAATTGGTTTGACTTTGAAAAAATGGTTAATTAGATTAGGAATTTGGACTTTAACTTAAAACAAGGATTGGAATAAAAAGGATGATATAATTACATAATTTGGACAAGAATTTGGAACCTTGATCTTGAATTACAAATGAAGTTATAATTTGGATTGGAATTAGGCCTTGATTTTAATTTGGACAATCTAACAATGTGATTTAGATAAGAAATGTAGGTATTTGGAGCAAATTTGATGTCACTTTGGTTTGACCTAGAAATTTGGTGCAATAACACCTTATTGTGTGTGTATAAAACTGGTTTGGATTTGGACTTGGTTTATTTGATTTGGTTTCAAGTAAAAACAAGGTTTCAATACAAAAATCAAGTAACAACACACAAACATTACAAGGTAATTCTAATAATTGACACAAGTTTGCATAAAATCCATTCTAACCTTTGATATACATGCCTTGAGAGAGGATTTATAAAATTTAAGATTCATTAAATAATTATTGTAGTTATTAATGATGTTTTAATTCCACCCTTCTCTCAAAAATTTTGTATAAGGTAATCTTTGGGGACTGTTAATTTTACACCCTTGCATAAATTAATGTTTTTTGGCAACATAAGGTCTTAAAATTTTTTATTTGGATTTTTATATGGTCCTGATATACCTTGTGTTATTTGGGCATAAAAACATCCATCAATTAGATGTTGATATTTAATGGGTCATTTATCAAAAGGTGTAGTCCTTTCATGACCACTTCATCCATAAGGATATCATTGAAGTGATACAAGATAAATCAAACTCCAAGGGACCTTTAAAATAAGATACCACTAATGTGACCTCAACTTATATACCCCATTATATAAAGGGGTTGGTATGATGTTAGGATGTGACTTCCTAGTCAATATGCCCCTAGGACTTGGGAGAAGGCAATGAACTCCACCCCATGCACTCAAAATAAAAAAACAGAGGTAAAAAGAAAATAATAACTTCACATTTTTGGGTCACCCAAAAGGGGAGAGCATACATTCAAAATAAACCCACAAGACACTCAAGCAACAAGAAGTAAAAACTTATATGAAAGGAAAGAACTTTAGAAAATAAACAAATTTTTATAACCCAAATACAAATATGAATTTGTTTTAAGCCCAAATCAAAATGTGTAGAAAAGAAATTGCTTTGTTTAAAATCTAAAATGCACCCTTTTTATCAAGGTATTGCAACACAAATGATTATAAGTTTGAAAAATGTGGTTTTGACTTAACAAGGTGCTTGAAAATAAGTTTGCTTAAGTCTTATTTTTTTCCACATACTAATTTCATAATTCCACAATCTGATTTCACTGCTTAAATTGCCAAATTTGTTGTTGTAGAAAACACATAACAAAAAATGGCACAAAATGATTTCATATTTCTCAACATGATTTCATTGATATAGGTGTTGATTTCATTATTCTTATGAAAATAATAGTAAAAGATTTCATGAATGTTAACCAAGATTTCACGGATATAGGTGTTAATTTCATAGTTTCCTCCTTACACAGACCAATTAGAAGATCATTTTGTCAATGCTGACCATGATTTCACAAATGTTTACCATGATTTCATTGATACTGGTGTCAATTTAATAGTTTCCTTCTACATAGAAAATAGTTTAGAAGACCAAACAAATAATTTCACCACTACTAGTGATAATTTCATTAAATTTTTCTATAATTTCATAATTAAGACGTACACAAAATAAAGTTAAGGAACAAATAATGATTTCACTATTACAATCAATAATTTCACTGAGGTATCCTTCAAATTCATAGTAACATTTTTGATACTTAGTCTAGAACAAACTTTAACAGATTTTTTAAGAAAAAAGAGGTGAATTAACTTTATTGCAAGGTTAATTATGCTAATTAGAGGAATGTAAATGGTCTAGAAGAGCTTGTGGGATGCATTGAATCCTTTGGCTCCCAATATACATGCCATTAAGTAAATTAAAAATATAAAAGATGTTAGTCAATTCATTAATGAATGAAATAAAAATGAACCTAGAGAACTAGAATATTAAACTCAATCCCTAGATTGAGCTATATGGAAAAAAAGTAAGAAATGCACGTTAAAATACAAAAATAATGTTTATAACTCCTTAGAAGATTTTCTTGAGAACTAGTTTGAAGAGATTGAGCTTGGCTTGAAGTCTAAGGAATCTTTGTAAATGCTTGATTCCATGTGTGGGGAGCATCTCTCTTTGTCTACACTTGATTATTGGCTTAGCTTGGCATAAGAATGTTGAAGCTCCTTGTATAATTCAACAAAGTATTTTTTCATGAAGAAACTTGTCTATAATGGCCAAAGGTCCTTGTATTTATAGAATTTTAGAATGATTTTGAGCCATCCATCTCATCTCCAAATGGAGGGTAGAGAATGAATCTTCAAATTCATGATTGTACACATGGAGTGTGTAAGATATGCTATTTATTACCTTTTTAGAGTGTGGAAGAGATTTGGAAGTAAAGTGTAGTCATTAGTCCTCTTGGAGTGTGTAAGATATTTGTAAGAGTGGAGTGTGTAAAAGTAACTAAAAGAGATGTAAGAGAGTGTAAGTTTCAATGTAATAATCCACCTTGCCCACACTCCACTTGATTCCTTTAACTTGCCCTTATGACATCACCTATGTGAGGAAATAAAACCATTTTGATTTGTAGGAAATAAGTAATTCCAATTCATAGAATTTTCCATTAGAATAATGATTAGGCTAATTAATCAAGGTGATTGATTCAAAATTAGAAGAATTATGTAATTATAATGTCTTTTTGTCAATCAAATATTCATTTAATTACCTTGTAATAACATTTGCAAAGGTTTTAATTGATTCGATATGCATTAGATAATATTAATAGTGAAATATGATCTATTAACCCAATTAGGGAAGTGTAATTATGATTTCAGATTAAATTGGAAACTATGTAGGTAAATTAGGTCCATTGGTGATTTATGGTTAAACTTACATGTGATTATGAAAAGTTGCTCTTGATTGTAATTTAGACATAAAAGTGGTAAAAATGAATTGTTTACACCCAATACAACAATTAATGATCCCTAAATCATCTACATTGACCCCACTAAGTTTAATGGGGTAGATGCAAAGAATGTGTTAATCAAACTAGTGATAGAAGTGAGCCACAAAAATATTTTAAACTATGCCACTATTAGGGACCAAGAGGCACACATGGAAAAATTAGATCAATGTTGTGTTTAGGTATAAAATAAGGTTGAATTCATAGAAATAATGTCATTGAATCTATGTATATGCACCATGAAAGGATATTCCAACCTCTTGGATAGGGTAAGCTTAGAAGGGCTTCAGCTAGTAAATAAGGTGATTATCCTAGTAGATCACCTACTACAAAGGGTGAAGGGCACAAAGGATAGCAACTAGGATGTAAAGGAGTGAGCCTAAATCAATTTTATAGATAAAATTAAGGGGTGAAAATATATACTAAATAAGCTAAATTAAAAATTCATCGTGACTGAGCAGACATTCCTAAATTTTACCTGATAAGGTTTAATGATTGTGGCATAGTTGTATGAAGAGTAGTAGAAACAAGATACACTAGCTACACAAGTATTTATAATGAAGAAAAAGTTTGAGAGAACCCAAATTCTAAAATAAGTGAAAGAAAATAGCTATAAAATTAGTGCCTACTAGCAAAATCTTAAAAAAAACTTCAAGAATATACATCACCAGGGGATAGAATGGTAGAGCACATTAGAATATGCCTTAAAATAAATGATTAGAAAGTTTAATGATATAAATAAAGAGGCTGAAGGGAATTAGGAACCACCTTATAATTTTTATGTTTCATATGTGTGCATATTTCACATCACTAAAGAATTTAAGGTTGCACTTACATGTTGGACCACTTTTGAGGTTGGGTTGAGTAAGAAAGTCCCAAAAAAATTTGTCGATGTCCAACCCATCAGAAGGTTAAGTGAAGATATCTAACCAAGTTAGTGTGGGGTGATGTTGACCCTCAATTTTTATTATCCTTTCCATTTATGACCTATTTGAATCACAATTATTGAGATGGGGGAATTCATCAAAAACTTTAAATCAATTGCATCAGCTCATCTATGAACTATGAAATAAACATAGTGATCTAACAATACATTAAGAACCAATCATATTAGCATGAAATATGATAACACATCGCATATGTGGTAAGCCCTCATGGGGGATAAAACCCACTAAAATAAATATTGGACAAACTATCTTATAAGACAATGTATCAAATTTAGTTGAGCATGAACCCAACATGGAGCATCAACCCCATATTTATCAAGCATTCACTTGATAGGAGGATACAACCCCCTATAAATAAGCACCAACTAAGTCAAAGGACACTTCTACAAGTACCAATTTTTAAGTTAGCTCCAACTCCCTCTTGAATAAGCATCACTTGGCCAAGACCAATTCTACAAGCATCAACCTGTAAGGAAGCTTCAACTCCCTCTTTGACCAAGTACCAACTTAGCCAATCACACTTCTTTATTCTATTATTCCACTTAGATATCCATCTAATATCATACATTAAGAACACATAAATAATTTAGCTATGATATCCTCTCAATATATAATGATCACTCCTTCAGTTCTACTCCACTTGATCTCTCTCAAAATTGTCTCTAGGCTTATTTGCTCAACTAGCCCTCTTCAAGACTGAATAGGGCATGTGACCTTGATCTTCAACTATAAAACACATATATTATCATCATGAATTTCATATCTACTCTCTCCTTATGTTTTACATGTTACCCAACCTCCTTAGGCTCATTGATTTATCAATCCATTCACTTCCTCTAAGCTCACTCAAATAGGCCTAAAACTACCTTGTATATATACCATTCCTTGTTCATATACCACTTAATCAACCACACACCATTAAGCTCTTAGTTTAGTAATATAATAGGTCTTAGGACATCTAATAAACAATATTAAAATTACCTTTGAGTCTCTTTTGGTTTACCATGATTCAATTAGGACTCATTTCACTTTTAGGTCTAATGGAGACCTAATTACATTAGGCATTCTTATCAACATGTTACCATTTGATCCCTTGGAAAGTATTACACCTCTATACATAGATAAATCCTTTCACATAACATCCAAAAATACCTTATCCAAAATCCCATGAGCTCATAAAACCTATTATGTCCAACCGTTTCATGAAACCCCTCAATAGTACTCAATCCTATCAGGGTTGTGTATACCAAAAAGTCTATCTTTCAATACTGAAGCTCAAACACACTTAAGCCACTAATATATATATATATATATATATATATATATATATATATATATATATATATATATATATATATATATATATATATATATATATGTATGTATGTATGTATGTATGTATGTATGTATGTATGTATGTATGTATTTATGTATGTATGTATGTCCTAAGGGTCATTACCAAATTCATTAGACATCTTCACTTAGATCTTAAGGCTTCAAAATCATCTTTGCAACTTATTCACTCATAACTACCAATTTTCCTCAAAGACCAGTCATGGTGACTTGGAACCCTAAAACCTATGTAGACACTTTCAAAGACTCTTAATTAATTAAAAATATTATATTATATATTTATATAATCTATAATCATAAAACTCATATGGTCCAATAGCAAAATATTGGTCTTTCAAACCAATTTCATAACCTTATATCTCATAGACCAAACTAAACTGGACAGGTAATTTTGTAAACAAATTTTCACCATATTAACTAACCTCAAAAACTTCTTGAAAGAATAAACATAAATTAAAAGTCATTAAAAACATCTCCATGCACTTGATTTCATCATTCTACCATGAAAACACATTCCAATTCATCTTCTCATTGTTGCCTAGGTTTAACACTATTTACACCATTAGGCCTATTAGTGACTGGCTAACTTGGATGACCGATTTAGCACACTTGAAGGGTGAAACCTATCTATAAAAATTCATTTTCATTTATTATGAGTATCTATCTCATTCTTCCATCCATTTTCTTTTCTTTACCAATGCAACTTTTTATTACTACAGCAAATTCTTTACAAACAAGCTTGTATTAGTGTATTTTCTCTCTCATCTGACCAACCACCACCACCTATAGGTACCTATGAGATTTTTTTACATGATACAATAGTTTTTCTAGGAATTTGAGACCAATATGGGCTGATTTGAAAAATATCTTCCATATCAGGTCCTTATTAGGGTTTTTGGGAGGCTTAACATAGGTTTTGGTTTTAACGATTGTTCATAAAGGACTACCTCTTAAATCCAAAACCAATGCTTGGATATATTATATATAACACTTTTCCATCTCTCCTTAACAAATCAAGTTCTCATGTAGAGGTTACACATGCTAAATAATATGTGAAAGTGAATATTGGGTCTTGAGACCTTATTTTGTGAACTCAAGAAAGCCTAAAATAGTGTTTCATGCAATTTCCTTCAAACCATGGCCTCAAACTTTGAGAACATGTTTAAAACAACATATATTTCCTCTTTACATGCTCACATATGCATCCTTACCTTGAAATATGATCTTCATACCTCATTAGGCCAAGTAGGATCTAAGAATGGTCTAGGTGTAGACTTCATCTGAAGGTCCTAACCTTGTAGGCTCATCTTGAGACTCTCATGGATGAATTTAAACCTTAAAATATCTCACATGCATAAGTTGACTCACCTCATCATGCCACCAGCCAATACCTTTACCATGCCATGACTTCACTTAAGCTTCTAATGCACTTGACACCTTGACATGTTCCTTCCATGTCATGACCTCAACAAAACATCAATCAAGCAGGCATAAGATATCACAACACACTCATATCACTATACTAATATCTTTGTGATGAAAATAATCTTCAATGGCCTTATGTATACCTAAAACCACATGACCAAGATTCATATGTCTTGACATATCTCTCAATGTTCTTTGTCACATCACATACCTTTGTTCATTAATTTTATTATTCTTCATTCACATGGCTCACCCTGAAACTCTTCATGTCTTGACATATCACATACTGCCATCTATCCTGGGTCACCTTTGACATCAAACCTGGCATCAACCTTCACATCAATTACCTATACTTTCATGCAATCACAATACATTTGTTGCCTTTAAATTCTCTCTTGCCTTCAGATTCTCATGACCACACTTTTCTCAATGCATCTTATCTCATCACACACTAAAAACTAGGCTTAGTCACCTTTGACATCATCCTTCACAAGATGTCCCTTTAACATCAATGAAAATGATCAAAAATCTCTCCCTTTGTCATTAATGGCAACCACTCTCAGAACCTTCTCTCAACAAGCAACTTCTCCCTTATTCTAAACTTTCTCCCCCTTTGACATAGATGATAAAGAGATGATTTCAACTTCTTGGATCACACTCCTTGCAACCAAAACACTTGACACATATGAATATGAGTTTATGAGTCATAATACAAACATGGTCCCCCTATCTTCATGCATAGCTTCTTGGAACTACTCACCTACTATTAGATCTAATGAACCACCTAATTAGCTCCCCCTAAGTCTTTGGCTTCCTTATTGGTTGTTATGGGAAGGAATTACACCCAATTCCTATTTAGGTGTTCAAATGTTGCTTTGGAAGTGGTTTTGTAAAAATGTATACAATTTTATATTGTATAAAAACATGTTCAAGTCTAATAATTTTTTCACTTACCTTATCTCTTAGAAAATGATACCTGATGGGAATGTGCTTAGTCCTTGAGTGCATGATAGGGTTCTTTGAGATGTTTATAGCACTTATATTGTCATAATAGATAAGACTATGACTAGCATACTCCATCTTGTAGTCTTTTAAGATTTGTCCCATCCATAGGACCTAAGTACAATATGAATTTGTTGCAATGTACTTAGTTTCACAAGTGGATAATGCTACTAATGGTTATTTCTTACTTATCCATGAAACTAGGCACCCACCTAAGAAGAAATCTCCTCCACTAATACTCTTCCTATCATCTAGACTTCCTACCTAGTTTTCATCTGTATAGGTTGTCAAATTGAACTCCTTGATCCTTGAATACCACAACCCTAACTACATATTGCCCTTTAGATACTTAAGTATCCTTTTAACTACTTATAGATGATTTTCCTTTGGATCTACTTGACACCTTCCCACAAGACCTAATACTTGCATGATGTTAATCCTAAAGGCAGTGGTGTATATCAAACTTCCAATCATTGACCTGTATGATGTCTAATTAACCTTTGAAGACCCATCTTCCTTACTCAACTTACATCCTATGATCATAGGTGTACTAACTACCTTGAAATATTCCATCTCAAACTTGTTTAACATCTCTCTTATATACTCAGCTTTTGAAATGAATATACCTTTTTTAGATCAACTGAGTTAAAACCCAAGAAAGAATGATAGTTCTCCTAGAATAGATATCTCAAACTCTTTCTTCATCACCTCTGCAAAGGCCTTGGTCATGTTCTCATTATTTTCACTAAAGATGATGTCATCTACATAGATAACTACTATCAACTGATGATTATCTTCTATCTTTATGTATAGATTACTATTTCCAATTCATCTTTTAAATCTTTGGTCCAATAGATACCTGGTCAACTTGGCATACCAAGATCTAGGAGATTGATTTAAACCATAAATAGTCTTTTTCAATCTACAAACATAGTCCTTATTACTTGATAGTGAGAATAACTTAGGTTGATCTATGTACACCTCTTCTTCCAAGTTTCCATTCAAAAAAGAAGATTTGACATCCATCTAGTACACCTTGAACCCTTTCAATACTATATATGCTAGAAACAATCTAATAGCCTCTAATCTTGCCACTGGTGCAAAGGTATCCTTAAAGTCTACCCCTTAACTTATGCATATCCCTTGCATACCAATCTATTCTTATTCCTAGTAACTTCTCCATATTCACTCAACTTGTTTCTAAACACCCATTTTGTGCCAATGACATTCTTGTCTTTAGGCCTAGGAACAAGTACCCAATTCTCATTCTTCTCTATTTGGTCAAACTCCTCATTCATATAACCTATCCAAAATTTGTCTTTTTTTATTCTAAAAGGTTCTTAGGCTCAATATTAGACAATATAGAGACATGCTCTTGATTTAGGTTACTTACCAATCTTCTCCTTGTTTGCATACCTACATCCTTTTTGCTAATAATTTGTGATTCAGGATGATTTCTATGAATCTATCTTGAGGGGTCTTTTGAGCCTTGTCTTTCCTTAACTTCTTATTCCTCATAAACTTCTATTGTTTCCTCTTCATTTTTGAATTATATATTCTCTAATGTATCCTTTGATTATGAGTGTGATTTCCTTATTTCATCAATCTTCACATTGGTGCTTTCCACTATCTTTTTCAACCTCTTGTTATAGCATCTATAGGTTGAGTTCACTAATGAGTATCCCAAGAATATACATTCATCATACCTGGAATCAAACTTACCTAAGTCTTCCTCATCTCTTTTGATGAAATATTTGCTCCAAAAAACTCTAAAGTGTTCCACATTAGTAGGTTTGTCTTTCCATAGTTCATAAGGGGTTTTGTTGTCATTAGTCCTTATCTATCCTCTATTCAAGATGTAGACTATAGTTTTCATTTCATCTCTCTAATATCCATTAGATAATCTAGACTCATTTATCATAGTTCTTACCATCTATTGAATTGTCCTATTATTTCTTTCCACTGCCACTTTTTGTTGGGGTGTCCTAGCTGTTGAGAACTATCTCCTTATCCCATGGACATCACACAAGTCATCAAAATCATTAGACCAAAACTCTCATCCTCTATCAAATCTTAGGAACTTGATCTTCTCATTATTCTCATTCTCAACAAGAGCCTTGAATGCCTTAAACTTATCAAGAGTTTCTGACTTTTCTTTTAAGAATGCTACCCAAGTCATTCTTGTGTAGTCATATAAGAATAACATGAAGTAGTTATCTTATTGAATACTTTATATTATTATAGGCACATAGAGATCAGTGTGTATTAACTCCAAATGTCTTTTAGTATAGTACTCCTTGAACTTTAACCTTCATATAATCTATTTAACATGTTGACATGCCTTGCAAAGTATGTTTGTAGGTTTGGTGATTATAGGAATGTTCTTCACATACTTCTTAGTGATTATATTCACCACATTATCAAATTTTAGGTGACCTAACCTTCTATTCCATAGATAAATTTCATCCATCTTGCTCATAAATCATCTCTACTTCTTGATCGTATTCAAGACATATAGATTGTTTTCAATCCTCTTAGCATTAGCAATTAGCCTTCCTAATTTGGCTCTCCTTATCTCACACCCTCTATCATGAAAAGTTAGTGTGTGTCCTTGGTTACACATTTGACTTACACCAAGAAGGTTATGTTTCAAACCTTCCACATATAACACATTCTCCATCTTGGTATTCCCATTGTCCAAACTCAAGATATACTTGCCAACTATATTGGCAGTTGTGTTGTCTCCAAATCTCACTATTCTTGTATCATTCTTGTTCAATGAGATGAACTTGTTTTTATCTTCTATCATGTGGTTTGAGTAACCATTATCTATATACCATTTCATTCCTTCATCTTGAATGTGCAAGGCAATTTGAGCTAGCATAGATTCCTCTCCTTTAGTCTTATGCTCCTCCTTGGCAAATAATCCATCTTCACTTTTGGGCTCAATATGATTAGTCCTAACTTTATTTGGCTTCCATACCAATGTTTGACCCTTCTCATGCACTCTAGGAGATGCATATACCTTGTTAAATCTTGAGGTTATTCTAATTCTATTAAGATAAAAGTTTTAATGTGTACCATATTATGACAACTATATCAAACATTACTATACTCACCTCTTGACTAATCACTCATTTTCCCCTGATCCCATAATAAGTCATCCCTCATTGCATTGGGCTACCTAATTGGTCTATTCATGTTGACTTTCATATTGGTACTCTTGACTTGTTCTGAATTCTCATGTTATTTATCAAACTTGCTCATCTTGTCTATGAGCTACTCACTCTCAACCTTTAAGGAATCTAGATTTGTCTTCAATTGATCATACTCAACTTCCTTTGATCTAAACATTGTATTGACACATTCTAACTAATTTATGAGATCCTTGATGGTCTTCTCATCTTTTTTGGCTTCTTTAACCATGTCACTTTTCAAGGTACATATTTGTTTTTTAATATCCTTGACGATAGAACTCAACTCATGCTTCCTCTTATTTTGATGTTTTAAATCATCTAGGGAACTTATGATCTTAGCTTCTCCTTATTCATTGTCATAGTAGACTTTTTCATCATACATGTTACCTTCTTCTTAATCACTAGACATCTTGGGCTTCTTAGGATCACCTTCAACCTATTAGGATTGATTCAAAGGACCATGATCTGATACAAATTATTGGAAGTAAAATGACTGAGAGAGGGGATGGATTAGTCTTCAAAAACTTTCAATTAATTACATACACTCATCTATGAACTATGAAAGCAACACAATGAACTAATCACATAAACATGAAACAAGATAACACATCACATATGTGGAAAACCCTCATGGAGTATAAAACCCATTAAAATAAAGCTTGGATAAACTATTCTATAATACAATGTATCAAATTTAGTTAAACATCAACCCAACATGGAACACCAACCCCAAATTTATTAAGCACCCACTTGATAAGAGGATATAACCCTCTATGACTAAGCACCAACTCAATAAAATGACACTTATATAAGAACCAACTTGTAATAAATATATAATTCCATTTTGACCAAACACTAACTTAGCCAAGACCTATTTTACAAGCACCAACCTACAAGGAAGCTTCAACTCCCTTTTTGACCAAGCACCAACTTAGCTAATCACACTTCTTTATTCTATTCTTCCACTTAGATATACATCTAATATATATAATTTAATACATCAAGATGACATATCTAATGAAACTTTTATAGCCTCTCAATATAAAATTATCTCTCCTTCAACTCTACTCCACTTGATCTCTCTCAAAATTGCCTCTAGGCTTCTTTATTCAACTAGCCCTCTTCAAGACTAAATAGGTCATGTGACCTTGATATTCAACTATAGAACACCTATAGGATCATAATTAAATGTATTTATTCTCTATCCTTATGGTTTATAACATGTTACCCAACCTCCTCAGGCTTATTGAGTTATTAATCCATTTACTTCCTCTAAGCTTACTCAAATAAGCCTAAAAGTGTCTTGTATATATACCATTCCTTGTTCGTATACCACTTAGTTGGCTGCACACCCTTAAAATCTTAGTTAGGCCATATAATATGTCTTAAGACATCTCATAAATAATATTTTAATGAGATTTTATTCCCTTTTGGTCTATCATGACTCAATTAGGCCTCATTTCACTTTTAGGTCTCATGGAGACCCAATTGCATTAGACCTTCTTATCAACATGTTACCATTTGATCCATTGGAAAGTATTAAACATATATATGGATCAATAATTTCACATAATATCCAAACATACCTTATCTAACATCCTATAATATCCTTAACACATATTAGGTCTAACAATTCATGAAACCCCTTAATAGTTTTCAATCATATTAAGCCTGTGTATACCAAAAAGTCTATCTTTCAATACTAAAGTTAAAACACACTTAAAAAATTCAAATATGATCAAATATATATATATGGTATAATTTTCATCAAAAAACTAATTAGACACTTTCACTTAAAGCTTAAGGCTTCAAGATCATCTCCGCAACTTACTCACTCAGAACTACCAATTTTCCTCAAAGACCAATCATGGTGACTTGGAACCCTAGCACATATGTATACACTTAAAAATAATCCTAATGCATTAAAAATATTATATTAAAAATTCAAAAAAAACCCAAACATAAAAATAATATGGTCTAATATAAAAATATTAGTCTTTCAGACCAATCTCATGACCTTATATCTTACAGACCAAACTGAATCAAACAAGTCATTTTGTGAACAACTTTTCACCATATTCACTAAGCTCTAGAAATTATTTAAATTATATAAATTACTTAAAATTCCTTGAAAATATATCCATGCACTTGGTTTCATCATTATACCATGAAAACACATTCCAATTCATCTTCTCACTGATGCCTAGGTTTTACACTATTTACACCATTAGGCTTGTTAGTGATTGGCTAACTTGGATGACCAGTTTATCACACTTGAAGGGTGGAACCTATCTATAAAACTTCATGGTAAAGTATTATGAGTCTTTATATCCTTATTCCATCCATTTTATTTTCTTGATCAATGCAACTTTTGACTGCTACAACAAACTTTTTATAAACAAGCTTGTATCTGTGTATTTTCTCTCTTATCTAACTAACCACCACCACCACTTGTAGGTACCTGGGAGAGCTTAATACATTATCCAATAGTTTTTATATACATTTTATACCATTCTAGGCTGATTTTAATAATATCTTCCATATTGGGTCCATATTAGCATTTTAGGGAGGTTTAACACAGGTTTTGGTGTTAACAATTATTCATAAAGGACTACCCCTTAAATATAAAAAAAAAACTTGGAGATATTTATTATGACCCTTCCCCATCTCTCTTTAATATTTTAGGTTTCAATGAAGAAGTTACACATGCCCAAAAACACTTGAAAGTGCTTCTTGAATCTTGAGACCTCATTATGTGAACTTGAGAAAGCCTAAAATAGTGTTTCATGTAATTTCCTTCAATAATGGCCTCAAAGTTTGTGAAAATGCTTAAAAAAACATGTATTACCTCTATCTATGCTCACATATTCATAATTTCCATGAAATATGATCTTCATACCTCATTAGGCCAAGTAGGGTCTAGGAGTGGTCTACGTGTAGACTTGGTTTGAGAGTCCTAACCCTATAGGCTCATCTTGAGACTCTCGTGGATGCTTCTACACCCTACTTAGATGCTCAAACAATTCCATACAATTTCTCACATGCCTGAATTTACTCATCTCATTATGACACTAGCTCATACCTTCACCATGTCATGACTTGGCTCAAGCTTCCAATGCACTTGATACCTTGACATGTTCCTTCAATGTCATAAACTCAACAAAACATCAACCAAGCAGATAAAAGATATAAAAACACACTCATATCACTTCACCAATCTCTTTTTGATCACAATAATCTTCCATAGCCACATGTAGACCTAAAACCACATGACCAAGCTTCATATGTCTTCACATATCTCTCAATGCTCATTGTCATATTACATACCTTTGTTCATTCATTTCACTATGATGCCTTCACATGGCTCACCCTAAAACTCTTCATGTCATGACATATCACACAATGCCATATATCCTTATTCACCTTTGATATCAACCTTGGCATCAATGACCTGTACTTTCAAGCAACCATAATATATTAGTTGCCTTCAAATTCTCTCTTTCCTTCAAATTCTCATGACCACACTTTACTTAATGTGTCTTGTCTCATCACACACTACCAACTAGGCTTAGTCACCTTTGACATTATCCTTCACAAGATAAAACTTTGACATCAATTATAATGCTCAAAATGACTAAGTCCAACACAATACCAATATCTCAAAGTCATAGAGCATGGCATGTGTGAAAAAACTAGTCTAGGTATAAGCTCTTGACAAAAGAGTCAAGAAATGGTGGAAGTGATGACATGTCAACATCAGACCTTTATAATTTAGTGCAATTAATGGAAGGAAAATGATGTAATTTATCATTTATGCCTTGTCTTTGATAAGTAGACAAGAAGCGATGACAAATATTAAGGTAGCTAATATTGAGCAAAATATCACATTGATTTCCAAGTTAACAACAAATGCATTGATTAATGATTGGTGGAAGGTGATCTAGCTCATGACATGTAAGGCTATTTGAAATCATATTTAAGGTGGGAAAACAACTTGTTCAAAGAGAGGATATATCATCTAGGAGAAAAGTTTCCATATTGTTGATAGAGTTCTTGAGTAATGGAGCAAATCATGGCAAAGTAGAGCAACATTTTGTTTTGATATCACCAAGTGTTATAGTTCACCATATAACCATGAATAAATAGTAATATAAATCGGTTATTACTATTGTTGTTTTCATTTTTATTCTTTTTTATGGCCATGTAGTCATGTTAATATGTTTTTTACTAATATTGTTATTAATGAAAGTTGTTATAATTTATGATGCCTTGCATTGATACGATGGTTTCTTAGATAGTAACATTGTATTTATTTACCATTGCTATTATTTTGTCTATGCTTACTTATTTTTAGTTTTGGTAAAAAATTATTTTAATGAGGGACCCTATGCTTTACAAAAAGAGATAATTTGAGGTCTTGATACTAGATATTACAATATACATACCAAGAGAGACAAAATAAAACAACTAGCTATAAAATATTAGAAAAGAAGAAGAAAAGCAAAAAATTAGGTTCTAGGTCCCATCCATTCTTCATATGCTTTGGTCTAATTTTGAGTAAGATTTTCCATTGGGGAATTTTTGTTCTTGATGGGATGTAGCCCAACTTTCTCATCAGTAGTGCCCTTCATCTTTTTATGCATTTTATGAGTCTCAACATTTTCATTATTTCCTTTAGTGAGAAAGTTCAGGGCATCCATACTTTGAAGGCTTTTCATGATAGTGAGTCTACTATATTCAACAATTGTACTAATATTTTCATTAAGATGTTCATTTTTTTTCATAATGAACAGTCTTTCCGTGATATTTTAGAATTTTGAGCTGATTTCTAGGAGGTCAAATTTTGTGTAGTAGATGTCATCATTAAGATTGAGTTTTTTTATTTCCTCATTAAACCTTTTCTAATATTATAAGAACTAATGTAGAATTGATTTACGAAAATACACCTCTTCCTAAATTTTATTGAGTCTTCTTTGGTATTTTTATCTTCCATGAGTTCTTTGAATTACAAGGGGATTAGATTGTGAGGGATTAGGGGTAGGATGGGATTTCTCAGAATTAGACTCCTAAACAATAGCAATGGTAGGGATAATTTGTTTAAGCATTTTTAGACTTTTAGAAATTTATTTCAATTTGCTATTTCTATCAGGGTTGTGGGAGGTGGAGTGGGGAGTGGGATCAGGGTTGGTGGGGGTAGGGGAGGGGATGGGGTAGAGATAGGAATGGATCAGGAGAGGGAATGATAATTTTTTTCACATATTTTCTCTTTTTGGTAGGGGTGGAGAGATCTTTCATGGCATATGTGACCTTTTTTCCATCTTTTGTATTCTTGATAGGGGGAAATAATCTTGATCATTATGGTCAATTTCAATTTCAATGGTATATTTGGAGTTTTGAGAGGATGTCAAAGCTTTAGAAGAGCTTCTAAGGATTTTGGGGGGATATTTATTTTAGGTTTTATCTTCTCCATTTTAGGAAAGACAAGGGAGATGAGTTTGGAGGCTTGAAATAACTTGTGGATTAATAAAACCGCAACTTTATGGAGAGGCTCTTTTTTATTTCCCATATTAACTTCATATATCAAGAATTCAAGAGAATGCAGGATATAGAAAAGAAAACTAAAGGGGATAATATGATGAAAATGGTTTAAAATTAGTAAGTGAAAATGATGCACAAGAGTATACCTTCCATCCAAGGTCACATACCTCATTATTTATTCAAATCTATTAAATGGTTTTTGAATATCCTTTCTCAAGAATACACCAATGTATTTAGGCATATGCAAGTTTTCTTTCAGGAATTAGTTCCTCTTCCTTGTAATCTCTACTAAATTTGGTGAATTTAACTTCTTCAATTTTTAAACCTATAACTTGGGTAATGAGTCATTTAGTTATATCAATAGAGACATTGTTGATTGTAACCACATGGTCTTCCCATTAATCTATAAATTTATTCAATAGATGTTTATCATATCTACATATGTTGTTAATGAAGTTCACCAATCCACTAGTTTTGAGGATCTCCCAAACCTCTTTGTCTTTTTGAGATTGTTAGTTGACATGGATTCAATTCTATTAAGATCTCCACCCATGATATAGAGGATGTAAATATTATGGAGAGTGTTTTTGTATAAGGAATGAGTGATATAGCAGAGAATGATAGTGGCTCTTTTCCTTTTATTAATTTGATGGTTCTCAAAATTGCCCTAAGTCTCACATGCCAAGGAGCCAACAAATCTTTTGTTGTGATTTTTATTGATCATTAAAGTTTGCATAGTATTATGAATTTCATAATATTTTTTTTGACATACCATCTCTAAATCTTATGATAATTTCATTTCACTTATTTGATCAGGTGTCTTCCTTTTGCCAAAATTTGAAAGTAATCATTGCCACCCCTCTATTAGCAAAGAAGTCAGCTAGGTGATTACCTTCATGATATGTATGCAACTTTGTTAAGCTTGTTGATGTAATTTATTGGGAGTCACCCTCAACTAGTAGCCTATTAAATCCTATATATTTGGCCACTTGTATACCCCATAGGGCTGCAAGAGATTCAGGCTTATGGTTAGTTTGGTGGCCTATTCCTCCTTCATATGCAACTATTAAATAACCCTTGTAATCTCTTAGAACTCTTCTCCCACTAGATATTCCTAGGTTTCCTTTGGAAGCACCATCAAAATTTAGTTTAGTCCATCCTTGATTTAGGGGAATCCATTTAGTCCTTCTCCTAGTTTCCATTCTAGGGTTGGTTGTAGTGGTGGATGATGGAGATGGGAGCCAATTTTTAGCTATATTTTCCTTTTGGTTTGATAGTTGTTGATCCTTATCTTTTTTAGAGATTTTAAAGTTTTCAATAATTGAATTGAAAAGTTTCTCAGAAACCCAATTGTAAGTTTTAGGAGAGTCCTTGAAGATCCTATTATTTCTTTCTTTCCACACTCCACATATAAAGTGGGGGAAAGAGAAGATCCATTTTTGTTTGAGATGTTTGTTGGAGAAAGGTGGATCCCATGAAGCCTAGGCATCACTAAGAAAATCATGATGAATCTAATGGATTTCAAATTTCTAAAGGAGAAGAATCCATATCTTGTGAATAAAAGGACATTGAAGGAGAAGATGGAATAGAGTTTCAAAGTATACCTCACAAAGAGTACAATGGTTGACCAATGTAAGACCTCATTTAGCCAGATTATCAAAAGTGAGGATCTTATTTTGAAGATAGAATCAAAGAAATATATTTACTTTTGGAATCAATTCCTTATCCCATATTTTGTCCCATTGGTAGATCTCTTGATTTGGAGGGATAATTTAGTAATATACTGACTTCACTTCACATTCTCCACTAAGAGTTGCATTTTAGGATAGGGCATCCTCTTTGAAGAGGTTGGGCATATGAGAACTTTGAAGGAGAATGTTGAGATATAAAATGATATTAGAATTACTAACATTGTAAATCTAAAAATTATTCCAAGTTATTCTATTACCTTGAAATTCAATAAATTCAGCCATTGTTGTGATGAGTTACTATTGTATTTGATCTTTGATTAGGTACTAAGGTTCAATATTAGACAGGGGATGATCAAGTATCCTTGGGTCCTCCCAAAACATTATATTGACTCTATTCCCTAACTTTTATATGTATCTTTGTATGATGATATCCTTACCTTTGACAAACAATTTCCAAATAGACCCCATATTGAAATCATCTTCATTAAGCAAAGAGATAGCTGGTCTATGTTGCATATATTTTGCTCTAAAGATAGTTGTCCAGATATTAGATTCCTTTATGAACCTCCAAACCATATTTGTATCAAGATCCTTGTTCATTATATTGAGTCTTCTAATTCACAAGCCATGTGATTTATTAGGTAGAGTAACTCGGTCCCATGCTACCAGAGAGAAGCATTGCATTATTTTTTTGCCAGCCCAAAGGAAGCATTTTTGAATTTGGTTAATATTTTAACTAATAGTTGAAGGCATTTTGAATAGGGACATAATTTAGACTGGAAGACTTATTAATACACTTTTTATAAGCATGATCTTTCTTACCAGGGATAACAATGCTCCCTTCCATCCATAAAGTTTTTTCTTAAATCATTAAATGAAAGGATTCCATAAATGGAGAGGCATCTTACCTATGAAAAGAGGCATTCCAAAATAGGTTTAGGGCATGGATTTGATAGAAAAACCCATGATTCTTGTTATTTTGTTTCATCTGAGTAAAGTATCATTAATGAAAATGAGAGTGCTTTTATCAAAGTTAATTTTTTGCATTGACACTTCTTCATATTCTTGAAGGATTTTCTTGAGTTCTTTGGCTTATTTGATAGAGGTGATAGTAAGAGAAACAATATCATCAACAAATTTTTGATGTAGAGTGGGAGAAATACTAGCTACTGAATTTTGACAAAATCTTTTCTTTGAGCTTCAAGGAGGTTCTTGCTAAGGGTGTCAGCAAGCATTATAAATAAGAAGGGATATATGAGATCCCCTTACCTAATTCCTCTTTTACTATTGAAGTAACTTGTAGGCATTCCATTGATAAGAAGAGAGAACACTATTTTGCTTATGTTGTTTTGAATGAGGTTTTATATATGTTTGTGGAAGTTTTATTTCTCAAGATCCATGTCAAAATAGTCTTAGTCAACCCTATCAAATGCCTTTCTCATGTCAAGTTTAAAAATCATTCCAACTTCCTTACTTATTTACATAGAATGCATGGTTTCATGAACCACCAAAATTCCATCCTGGATTCATCTTTCTTGTACAAATTCACCTTGGTTGGGAGAGATAAGTTTTCTCATTAAAGGCTAAAGGTGGAGAGCCCAGAGTATTGTGAAGATCTTGTAGATGGAGTTGCAGAGGCTTATGGGATGAAATTTCTTGAGAGCTAAATCACCAAAAAAATTAGGGACCAAAGCTAAAAAATTATTATTAAACTCTATTAATATTTTTCCAAATGATAAAAATTCTTCAAAATCTTGAACCAAGTATGTCTTGATAATTTCCCATAATTTTTGGAAGAAAGCTATCAGGAATCCATTGGACCTGGGGGCCTTGTCCTTATGGAGAAAAAACACAACTTTAACATCCTCTTTCGAGATTCTTTTAATAATATTAGCATTTTCAGAGACATTGATTAGGGAGGGAATATGTTGAAGAAAATTTGATCTTTGATCTTGTTGATAGGGTTGTTGGTTGCAATCAAATTCTTGAAGTATCTGACAATTTCTTCTTTCATCTAAGGGAGCTCTTGACAAACTGATCCATCTTCATGAGTGATTTTATTGATCTTGTTATAGCTTATAAATTTTAGGGTAGACATATGTAAGAATTTCATATTATAATCACCCTATTTAAGCCATATTACTCTAGATTTGAGTCTCTAAAAAGTTTCCTCATGACCTATGAGGTTATGATAGTCACTTAAAAGGGTTTTTTCTTTAGAGCAGAGCTCCTCATTCATTCTTGTATTTTCCATTTGTTTTTCAATATTGTTGAGGTCATTTTCAACTTTATCTTTCCAGTGGAAGATATTTCCAAAGACATTATGATTCCATATTTTGATATTTATTTTGGTATTCTTTAGTTTTTGGTCTAGTTTGTACATGGCAGTGCCTTGGGCGTTTATTCCCCACCATTATTGAATCCTTTCCTTTATCTTCAGGTGAGAGAACCACATGTGTTCAAATTTGAAGGGATATTTGTCCTTTTGGAGTTAATTTCCATAATCAAAGCAATTGGGTTATGGTCTGATCCAATAAGAGGAAGGTAGGAGAGGTTGAAATCTTGAATCAACAGACAACTTGAATCTATGAGAGCTCATTCAAGTTTGACTTGAATCAAGTTATCTCCAAGTCATCTATTAGTCTAGGCATAAGATGAGCCTCTCAATTCCAAATCAAAAAGGTTGTTATGGAAAATGAAGTCAGATAGATCATCCATGTTGTCTGAGTATAGTTGAGAGCCTCCTTTTTTTTAGAGGGGAAGAGAGGTGTAAAAAAATTTCCAATGATAATCCAATTGATTTATTTACAGGTTGATATAAATGCACTGAGATCATACCATGGTTTTTTATGAGCTGAGGGAGTGTTTGGGAAATAAACATTTGAGAGGATCCACATCTTACTAGAATCAAATTCAATGAAAATGATTGTTAGATGGTAGGATGGTTTCTTTTGTTAGAAACTATTCATCCCATAAAGTTGCTATGCCACATAAAGCTCCAGAGGAACTGACTGATTCCATATTTTCCTCTTTTGACACCTTACTCTATATTTCTTCTATACTATTTTCTTGCATTTTGGTTTCATGGATAGCAATAATTATAGGGAGTTTGTTTTTTTGAAGGTCTTCAGACAGTTAGTGTTTATTATTGTGATTAATTCCTCTTATGTTCCAGCTAATTATTTTCATAACAAATTCTTATGAGGGTTTGTGGATCCTTTCATGTATTGTAGACTGAAGACCATCTCCAATATCCTAGTATATTTTCTTGTTTTTTATTGCTACTTTGTTTGGCTTTCCCCATTTTTCAAAATTGCTTACATTAGGATGGTTTTTTAATTTGTTTTATGATTGTGGTGATGTTATTGATTCTTTTTCCTTGTCCTTTGTAAGAGTCAAAGAGAAGACCACATTTTTATTCTTTATAAAGTTGCTAGATCTATTTGGTTTTTTGAGATTCCTTTTTGGATGAGAGTTTCATCTTGTCTCACTAGTTCTAGTGACTGATTTGGAGGATTTTCATCTTTATCCTCTTATTTTTCAGAGAGTTGGAGGCATTGAAAGCTATTGATATTATTGGTATGATGCTAGATATCTAAAGTAGATATTATGTGTTGAAAATTTCTTACCTTAGACACTAGTGGGAAATCTTTGTCTATAGCTTCAACATTTTTGTCTTAATTTGTCTCTATGTTATGAGGTGAGTTCTCAGGTTCTACTTGTTTTATCTTACAATTAACAACATGTTCTCTATTAGGCTTCTCTTTTTTTGGTGTGACCAAAGTGTCTAGATTTGTGTGATTCTTTTATGTTGTGTACTCTTTGATTTTCTAAGAATATACCTTAGGAGTGTGTTGCTTTTTCTCTAGGATCTAGGTAATGTAGACACCTAAAGGTGGCAACCAATGACCTCTAACCAAGTTGTTGACCAATTTCTATCAAAATACATAATTTGGCCTTGAAAAACTAAATACATGTTAAATGATGTGAACCTATCATATACAAGTAATGATTTTGGCCAATGTATCCCTAAATGGGGCAATGTATTTTATGAGATAGCTAATTTTGATCAGATCATTTTGAGTCAAAATAACATTTTTGCACCTAAGTGCTCTGGATTGCTCTTTTTTACCAAATTTCTTACATGAGACACGTGCCTTTATTATTTTGTGTCGATAACATCCTAAATGGAATAATGGATCCAATGCATCTAACATCACCTTCCAATTTCAATCCAGTCAAATTTTAAACCAATAATATGACATTTTGACTAATTTGATTAATTTGTGCACTAATTGCCAAGATTTACACTAAAATTAATAAATCATGTTTAAGAATAATTAATTTGACTCAAGAGCTTAAGTTAATTTTTCATGGAACTTGTTGAATATTTCATTAATGCAAATTGATATTTAATAACTACATCATCTAAGACATCATTTTTGGGAAGGCATCTCTAAGCCATAAATGTAATAAATATCTAATTAAGCCCCCTATGCCTATTTAATGCCTCTCTATCCCAAATATTTAAGAGGGAATTTATTGATTTTATCCTCTAAAATTGAATGTATTCTTAACCACACATCTTCATCTTGAGATGGATGGTTCAAGTTTATTATGATCAATTGCAAAAAACTATAAATACAAGGCCTCACAACCATAATTTTAAGCTTAGATAGTGTAAATTGACCATGCACAAATGATTCTAAAGCCTTATAAAATTAGTTTTATTATGTTAAATTGTTAAACCAATACAAATCCATCAAAATCCAAAGGTGCCAAGGACATAAGGAGCCAAAAACCTCCATTGATGAATAGTCTTTGATGCACAAGCTGAGAAAACCACTCTACGAACCATTTGGAAGCTCTAAGGAATGTGAAGGAAGGTTTATTTCATGTTTTAGTTGTTGATTTCATATTTATGTTTGTTACTAAGTTCCCCTAGTGTCTAGGCCTAGATATGTCATGCTTTTTAATGTGTTGTTTTCATTTTGATTTTGTTTTGAATTAACACTTGATCTAACCCCCTCTTTTGAGTCAAATTCCTAGTTCAAATAATGGCACACCCAATGGGACCTAGCTATATGAATTTGATAAAATAGCTCCTACAAGCAACCTACTAACTCATGTAGAATCTTGGAGTGTGGGAGCAAAAGGAGTGAAAATTTTGAGTAAAAAGATATTTTCTAAAAGTCACAGTTTTATCATTGTGGAGTTGTGATATTGTCCTCTAGACCACAAACATACAACTAACACAGTCACAATTTTGTCTTACAATAGAGATATTACATTTTAACTATGCTTTTGGTCTGACATGTTCTCTATCTACAAGTCAAATTGCATTATTATAATAATGTGACTCGATGCATATTATAATACTATGATTTTGTAAGTTGTGATATCATTATTTACAGTCACAATATTATAATATCATAAATATAGAGTCATGATATTATAATCTCGTGACTCTACAATCATGATATTGTAATCTCAAAACTTTGCAGTCATGATATTATAATCCCATGACTCTGCAATCATGTTATTACACTGTGAGCTGCATTATTGCATTGTGGAGTCATGATATTGTAGTGTGTAGATCCGAGAGCTAGTAAGTTATCTTTCAAAGCTTGGTTTAGGGTCATACGGACTCTATTTTTTATGATTTTTTTTAAAATCATGTGTTTTCTCTTAAATTTTTAGAATATGTTATCAGTTTAGCTTCAAGTTGCATATATTTTTCACAAAATCTTGAAATATGAGTTTGAACCTTTTTAATGTTTCTAATTATCATTGCTTGGTTTCATTGGATTGTGTTTTCTTTGTTTAATCCTTGCCTTTCAAGTTTTATTGATATTTTTACTAACCAAGTCTAATATAACATGTTTGCTTTCTTGAAATTTTGCCTTCAGATCAATAGGTCATCCAAACCTAAGGGCATACATTTCAAGTTTGCTTGTTTCATTTTAAAAAGTGCTTCAAAAATAAACAACACTCTAACCATTTCCTTATAGGGCCCACTTGAAAAATGTCAAATCATGCTTAATTAAATATTTTTAAACCTCTTTTAGGATGATTAAAACGAATTAGGAATCTTTCATTTGGTGCTTAAAGAAATTTTTATGGTGTTTACTTGAATGATTTTATTATTATTCTTTCAAAGTTTTGAAATTTAAGACCAAGGGGCCAAAGAACACCACCAAATATTTTATTTTATTTCTCTAAAATTGAACTCACCTCCAAGTTTTTATTTTATTCAAGTTAATCATTGTTTTCTTAGTTAGATTTATTTGAGCAAAAGGGAAGTTGTACGTGTATTCTCTCCCCCAATCCACTATAGGGAACTTGTGGGATCAAAAGCACCATCTTCATTACAAATTGTCTTAGTCTAAAGGCGTAAAAGAGATGTTGTGAAGTCTCTCCCCAATACCCATATGGCTTGTGTGATCTAGAAACAACCATAAAGCTCTTTTACTTATTTTTTATTTCATTGTATCTTGGCGTGTGAAGGGGACTTCATTACCTCCCATAAGTTTTATATGGAAGCCTTGACTTGAGAATCCATCTCCTAGCATTGTCTTCAACCCCTCTCCATGGGAGAGTATATAAACTGAAATCCCCTTATTGGGATGATGGCTTGAGAGGTTAAACCAACTCTATTAGTAGAGGCTAATTTTAAGACATTTAAGCATGTTGGACATCACACTATACTGAATCAGCGATGGATGTAGTGGTTGTAAAAAGGGAAAGACCTTTTTACAACAAACCATATGATGTAGACCCAAATGATGTGCACTTATTTTCCATGATGATGTGAAAGTCATATGTATTTGATCCATCTAGACGTTCAAAAACTTGTTAGTTTAGTTAACCCTACTTTTCCACAACTTGTCAGTTTAGGGCTTAAGATAATTAATTAGTTGATTTGTCTTTGTCTTAGATTACTTGGTCTTATTTAGAGTCAAAACTATTTGTTAACATAAAGCAATAACCAAACACATTGTCCATCATTTTTTTTAATAAAGAGGTGTTATGCTACCCAAGTGAAAATTATCTTTTTCTTTGTTTAAAAATATATCATAAACTTCATGTCATATCTTCCATTTTGGTGCAATTATGTTATCCATTTGAGTATAGACCATTTGCCCAATTTTCTTAAGTCCATTGATAATTTAAATTCAAAATTACACCTTTATAAGTTCATAAGGTTGATGTGTTAAGTGGGTTCTCCATTTAATTTAAACTTGAGAGGACATAGGTTCAATTTCCAATTTGAACTAAAGGTCATTTTTAGACTCATAATCATTATCATCATTTGGTAGGACTCAATTCATCTTTCATATCGCTCACACTTTGAGTCTTAGGCTACATTTTTTACTACTTTTCCTATTTGCCATTTGTCGTGAGTCCATTTGATACAAACACTTTTGTCTTAGATATTTGTCAAACTTTGTGTGCGTGTGTGTGATTTAAATTAAGGAGAGTAGTTTTACGCTATTGAAATCATGTTAAACCATTTTGCCTTAGAGTCTTGAAGTAAACATTGGTCATATATTTCAAGCATTTTAGTGTAGTTACATGCTCAAATTATTTCAAACTTGTTTCATAGGCCTGTTTGCATAGAGTCCAAGTTTTTCCAAAATTTCAAACCAATTCATGTTTTTTTGTGAGCCTTTGTCTAGTTCAATTACTTCATTCACCTTTGTCTAGTTTTTTGGTCAAAAAAATCTAGTTTGTGCCCTTTATGAGAAAAAATAAACTATCTCCAAGTGCATTTTATATCATACCTCATACTCATTGATCAAGTTTATGTCCAAGAGTCAAATGCATAGTTTTTGTTGGAAGTGTCCAAATCTATTAGATTAAATATCTCATCTTTATTCAAAGTCTAAATTTTGATGTTGTTTGGCCAAAAGTCCTAGCATGCACCTTTTTTTAAGCCTCACTTTTGACGTCATGTTTGGTCAAACGACGTAGCAACTTTTGTTTTTCCTATATTAGACTCATTTGAAACACTTTAATCTTAGAATCTAGCATTTCAATTTTTGGTCCATCTACTTGACCTTTTTGTGTAAGACATGTAACATTGGACATTTGGTGTTAGCTTTTTTATCACAAATCATTGCATAAATATTTTTGGATATACATATCCATCCTTTTGAATAGGTTAGATCAATTTTAAACCTCTTTTTGGACATCACTTTTTTAGATTTTGAAGAACTCTATTCCTTTTAGTCGTGAAGCATTTACTATGGATCCCAACATGTATTCCACACTCGTAGTGGCCTCATGTGCAATCCAAGATTTAGTAATGTAGTCACACAAGATGAAATGGTTTAATACCCTTATGCAGACAATGTTGATTATGAGACAAATCCTTATCCATCTTATAACACTCAAATAGGGGCACAAAACTAAGACCCATTGGCTCATTATTTGGTTAACACACCTCCATATCCAGAGTAAAATCATGAGATAACAAATAAATACCTAGCTATGGTACCTATAATTGAAGAACCATTTCCTCAACAACTATACTATACTCATATGCCATCAACATATGATCCTTATTTATTTAAGCGTCACTTATTGGAAAACAAAGATGATATTTTAGTTAGAACTATAGAATTAGGGGCTAAGTTTCTGACAGAATTCCCCTATGAGAATTTTCAAAGTATAGTAAAAATACCTCATAACATATTAGTTATTCAATAGGCTTCTTCTAGTAATCCTTTAGCTATAGCTCCAATGATATATCAGGACCCTATTATGCTTGTCAAAGGAAAGGACCCCATGAAGGATCACTTTGTATAGATGTAGACAACATACCAAACTTACTTGAACCTAACACATAATTTTAATCAGATGACCATGTCAAATAGGCCTCTCATAGATTTAGTTCCTTCAATAGGAGTGTTAATAAAATTGACTGGTCAAGACAATCATGGTGTATACCCATTCACAAAAAACACTCTAGTCAACAACTTGTTTCATATGCCAACTATCAAGGAAGTGTCTTTTCCTTCTATGTAGAGTACTGAGCAAACTGTAGTGGATAATGTGCAATAAATATCCAATCCAAACCAAAGTGGTTTAGGTACACAAAAAACTAGTCTAAAAACAAGTGTACCTTTAGTTAACACCATTAGTGGTTATCCAAATCAAGGAGTAGGAGTTCTTACATCCCAACCTCAACCAACTAATACCAATAATCCTCAACTAGCTACTTGAAGCACTCAACCAATAGGGTTAGGTAGGCAGCCAACAACCAATGCCAAGCCTCAATAATAGAATGTGATGAATCCTAATCCTCCCCAATAGGTAACAAGTGTTATTAAATAATAGTAGGCATAATCTAACATACCAATTTAGTAGAGGTTGAACATATTGCCACTTTAATAGGGGGAAACCAATGTTCCATCTCACTAGGTAGCAGTGAACATACCTCTTTCCTTGCAGACCAATATACTAATTCAAAGCCAAATGATGTCTAATCAATAGTGTATGACTATTGGTCAATGACAAATGTTGAATCTCTAACATGCATCCACTTCCCAATTGGGATTCATGCAACAAAGAGGTTCCAATGTTCCTCAAGTACTTATTAGACAACCTTTGCCTTTTGTGCAAAATGTGCTACTAGTTCAAATATAGGGTCTTGGTTCACAAATATACCCTCAACAACAAGGTTTAATTAGCCAAAAACATGTCCCTATTCAACCTCAATAGGCACAATATATCCATATTACTCCATCCCAACCTCAAAATCCTTAAAATCAAGCCCATATATCCAACTCCAACCAGAATATCAAACTGTGGTACATGCAACTTCAACAATCAAACCCTAATCCATGCATGTGTATTCTTAGTCTATTCCCAACCAAACTAACATATCCCAATAAATACCTCCATCATACCTCCGTTAAATTACTCCACTTATGACTGCTCAACCATCTACCTAAGCCAATATTCCATCTTAAACCAATGTTCCATCTAGTTTCCTAGCCCAAGAACTACAACAGCTGAAGGATGTGATTATTATCATCCAAGCTAGGAAAAAAACCAAAACATTTAATTTGGATGATGTGTGTTCTTATCTATTTAACATGAATTATTTATAGATGCCATTTCTTTTAGGATACAAACCACCAAAATTTGACAAATACAAGGGGAAAGGTGACCCCAAGGCTTATTTGACCAAGTTCTTTGTTGCATTTTAGCCAATGGTATATAACGATATACACTTTTTTTTATTCCCAAAAAGTCTAGTAGGACAAGCCTTGGAGTGGTTTTTAAAGTTACCCAAAGATTTAGTATCATATTTTGATGATCTTTCAGACAAGTTTGTGCAGCATTTTTCATATAATCTCGAGCATGAGATTTCATTGGTCAACTTGACGTAAGCAAAGAAAAAGGCCAGTGAGAGTTTTGAAATTTATCTACAGCAATGGAGATCCCTTTTAATCTAATTCACCCACAAATTACTAGATAAATAATTAGTTGTTGTGTTTATCAAAAATTTACACAGTGAGATATCTTATCATCTAGAACTATAGTGTGTGCATACCTTTAAAGAAATCATTGATAAAGGTTTGTTTTTCAAGCAGACCCTTATTAACAAAGGGATCATCAAGCTTACTTCATCAAAATAGAATCAAGGTACCAATTAAGGAAATGGCCAAAACTAGCATCAAGTCCAAGCACAAGCATTGCTACTAGCATAGGCCAATAACAATGATAGACTAAAACAATTCAATCACAACATAAATGTTATTGGAAATGGCATAATAGAATTGTAACATTTCTAAATAGTACAAATTCTATCTTCTCATCCCATGCAACATATACAAATTACTCCTAACCCATAACCTTTTCAGTAAATGCAGCAAGCGTAATAGCCCTAACTCATACAACAAATACAGTAACCTTTACCATTATAAGCCCCTCTTCCAAGGAGAATAGTGCTTACTCATTGTATTTTAGTGAACTTGGAGAACCTACTAAATCTATGTTTCACAAGCTCACTACTATTAATTTGATTAGCTAGCCTATACTAAAACATCATCCTGAGGGTATTCATTATCCTGATTGGTACCACCAAAATGAACTCTATGAATATCATCAGGTTAATACCTTTGACTTATGAGAAACCATTTACTAAAAGACATGCCTTATAATTGTCAATAGACCCATTAGCTGAATATTTGGTGCGGTATATCCACTTACATCTAACCAAATTTTTTCCCTTAGGAAGAGAGACTAAATCCAAATATGATTCTTCATCAAATAAGAATACTCATTGGTCATTGCATCATCCCACTCCTATATCCCATGAGCCTATGAAAAAGACTATGGGTCCCCAGAAAATGTTTGACATAAAATTCCAGAACCTATAAAATGTGCACGATGATGCCTATTGGGTGGAATATCCTATATGATATGTGTTACCTTAAAAAAATTAGTATGAGCCCACTTAGGCATAGTGGGAATAGGATCCACATATAAGTATACCTACATAACCTCCTTAGTGACCTCCATAATTGGCTCCTCAAAGAAGGAATCCTCAAGATGAAATAAAGAATCCTCAATGAATGGGAGTAAAGAAGAATAAGAATACATGGAATAATATAAATAATCATGAGAAAGGAAATGCTCATCAAAATGAACATGTGTTCTAAAAATAACATCATGAGTATCAGGATCCAAAAGTTGATAAGCTATCATGCCCTCACAATACCCTACAAAGATCAAGGGTTTTCTCTTATTATCCAAGGCTTTCCTTTTCTTCTTTGGTAAAAAATCCCAAGCATGGCTCCCAAAAACTCGAAATAATGAGACATCAAACTTAGTTCTAGACCAAGCCTCCTCTGGAGTCAAATTCTTAAGTGCTCTATTTGGTGTGTGATTATGAAAGTAGATTACACAAGTAAGCACTTCTACCTGGTATATAGGAGGTAAATACCAAGAATGCATCATGCAAATAGCCATCTCCTTTAAAGTTTGGTTATTCTTTTTTGTTAATACATTCTATTATGGAGTATAAGGAACAAAATATTGGTGAACAATGCCATGAACTACCAAAAACTTTATGTTGAATTACTCCCCCCCATTATCAGTTCAAAGCTTCTTAAGAAACTAGCATATTGATTCTAAACCAAAGCCTTAAAGACTTAAAAGTGTGAAAAAACTTCACTCTTGTAGTTGAGAAAATAAACCCAAGTATGCCTCAAGAAATTATCAATAAATGTAAGTGCATACTTAGCTTCATTAAAAGGAGTAGAAAAAACCATCAAGTTACTGTGTACAAGCTCAAGTGGTGAAGAAACTCTCTTGGACATACCCTTAGGAAATAGATCTTGGTGTTGTTTCCCTAATGCACAGCTAGGGTAAACTCCATCAAGCCAATAAACTCTAGGAAGACCATCAACAAAACAATGAGTGCTCAACTTTTTCAAATATCTATAATTAATATGTTCAAATCTCTCATGTCAAAGCTTACTCTCGGATACAATATGAGTAACCAATCATGTTGCCATAGATCAAGTGTCATCAAAACCCTCAAAGTGATATAGTTGGGAACTATGATCAACAATACCTTATGCAAAAAGTGAATGAGGCTCTAACAAGGTTAGAATTTCAGCCCCTTGTGGTGTGAAAGTCATTTTTTGCCCTAAATAGAATGACAATTTGATAAATAGAAAGCAAATGTGAATTGATGTCAGGAACATATAATGCATCAGTGATGTAGCCACCAATAAGTTGTGTCAAATTTTCCCTTAAAAGAAATAAAATAAGAATCTCCAACCTCAATTTTGGAAGTAAAACTCAAACTAAGAGATACAAAAGACTCCTTATAAGAAGTCATGTGGTGAGAAGCACCAGAATCTATAACCCAATTTTTATTAATAGGTGACTGAGATCTCATAAAAACATTAAGTGTTTTTCTATACACATTGGAAGGAGGTGAAGTGGAGATAGAAATCTTTTTCTTTCTAAATACATCCTCTAAGGCTTGCATTATTTTCTAACACCTAGTTTTTACATGACCAGTTCCCCCCCCCACAAAAGAAGCATGCAAGGCTAGACCTATTATTAGATTTAGAAGACTCCTTGGGTTTAGATTTATTGTCTCTAGGTTTACTAGGACTTTGAGATGGAGGAGGAGTAGTTTTGAGTTTATTTCTCGATTTTCCCTTGCACTTAGGATGAGATGATAATAAGGCCTTTTGAGAGGTGGAAGACTGAAGGTTAGACAATTTGGATTTTTCTCTAGTAAGTGTTTCACAAAACAATTCTAAATTAGGAATTTTGAATGTAGCACCTAAGGCATCCATGCTAGAGAAAAATTTAGAAGCAAAGATTTAGAATGTACCTTTCAACTTATATAGAATTAGGTAAACACACTCTTCATCTTTCTTGTCTTTTCCACTCCCCTTCAATTATGTCAAAAATTGATTAAACTTAATAAGATAGTCTATAACAAATTAAAAAAAATTAGGATTAAGAGAAGTGATCCCTACTTCAAGCTGTATGGCTCTCATGTGATCCCCCTTTCCAAATAAACCCTTTAATTTTGCCCATATTTTGAAAGGAGAGTCACAACCTTCTAAATGAAATAAAATATTATCACATACATAAGTTCCTATCAAACATATACACTCATAAAATTTGCATTGGTGCTGAAATTTCTCATATTATCTAGTGAACATTGGTTGTGTTTAGTCATTAAGGCCAATAATCCTTTATGTTTAATTATTATTTCCATTCTTGGTCTACACATGTGGTAATTGTTGACTATTTTGACCACAAGTGAAAATAGGTCAACCCATTATAGTAAAAAAAATTATATAAGGGCCTATTAGGGTGCAATAGGGTGTTTCATGGTCCTATAAATTTTATTTAATGTGTTATTAACTTTGGTCATAGTCATATCTAGTCCTAAGTCATTTCATGTCACTTAAGGTCAGTATTTAGAGTTATTAATGAAGCTTGTATGGTTTTCCTAAGTAGACAAGTGTATCAAGATGCCTTTCAAAATATTATATGTTATAATCCTATCATATGTGCAAGTATCTAACTAATAATGTGTAGGTTCCTAAGTTAGATCAAGAAAATAGTTAGAAAAGAGGAAGTTTTGGTAGTTGTACATCTTATGTAAGTGTTTTGGCACATGTGGAAGGTTGTGAAATTAATCTTCATCTTCCCTAAGTTTAATTTTATGTTTTATCTACTTTGGAAAAAATTAAAATGGCTTAAAACCATTTCAATCCTTCATCACTCTTCTTGGCATTCAAAATTAGTCAACAAGTTTTCTCATGGTATGGCCAATAGGAGAGGAATTGGGTCAAATGCCTTTGAAAAGTGTTAGTACACGTAGTCTAATTTATATTAATTTTAATATTTCAAATATTGGTTTTCCATGATTTATGAATATATTCTAATAATTTGATTTCTCATTTTGGCATGTTTATCCCCACACCCTATAGGGTTTCCTCCTTATTTGAGCTAATCCATACAAACTAGGTACTATACATGGTATTTAGGATCATGAAAATCCTCTTCACATGATTATTGAGATGTTTTGCACATGTGGGATGAAATAGAAGATCACAAACATCTCAAAATGCTAGTTAAGAGACACTACATATTCTATAAATAGTTTCATCAGGTGTAGGAGCCTGCATCTCAATTTGACCTTCATATAAATGAAGATGCAAGTTGAAATGTTGATATTTGATATTTCACTTCATGTTTATCAGTCCCTCCTTGTGAATATGTTTTCTCAAGGTCATATAGTGATCAATAACATATTCATGTATGGTACATAGTGAGCTTTCTTGTAATATCCACTTATAGGCAGTCATTAGTCTCCTTGCATAGTCATGGTGAACTAGTGAGAGGTTACTTAAGTTGTTGATAATCAATTTTAAATCATTTAAATGGTTTGAGACTCATTAAAATAACCAATTCATCATGCACATGGTCTTTTATCATGATTTAAAATTCCCATATACTGTTGATGTACACCTACAGGTGCCCTACAAGAGACTAAACATATTGGAATGAAGACATTGAAACTAGTTTAAAGTATTTTAAAATGGAAAGGATAAATTTGAAGACTTTATGGATGTATAATATTTATTATAGGGCCATCCACTATGCATATTTTCAATATCTTACCTTAACTACCTTGTGTCATGCATATGCACCTACGAGTGGCTTAAATAGAGTACGGAGCAATTGGAATGCAAATGTTGAAACTTTTTTAGTCCTTCCTTAAGGTCTTGAAGTGTTGAGGGTGCCATAGAAATCAATAGGGAAGCCATTAAGTATAAATAATACTTGAATCATGTCCATAATTAGAAAACATGAGTTTAGGGGCATGCTACCTTAAACTCTCTAAAATAGGAATCATGGCTTGTTTTTTATCCTTTCATGCTAAGATGTACTAAGGTCTACACAATCCTAAGTGTTCCATCATGAATATTAGACCTAGGAGTAATGTCTTAACCAAATTTATTGAGTGTTTGGTCCTCATAAGTATTGTATATGAATCCTTCATCTTGAACATTTTCTCACTGTAGATGATAGTGTTATCTACAAAATTTTGAGTCCCAAATGACTTTATAATGATATAAGACCTAATGGAGTATAACCATGTAGATATCTAAATTTTTGGAATGGAAATGGTGTTTGTGGATCAAATAACATTTAAAGGAGTTATCTTATAGAGTCTTAAATCATATTACCACCTTTAGGGACTCTATTTTTTGTCTTCAAAGATATACGCCTACAGTTGGCTATAGAATGATGGTACATTATAAGTTGAATGTAATAATTAAATTATTGGTTTTACCTAGAACTTGTCATGAGTGTTTTTGAATATGAATTTGAGTTAAAAAACTTCCAATAAATCATAAACATGAAGTGGACTATACATAACATCCTACAAGGGTCCCTTTGTTACCAAAGTGACCACCTATAGCTGAGCCATGCACTGGTAAGGCACTAAGAGTATACAACTTGGAGGTTGACTATACCTATGGGCAAAGACAAGTATGAAAAAATAAAGATGGTATATTGATGAATTAAAGGAAACCCTAGCATAATGTATAAGGTCTATCATTTTTGATAACCTATAATAATAACCTTATTGGCTTGAAACACACCTACAATCAATACATAGTACATTGTCTACAGATTAGGCCTAAGTTTGGAGAGATGTGAGGAGTTGGTATACTATAGAGTGTTGGATATTTTTGATAAAACATTAAAAATTATGATATCCATATCACTTGATGCTCATCAAATATAAATAGGGTAAGGACGGTTCCAATTCCCAACCCACAATCAATATGCCAATCTTGCACACAGTTAGTGCTACAAAATTTTGCCTTGGGTTTTGTGGTATTTGAGGATGATAGGAATGTGATACATACCTAATATTTTATACAAAGGGTCTCGAGGACCTATTTAATCCATTCATGCTTTCACATTACTTGGGACATTAGGGTAAGTTCCATTTATTCTATCTCAAATAGAGTGCACTCATAGAGAGATAAACCCTGCAGGTTTAGTAAGCAAATGATGAGAAGGTGAGTTGGGAAGTGTTGAAACTTTTTAAGGAGATTTAGTGATTTTATTTAAACATTAAAAATCATAGGGGATACATCATAGTCATAGAAAAATACTCAAAGATGGTGATAAGTGCATAAACACAGTCAATTCCACTAAATGTAGACTAGGCCTAATGCCTCAAGGGGTATCTACTACCACTTATAGGGCTAGATGAGACTTAAAAATAATTGTAGGACCTTCATGGAGATTTATAAGGTTATTTGAAACCTTTAGTTTATAGAGAAAGTTGTGAGAAGGTCATTTCTTGGCTTGAGAAAAACTTAGGGTGTATAAAATGTAAGGAAGAGCTCAAGAAAGCATATTTGGAAGCTTATATATGTATGTAAATTTATCATGGGGACCTGAGGAGTTAGGATATGTTTAATAGGGTCATAAACAAGGTTCTAGTTTAATTTTTCTGAGAATTGAAAGTCAGACATTTATAAATAAACACTAAGGGTCAAAACCACTTAAAACCCTCCAAAACCCTTGTTAATGACTTGATGGAAAATACAAAGAAGAAAAGGCATAAAAATGAGTTTTTAATACTTTTAAAGTGATTAGGACTTTAAAAATACTCCCCTCATATTCTTCCCATCAGATTGGATTGTACCCTATCTATATGGACAAGGTACAAAACTAGTTTTCTTAACAATTTTTGATGTTTTTTAGGTTAAAGGGAGAGTCGAAAGATGAGAATAAATTTTTGAGACCAAGTAAAACCTAATTTAATTCCTCAATCTCATTTCTTACTTCAAAAAATCACACAAGTACTTTGGTTATCTCTTTCACTTTAGGCAGTCCAAATTGGCATAGTGAATGGAAGGTGATAACCAAGCGAGAAGGTGATAAATCCAATTTGGAGGAATTTTAAGGTATTCCTAATGGATTTAGGGATAGGATGAATCTTTAAAAGTTTAATACCACCCCTTATACTTATTTTTTGTACAAAACTACAGATCACTTCAATGACAAGTGTAAAGAATGAGTGAAATAAGGATGACAGTGATTGCAGGTAGTGAGAACACTTGTCTAAAAGAAGATAAATTATTAGTGACACATGCAATGCATTTTGGATATTTTTTATCTAAGAAACATTTTAGGTTATAATTCATGTGACGGTTTTACCCCAATTGATGATGAAACTTTCAGGAGCCATAACTTTTGCACCGTAGCTCCAATTGACTCACCATTTGAACCATTGGAAAGATAAAAATGAGGAGAACATGGTGAGATGGAATTTATATCTGATAAATGGATTTTAACTCTAAAAACCCCAATGTAATTTCCCCAAATTTCAATTTTAATAGTGCATTCTAAAAATAGTAAGTTTCTAAATATAGTAATTCCTTGAATTTTGTATTGTTGTGAATCATGGAAGTCAAACCACTTGATCTCCCTTGAGATTGGTGACATTACACATCCTCATACTACCTTAAAAATGTGTATAAATTAATATGTAACATAAAATTTAAATTAGACATCTCTTCTCAGAGATAAGCATATGTTTGGATCTACAAATTATGATGAATAAAACATCTCTTCTCAAAGATAGCATTATTGTTATTATGTTGTTCTTATTTATTGAATTATCTTTTAACCAAAGCTTATAAGTTTTGGATCACTTGTTATTAACCCCCATCATATTTTAGATGTGTTAATTGTTCCTAGTCTACTGTGGAGCACTCAAAAGAAGCAAATGATGAAGTCAAATTCTAAATAGGTAGTTGAAGAGTCCTACACTAGATTTGAGGAGTTTTCATGCTTGGAGAGATATTTTTCCAAAGAGACATTTCATGGTCTATTTAATAATTCATTCCTCTATATATGTAACTCTATCTTATCTTGAAACTTGTTCTTGTGACTCTTGAGCTTCATTCTTCTCTCTCCTTTCTCACATCTTATAACTACTAGCCATTTTGGCTCTTGTATACTAATTCCACACCGTGTATGGTGAATCCCTACTAGTTTGATGTTGTACTTTGACTTTTAATAATACATTTAATCTAGTTTTTATTTCAAAAACATCTTGTCTAAGTGTTTGAATTTATGTATGGTGAGGTCTAGTGATAAGTTTCTAACCTTACTTCTCTCTATCCTTTCATGTCTAGTGCAAGAAGTTCTCATTATAATAGGTCATATGGAGTGTAACTAGTGTATTTGTCTTATTTCAAGTGTTAAATTTTCCTTATAGTCTACAATATGACCTTTGGTCGACTTATCTTGAGTAGTCTCATGCATATCACCTCTATATTGAAATAATAATGTTAGAACATCTTAGGAATTTTAAGCTAGTGTTATAGGTCTTGTTTCTTAGGAGTATGATGATCTTGTGGAAATATTCATGGTGTATCATCCCCTTAAAATATTTTATTTCCATGCATCTTTCTCCCCCTTTTCACATAAGTAATCAGTCAGTGTAGGTGATAAGCACTTAAAGGCAAATTTAGGGAGCTAGCCCTTAAACCTAGAGCTTTACCTCTACTATAGGCAACCCACATGCCTAGAGGTATTATAATGTTTCCCAAATCTTAGATTAGGCTTGAAAAACCTCTTATAGGTTGAAATATTTGGTTCCATTAGTTATAGCATGCTTGATGGGACTCTTGTCCTAAAGACAACTTGTCAAGGTGAATGTTGGTCTTGATAACATTAGTTGCATACAGTATGCTACTCAGTATTTGGTGACTCTATTCAAGGTAAAATATGGTTGTAGACAATTGTTTAATCATTTATTTTTGTTCATAGTTCATATTCCTTACTAGGTCATCTTCTAATAGAGTTTTCAATCTTATCAATCCATCTATTCAAATTGAACTTCCTCTTGAAGTTCAACATCCTCAGCATATTCTACCCTTTAAAGAACAAGAGGACTTTGCTAGCCAAAAAGACCAAGAAAGTGAAGAAGAACTTGAATAAAAAAAGGCTATTAAACATGCCTTCCTAGCCTTTAACATTGAAAATCCAATCCATCTTGATGCCTATGATGCCATTCCCCCTAATGCTACAAAAAGTGTTCCTACATTAAATGGTGAAGGCCATGTCACTTCTAGTACACACATTAGGGATATATCAAACTTTTGTAGATTTCACAATGTCACTAAGTTAAAGATTTCCATTAGACGCATTACCATGTCCCTTAGAGGGAAAACATTTGATTGGTATAGGACTTTTCCTCGTGGTTGCATCACAACATGGGATGATTTTGGAGTGTTGCTAACATCAAGGTTTGAGGATAAGAGTGACCACACTTCACTCATCCACCAACTCAATGTGATTAAAAGAGGCCCTAAGGAGATAATTCATTAATTTAATGGGATATTCCAAAGGAATTGGTATAGGTTTCTTCCTCCCATGAGACCACTTGCTAGCTTTGTGTTTCCCACATACTTGAGGGCCATTGGTATGGACATAGTTATCATGCTATAATCCATGGGTTTTTTTACTCTACCTAAAGCATATTACCTTACCATTATAGCTAATAATGGCCCCATACAATTTGAGAAGTTTCCTCCAAAATTATCTATGCCTATACTACCAAATAATTTGGCTATTTCTCCAAGTATTGCCCAAGTTCATAATGTTAATGTTAAGCCAAATATTGCTCCTAAGAAGGTAAATGATGTCATGGATAAATATGGAAGGATTCAGTTTAGCTTGGGCAAGAAAGAACTCAAAAAGGTGTGAATCAAAATCCTTATCCCAATCATAATCAATATGAGCAAGGGAGAGGTCAAGGGTAGCCTAATTTAAATAGGACTACCAATGCATATAATCTTACATTAACATCCAATTTAAGAGATATGATACTGGTGCATAGTAATATAATATAAGAAGAAGAGTGCAAATAAGGTCAACTAATGTATGCCAATGAAGGTAAAGAGCAAGCTTTGGTTTCTCAAAGATGAGTCACTCCTTTAATATTAGTAGAAGATGAAGTCTTAATGTAATTAAGTGAAGGTTGGTAGCCTCAAGGAGTAAATTTTACTAACTTCCTAATTGAAGACACTTTTATGCTTAACAAAGGAAATTTAGTTGAAAAAAATACTAGAGATAAGATGAATTCTCTAGTATATTCTAATGGTGTGCCTACAAGTTCATCTAATCCTCTTACAAGGTAGAAAAGCATGACTACAAGCATGACAGTCCCTGTAACTATTACACCTTATTCAAATCAAAATGTGAGAAGGTCTACTCAAAGTGATTCAATTCTTCAAGATACAAACACTTTCTTTCCTCCAAGAACACAAGAAAATTTAAACACTCCTACTATAAACATTTTAGATTCGTAGAAGAGTGCTAAGGCATCCATTTCCCTTTAGGATGTCCTTCATATACCTAGCTAAAAAGAAATCTTGTAAAAATAGTTATCTACTATCCATGTTAGTCCTCCATCATCAATTGATGGTCATGGCCATGTATCTCTTATTAATTCCCATAATAACATTGTGGAACCATCTACCAAATCTAATAAACCTCCACCTTTCTACCTCACTCTCATTATGGGTGATAAATTAGTTCATAATTGCATAGTTGATAGTTGAGCTAGTACATCAGTGATGCCCAAATTTATAATTGACAAATTGGTCCTAAAGTATGAAACAAATAGTAAGGGAGTTATTCAGTTAGATGGTACACTTACAAATTCAATGGGTTTGATCAAAGGGTTGAATGTTTTCTTGCATGATTTTCCAAGTTTCCCCATCCTTCAAGACATTATAGTTGTTGATTTGCCTGCCCTCTTTGCAATCTGCCTTTCAAGAGATTTCATAGCCAAGATAAGAGGCTACCTTTTAGTTTATTGGCCCTTATTATCCTTTAGGACAAGATATGGAAAAACTTTACCATAATAACTTAGCCACTTACAAGGTTCCACATTGAGCCCTATGTAGAAACAAGCTCCAATTTGAATTGTGTCATCATTGAGAAAGAAGAGTTTGTTCTAGATGATGGTGCTTATTCTAATCTTGAAGGCATATCTAAATTTTTTTTAGATGAGTATGGTGAATATGATTATTAACATGATCCATATACCTATATTTATCAAACTGACCTTGGCACATATATCATCCATGAGGGAGCATAGGAGCAATCTAAGGTAAGTATTGAGCATTCTTTCTCACAAGATGTTGAAGGTAATCAATTGCTTCATGTGTATTATGATGATATTTTGAAGATAATTATAGATCACTATGATGATAACAATGATGAAATTCTACCTACACTTGATGAATCAACCCTTGAAGATGACATTCATGAGGAAGAAGATGACCTATGATAAAGGTTCAATGTCATAAGTCAAGAGTTTGAGCAGCTAGGTGAGACTATTCCTCATTTGAATAAATGTGAATTTTATTATATTTTTGATAATGAACCTAATAATAATATGGTTGAGTGTCATATTGATTAATAAAGAGAAGATCTCACCAAACATGAGAGTGTATGTCTTACTACTATCAAAGAACTTGCAGCTCTTATGGAGACTAGTGAAGGCAAAGTAAACATGTTTGTGCCTAAATAACAATCAAGAGCTCAACATAATGTTGAACCACATCCAAATGTGTTGGAACATGCTTAAGATATACTTTATGATCCCATATATAAAGTACATTATACACAAGAGGAAGGTAAGATTGAGGTAGTTATCATGCTTTCTAATACTTGATTTGAGGAGTGCAAATAAAATATGACAAAGATAAATAAAGTTTAAAAACCAATAAAGGTATTTGGAGGGTATAAAATATCATTCATGAAATCCCAAAGTAATCCATTTGCAGGCATGAGAAGATATAAGGATGGTAAGTCATTTTACCACCTACCTAGTCGAGTGTTTGATGATGAGCATACTTCACATAACAAGTTACTTTCATGGAGTATAAAATATGTAAGAGGAACCATCTTTGACCATGCATGAAGTATGGTAAGATTTTTTTCACCTCAAGAGTGAGGTCTTGTAAATACTAGGTTAGGTGTGTGTCTTTGTTTTAGTTGTGTGTATGTGTTCCATAAGTGTTCTTGTGAACACATGTGTGTCCTTTGGTGTGTCTTGTTTTATGAGTGTTTCCTTGTGTTTTGGTGTGGTTAAAAAGATAATTAAGTGTTAAAATTTTGCATAGGTTACTCCATATCCCAATGGATAGGAATAGGCCACTAGTCTTACCATAACAAGCATACCACCCCTAGGAAATTGCCAAGAATGTTGACTATTTTGACCACAAGTTAAAATAGGTCAACCCTTTATAGAAAAAATGTTGATATAGCGGTATAATATGGTGTAATATGGTGTTTCATGGTCCTATAAATGTCATTTAATGTGCTACTAACCTTGGCCATAGTCAAATATAGTCCTAAGTTATTTCATGTCAATTAAGGTCAGTATTTAGAGTCATTAATGAAGCTTGTATAGTTTTCCTAAGTAAACAAGTGTATCAAGATGCCTTTAGACATCCTATATGTCAAAATCCTATCATATGTGGTAGTATCTAACTAAAAATGTGAAAGTTTCTAATTCAAATCAAGAAAATAGTTAGAAAAGAGGAAGTTTTGGCAGTTGTATGACCTATACAAGTGTTTTGGCACATGTGGAAGGTTATACAATGACTCTTCAACTTATGTTTGTTTAATTTTATGTTTTATCTACTTTTTAATTATTTAAAATGTCTTAAAACCATTTCATTCCTTTATCACTCTTCTTGGCATGCAAAATTGGTCAACAAGTTTTCTCATGGTACAGCGAGTAGGAGAGGAATTGGGTCAAATGCCTCTGAAGGGTGTTAATGAAATTAATATGATTCATATGCATGGTATCATTTTAAATATTATTTATCAATGCTTTATGAACCAATGTTAATAATTTTATTTCTCCTTTATGCATGCTTATCCTCATACCCTATATGTTTCCTCCTTGTTTGAGCTAATTTATACAAACTAGGTATTGTACATAGTCCTTAAGATCATGAACATCCTCTTCACATGATTATTTACATGGTTTTCATGTGTGGGATGAAATAAAAGAGCATAAATGTCTCAAAATTTTAGTTGAGAGACACTATGGAGTCTGTAGATAGTTTCATTAGTTGCAAAAGCTTGCATCTCAGTTTGAACTTCACATAAATGAAAATTCAAGTTGACATGTTGATATTTAATCTTTTACTTTATAGTGATTAGTCCCTCCTTGTTAATATATGGTCCCAAGGTCATATAGTGAGCTATAACATAGTCATGTATGTTATACAGTTAAATTTCCTTCAATATCCACTTATAGGCAGTCATTAGTCTCCTTGCACAGTCATGGTGAACTGGTGAGAGGTTCCTTAAGGTGTTGATAATCAAGTTTAAATCATACAAATGGTTTCAGACTTAGTAAAACAATCAATTCATCATGCACATGGTCTTTTATCATCTTTCACAATCCAATATACCATTAATTTATACCTATAGGTCCCCCACAAGAGACTAATCATGTTGGAATGAAGACATTGAAGCTAGTTTAAAGTCATTTAAGATGAAAAAGATCAATTTTATGACTTTAGGAGGCCTAAGATTGATTATAGGGCCATCCACTATGCATATCTCACCTTCACTACCCTATGTCCTACATATTCACCTACATGTGGCTTATACAGAGTACCAAACAATTAGAATGCAAATGTTTAAACTTGTTTGGACCTTCTTTAAGGTTTTTAAGTGTTGAGGGTGTCATAACAATCAATAGTGAAGCCATTGAGTGGAAAGTAGACTTGAATCATGTCCATAATTGGAAAAAGTGAGTTTAGGGACTTGTTACCTTAAACTCTCTAAAATAAGAATCATGCGTTGATTTTGATCCTTCCATGCTAAGATGTATTGAGGTATACATAATCTTAAGTGTTCCATCATGAATATTAAACATAGGAGTAAGGTCTTGGCCAAAGGGACTGACTATTTAGTCCTAAGAAGTATTGTAGATGAACCCTTCATATTGAACATTTTATCACTATGGATGATAGTGTTATCTATAAAATTTGGAGTCCCAAATGGATTTACAATGATATAATACCTAATGGAGTATAACCATGTAGATAAATACTTTAGAATGGAAATGGTACTTGTGGCTCAAATAACATTAAAAGGAGTTGTCTTATAGAGTCTTAATTCATATTAACACCTTCAAATATTGATGAATATAAGGATACCATATTATAATGTATAAGTTTTATCATTGGTGAGAACCTACAGGCATAACCCCATTGGCTTGAAACAAACCTACAGTCAACACATAGTACATTATTTATAGAGTAGGCCTAAGTTTAGATAGATGTGAGGATTTGGTAGAAGAATGGAGTGTCAGATATGTTTGATAACACATTGAAAATTATAATAACCATATAACTTTATGTTCATCAAATTTTAATAGGGCAAGGAGGTTTCCTATTCCCAAACTATAGTCAATATGCCAATCTTGCACATAGTTAGTGCTATAGAAGTTTGCCTTGGATTTTATGGTATTTTAGGATGCTAGGAATGTGATACACACCTAATATTTTATGCACAGGGTCTTTAGGACCTATTTAATCCCTTCATACTTTCACATTACCTAAGAAAACAAGGGAAGTTCCATTTGTTCTATCTCAAATAGAGGGCACTCCCAGAGAGATAATCCTTGTAAGTTCAGTCAGTAAATGATGAGAAGGTGAGTTAGGAAGTGTTTAAAATTTTCAAGGAGATTTATGTATTTGATTTAAACATGAAAAATCACAAGGGATACATCATATTCATAGAAAAATACTCAGAGATGGTGATGAGTGCATAAACACAGTCAAATCCACTAAACCTAGACTAGGCCTAATGACTAAATGGGGGTATAATACCACTTCTATGGCTAGATAATCCTTGAAAATAATTGGATGACATTAATGAAGAGTTATAAGGTGATTTTAAACCTTTATTTTTTAGAGAGTCTCATGAGAAGGTCATTTCTTGGCTTGAGAACAACTCAGGGTACACAGAATGTAGGGAAGAGCTCAAGAAGGCATCTCTAGAAGCTCATATATGTATGTAAATTTAGAATTGGTAATTTATGTGTTGGGATGTTGAAGAGGGTCATAAAAAAGGTTCTAGTGTAATTTTTCTAATAATTAAATGTTAGACTTTTATGAATAAATGTTAAGGGTCAAAACCACTTAAAACCCTCCAAAACCCTTTCTAATGACCCAATGGAAAATAAAAATAATAAAAGTCATAAAAATGAGTTTTTAATACTTTTAAAGTGAATGGGACTTGTATGATACTCCCCCAATATTCTTCCCATCAGATTGGATTGTGCCTTATCTATACGAACAGGGTACAAAACTAGTTTTCTTAACAGTTTTTTATGCTTTTCAAGTTCAATGGAGAGTTGAAAGATGAGAATCACTTTGGATGACAAATTGGGACCTAATTTAACTTTTCATGATCATTTATTTATTATAAAATCACACAAGTACTTTTGCTAGCTCCTTCACTTTAGGTAGTCCAAACTGGCATAGTGAATGGAAGGTGATCACCAAGTGAGAAGGTGATAACTCTAATTAGGAAGAATTTTAAGGTCTACCAAATGTATTTATGGAAATTAGGACTATTTAAAAGTGAAATATCACACCTTTTATTTATTTTTCTATAAAAATGAATATCACTTCAATGACAAGTGTTAAGAATGAGTGAAAGAAGGATAGCAGTGACTACAGGTAGTGAGAATACTTATCTAGAAGATCAATGATTAGGAACACATACAATGTATTTTGGATATTTTTATTAACCCCCCATCATAATAAAAATGTGTAAATTATTCCTATTATATTTTTGAGTGATCAAAATAAGCAAATGGTGAAGGTAGTTTCCAAACAGGCAGTTGAAGAGTCCTATGCCAAATTTTAGGAGTTTTCATGCTTGTAGAGACATTTGTCCAAAGATAAATTTCATGGTATATTTAATACTTCATTTATATTCATATTTAACTCTTTATCTTATATTTACACTTGTTCTTATGACTATCGAGCTTCATTCTTCTATCTCATTTCTCACAATCTATAAGTACTAGCCATTTTATCTCTTTTATACTAATTCCACACCATGTATGGTGAATCCTTGCTAGTTTGACATTGTAATTTGCATTTGAATAATAAATTAAATATATTATTGAGTTCACAAACATATTTTATAATTATGTGAAGTGATGTATGGTGAGGTCTAGTGATAATCTTATATGTTTGTTTCTCTTTATCCTTTCATGTCTAGTACAAGAAGTTCTCATCTTAACAGGTCATATGGAGTGTAGCTAGTGTGTTTGGCTTCATTAAAGTGTTCAAGTTTCCTTATAATATATAATATAACCTCTATTACACTTACCTTGAGTAGTCTCACATATCACCTCTATATTGAAATACTAATGTTAGAACATCTTAGGACTTTGAAGCTAGTGTTGTAGGTCTTCTTTCTCAGTGTAAGAGTATGATGACCTTGTGGAAATATTAATGGTGTATCACCCCTTAGAATATTTTATTTCCATGAATATTTTTCCTCCCTTTCACACAAGTAATTAGTTAGTGTAGGTGATAAGCACTTAAAATCAAATTTACGGAGTTAGCCTTAAACCTAAAGGTATGCCTCTTCTATAGGCAACCCATAGGCCTAGTGGTATTCCAATGTTGTCCAAATCTTAGAGTAGGCTTTAAAAACCTCCTATAGGGTGAAATATTTTGTGCCAACAATAATTATGTGGTGTTAATGGCTCACACTAATCTAATGTTGAAGAAGAATCCATTCTAAAAAATCACTAAAGAGCAAGAGAATACAAAAAGGGTGCACAAATTAGTACCGTGACAACCCACAAAATATTTTGTATTAACCCCCCCCCCCCCCCAAAAAAAAAATGGCACTTTATATTTTAGTTAATTTTACAAAATAAATGACACCAATAGATTAGATATTAAAAAAACATACACTTTTGAAAAAAAAACACTTGATTTTGAGTTATCGATCAAAATATGTAGTTTTAAAAAGTTTTCCCATCATAAATGGGTCAAAAATAAAAATTTAAACCAAAAAATATTTAAATTCTTGGAAAAAAAATTCCTAAAGAGATTTACAAAACATTATAAGGGCTGAAGTTAATCCCTCACTAGTAGGAATCAAAAAAAATTCTCCCTCCACGTGACCACACTATATGACCAAGGGTTTAAGTGTAAGGATGAGTGATAGAGGCTTTGTTTAGTTGAATTCACTCTAAAAAGGAAATAAGAATGCACAAAAATGACATAGTGTGGTCTAATGTGTGCCCCTAGCCAAAAATCAACCTCAATTGTCTTGATTGCATGTGATAAGGGACCTATTCAACAAATTCAACCCAAAAAGCAAACATGAACAAATAAATATGACACATTATGGACTAATGTGTTATCATATCCCTAAACAAACCTTTGTTATCTTGATTGCATGTGATAGGGGCCTGATTTAGTACTCTAAAATAGAAACATGAACACAAAAAAGTTATTGTGGTTTAATATGTACCCTATTAAATTTAATTTTGACAGGCTAATAACTCCTAAAAATGTTATCAACCAATCTAGAAGGCTCCAAAACTCAAAAAATAACTATATGTTTTTCCAAAATGGACACTAGTTATAAAATTTACATCTTAAAAGGCTTAGGTTCAATACTGAAATCCTTAAAATGACTAAGTACTGAATATATTGGATTTTAAAAAACTATCTTATACACCGTAACTTGAAAAGTTGTGAGACTAATTCCAGCATATGTAGAATGACCCTAATGTATTATATTTACTAAAATAAATTTAAAAGTATAAGAATATAAATGTTAAATACTATTTATTATAGTAAATACATATCTTGTATTTCACTTATTCAAATTACACTACTTAGAAGCCTTGTAAAATGTAAAACAAGAATAGTGCATATGCATTTTACATTTGGAAATTTGAACCTAAAGCCTAGACCTACACACACATAGACAATAAAATATATGTTTTAGACTAAAAATAGAAAAATCCAAATTCAGACATGATTAAAATTATGATTTGCATTAGGAGATTTCATGAAAATATGATTATGACGTCAAGCACACTCTCCTCTTTCTAAATATATAATTATTTTAATGTTTTGATTGCTTTAGGGTTTTTATCTATATTTATTTCTAAGCATGTATTTTTATGTCTCTATATGCCACAACTATATATGTCTATCTTTGTTTTTGCATATTTCATTTCATTCATCCAAATATATAGTGTTGTAAATAGTGCCTAGTTTTTTACACATTTTTTTGGGGTGGTTAGGGAGGGGGGTGAAGCAGTTGGCTACCCATTATTTGTCATTTTTAGGATATAAAAATTATAAATAATTAGTTATACTAAAAATGATAAATAATTGGTGTGTGTGTGTGTGTGTGTGTGTGTGTGTGTGTGTGTGTGTGTGTGTGTGTGTGTGTGTGTGTGTGTGTGTGTGTGTGTGTGTGTGTGTGTGTGTGTGTGTGTGTTGGGTTGGGTGGGGGGGGTGGGGGGGCACGTGTGCATGGGGTGGGGGGGTTGGGGGGTTGGGGGTGAGGGAAGGGGGGCGGTGATGGAGGCGGTGGTGGGGAAGGGAGGGGCAGGGGGAGGGAAGGGAAGGGGGAAGGAGTGCATGATAGACTACCCATTATTTATCATTTTTAGGGTCTATTTACTTGTGTGTGAGTGTGTGTTTGTATAAAAAGCCTCTGAAAATTGATAAATAATGGGTAGTTCAATATGCACTCCTCCCCTTCCCTCCATCCCTCCCATAGATATATTTCTTTAAGGTATGTTATCATTATATATGTGTGTGTATGTATGTATGTATGTATGTATGTATGTATGTATGTATGTATGTATGTATGTATGTATGTATGTATTTGTATGTATACATATAAATATATATAGATAGATAAACAAACCATAAAAATGATAAATAACGGGTAGTAGATTGTGCATTCCTCCCCTCCCTCTGGAGACTACAAACTAGGCTTAATTTTATATACATTAAAAAAAACCAATTTATAATTTTATTAGAGATAGTTAGCGGAGGTACACAACCAACTATCTACTATATTTTCATAAAAAAAAAGATTACCTTTTTGACATTTGAGTAGTTTGACGCACTTATACTTCACCATCTAAAAAAAATAGTAGTTTAGAAACTACTCAAAATGCTACAATTAATATTATTATATCATCTTCATATTTTGAGTGCAAACATTTCAAATAGTTAGTGTAAGTTCAAGTTCTCATTTTTCAAGAAAAAAATGTCCACTTAAGACCCCCTTTTGGCCCCCCAATTCCATGCACTTACCTACAAAGGCAAATCAAAGGTAAAATCTGCACATACTCCCTTCAAAGTTGAAACCAAGGTTGAGATTAAGTCATTTGAAGGACAAATACATGTTGAATTACTAGACAAATGGTTGAAGAAAATGGAAGTACATATCAGTATTCATAAGGTTATTGAGTCTAATTTTTTTTGTATACCTCAAAATGGAAGGTCATGCTTTGATTTGGTGGGAAATTTATCTAGCATCTTTTGTAAATAAGAAGAACCCATTGGTAACTACCTAGGATGAATTCAAAGAATTATTGGATAGAATTATTTATCCTGTTGGGAATAAAACTAGCCAAAAAAATAATTATTTTTATTTTAGTCAAGGAGGTGGTCAAAGTGTGTAGAGCTCTGCCACAAAATTCGATAGATAAGCTATTCTAATGAGCTTAGACTTGGAGGATAAAGAGAACTTGACCAAATACTTGGGAGACTTCCATGCATGCCTAAGGAGATGGGTCATCTCAAGTAAACCAAAATACCTTGATGAAGTGTGCATGTAAGCATACAACATTGAGTAAAATAAAAGGTAAGGAGAGAGGGAGCCTTCAAATAAAGATTAGGCAATAATTCAATTCAAGAAAGAGCAAAATCAGACTTACAAAGCTGTAAATAAGGGTATGTGGAAAGGTAATAAAAATGCACAAATTTACCTAGTTGTAAATATCTAAAGAATCATTGTAACCATTATGTTATATATGGACAAATTGACACTAAATATTGGAATTTGTAACCAAAAATAATCCAAATAATTATCCCAAATAGGACTCTAAGAGGTTCATGACATCTTTGAAAGAGCAATTAGAAGTGGAGATAGAGGATAATTCTAATGTTGATGAAGAGTTAGGCTGCACCACTCCTAATACAATTAATAAGGGACATGAGAGAGAATAGATGAGTAATATTTTCCAAATAAATATTCATATCAAGAAAACCAAGGTGAACACACTTGTTGATATTGGGTCTCAATCTAATTTGATTTTAGATGAAGTTGTCAAGAATCTTGGTTTGAAAACATATGATTATCCTCATTCATATCCTTTGGGTTGGGTAAATAAGGGTGTAGATATTCATATAACTAATAAATATAAATTAAAATTTGGTATCAAACCATAATATATTAGTGAGATAGAATAAAATTTGATTCCTTGTGATACATTTGATGTGGTATTTGGAAGTCCTTACTTGTATCTTAGAGATGTTATCTTCATGAGGAGGGTCAATAGATACCGATGGGTCAAGGATGTGATAAAATATATCATAAAAGAACATTAAAGCAATCCCAAGCTTGTCTTGATAGTAAAAAAACTTCTTAAATAAATAACTTGACTTGTAATATTATCATTTTTGAGCAGTTGTGAAAATTGTAACAATTTTTATGGTCCTTTAAACCACTAGATTTTGTGGAGGTAATTCAAATAATTTCAATTTGTTTTTGTTATAGAATTAATTTTCACCCTTGGAGAGGGTTCTTCAGGCTCTCTCAAAGTAAGATACAAAATGGGAACAACCCCAAGTTGTGGGTGTCCTATTGTGGGGTTGAACCTCTAGGTTATGGGCTAGTTCCCTAGGTGTACTAGTTAAGCTCTTAGTAAGCTGATTTTATGTCTTGGGAAAGGGTTTATAAGGGGGAAAGGAAGAACTAAAAACATAAATAAAAGGTGATACACCATATAATGATACTCTAACTACACTAAAACACACAATTGAAACCAAAAGACCTACCACTCATACAAGCCTAACACTAGTTGAGTTTGCATAAGTAATTCTTCAAAAGGCTTGTAGAAATGGGCTAGAATATGAAGGAATGGACTCATTCACATCATACATCATACCTATGACTGATAAACATGAATAAAGACCTAAAAAATCAAAGCTATCATACATAAAGGTGAAGGGAGAGGACAACAATCAAGGGGAGAACTCCCTCCACATGATCCTCATCAAACAAACCATATTACACACAAATGCAAGCATAGTAGAAGGTAATCAATCTTATTCACTTCAATAGGTTTTCTCATTACAAACTTTTGTAGATTTTCCCCGTAACAAAGCATGAACCATGCCTCTCAACAAGAAAATGAGAGGTCTTAAATAGGAAAAGAGAGAATAAGAGGGGTAGAAGGGTTTTGAAAAGACTTGAAACCAATTACAAGTGTTCACACTACTTATCCCAACATATGATGAGAGATGGGGTTCCTCTTTCCATGATTTATCTCCTCAATTTGTCTTTCACTTGCACCTTTTTACTTTAAAAAGGATTAAAAAGGCTTAAGTTTACACATTAGAGCACTTTATGTTCTAATTTCAACTTGACTTAATGATGTCATTCTCCACTCACCTATATAAAATGTCTTTAATCTTCTAGAAGATCCATCTAATGCTCAATTTTCCCAATAATATTTCTCCAACTCCTCTCAACTCTCCCCACTTGTATCCCACACCATAATTGACCATTAGGATCTTTTAAAAGCTACCCTTGACCACTAGTGGTTAGTGAAGATAGCATTTTTTTCTTGGGAGACCATAAAGTGAAACGAGTCTAGTTTCATGTTGACATGGATCCATTTTCTTCCTTTGGACACCATTAGACATGCAAACATTTCCTTTAACCTACACTTTCACCATTGGAGCCTGTACCACCATGAGATCCTTCACCCTAAAGCTTGTCTATGAGCTAGAGGCTTGTTGGAGTCTCTAAAGACTTGAATATGGATTTTGAGGAGGTCTTCTTATCTCTTTGGTTCATTCTATGGCCACTAATATACTTGTAACTTTTTTCAAGGCTCCATTAATGGAGGCCAAACCTGCAATTTTTTCTTTAGAGGCCTAAAATTCAATTTTTTGAGTGCTAACAGGCCATAATGGATTGAAGGAGCTCATATAAGACAATTTTATGACACTTTATTGGTAGGATAAGCTCTTTCAAACCATTTAAACATCTCCTTTGGAACACCTTCGAAAAGCTTGTAAAAATAGCCAAAAAGAGCCTCAAAAGAGCCCATAGGAACCAAATTCTCTCTCCAAATAGACCCAAAAAATGATTAAAGGAGATATTTCATTATTTTATATTTCTTAAATTTTAAATTAGGGCATAATATTTCATTTGAAGAAGCTTCGAGCCAATCAATCCACTACAAAGGGTTTGGAAGGGTTTTAAGCACTTTTTAGTCTTGATGATTGTTCATAAATAACATGACCTATTTATCTCTCATAATGCATGTAATTAGTATTAAAGGACCATATACACCTATTCTCATGAGCTAATACCCTTATGCAAACCTTGGAGCACATGACAAGCATCTGAAGGTACCCCTCGAGCTCCCTAAGAAGGCCTAGTCAAGAAGGCTAGTTTTAGTGAAAAATGAGTCAAGGAGGTAAATTTGAGTCCTAATTTTTTTTTTAAACCTTGGAATAAATTTTATATGATTTATAAGTTCATATCCATGACCTGTACCTTTCCTTGAAGTGAAAAACCTCTGATCACCCCTTAGCTGCCCACTAGCCCTCTTTATCTTGTAATGGTTTTAGACCTCCTCTATGAGCCTTGGGGATTGAAAATCACTTATAAATACTTATTAATCTTTATGTGGGTCATAACATTACATAAATACTAATCTCAGCCTCTGAGACCCTTAGGAGCTTCCTAAAATAACTTGAGAAGTTCCGCCACCTTCTAGGCCTAGTAGGTCTAAGTGTGTCTTAATGCTAAATTGGACTAAACTGAGCCTCTCTTAGCCTAATAAACATGTTGGAATCATGATAATGGATCTTATGGGTACCTTAAGAACCTTTCATCCCATAAATTTCCCATTTTACCCTTACAACCTTCACTTTTAGACCTAGTTTTGAGCATGGACTCCATTAATGGAGATATGACAACTTGGTTTTCCTCTCTCTCAATCTCTCTCTATCAATATTGGACCATAACATGTAAATTGTGAGGTATATTAAATATTTTAAGCATACCAACATGTTTTTATATGAATCATGCACTTGAAACATCCATTTTCTTCTTGAAGCTCCATACTAGCTCTCTCATGCTTATGAGAAATAAGAAAACTAGGAAGCGAGATAGGCCATATCTTGAGATATATGGGGTCTCAAGACCTAATTAATTGTTAATTGATACATATAATAACTCTTAAAAAATTTCAAAGAATTTTTTTCATCATTAAATCAAATAATACCTCTGAAAACACCAATTTAGGCTTGATGCACACCCTAGCTCCATGTTCTCCTCAACAAATAGGCATAGGACTGTGTAAAACCAGCAGGTACTTTCACTCATTATTTGACAAAACCAATATTATAAATAGATAAAAATACTCATTATCACCAATTTTACCAAATTTCATAACTTTATTGTACCTATAGATGCCCCAAAATGTATTTTTCCACTCCCGAGCACACTAAAAATTTGTGAACTACAACACATAAGGATAAAGAAAAAGGTGTATCTTAACATTTATGAGGTATAAATACCTAATTAATTTTTTTTTAACCTTTAAATACCCATATAACTACTCAAATAATTATAGTTTACCATTTAACCCTTTAAGTTACTCAAAATGCCTTTTCTAACTGTCTACATTTGCATGCCAAAACCTTGAATTAGGCCAACTTGCACTTTTACACTTTTTTCATCTAAAATTTTATGTAATAAGCTCTATAAATGTAAAAAATTCATCATAATATCTCACACCACCTTTTTTGTATAAAAAAATCTCAAAAAATGTGAAAGTTCTCTCAAAACCAAGCTTTGAGGGTTTAAGAAGGGTTTAAAACTGATTTTGGATTTGATGACAGTTGTTGAGTTATAAGGATGAACTAAGGAAAATGAGAGAGGTTTATGGATATAACTCATTCCAAAAACTATACTCCAAACTTCAATTCCTAAATCTTTATAAAAGTACTATTTTTACCCCCTTCTCTTATGGTAGTCTAGGTCTCTCTTAGCTCTTTAGGCCTAAAAAACTTAAAAATGGCTTTTTTGTCTTTTACATGTATTAAAAATCTTAGGAAACATTTGGTTCACCTTGGGGAATCTACTATGATGTTCCATGATGAATTTTATACCTTTAAACCTTGTTCTCATATGCAAACCTTGAAGTATCTATGGCACTAAGCCTGAGAAAATACATGGTTTAGGGGGTCAAGACACAAAATTTCTTCCTTGAGGGCTCAATGGAGTCTCTAATGTCATTATCTCATGATATTAATCATTATTAACCATCCAAATAACCATTTATCTACCCATTGGTTTCCATTTGATCTGACACAAATGTTTTGTTGAGTTTCTTAAGCCTAAAGAGAGCAAAAAAAACTTGTTTTAGACCTTAAGGAATGGTCTTTGAGTCTTCTGATCCTTCAAAACCTCTCATTGTCTAATTGCATTGTAAAAATCATAAACCAACCATATTTTCTTTTGTTTTACCTTCACCTTAGTCTTCTTGGCCTCTAAGCTTTCCAATGAGTGTTTTAGCACCCTAACTCCAAATTGATGATCTTATTCTAATGGTTTAGGAGGGTAAATGCCTTAAGAGTCAAATTTTGAAGTTTGGGGTCTTGAAATTTGGTATAATGAGGATAGAAATGGTTAAAAATCTTGGTGACTCTATGGGGTTGGCTAGCCTACTAGCCAAAATACTTGTGCCTCGTATATCCATTAGGTAAGGGAGTCTCTCAACCTATCCAACCAATTGATTTACACTGATTCCATCTTCTGAAACACCTCTAAAATTTGATAATAACCTACTACCTCTAAAGCACACAATAAAGGAAACCAACTGTATAAACAAACTATTTCAAAGGCACTTAGAGAAAGCAAACACACCAACTACTATATATAACTAACCTAAAAATTTACCCTCCTCGATCAAAAGAAAAGGTTCTTGGATCACCCCCTTCATGAAGAGGAATATGATGAAAGACACTCTGCTTGTGAAACACTATGCTTGTTGAATCATGCCTCTCATTATGCTCAATTGGAACAAACATGTCCCTAATGTAGAAGTACTCTTGAGATGACTCTTCAATGTGAACAATGTCTTGAGAGAAGGTCTCAATTTGATTTGGGAGAGTGATTGCTATCTCTCCACTTGGTGTCTCTTTGAATCTAAGAGAGCATTATAACATATTTATGACTGCAACCTTATCCCTTAAGATCTCATTATGCTCATACTTTATCTTGGTAGCCATTTTATCAATTTCTTATCTTGGGAGTGAAGGTCGAGTGTCCAAGTTTACACAAAAGGACTCTAGATCATCCCAAAAAGTAGCTTCCTCTTAGTCACTTGAGACAATGTCAACTTTAACACCATTATTGATCTATTCACCTTGAAATAAGCCACATGGAATCTCACCAACCCATTTAAGGTTCAAAATGTCATATTCTTGTGGTTCTAGATTTGACCACTCTCTTTCATTCTTGAAGAGATCAATACTACCTTCAATAAATAATTCATCTCGAGACTAGTCAACTTCTATAACCTAATTTTCAAGTTCATTTTCATGCTCTAAAGGATGTTAGGTTGTGGAGCTAAAAGCTTCACTGATGCAAACATGGAGAAGGCCATTGGAGGAGTTGCTGGAGTGTCACAGACACCGGCATCGGTCAGGCCAACCGACGTCGGCAGGTAGGAGACAGGAAGCAACCGGCGTCGGTCAGAGATCGGCCGACGTTGGCGACCCCCAGGTGGATAGGGACCGACGTCGGTTGCCTGTGTGGTTCGACTGTGAGTATATTACAGGCAATTAGTTGATGAACCAAGTGTTTGCATGCTTAGTGCTAATTATAGACTGAGAGCTGCGGATCTAATTATTGTACTAGGTGTCTAATTATTGTTTGAATGAGATCTTTATAATAGACTCATGGTTGTATTTTAAAAGTGTAGCTAGAGAGTAAGAGAGCATTATTATAAGCTCCTTCTGTGTGTGAGGTAGAGCAATGGTGTGTTCCTCCTAGTGCCACAGTACCAAGGTGGGTGTTGGATTGGAGAATCAGTAGGGTTCTTCAGGAGTGTATGATCTTGGTCATCAGGTGAGCATGGCTTCTATAGGAGATCTACATGGTAAGTAAGATCATTGATATGTAGGTGTATGTGTGTGCAAGGTCAAGGTTCACAGGGGTGTAGAACCAGCTTGATCTGTAGGTTGAAGATCAGATAGGACAACAACACAACAAGGAGCAGTATTAGGAGAGATCTACTTGGAGTACAGGTGTGTGCTCAGGGCAAAGAGGAAGGCAAGAAAGATCCTTCCATAAGTAAGGTCTATTGAGGTGTAGGTTGATGCAGGTTCAAGGGAGATCTACTTGGAGTACGTTTGAGTACTTGTGGAGTGTGTGGAGCACTTGTGGAGTGCATGGAGCACAGGTATAAGGTGAACACCAACTCAGTGTGTGAGTTGGGTGTTGGGACCTAAGAGAGAGAGCTTTGTGGAGAGAAGTATTGTTCACTTGAGGTGTGGGAAGCCTCTGAAGAGGTGGTGGAGAAAAAGTGGCATCTTCTTTATTGTATTCTTTTCTGCAAGAGTTTTAATACAAGTTGTGTATTGTCTCTCATATCTTGTGTTATTTTTGGATTCTAGTTACTTGTTGATTCTGGTTATTTCCGCATATTAAGTTGCTTGGTATTTGGTAATCAATTGTGTGCTTCTGGTGTTTCATATCCCCAACACGTGGTATCAGAGCTAGGTTGGGTTGACTAACAAGTGGTATCAGAGCTAAGGTTGCAGGAAGCGGTTTTGTGTTTGGTTACAGGTCACTCTCAGGGGTTTCTGATTGAGTGGGAGTAGAGCAATGGCAGATCAAAGTAAGCTAAGGATGGAGGAGTTGAAAAGCACAGATGATCACCTACGGTTTGATGGAAAGAAAGAGCAGGTAAAAGAAAAGTGTTGGTTTGTGGAAGATCAACATGAAAGAACTGAAGATGCAGATGTTGCAGGGGATGTGGCATAGGATGCTCTGGGAGGTTTCTTGGATAAAGTTGAATCTTGGATAACAGATTCGGTTGCCTCTTTCCATGCAGCTCTAGGGAGAGGCGCTGGTGAGCCTTGCCAAAGAATTGGCAAAGGGGAAGTGAAGCTGAAATTGCAGGCGGCCAACACATGGGTGTTGAAGGAGGTCATGCAGGTCCCAAGTTTGGAGATGTGGCTAATTTCTTCAGAAGAGTTGGGTGATGAGAGATGCATGAGAACTCTCACAGTGGATGCACTTGAATTAGCTGGTGGTAAGAAAATAGGTACTCTTTATCTACTTATTTATATTACTGATTCTTCTTTTATTGCAGAGACGTGGCTTCGTAGGCTTGGTCACATGAGCAGGAAGGAGATGCATGTTCTTAAGCGGAAGACAGATATATTTGACAGGCTTAAGAATTGGAAAGCCTTGGTGTTCTTGGAGGAGATGGCAGACAGAGACCAGTGGATGGGGCTGGATACTTCTGAGCAGGGCAGTTTGGACATGGGGATTGATTCAAAAGAGCTCACGGGTAAAAAGTCATCACTCACAGGAAACACAGGTACCGGCATCGATAGGAAAACTGACATCGGTAGTAGGTAAGACCGACGTCGGCAGTAGGAGGACACCGACGTTGGTAGGTTGGTAGTCAGGATAGGCACAGGAACTGACGTCGATCAGATGCAGACTGTGGGGTGGCCGAGGTCGGTCACTATAACAAATTTTGGGTGGATAGCAAGCTGTCAAAGAGTCTTAAACACCCATATGGAGGACTGAAGACGTAAGTAGGCCTCCAATTCATTGTTCCTCTTCTTTATACTAGTTGCTGACTGTAGAGCAGGAAGGATCTAGGAAACAGTGGGAGCATGGCATGGAGAGATTGCAGAACTAGACAGGAGATTTGGTAGGGTTGCCAGTCGATATGTTAGCACTACTAGATGAATGGATTCCTTAGTTGAAGAATAGAGAGAATGGACATGTGAGACCGAAGGCTAGGCATGTGGTCTTGAGGAGCTGCAGGACAGTGGTACAGGTTTTGACAGGTGGAGGACGAAGCATGGCTTTAGTCAATGTCAGGTTAACTACTGTGGTTTGACTTACCAGGGGGATGATGATTGCAACATCATTCTGTTGTTGTATGTGGATAGTATGCTAGCTAGCAGGGGTGTACATACAAGGTTTTACTGAGCTAAGGGTAAGATTAGTTCAGTGGTTTGCTATGAAGAATTTGGAGCAGCGAAATTTTTCGGCATGGGAGACATGGGAGATCATAGGGTGATTTTGTTTCCAGTAGGAGCTGATGTGAATCAGGTGTTGGTGAGATGCAGGATGCAAAATCAGAGCACACCAAGGGCTGGATAGTTTTAGTGTCCGAAATCACATGAGGTCTAGTATAGACCTGAGTTTTCCCAAGCAGTGGGAGCTGTCAGAGAGTTAAGAGCCAATTTAGAGAAGTGGATTCTCAGGTATTTGAGAGAGACCAGTAGCAGGGATTCATGCTATTCAGGGTCAGGACTTCACTACATGAGATTATAGGATCGGATGCGGCAGGGTACTCGGATGACAGGAGGTACACCACAGGTTGTGTGGTGGGTTGTCTTCAGGATTGAGCTTGAAGAGGAATACAGACCAAGAAATAGATTAGATAGGGTACAGGTATAGGTACAGTGCAACTATTTATCTCCAAGTGGGAGATTGTTAGGTTGTGGAGCTAAAAGCTTCACTGATGCAGACATGGAGAAGGCCATTAGAGGAGTTGCTGGAGTGTCACAGACACTGACGTCGATCAGGCCAACTGACGTCGACAGGTAGGAGACAAGAAGCAACCGGCATTGGTCAGAGATCGGCCGACATCGGTGACCCTCAGGCGAACAGGGACCGACGTCGGTCGCTTGTGTGGTTCGACTGCGAGTATATTACGGGCAGTTAGTTGACGAACCAAGTGTTTGCATGCTTAGTGCTAATTATAGACTGAGAGCTATGGATCTAATTATTGTACTAGGTGTCTAATTATTGTTTGAATGAGATCTATATAATAGACTCATGGTTGTATTGTAAAAGTGTAGCTAGAGAGTAAGAGAGCATTATTATAAGCTCCTTCTGTGTGTGAGGTAGAGCAATGGTGTGTTCCTCCTAGTGCCACAGTACCAAGGTGGGTGCTGGATTGGAGAATCAGCAGGGTTCTTCAGGAGTGTATGATCTTGGTCATCAGGTGAGCATGGCTTATATAAGAGATCTACATGGTAAGTAAGATCATTGATATGTAGGTGTATGTGTGTGCAAGGTCAAGGTTCAAAGGTGTGCAGAACCAGCTTGATCTGTAGGTTGAAGATCAGATAGGACAACAACACAACAGGGAGCAGTATCAGGAGAGATCTACTTGGAGTACAGGTGTGTACTCAAGGCAAAGAGGAAGGCAAGGAAGATCCTTCCATAAGTAAGGTCTATTGAGGTGCAGGTTGATGCAGGTTCAGTGGAGATCTACTTGGAGTACGTTTGAGTACTTGTGGAGTGCGTGGAGCACTTGTGGAGTGCGTGGAGCACAGGTATAAGGTGAACACCAACTCAGTGTGTGAGTTGGGTGTTGGGACCTAAGAGAGAGAGCTTTGTGGAGAGAAGTATTGTTCACTTGAGGTGTGGGAAGCCTCTGAAGAGGTGGTGGAGAAGAAGTGGCATCTTCTTTATTGTATCCTTTTTTGCAAGAGTTTTAATACAAGTTGTGTATTGTCTCTCATATCTTGTGTTATTTCTAGATTCTAGTTACTTGTTGATTCTGGTTATTTCCACATATTAAGTTGCTTGGTATTTGGTAATCAATTGTGTGCTTCCGGTGTTTCATATCCCCAACACGTGGTATCAGAGCCAGGTTGGGTTGACTAACAAAGGAGTTATAGTCTAGTTTACAACCTCTACTTGGTCCATGAATTCATGGTATAACTATTAGCATACCTCATTTTGATCCTCTTGTTCCTCTTGATCAACACTAGCATCAGGTCTGATTTTAAGCTCCAAAGCATAGTAACTTGACTTGTCTTCTTCACCCACCTCACTTAGGAGGTCATATTTCTCTTTAAATGAGGCTATAATATCTTTATAGTCTTCTTCATGGCCACTAATTGAAAACTAATCAACTTTACCTTCCATATATAATGTGAGTTCACTTGACAAAGTGAAAACTAGCTCATCTTACCTATCTAGCTCTAAACTTGATTTTTTCTTGCTTTAATGAAGTAGGTTGCCTATCAAGATTTATTCCTCATATACACTTACCTTATCTTCTCAAGACTCACTCGAGACTACAGGATCTTCCTCTATCATTTATAAAATAGGTTCTTTCTCCAAGAGGGAGATGGTGGGAGGGTGAAGAAGTTCACTTTGCTTGTAGCTTAAGAGAGTGTCCTTCCAACTAGGTACCTTGAGTGGTCCCTTTGGTGGCTATTGAGTGAGGGAGAAAGAGTCTTGTAACTCTTATAGGGCAAGCTCATTAAGTTGAGCTATGGTTTCTTGATTCACTTTTTGAACAATGAACTCCTCCTCCTCCAAGATTGGTTCTTGGAACATTTCAACTAGCACCTCTTATTTCTTCTCAATGCTCTCCTTGATTGATTTCCATGAGGGGAATGTATAGGTTAAAACCACCTTATCTTCTTCTTGAATGGGTATAGGAGAGATTGGTTCCACAAGAGAGGGCATGACATAGTTAGGTCCAAGGTGTAGGGGGTATCCAAGTCGAGATGGTTTCAAAATCTTGAGTGGGAATGGGCGTAGGGGTAGTAGAGGTCAAATTAATTGGTTTAGGTTTGACATACTCATCCTCTCAATGAGTGAGCATCTCCTCTATCAAGAATATCCATACCTTTACTTGGTTATTCTCAAAGTCTGGATAATATCCCTCCTTAATGGCTTCCCACACACTCCAAAACTCTTGCAAGAAGTCCTTTGTCCTATTCATAGCATGGATAGGGAACCTTTTTCCAAGGGATACCTCTGTATTTACCTTCATGATTGATCTCTCATGGTCTAGAATGATTTTCTTGACTCTTGATAAAGATGAGCTTTGACAAGGTTGACTAGTGTTAGAGGTACATTTACTGAGAGGGGGGGTGAATCAGTGAGCCCAGATATTTCTTTCAATTGCATTCCTTTAAATTACTAACCAATCAACATATATTAACTTGATAAAGAAGCATAAACAAGAGAGCTCATTCATTCAATACATACACAAGATTAAACACATAATGCATAGTTCATATGGGAAACCCTAATGGGGAATAAAACCCATTCTCAAGCCTACAACATAAATGGACTACTATCCTATAATAAATTACAAACAAGACACTGATCAACTCCTTTAGACTAGAAAACCTTGATCATATCCTCCTGACCAAAGGTATTTAGTGAAACACCTATTTCATAAGAAGTAACTGCCCCTAAGGAAGACCAAGTCCTTTAGACCCTCCTTTGAACACTTCCACCTTAGAAATGATGTCTTAAACACCTAATGATGAATCTCTATTTATTTGACCCCTGTACAAACTCTCTTTATCTCAAACAGGCCTCTCACATAGGCATGTCATAATCTTTTTCCCTCTTCACTCAAACTGTTCTCATATACACACTCAAACCTCTTCACATATCATCAAATTTCAAAATCACTATCTTGACATTAGAAACATGACATACATGTCATACACATAGTCAACAAATTATTCTACTCATTAACTCAACCAACAAGCACATTACCTATCCTTCACTTCATAACTCACACATCCACCTTACAAAAGTCTCTAAAATCTCACATCAAATTCTAGAAACTAACACATTTGGTTTCACTATATATAGAGCATCCATGAATTAACAAGACCACAATATTTCCTTGTCAACCATAATACATGCCTTCACCCTTAAGGCATCTCACATGGGTCACACTTAAGCATAATATATTTTCAAATAGGCCTAAGTCACTTTTAGGTCCTATGGAGACCCATTCAACTCTTTGACACTTCTCTAAGCAAACTAAGAACATAGGAACACTTTTTTAACTCATGAATCCATGACACATGATCTATAGGTCCTCCTTAAGTGTCCAGATCCATCACATCACCCTTTTGCTTAAGCACAAAATGCTTAAATAATATTTTGTACACACAATTACCATGAATGAATACACAATCAACTTATAAACCCTTGTTCATAATATATACAATTGGTCAATCCTTCATAATGCACACAGAGCATCCTTATAGAGTCTATAACACTACCCAATAGCCAATTCACCATGAAACATCAAAACAACATCTACATAAGCTCAAAAATATTTCTCAGGTCACTTGTAGAATATGCACAAAAACATAGCCAACTTTGGATCTCAATATTTTTGTCTATACACACTTCTATATCTTCAAATAAGGTTTATTAGATGTGCCATGGAGTCCTCTTCATCTTTATTTTTTAAAACATGAGCAAATTCATCATGGATCAAAAGTTATATCTAAAATACACAGACTAGTTTTTTCCTTTGTTAAAATTCAAATATTTAAATGTCAATGGTCATAATTTAAAATTTGAACACTAAGCTTGTATATCGTGTCCTCGTTACTTAGATAAAATATGCACTCTCAATCTTATCTGAACTTTAATGCATAGGCACCAATGCTCAAATGTTAAACCTCAGTCACTTTGACATCATCTCATGCAATCTTATAATGTTGACTCCACATGTTCCATTGATCTCTTCGAGATTGTCCTCACTTTAGCAATGCTAAATAATTATCACTTTAACCTTTTGACTTTAATACAACCATTGATCTCTATCTGTATGATCTCTTGCTCTATGTTGATCCTTGGAAGAAGCTCAATCTTTATCTTTGTTCAACATTAAACATCATGCACCTATCCTCATCTCATTACTTCCTAACTTATTAGAGCAAATGTGTTCCATCGATCTTGCTCAAACTTTAACATATGCAAATTTTACTATGGGAACTTTACTTATCTTCTTGGAAGGCCAACTTTGTACAGTCATATCTTTTGTTGTGCTTGGATGCATGATCTGTAATTTGGACCATATGATCTCCCCACATAGGAAAATCCATATATATAACAAATTAATTCTGGAACCCACACATGTGAAATATATAATGACATTAAAATACCTTACCTTAAAATCTTCTATCATAGAGCCAACTATGTCAAAAACTACTTAGGAGGCCAACTTTGCACTTGCATAACTTTTGTTTCACTTCAGTGCATGACCTAAAATTGAGTGTAAATAAATTAGGCTCAAAAATGAATAAACCCATATGATCACCTTATCCTAAAACATATACACATGTAAGATATAACTTCATCAATATGCTTACTCAACTCTTCTTGCCATATTGTAAATTTGGCTAAGTATGGGAAAACACTATCAAAAAGCCTGGGATCCCAACTTTGTACCCACATATCTTTGACTATGCTTAGGTGCATGACCTAGGATTTAGTGCATAAAAACTAGGGACTAATTTTATCACAACCATATGACCAACTCCCCTTGACTCATCCATATATGGTAATGGTGATGTCATCAAACTGCCTACTCAGATTTTTTGCCACTAGACCTAAACTATCTAGATGAAAACTATGGACTATCAGATGAATACCACTTATGTACATAAGCTATCAAAGCATATATAATATCATATGGACCTATTTCACATTATCTGATCACCATAATCATCCTTGAACATCTCTAATCACACCAAAACTGAATATCAACCAAGTCAATATAAAGCACACTAGAATAAACACATTGCACACTTTGTCATTGTTGATATCAAAGAACTTTATCCACTTACTAGGACACCTTCATGAAATCATCATGACATCACTAAAAACTCTTCAATAATCTCCCCCTTTATCATTGATATCAAAAAACATCATAAATAGTAATATATAGTTCACCTTCTCTCTCGCTTTAAGTGTTCCCACAACAGGAGATTTATCCCCCTTTGACACAATGACAAAGTGGACACCAACTAATTTTGAGGACCTGGAAATACACTAAATAGGAAAGGACCATATTATAAATATTATAGAAACTCCCCCTTACCTTGAGCCTACTTTTGCTTGCCTTGACAACTTCCTCTTTCTCCATGTCAACACTCTTCTTCAACCAAGCACAACAACCAATGAAGAAAGAACACACAAAACACTAAAATATAATGGAACTTACCATGAGACATCTAAGAGGGACTCCCCCTAATATTTATGAGCCATTTCATCACTTGAGCATCTTCAGATCTCCATACACCATGAGGAACCATCATATGGGCTTACTAGCCCTCTCTCTAAAGACACTTCCATGACCACCAACTCTGCATCTGCACTATAGCTTCTTTACAAACCTCTAGAGAAAGTTCATGAACTTGTTTCTCTTCCTTAACCAAAGACCTTATATTGATTCATAGAGAAAGAAAGGACACCCAAGCTTTGTCTTAGGTACTCAAAATTAGCTTTTGATAATGGTTTAGTCATAATATCTACAAGTTGCTTTTTTGTAGGTACATACTCCAACTTAACACTTTGATTATTCACTTGTTCTCTCAAAAAATGATATCTAATGAGAATGTGCTTATTATTTGAGTGCATAAAAGGATTCTTTGAGATACTAATTACACTAGTGTTGTCACAATAGATAAAATAAGGTCCATTTTGTCTTATCTTATAATCTTCCAAAGTTTGTTTCATCCACATGACTTGCATATAAAAAGAAATAGATGCTATATATTTAGCTTCTATAGTTGATAGAGACACTAATGCTTACTTCTTTCTTTGTCAAGACACTATGCATTATTCCCCCATGAAGAAGACACCACCACTATTACTTCTCCTATCATCCACACAACCTGCCCAATCTGCATCAGTATAAGATTTCAAAGAGAATCCTTTACTCCTGAGATACCATAAACCATACTCTATGGTGCCTTTGAGATATCTCAAGATCCTTTTGACTTCTTTTAAGTGAGATTTTCTAGGGTTAGATTGAAACCTTCTTACAAGACCCAATGCTTGCATTATATCAAGCCTAGAAGCAGTAGAACACAAAAGACTTCAAATCATAGATCTATACAAAGTTAGATAAACTTTTGATGAGTCATCCAATTTACTTAACTTGCACCATGTGATCATTGGAGAACCCATTGGGTTACAATCCATCATGTCAAACTTCCTTAGCATATCCTTGATGTATTTTGCTTTTGAAATGAATATCCATGAATCAAGTTGATTAATATGTAATCCTAAGAAGAAAGATAGTTCTCCCAACATCGACATTTCAAACTCAATCTTCATAGTATTTGAAAAATCTCTACTCATTTTATCATTGTTAAATCCAAAAATTATGTCATCAACATATAAAACAATAATTAATTAATGATTGCCTTTTGTCTTAATGTATAAATTACTATCAAAAACCCCATTTTAAAAACCTTGACTCAAAAAATACTTATCCAACATGTCATACCAAAATCTAGGAGCGTGTTTAAGACCATACATAGCCTTCTTCAGTTTACACACAAAATTTTGATTACTTGACATGAAGTATCTTTCAGGTAACTCAATGTAGACTTCTTATTTTAAGTTATCATTCAAGAATGTAGATTTCACATCCATTTAATATACCTTAAAACCCCTGAAGCTTGAGTATGCTAAGAAGAGTCTAATTGCTCCCATTATTTCCATAGGATAAAAAGTTTCATCAAAATCTATTCCTTCAACTTGAGCATATCCTTTACACACCAATCTAGCCTTGTTCCTTGTGACTTCTTTTTCATTTATCTTATTTTTGAAAACCCACTTGGTACCTTTCACATTTTTATCTTTTGGTCTAGGAACTAAGTCCCATGTTTCATTCCTTTCTATTCAATCAATTTTTTCATTCGTTACATCATTCTAAATTTCATCTTTGTTAGATTCTATGAATGTTTTGGGTTCAATCATGGATAACAGAGCTGAGTGTTGTTAATTCTGATTGATCAACATTCTCCTTCTAGTTTGCAACCTTACACCAACATTTCCAATAATTTGAAAGATTAGATGATATTTATGAATTCTTCTAGATGGATCTTTAGAATATTATCTTTCTTCCTCTTCATCTCCATCATCTAGTTGAACATATAAATCATCATTATTTGCAACAATATTTTGAATTGAGTCACTTACCTACAATTTTTGTTTCTTGACTCTACTAATCTCATCTACCCTTACATTTGAACTTGCAATAATCTTGTTAATTCTCATGTTGAAGCACCTATAGGCAGTACTAATAGAGGAGTAACCTAAGAAGATACCCTCAACATACCTTGAATCAAATTTTCTAAGATTCTCTTCATCTCTTTTGATGAAGCACTTACTCTCAAACACTCTAAAATGTTTGACATTAGATGCTCTATTCTTCCATAACTCACAAGGAGTCTTATCATCATTTGCTCTGATTTGACACTTGTTTAGGATGTAAACTAAAGTGTTGGTTGCCTCTTCCTAATAACCATCTGATAGTTTGGAATCTTGAAGCATGTTTCTACTCATCTCTTAAACAATCATATTCTTCCTTTCAACAACACCATTCTGTTATGGTGTTCTAGCAGTAGAATATTGTCTCCTTATCCCTTGTTTTTCAAAAAAATCATCAAATTCATGAGACTAAAACTCACCTCCTCTATTTGATCTTATACACTTGATCTTTGACCCTTTATCATTTTCTACAAGTGCTTTGAATGCCATAAATTTTGTAAAAGCTTCTAATTTTTTTTAAGAAAAAATATCCAAGTCATCCTAGTAAAATCATCAATGAGAAGCATGAAGTAGCTATTACTTTAAATATTTTGGGTCCTCATAGGTCCACATAGATCAGTGTGGATCAACTATAATGGATTTGTAGTAGAGAACTCCTTGAATTTGTATCTTCTCTTGGTTTGCTTCCCATGAAGACATGCCTTGCAGAGAGAATGAAGAATCTTAGAAATTTTGGGCATATGCCTTACCAATATCTTCGAATTGATCTTTACCATTTTATAAAAATTTATATGTCCAAGCCTTCTATGCCAAAGCTAGATTTCTTCCAATTGACTCATGAATCACTCCTTGTATTCATGAAATACATACTGTTGTCATCTATTTTATAAACATTTGTAACTAATTTTCTAGCCTTTTTTACTTCACAAACATCATCATGAAAAGTTACAACATTTCCTTGCTTACACATTTGGCTGACACTTAAAATATTATGTTTCAAACCTTCTATATATAAGATATTCTCAGTCCTAGAATAACCATTATCCAAACTCAAAGTACCTTTGCCAACTATGTTAGTAGATTTATTGTCACCAAATCTCACTAAACCAAGGTTGGTATTCTTGAGGGAGATAAAATTGCTCATGTCTCTTGTCATATGATTTAAGCATCCAATGTCTATGAACCATCTCTTGTTCCCATCTTCTCGAGTATGCAAGGCTGCTTGAACAAACATTGACTCTTCCTTTGGAGGATGACTTGAATTTTGTTTCTTTTATTCTTCAATCTTAGACTTAATCTTCTTGAACCATTTGATGGTGTCAATAACTTGTATAACTTGTATATCCTTTTTCCAAAAATCTCTATTCCAATTTTTGGTTATATGACCTTGTTGGTTACAATTATAGCATATAAGATTCCTTTTGATCTCTAGAAAGAAAGTACAATCCCTATATCTATGACCAAATTGATTACAGGAGAAGTAGTACCCATAAAAGACATCATTCAAATTTGACCTACCTTTCTCTTGATCATTACCTGTCCATGAAGTTTCATTCTTGACCCTTTTGGTGGAGTTGAAATCCCTTTTGTCCATGGATACGAGTATATCTGAGTAATTCATGTCTTTGTTTTCAAATTATTCCTCCCTTTGATTGAGACCACCAATCATCATGTTTTACATATTTTTAACTATTAATTCTAGATCTTTGACTTGCATCTTCACAACATCCATGCTTGAGTTGACATCTGATAAAGCACATAATAATTTGTCTTGAAGATAATCCACAACCTCTTTGTCTACCATTGTACCTTTGATCACCTTCGAGTGGTTAAACTTGCAAAAAGGACCTACTATGATACCAATTGTTAGAGGTATAATCACTAAGATGGGGGGTGAATCAGTGAGCCCAAATATTTCAATTTCAATTACAGTCCTTTAAACTATTAACCAATCAGCAAATATTAACTTTAATAAGCATAAACATTAGAGCTCATTCATTCAATGCATACATAAGATCACACATGTAACAAATAGTTCATGTGAGAAACCCTCATGAAAAATAAAACTCACTCTCAAGCCTACAATCCAAATGGACTACTATCCCATAATAAATTATAAACAAGATACTGATCAACTCCTTTAGACTAGCAAACCTAGATCATATCGTCCTAACCAAAAGTATTTAGTGAAACACCTATTTCACAAGGAACAACTACCCCTAAGGAAGACCAAGTCCTTTAGACCCTCTTTTGAACACTTCCACATTAGAAATGATGTCTTCAATACATGATGATGAATATTTATTTATCTGACCCCTACACAAAATCTCTCTCTATCTCAAACAAGCCTTTCACATAAGCATGTCACAATCTCTTTCCTTCACTCAATTTGTCCTCATATGCACACTCAAACCTCTTCAGAGCACTATCCTAACATTAGAAACATGACCTATAGGTCATACACACAATCAATAAACTATTCTACTCATTAACTTAACCAATAGGCACACTACCTATCCTTTGCTTCACAACTCACACATCCACCTTGCACAAGTCTCTCTAAAATATCACATCCAATTCTAGAAACCAACACATTTGGTTTCAATATATATAGAGCATCCATGAATTAACAAGACCACAATATTTCCTTGTCAATCACAATACATGCCTTTACCCTTAAGGCATCTCACATGGGTCACACTTAAGCACAATCCATTTTCAAATAGGCCTAAGTCACTTTTAGGTCTTATATAGACCCATTCAGCTCTTTGACACTTCTCCAAGCAAAATAAGAATATAAGAACACTTTTTCAACTCATGAACCCATGCCACATGATCTATAGGTCCTCCTTAAGTGTCCATATCCATCACAACACCCTTCTACTTAAGCACAAAATGCTTAAACAATATTCTATGCACACAATCACCATGAACAAATACATAATCTACTTTTAAACCTTTGTTCATACTCTATATGATTGGTTACTCCTTCATATTGCACACAGAGCATCCTTATGGAGTCTACAACACTCCCTAATAGCCAATTCACCATCAAACATCGAAACAACATCTACATAAGCTCAAACATCCTTCTCGGGTCACTTGCAGAACATGCACAAAAACATAGTTAACTTTGGAGATCAATAGTTTTATTTGTACATATTTTAAAATCTTCAAAATAGGTCCATTAGATGTGCCATGGTCCTCTTCATCTTTGCTTTTTATAGCATGAGCAAATTTATTTTAGATCAAAAGTTATATCCAAAATACACAAACTGGTTTTCCCCTTTATTAAAATTAAAATATTTAAATGTCAATGGTCACAGTTAAACTTCGAACACTAAGCTCGCATCTCGTGTCCTCACTGCTCAGATCAAATACACACCATCGATCTTGTCCAAACTTTAATGCATATGCACCAATGCTCAAACATGAAATCTTAGTCACTTTGACCTCATCTCATGTAATCTTGTAATGTTGACTCCATGTGCTCTATCGATCTCTTCGAGATTATCCTCACTTTAGCAATGATAGACAACTATCCCTTTGAATTTTTGACTTGAATACGCACCATTGATATCTATCTATATGATTTCCCGGTCACCATTAATCCTTGGAAGAAGTTTGATCTTTATCTCTATTTAGTGTTAAACATCATGCACCTATCCTCATCTTGTTGCTTCCTGACTTCTTGGAGCAAACATGCTCCGTCAATCTTGATCGAACTTTAACATGTGCAAATTTGACCATGGAAACCTTACTTATCTACTTGGAAGGCCAACTTTACACAATCATATCTTTTGTTGTGCTTGGATGCATGATTTGTGATTTTCATATGATCTCCCCACATAGTAGAATCCATCCATATAACAACTGCTCTTGGAATCCACACACGTGCGAGATATAATGATAGTAAAATGCATTCTCAAAATCTTCTATCATAGAGCCAACTATGTCAAAAACTGCCTACGAGGCCAACTTTGCACTTGCATAACTTTTATTACGCTTTAGTGCATGACTTAAAATTTAGTGCAAATAAACTAGGTTCAAAATTGAACAAACCCATATGATCAACTTCCCCTGAAACATCCACACGTGTGAGATATAACTTAATCAATATGCTTACTCAACTCTTCTTGCCATATTATAAATTTGGCTAAGTATGGAAAAACACTGTCAAAATGCTTGGGAACCTATCTTTGCACCCACATATCTTTGATTGCATTTAGACTCATGACCTAAGATTTAACACATAGCAACTAGGGACTAATTTGATCAAAACCATATGACTAACTCTCCCTGACTCATCCACTTGTGGTAATGGTGATGTCAACAATTGCCTACTCAGATTTTCTACCACTAGACCCAAACTGTCTAGATAAAAACTATGGACTACCATATGAATTTCACTCATGCACACAAGCTCTCAAAGCATAGATAACATCTTAGGGACCTCTTGCACATGCTCCAATCACCATACTAATCCCTGAACATCTCTAATCATGCCAAAACTAAAGATCAACCAAGCCAACATAAAGCACACTAGAATAAACACATTGCACACTTTGTCATTATTACTTAGGCTATCAAAGCACTTCATCCACTCACTAGGACACCTCCATGGCATCATTGAAAACTCTCCAACAACTAGGGGGTTGGATTTGAACATAAACAAAGGTAGGAGAGGGCAATTGGGGTCTAGGATTGGTTGCTCTAATTATTAAGAACAACTGATAGTCATTTTCTTTCCTGGCTTGGTCTTGCCTAACCAAGCACTCTTCCTAAAATCTCAACTCTTACTCCTGAACAAAAGCTTGGTGTTCAAGATTTTCTTACTGCCTATAACACTCTTCCACCCTATCACTCTCTCTCAATTCTCTTTCAAAATCAAGTCTTATCTCTCTAAGACTCTTTTTCGGTTGACTAAAGATAGACAAACTCTGACAAGGCTGATACACTGAAGCTTGAGAGCCACTTGGGGTGAAGCCATAAACATTACTAATCTGATATGAAGGATAAGGGAACAAGGAACATGCATTTTGATCAAGTGAGTGATAATACATACCAAATAATGATGATTAGGCACTTGTGCTGTTTATACCAACTAATAAATACTTGGAGTCACCATTTGTGTTTGCACACATGCCTCTAAACGCTGATTGGATGAAGAGAACACCAAAACTCTTCATTCAGTGAACAACGTGGTCCCACCAAGCGTGCCAGAAACTGTTGTAGCATTAATTTGCACCCTTGGAGAGAGGTTCTTCAAGCTCTCTCCAACTAAGCTACAAAATTTAGCCTCCTTAGACCAAAGGTCAATAGTTTCATTTCAATAAAAAATTATTATTATTATTTAAACAAACATGTGTATCAATAGTTCGAAACATGCACCCTGAGAGTTTCTCTCATTCTTACTAAACTTTACTAAGAAAAGTGTAAGTTATATTGAATGCTAACTTGAATTAAAAACCTAATTGAAACATAACCAACAGAAAAAACATGAAAATGACTTAATAGTCACTAGAGTAAAACTCTAAACATAAATGGTGATAATGAAAGATTGCAATCAATTCCCATATAAACCTTTAAAAAGAAAAACTCACCCATACCTACAAAAAATAATCAACTAAAATTTTTAAAGCTCAAGAGAAGGAAAGTCAGAGCAGCTTGGGATCCAGTTTTCGGAAGGGAAATCCTCGCCCGAAGCATTGTGTGACTTTGCCACAACGAGGTAAATTTCCGGAAATGGCGTCAACAATATTATTACCATCAAGCAAGCATCTGGTTCCCATTCAGACAAGGAAATAAATGGGTACAATAACATTGCTGAACACCAAGACGATACTTGTGTTTTATTGTGGTAGAATGAATACTAATACGCATTCCCCACGCTTCCTTCATACCATGCCATCCATTGCCCATTTCAGAACAGTCTGTAGAGAGGCTCTCTTGAAAGAGGCGCTACATATATTGCTTACCACACACAACCCTCCTTTAAACTCTTCTACATATCTTCAACTATTGCAGTCTTGCATTTCCAAGAATAGGCTTTTAGAGGGAAAGCTAATCCATTCTTTCACCACTGACAGGGGATTTACATTTTCTGCACGCTCATTTTTTCAAAATAAACTTATCGACATGTATGCCAAGTGCGGAAGTTTGGTGGAAGCTTGCAGAGTTTTCGACCACATGACAGAGCGAGACGTCTTCTCATGGAATGTGATGATTGCAGCTTACCGTAGGCACGGGCTTCCTCAGAAGGCATTGACACTGTTTTACCAAATGCAACAAACATCTATACAACCTGATCGGTTCACGTTCGCCAGTATTCTCCCGGCGTGTACCAGAATGGGAGCTTTGGAACATGGTATAGAGATCTATTACAGAGTTACTGAAAGCGGATTTTTGTCAGATGTTGTAGTTGCGAATAGCCTGATAGACATGTTTGCCAAATGCGGAAGCATACAGAACGCCCGCGAACTGTTTGACAAAATGCCTCAGCGAAATGTGGTCTCATGGAATATGATGATTGCTGGATATGCACAAGATGGTGTTCTTGATGAGGCTTTAAGACTTTTCACTGAAATGCCTCATCGGGATGAGGTCTCATGGAATGTGATGATTGCAGGATATGTGCAAAATGGTGTTATTGACGACGCTTTAAGACTTTTTAAAGAAATGCCTCAACCAGACGTGGTCTCATGGAATGCAATCATTGCTGGATATGCACAGAACGGGCTTATTGGAAAGGCCTTAGAGATTTTTAAGCAAATGCAATTTGCAGGTGTAAGTCCAGACGCGGCAACCATTGCTAGCATCCTCCCAGCTTGTGCCAAACTTGGAGCATTGGGACTGGGTATGGAGTTTCATCAAAGAATTATCGAATTCAGATTTATGTCAGATGTTATAGTTGTGACTGCATTGATAGACATGTATGCAAAATGTGGAAGTGTACAAAATGCACGAAAGTTGTTTGACAAAATGTCTAAACGAGATGAAGTTTTATGGACCGCGATGATTGCAGGATATGCACAAATTGGTGTTCTTGATGAGGCTTTAAAGCTTTTCAAAGAAATGCCTCGACGAGATGTGGTCTCATGGAATGCAGTCATTGCTGGATATGCGCAAAATGGGCTTGTCGAAAAGGCCTTAGAGATTTTTAAGCAAATGCAATTGGCAGGTGTAAAGCCAAACTCTTCAACCTTTGCTAGCATCCTCCCAACGTGTGCCAAGATGGGAGCTTTGGAACAGGGTATGGAGTTCCATCAAAGAATAATCGAAAATGGATTTTTGTCAACTGTTGTGGTTGGGAATGCCTTGATAGCCATGTATGCTAAATGTGGAAGCATACAAAAGGCACGTGCATTGTTTGACAGGATGCATCATCCAAATGTGGTCTCATGGACTGCGATGATTGCAGGATATGCAATGCATGGCTATGGCAAGGATGCTCTCATATTCTTTGAACTAATGAAGTACTCGGGAACCAACCCCAACAATATAAGCTTTGTTTGTGCTTTATTTGCATGCAGCCATGCAGGTCTGGTGGATGAGGGCTGTAAATACTACTATAGCATGAGTGACTCTCACTGCATTACGCCTACAATGGATCATTATGTATGCATGGCTGACCTCCTTGGTCGTGCTGGCTATCTTGAGGAAGCCCTAAACTTTATTATCAAAATGCCAATAAAACCTGATGCAGTTGTGTGGATGTGTTTGCTTGGCGCTTGTCGATTACATAAGAATATAGGATTAGGAGAATTTGTGGCAACACTCGTTTTTGAGTTGGATCCTAATCATGCTGCACCTTATGTTCTTCTGTCAGATGCTTACACAGAAGTGTGCAGGTGGGGCGATGTTCAAAATGTATGGAAATTGATGAAAGATAGAGGAATTAAGAAGATACCTGGATGCAGTTGGATTGAAGTCCATAAAATGGTACATACTTTTAGTGTAGGAGACAGATCACACCCACAGACACACGCGATCTATACAGAGCTGGAGAAATTGTCTTGCAAGATGAGGGAAGCAGGGTACGTTCCAGATTTGGTACCTCTACTGAATGATGTGGAGGAGGAGGAGGAGGAGCTATTCCTCTGCCATCATAGTGAGAAGTTGGCAATTGCATTTGGTTTGCTAAACACACCTCAGGGAGCAACTATTAGAGTTGTCAAAAACCTTCGAGTATGTGTTGAATGCCACACTGCAACTAAGTTTATCTCCAAGATTGTTGCAAGAGAAATTGTTGTGAGAGATGCGAATCGGTTTCATCATTTTAAACATGGACATTGTTCTTGTCAAGATTATTGGTGAAGTTATGTGAAGCAAGCTATGAACACAGGCTTGCACTATAACAAGGTGGATGGTGTCAGGGTTGCGGTTGTAAGAAGTATTCAAGTTCTATCTTCACTTTCTAAAAGGTGTTATTTGTAAGTGCTTCAAGAGCTAAACCTCCTTGTTGACTTTGATGAAATCATATCTTTATTCATCACTGCCTAGATATATTGTTGGGGTATTCGTCATAGCCCCAGTTTATAATACTATAGAGGAGTCATGACATTGAACTGTTTTCAGGATGCAGAATAATTGGAAATGCAAAAGAATAGATGCTTGAAGGATGCGGAAAGCTACTCACCAAGCAGGAAATGTGAGATAAAGACACATGGTAACGATGAATACAATGATTGGATATGATGAGCAGAGCATCGGTAGATGGTTCTTTACTTTACCATTGTCATATGCTATGAACTTCTGTTGGATTAATTCAATTATCTTATGTGCATGTCAAGTGTGTCAATTGGGTTAAATTATACACACCAAATTATATATGCAAATTTATATTTGTCTAGGTGTCGATTATGATTAGAAATTTCTAATGCTGCTTCACATGCCCGTTGTCATGTTGTGCCTGGCTAATGTATTCAATCACTGTCTCAGAGATCGAAGTACACTTTAATGAAGAGATACATGGCTGAAGTGGACAGGGTAGATAAGGTGGTTCTGAGTGTGTTTGCAGAAAATATGCATTCGGGGGCTGATTATTTCAAATAAATTTTTGGAGAAGATTGTATGATGAGGATGCACTTGAACACGTCTCCGCCTTGTTGGCTAGATGTGATGCTGAGGTTGGTGGTTATGTACTAGGGAGCAAATTTTGTTTCTGGATTGTTTTACCATTGGGGCATGCTTGTATAATCTGAAGAGTGCAATTCCACTTGCATCTTAGATGTCTTTTTGAATGAGAATTTATCACGGTAAATAAATCAAATTCTTGAAATAGCTGGTTGAAGAGATGCTAAGTAATAGTTGAGCTTAAACATAAACAAATCTGATTACTTTAGTAAATGACTTCAAATTTGCATTTTGTTCTTTTAACCAAAAATTGTAGTGTGATGGAAACATTAAAGGTTGCAGCATTAATCTCTCATGAAAAATAGTACAAAATTACAATTTATACCACATTGTAATTTCATATCTAAATGTTATTAGAAAAGCATGCATGGTTAGTGTGCTTGTACTAATCTCATGTTGGTCTTTTGCATACAGTGATGATGAGTAACACATCAAGCAATCTTCTGTTTTATGAATACTTTAGAAATTGGGTTCATCTCTCTCCCATCATGTAGTGCTTAGTTACAGATGGGTATTTTTTTATTGAAACATGCAATATATTACTTAGAGAAAAAGAAACACAATACATGCTCACTCAAAAGATGGGTGGTATGAGAGCACACCCCAAAGTCACAACCATTTAACCACTGGGTTAAAAAAGAACCCAGGTATTAAAACCACAGTTACATTAACACTGGAGTGACATCAACAAAACAAAATAAAAGGACACATAGCCAACACTATGCGACATGTGCCACCAATTCTGCAGGAGGAGGAGGTGCCGGTGGCGGTGGGCTCTCAAGCTTATCACCCCAACCTCCCCCACGAGGGGGAGAGATATCAGGGATGCTCCACTCATTGTCCTTTTGTTTTTCTTCCTCATCTTCTTCATTTTGCTCGTGGAGGGGAGAGCTAGCAAGAGCCACCCTAGGGAACTTCCCTTGAGCATCTACACCTGGTGGCCAAAAATTAGTGCAACCAAAATTATTATGAGGGAAGGGCCGTCCTCCAAACCCCCCAAAAGGAGAGAATCCACTATGAGGAGGAGGTGAAGGGGTGGAAAAGGTCGAGTGGCTATGAGACCTTCACATGCGATCGTGAGCCTACTGTTCATGAGCCCTATTTTGGTGGTCCTGAGGTTCCTCAGGGGCACTTCGCTAACAGTGCACAGAGCATTATCCAGTGGCACATAAGGGTGTGGAGATGTTCAACCTCAAGGGCAACTTTTTCGACTTGCACCTGAATCTAGATTACATTAGATAGTGTAGAGATTTTGTTAAAAAAATCTTTTTGTAAGCAGTTTTCATTAAATATAGCTACATTCCTGTCTTTCTAGAGAAATAATTTCAATTTGTAAAATACGCCATACTTGCTAATATCTTGTGGGAAGAGAGCATAATCCCCTAAGAGGGTAATGTTCCAGGAAAAAGGTTTTGGCTTGAAGGGCTTAAAAAGGAAATGAATCCATTCTTAGGGATCTTGAGCTCTAGCAAAAAACCAAAATATGTGTTTTAGAGATTTGGGATGGCCACATGCAAGGCAGCTGGGAGAGGGGACTCCCATGTGTAAGAGTCTATCTCCCACAGGGAGCTCTTGGTGCATAATGCACCAGGTAAAATGGGCCTTTTTGGGTTCCACCACAACTAACCAAATAGTCTGAAACCTCCTATTCCAAAAGGAGGGGGAATTGTTGGTATTCCATCTTTTGTTAAGCTTTTCCCAAGGAGCATTACTAGGAGATAGCCATTAATAACCAAGTTGGGGTTGATATCAAAGCATTGGGGTGGAAGTAGCCCAATTCCAATCTTTCCACCACTTGGGAGACCCTTGGACGTCAATTTTATGCAACGGAAAGTCTAGGTTAGCCATCCAGATCTCAGAAATAGACTCAAAATCCTAAGTATTCAACTTGAATTTGGTTTTTAACTCAACCCAGTTGAGCCAAGATATGGATCAATTATAGAATAGATCACCCATAACTCAAATACCTCTATGGAAAAGCCGAAGAGCTTTGAGTCTGGGGATTTCGGCCAAGGGTTTCTCATTGATGGTGATCATTGGGGACCGCTAAATAGAGTGGGCATTGATAGAGAGACTAGATCGAAAATTGTCTCCTTTCCATTTTAGCTAAGGCTTAATTGTTTCCTAGGCCTTCCATATGCTTTTAACCACAAAAGTACCTGAGACCTTGACTAGGGTTGGGGGAATTACTTAAATTTTGGAACCCCAAATTCCACTAAACGCTCTTTCCAAAGGGACATCCAGAGACAATACAGTTGTTGATATTTTTGCCCCAAAAATATCAAAACATCAAGTAGGTTAAGGGAGACCACCTATTTTTTTGAAAAAATCCCTTGAATTGACCAAAAACACACATTTCCTTTGTATTGCAGAATCCAAAACTCTGGATGCAATTTGCAATTGCAAAATTGTAAATTGATTTTCAAGCTTCGGATCCCGCAATGCACTAACCGACGGAATCCGGAGTTTTGACTGCAATTTGTCAAATTGCAAATTGCAGCCTGAGCTCCAGATCTTGTAGTTGACTAACTGGGGGAATCTAGAAACCCGTTTGCAATTTGCAAATTGCAAGCATAGTTCTAGATCCGCAAACCTGTCAAATTGCAAATTGCAGCCCGAGCTTTGGATCCTACAGTTGACTAACTGGTGGAATCCGGAAACTCGTTTGTAATTTGCAATTTCACAAAATTGCAAATTGCAAGCATAGTTCTAGATCCGCAAACCAAACACCCCGCAAAATCTGGAACTCGAATTACAATTTACAATTTTGCAAATTGCATTTGTAGTTCCACTTCCCGTGAAACACTTCACCCGAAATCTGGAACTCGGAGAGCAATTTGCAATTTGCAATCCAGGGTTTGGAACCCGCCAACAACCTAAGCCGTGGAATCTAGAACTCGAAATGCATTTTGCAATTTTGCAAAATTGCAGATTGCACGAAGAGTTTTGCTTTCCTGTTCCCAAACAAGTCAACCTTCCACTTCTCGTGAAATTCGGAGGTCAACATGCAATTTGCAAAATTGTAAAATTGCATGAGGACTCCGGATTTCCACCACCAACTACTCCATGGTTGCATTAATTGTAGGGATTTTTCAATATAAATAATGCAATTTGGGGATTTTTAATTAATTGTTTAAAACTGCTAATTGCGTTTTGGAGATTTGAGAACAACCTTGCGCCATGCTATCAACCTCGATCCACGCACCAAGCCACGCACCTCCAAACCTTGAACCATGTCTGCAAGTAAAACACTGTTATTGCGAACTGTGTGGTATTCTTTTGAAACCCTTGCGAATTCCTAGAAGCCATTTTCCTACGAATTTGAAGCTTGTTTGGTTATTTCCATTCCTTCAAAGCTGATTGCAATTATCTAGGTTTTTTCATTACATCAATGTTGTCTGGTTTTAGGGTTTGATTTGTTGTTGTTGAATAGTTTGAGAGTTTGTTGTTTTCCAAAGTATCAAAGTATCTACTTAGTTGAGATCTAGGGTTTTTTCTAGGTTTTGTATTTTCCAAGTTTCATTGTGAAAACCTTAGGATTTTCTCCAAAATTTTTGCATTCAGATCTAGGGTTTCTCAAATTTCACCAAAATCTTGGCAAATATACCATCATATATTCCCCAAACAACCTAAGAATATTCCCTACGAGAATCCTCCAAGTCCCTATGGACTTGCCCCAAACACCTCTAATCTTCGCAAAAATTGCCATTGCTTTAAACACTTCCCATCTCCATAGGATTTTAGCCTACTCAGATTGTAGATTGGAAGCTATTTTGATTTGATCTTTGATTTTGTCTTCATCTATCAGTGAATAAATTTTGTACTTAGATATTGGCACCTCAATGAGGTTTATACCAATGAATTTGTCTTGATTATCCCATATCACCTCTGAGAAGGTTTCACTAAGGAATATTAACTTTTGGCTTTGATTATATTCTAGAACCTCTAAAAATTTCTCATTAAAAGATGCTAAGTTTGAAATTTGATTGTCTCTTAGTGCCTCCAAAAAGGTTTCACTAGGAGATTGTTGTTATTCTACATAAATGTGGTCTTAACCTCCTTATTGTTCTTCAACTGATACATCAACATGGATGTAGTTTAACAAGGTGTGATTCTGTCAATCCCAATCGACACTTGTGAGAGGTGGAATGCCAATGTAATGGCTATGTTGGTTGGTGGTAATGGCCTGTGGAATGGTATGGAATGGGGGTTGGTTTTATAATCCTTGTAGAAGATACTAGGTAAGCTTGTGTTAAAATTAAAGTAATCACCATCAAAAACCATAGCATCTAAATCTGAATCTGATTCTGACTCCATGGACTCTAAATCAATGCCAAGACTGATGTTAATTTTTCTACTATTACTAGATCTGATATCAATTTAAAAATAGAACTTGACTCTAATATTGATTATTTATCTGATGTGGATGCTATTATAAAGATGTTTTACTAAATGCTTGGTTGATTCTCTTGTTGATGTTTTGATTGGCTCAATTGGATAGCTAATGATTGGCTCAGTTGGATAGGTACTAATTGGTTCAATTAGGGTAATGATTAGATCAGTTTGATAGGTACTGATTGGATTAGTTGAGGTTGTGATTATATTGGTTGAAGTCTTCTAAAGTGGGGAATGATTGGCACTAGATGAGGAATGGTCAATGGTTGGATAATGATAAGGCATTAGGGAGTGTGATTTACTACACAAGTCATAGGATGAAGTCCTATAATGGTAGTGATAGGGTGTTGTGAAGCTTGGTTACTATCGTGAGCCAAAGAGTAAATTCCTAGAATGATGTGGATGGGCATTATGGATTTTGGTTGCTCACACAAGGTAAAGGACTAGGTCCTAGTATGATAAGTCTAGGGTGTTGTAGAGCTTGATTGCTCACACAAGCCAAAGGATGAGGTCTTGGTATGATAAGTCTAGGTATCTATGAAGATTGATTAATCACACAAGCCAAAGGACGAGTCCTTGGTATAGAAATGTTTGGGTGTTGTAGATATTGATTACTCACATAAGCTAAAGGACAAGGTCCTGGAATATAAATGGTATGGCATTATGGAGCTTGATTACTTTTACAAGCCAAAGGATGAGGTATTGTTAAAATAAGTTTGGGGTATTGTGGAGCTTGGTTGCTCACACAAGCCAAAATATGAGGTCATCAAATGGTAATAATACTCCTTATATGTTGTGGATCTTGTTAACTCAACACTCTGAAGAAGGGTTAACAATATAGGTGGGGGTGTAAGTGCCATGATTGGAGTGAGTATAATACCATAACTGGCCACCATTAGGTATCACCAAACATGATGCTTGGTTTTGTTCCCTAGATGGGGGATTATAAAGAGGGTATGAATCTATCTCACAAATAATATTATCCCAATAAGGGTCTTGATTTGGATCATAGGTTAGTTCTTGACTTTGTTCCTTTGATTGATAATTATAAGGGGGATAAAAATCCTCGTCCCAAATAACATCATCCTTGTCCCTGTAAGGTTTTTGGCTAAAGTCATTTTATGGATCTAGATTATGTATCCCATAGAGGTTTTGATTATGGTCAATTTTTAGAACTATGCTATCATAAGTTGGATTGTCCCTATTTCCACCATAAGCATAACAAGACATCTCCACATCAATGATGAAAGCTCCAAAAAATGGCTTAGAGTTATACAAACCCTAAAAAACAATGTCCAAAGGATAAAAAGGTTAAAAATTAGTCTAATGTGGTAAAAAAGAAGTGGATATGTATCTCCAAACAATGGTCTAAAAATGGAGCTGTATCTCCAAAATGGTCTGTGCTAAAACTTGGCATAAAATAGTCTAACATCAAATGTCATACACATAAAAGGTCAAGCATCTAAATAAATACCAACATGTCAAACTTTATGTCCAAAGTGTTCCAAGTAGGTATAAACTAGGAAAGGTAAATGTTTTTAGGTCTTTTATCCAAATGCGGAGTCAAAATCTAGGCTCAAAAAGGCTATGCTATGACTTTTAGCCAAACACAACATCAAAATCTAGTATTTAAACAAAGATCATGATGATATTTTAATATAAAAATCTTGAAAGACTTGACATAAATATAACACATGAAATCAAACATAAACATGATCAGTTGGTATAAGGCATAAGGTAAAAGGCACCTAGAGAAAAGCTATATTCTCCCAAATAAAGACACAAACAATGATGAGGATAAGATCTGTAAACAAACAAACAAGCAATAGTTTTCAAATTTAGGTAATCAATTAACCTAAGTTACGTAACCCAAAAAATAAATATCTATGTATCAACCCCTATGAAATGAGGCCTAAACAACAATCAATCAATGTTTGAATCTAAACTTGGAAAAATTAATTGAAAACTTGAATGTTGAAAACTTGGCTATAGTTGACCAAACAAGCTAGATAAATTTGAACAACATGACCATGTTAAACAAAAATCTAATAAGGCTCAAACTATTGGTTTTGACAATGATAGTTTGGACATAAAACAAGACAAGTTTTGAAATAATTTGGGCAGTGTAACAGAGTTATTGCTTTTAAAAAGATGTGATCAATGTTTTGTTTCAAAGATTTGCTAAGTCTCTAGACTTGAAAATGATTTGGACAACACAATAGCACCCATTTAAAACAAGTGACACACACATAAACAAGTTAAAAAAAAATACAAGACAAATGTGTGGTGATAAAACAATCAACATAATGCCTCCTTGAACAAAGGAGTGACATAAACAAACTTGATTTGATGTGGTTTAAACAAGTAAGAGTTTTAGTATCAAAAGACCAAGAATAAAAAATAACTGACCAAAATATAACTAAGTATAATCAACTTAATTCTTATTAAGATGTGGAAAAGTGGGGTTGACTAAAATCTACAAGTTTCAGATCATCTAGATTGATCCTATGTGTACACATTTTCACGTATGCACATAAGAAAAGAAACACATCAATTTAGTCCACATCAATCAACTTTTTATGAAAAGGTCTTGTTCTTTTCATAACCACTACATCCATCACTTGTTCAGTGTAGTGTGATGTCTAGATTGATCATAGTCCTGGGCTTAGCTTTCCACTAACAAAGATGGTTTAATTGCTAAAATCATCATCTTGACAAAACAAGAAATATGATTGCATATGAACACCGGATTTAGACGTGAGACCAATAGCAAATACATTCACCATGAAACAATGAGAGTAAAGTTAGACACATCATAACACATATATATGTGGAAAAACCTTCAAAGAGATAAAAAACTCATAAATATTATTCATATTATGATAAACTAACAAGTACCCAATACAATATTTCTTCCTCTCACTTTTTTTTATTACATCTTACAATATAAACTCTTTATTATATAGACAAGGTAATCTACTCATTATAAATGATTTTTTTCAACTACCACATTAATGGGTTCAACCTATGTAAAGACCATTTAATATATTTTATTATTTATTTACATGAGGATAAACTCATGATAAATAATAAAATATATTTTTATTTAACCAACGTAATTTAATGTATTAATGGTACACAAATAATATCACTTAACCATTAATTGTTCCAATACTTTCCTTTAATGTTAAGTGGGGATACATGGTGATTTTTAAGAGGTAACAACATAATAAACTTACACTCTATGAACCATACATGATGAGTTTTAAGAGGTAATAACTGAAAGAAACATCCTTCATCATACCACAGTTACCTTTAAAGGAATTATGTTATGTAAACATAGTCACCTGAAGGTATTACACTATTTAACTATAAACACCTGAAGGTATTACACTATTTAACTATAGACACCCAAAAGTATTATATTCTGTAACCGAAATCACATAATCACCTTTAAAAGAATTACACTATATAACTATAGATTCTCAAATATATTACACTATGTAACCACAATTACATAGTCACTTTTAAAGGAATTACACTATACATCCATAAACACCTAAAGGTTTTGCATTATATCTCCATAGGCACATTTAAAAGAATTACACTATGTTATCCTAAACCACTTAAAGTTAGTTTAGGCTAGCATGATTGTGAGACTACATCCCACAGTGAGAATACATTCCATAATTTCTCATAAATAATCAACCAAACATGTTGGAGTCTTTTATAACATAAATACCTCCATGCTACTATGTGTTGGGTACAATGTAGACTTCTATATGAAGTTTACTAAAATTACATAAAGTGATATATTACAATGCTTTACAAAAATAATAAGTATAGATACATAGAAGGAAACACGCGACTTACATGACTATTAATAAGTGACATTGTCATACACACTCCTTAATAACAACTTTGATAAATCTAGCATTGAATGAACTTCTATAAGCTTTAGTTTGTTAGTGCTGTATTATTTTTTTACCAAAGTTATAAAATTTTGACTATCACCAAGACGGTTGGTATAATGCGAAACTTCCACATGATGTTCTTCTATCATCCTTCATACCCACAAGACTTCTTTAACAACTTCCACATGAAGTGCTCCAAGTGATAACACCTACACCAAATATAAACATATATCTAAAAGTAGACTCATCATAGTATGGTTAGCATCATAATAATCAAATAAATTAGCATAATAAAAAAAATAATAATATAAATCAAAGTTTACAGTTTTTTATATACCGAAGTATTCACTTTGCTAATTTTTAATGATCCAAATAAAGATCCTGCATGAATTTGGAAGCAACAACCACATCTTATGAAATATCTATCGTAATAATGATTAGATAAATCAAAATATTAATAAGACATTTATAAATAGGGGTTAGCTTTATTTCACACAATTTTTCAGATCAAGTTTTAACACAACATTCAATAGAAATATATGTAAGTTTGCAATCAAGTATGTTAAATTTAACAAGTTATGTGATGCACATACAATAAATTAACTAATAATTTGATAATAATTTAACCAAATATTACATATATTATTAGGAATAATTTTATATTATAATTTGAGTCATGAATTTTTTTCTTCCTTTTAAAATTGACAGTACAAGTTTATTTTATACTAAATTGAAAAAAAAGGTTTTAAAAAACAATTTTTTTAATGTAATTTATACTTGATTTTGTAATAAATATATATATTCTAGTGTGTAAACAGCACTAGCCACTTTAGTTGATTGCAAAAAAAATTAAAAATACAAATAATTGTAACAAGGGTGAAAATTATAAATGTCATAAGTATCATAAATAGTGTCAAAAATTACATTATTTGAATAAATTATTGTAAAATCAATAGTAAGAGGTTTAAAAGTAAATAAATTCTTAATGTGTTTGAAGGGTGAAAAACTTAAATATTGACTGGTCACATGACCATCTTTGATAAAGAATATGACAAGTTAAGGGTGTCAAAAATATCGAAAGTGTTGCAAGCTTCACATGTGAGATTTTGCACTACTACTAACCAAAATTTTTAACTAATTATTTAAAAAAATTAATTAGTTTTGATAAAAAAATATAGAGATTGATATTTAATTTAAGGACCTTGGATCTATAAATATTTTCTAAAAAATACTAGCAAACTTCCCTTTGTCCAATACAATACTTCACATGCAAGCTACATGATTTAATTAATTTTGATTTTTTAAAAAAATAAAAAGATTAAATACATGTAAAATAAATATCTCGGTATAAAGAAAAAAATTAAATCTTTTTTTAATCTTTTTTTATAAAATACAAGTCAACACACATGGGCCCACCATGTGCTTCCAAAAAAATTGATTAATTACAACTCACCCACCAAGCACTAAATTATGTCTTATATTTGATCTTTTTTTGGTATAATTTTTATTTTTATTTTTAAAAATAAATAAACTATAATTAAATACATTTATAGTAAAATGCAAACATTTATTTAAAATTTGGTAAAAAAAGATTTTAAAAAAAACTTAAGTGGAGTCCACTACATGGGTGGAATAAAGCCAATTAAATAAATATTTTTTTATAAAATAATTGTATTAAAACCTTAACATACCCATAAATTTCTTACTGTAGTATGCTTTATACAAAAATATAACACAAGTGGAGAGCATGGAACGATTGCAGGAGCTCTAGACATCTATTTTTAGTGATTCAAAGCTTGAAAACACTAAAAAATTGTCATCCAAAACTATTGGTAGACCCATATCTATGATTTTTTAACTGTAAAATGATATTTTAATGCTCCTACTATTGTTATGGCATACTATGGCACCTAGGTAGAAGTAAAAAAAATTAGATTTCCTTTTGATGCTCTTTAGGGTCTGAAAATGGCTCCAACAGACTTAAATATTGTAGAAAATATGAAATCAACCTTTAAATCATATAAAATGATTGAGAATACATGATTTCTATTTTTTTTCTTATTTCATGACCATACAAGCTGAAGCATTATGCTTGGAAGGAGAGATTTAAAAAAAAAAAGCTATACAAGACGAAATCAGATAAAGTAAATATCAAAATTGCTTAAAAATAGCTAAACTAAGCAAATAAAAAAATAAAACTAAGATTTACTACCCAAAATCTAATCTTTCACTAATTTTTATCTCATACATGTTAAAAAATGATATTTGGGAGGAGAGAGAAAAATTTAAAATGAGCTACAAGAGTTTAAATCAAGTAAAATAAAGGTCAAAAATACTTGAAAATGGTCAAACTAAGCCAGTGGAGTGATCATAATAGAGATTTACTGTACATTTTTTAAATTGAAGCCCATATAAAGGTCATAAAAGATTTTCAAGCACTGATTCACTCACTTGTTGGCTCTCTTAATATTTGCAACTCCTTGTAAGTATTGGATCTGTAATCAAAAAGCTTCAACCACTTTGATATAGATTATTAGTCCAAAAACTAAGAAAATCTTTAAAAAAATTAATACTTAAAAAATCATTTTTAGCCCATTTTAAGATTTTTAGTTAGATCTAAGACATGAAAATAGGTTTAAAATATGAAAAATTGCATAGGTCTAAGATTTCTAGGGTTTTAAGAAAGGAAAAAATAAAATAACTTACTTCCTACAGAAAAAGAAGCTTGCAAATTTTCATGATTATATCATGGCTTGAAAAATGGATGAATCTAGGCTTGAACATAAGTTAAAAAAATTTGACCTATGATCTTGTTACTTGATCATGCATCAACTAACTTTGATATCATGATAGAACAAGCAATATAATTGCATACGAACACCAGATCTAGATGTGAGATCAATAGTAAAGACATTCACCATGAAACAATGAGAGCAAAGTTGAATAGACCATAACATAGATATACATAGGAACACTTTCAAAGAGGTAAAAAACCCACAAAAATTATTCATATTATGAAAACCTAACAAGTACCCAATACAGTGTTTCTTCCTCTCACTTCTTTTTTTTTATTACATCTTACAATATAAACTCTTTATTATATAGGCAAGGTAATCTACACCTCACATTTGTTATGGAATAAGCATGGATGGGATATTTGTGATTTTTTACACCTCACAAAAGCTAATGATGACAACCTAAGATATTCATTGATTTTTAAATTTCCCTTTTTGATATTTGATTTACTTACTCATGGATGGATTTAATTAGAATTTGATTAGGATTTGAATGTATAATAATCTTTTTGAGGCTTTTGAATATTTTTTCAAGGTTGGATTTAATTGATTTGGTCATTTGATGTTTTAATTGATTTTTGGGATAAATTGATTATATTGCATGTTATAAAGCCAAATTTGAGGTGTTTAAAATTTTTTAGGTTAGATGTTTAATGATTGATAAGAATTGGTCTAAATTCAGGCATAAAGCCATTGGTGGCCAATTTTAGATGTTTATAAGCTACTCTATAATCTTCATCATCTAGAATGTGTTTCAACGAGATACATAGAGAAGGTAACTCAACCTTGATGGGAAAAATGGCCTTATTGCCATAGACTAGGGAATATGAAGTGGCTCCTATTGGAGTATGGTAATTACTATGATATGCTCAAAGGGTGTTGAATATTTAGAGGTGATAATCAAAGTCAACATCATTGACAATATTTTTAAGGATGTTGACAATGGTTTTATTGGATGCATTTGCTTGGCCATTACCTTATGGGTAATATGTAGTAGAAAAATGATGGGTGATATTGTACTTAGCACAAAGTTTTTTGACATCTTTGTTCTTAAATGATCTGTTATTATCAGATATAATGTTAGATGGGATCCCATAGTAGTAGCTGAGATGATTGAAGATTAATTTGGAAATCTATTTTCCAAGCATACAAATGAGGGGTATAGCTTCAACCCACTTAGTGAAATATTTGATAGAAGTAAAGATCTGTTTATGGCCATCAAATGAGGTAGGATTAATATTCCTAATGAGATTGAGTCCCCATATTGCAAACAACCATTATGTAATCATCAATTTGGGTGTTTTAGTCAGGGCATGAAATAAATTGGTATGTCTTTGACACTTGTCACACCTTTTGACATAAAAAACTACATCTACCTCCATAGTTGGCCAATAATCACTGATACATAGGAGATTTTTAGTTGGGATGGACACGCTAATGTGGGCTCCACATAATCCTTCATGAACTTCCCATAATGCTAATGTGGATTTTTCTAAATTTAAATAATGAAGCAAAGTTCCATCAATGTTTTGGTGATAAAGGATTGGTCCAAGTAGGGTATAGTGAGAGGCTTAATGCGTAAAGGCTTTTTATTATTAAAGTGATAGGTCTGGTGGAATGATATGGTCATGTAGGTAGTTATATAAGTCTAAGTACCAAATAGACATGGGACCAACAATATAAAAAATCATTGTGATGGTTGAAGGTTCATGAATACGCACTAGAATATTTTTAATGAGGATTTGATATTCTTTTGCCTTGTCTATGTGGTGAATCAAAGAACTAATGATGGCTATGGCATCCCCTATCCTATTACTGGCTCTAGGTATGCATTCAAACTATATGTCAATGATCTACTATTTGAGAACATCAACCATGGCCTTGTATAGCACCAACTTATCATCTTTAGTATGAAAGTGGTCTATAAACTGATTGATGATTAATTGAGAATCACCATAAACCATGAAATGTTGAATATTTTATTTTACTACCTAACAAAGCTCTATAATAAGTAATTCATATTCATCCATATTATTAGTACAAGGAAATATGATACAAAATGATTTAGGGATAAGATCCTCTTATGGTGTAATAAACAATAGGTATGTCCTTGATCCATGTGATGTGAATGATCCATCAAAATATAGCTTCTAGTGTTGCTACTTAGGAGGTGTTTATATGATGGCCATGATGGACTCATCTGGGAATTGAAATTGAGTGGTTTGAGATCTGCAAAGGAAAATTTAATAAGATGATTTGTAAGTACTTATCCTTTTATAGCTTTTTAGTGACATACTCGATCTCAAAATGACTTAGAAGCATGATCCATTTAGCCATGTAGCCTTATAAATATATTTTAGATAGTAGATACTTGAGCGGATCTACTTTGAAAAAAACTATGGTCTTGTTGTTGAGCATGTAATGCCACAAATTCTACACTATAAGACCATAGCTAAATAAGCTTTTTCTATTAGAATATAGTTATGTTTATATGCAACCAATGTATAATTTAGATAGTACATGACATGCTATTCTATATTATCATCATGATCAGTTAAAAGTTCCCCCAAGGCTTTGTCTATGGTAGATAGGTATAATAGAAATGGCTTTCCCAACATTGGTAGTAACAAAATAGGTGGATTGGCAAGATAGTCTTTTAGATGCTAAAATGATTTCTAACAGTCTTCATCCTGATAAAATATGACACCCTTCTTTAGTAAATGATTAAAAATATGGCATTTATTAGCCAAATATAAAATGAAGTGTCTGATAGACTAGATTTTGTCTTGTAAACTAGAAATCTGCTTTAAATTAGGAGGTGGTTTCATCTCAATAATGGCTTGTACTTTGGTAGGATTAACTTCAATGCCTTGGTGAGAGATAATGAATCCTAACAATTTATTTGAAGAGACACCAAAGATGCACTTCTTGGGATTAAGTCTAACCTTGTATTTATGAATCCTCTCAAATATTCTTCATAGTGCAGTTAGATGATCAACATGGATCATTGATTTACCTAATATGTCATCAACATAGTCTTCATTAATGTCATACATCATATCATAAAATATGATGGTAATAGATCTTTGGTAGTGTCCCCAATATTATTGAGGCTGAATGCCATAACTTGATAACAAAATGTTCTCCATAGAGTGCTAAATGCTATCTTATGTTAGTCTTTTGGTGCGATCCTAATTTGATTGTAGCCTAAAAATCTATCTATAAGTGAAAGAATTTCATACCCTACTATGGAGTCAACTATCATGTCAATATATGATAGAGGAAAGTCATTCTTAGAGCAAGCCTTATTGATGTCTCTAAAATCATTATAGATTATGATTCCTTTTCTATTCTTAATAATGAGAAAAATAATTGAGATCCACTCTAAATAATTGATCAATTGGATGCATCTCATTTCTAAGAGTTTTTCCAGCTCTTTCTTTATCAGTACATTAATATGAGGATGCATCTTACGTAATTTTTGCTTCATAGGTTTGGCATCAAGATGTAAAACAAGGTGGTGTACAACCAAAGCAAGGTCCAAACATGGCATGTCTAAATAGGCCCATACAAATATTTTAACAAATTCCCTCAAAAGGGTGGTAAATATTTCACGTTCCTCCTTAGTGAGGGATGCTAATTTGATCCACTTTGGGTTGTTTGGAGTCTCGATGTTGACTTTTGTAGTATTTTATACTAGGAGAGTCAAGCCATCTTCTAGAATGGTTAGTAATTATGTGAATTATCCTAAAACTATAAAGTCCTCTGGTTGGATTGGATCTTCAAACTCTCCTAAACAAGATGAATTTGAATCGCCTAATGACAATGATGGCCATGTCACAAATATTGTAGGAAATTCTTGGGTAATTCGATCAAAAGCATGTTGTTCTACTAAATTGAACTTGGACCCAAAATTAAGTTCATCAATGGTGGTCTCCTAATCTTCATTCAAATAAATGTGAACACCCTTATCTAATGGCACCTGAAATAGGTTTTCACCAAAAGACTGGCCTTTTTCTTTACTTTTACCCTAGTCTAAAAGCACCTCAGAGAAGTTTTCACTTTAGGACCTCAATGTTTTATTCTTTTATTTTTGTCTAAGGGTGTTCACCCATTCTACAAAATAAGATACAAGATCTAGTTTGATAGAGAACCCTTGTTTGTGGTCTTCTGATGAAACATTATCTCTTAGACCTAAAAATTTGCAAAACGCCTCATCATTCTCAAACTCGTCTACATGCACTATAGATTCTTATTAGTCCCATGCTATAAGTTGAGGGTGATATAAAGGAAGTGGGTTACATTGGATTATTGAGGTAATGGTACAAATATATGTGGGTCGAATAGGTTAGTATTGGCAAGGTCTTCATAAATGCCATGACCAATTCTGCTTCATTGTTAGCATCATCATCCCTAAACATTGGTGTTAGAACACAAATAAGATATGTGGGGTCACCTCTAGGTGGTTTAAATCCAAGACCATAAGTTCCTTTTTATTGAGTTATAAAAATTGGCTTAAGAGTATCCTATTGATTTGGCGTGAGGCCTCCATCTACATAGGATTGGTTCTCCATGATCCTATTAGGGATGGGATTTTTGGCACTTTTGTAGCAATTAGTCAGCTTGTTATTGTACAACCAAGATTCATCATTGGTAAGTGGGTCCTTTTTTTGGCCAGTGGCTAGTGGGAAAATAATAGTGATGGACTATGAAGCTTGCCTTTTCCTTTTCATTGCCATTTTATGCAAGGTGGCCTAGATTTAGGTCTTCCATAGGACTTGGGGTTCTGTGGAAGATTGGCAATGTGAAATGTGTCATGGGTCAAATACTCTCTTGGGCCATTGGTTGAGATGGTAAAATGATTAGACATTTCTAAAGGAGTACATGAAAATGAGTCAAGGCTATATGGGTCTGTACAATTGGCATTTGGAGAATCAATAATTATTTCTTTGTATTTGTCCTTTTTGGGAACATGATATAGGCCAAAATGGTAGTTGTAACTTTCATACTTAGCCTCCAAATGTTTATAATGTTTATAGGGCTGTAAATATCCATTGATAGCTACCTCCATACTTAAGTGAGAGAATTTGAGACACTGGTGCAATGTCTAAGGGATTGCATGAATTTCATGTATCCAAGGTCTACCCAAAAGTAAATTTTAAGATAAGTTGAGGTCTAACACATGGAAAAGTATATCATGGGTCAAGGTCCCAATGATAACTAACAAGCTTATGGTGCCTTGTGATTCCTATTCTTCATTATCATAGTCTTTAATAGTAATTATTTATGGTTGTAGATTGGCTATTGTATATCCAAGATGCTTGATGAGCTTCAAAGATGCAATATTTAGGCTTGATCCATTGTCTATGAGGACACATTTGACTTTATGATGCATGATGAAAACTTCAATGTATAGCAGGTTGTTATGGAGAGGGCAAAGGGATGACATATCACTTTGGTCAAAGGTCAACTATTGGATTAGGGCTATATGTCCAACCAAATCTTGGAATTTATTTGGGGTTATGTCGTTTGGAACTTGGGATTGGCCTAGGAGCTCTGTTAGGATGTTTTTATGGATAGTAGACATATGTAACAAATCTAAAATGGATATTTATGTGAGTGTCTTTTGGAGTTATTCCATAATGTCATATGGATTTTTCTTAATAGTGGTATATGGCTTGTTCTTAGCTATCACAATGGGTTGGATTGGTTTGTTGGGAGGAGGTTATGGGCCTAGAATGGAAATCTTAGACCACCAAGTTGTGATTGCATAATCAAGATTGGGTATAGGACCATTGTAACTTGATGATGATGGATATGGGCTAGATAAGATAAGTCTTAATTGTTAGTGTACTTGGTTGTGGTCACGAGGCAATAATGAGTTATTAGTATAAATACTTGAAATAATAATCCTTGGTTACTATTGCACTCAGTTGTGGTCCTAGGTCAAGGAAGGATTACTAGCATAGATAGGTTGATTGGTATTATTTGGCAATGATCTTGGTCTGTTAGCACTTGGTTTAGGATTAATGGTGATGGTAAAAATATGACCTTCTACAATATGACCTACAAATTTATTGTAGTCATGTGCAATTGAATGATAAGTATGTTGGTTGTTTGGGTCATTCTGGCCTTGGCTCCTCCCATTTGGTTGACATTATTATTGCTATTAATTTTGTTGTTATTTTCATTGATACTATTGTTGTTGTGGTGACCTTTGTTGTTTCTATTATTGATTATTATTGTTATCTTGTAGAAAAGGGTTTTGGTAGATACTCAAGTTTTGATTGTATGTAGATGCTCTATTATCCAATGTAATCTCCCCATTTTCTAACATATTTTCTATGAGGTGTTTCAACTGTACATAATGATGTATGGAATGTCCATGAACATGATGGTATTTATAGAAATCATGTTCTTTATACTAGTTTAGATATCCTCAGGATAGTGCTTCAAAATTCACCAACTAATCATATTAGCCATAACTAGCTTGAGAAACACTTCTTTGATATGTTCACCAAGATCACTTAAGACTCGAGGAGTGGGTTTTCTTATTGGAGAAGAGGTTTGTAAAGGTGGTGGATGTTGCATTTGTGGAGCTAGTATAGGTTTCTACATAGGTTGTACTTGCTAAATAGCTTACTGATGAAGAATAATCTACATTTATGATGTACATTGAGCAGATGGTGTTTGTATCATTTAGACATGGCATGACTTAGTTACTCTATTTCCAACAAGATTATTATTAAGTTTGTATTACTTGGATTTTTCATGGTTACTAGTCTAAATGGGTGCAGACGCTGCACTTGGATTTGGTCAGGGTTCTAACTTGGGCCTATACCTTAGTTTTGGTTTTGATTCTGGTTCGAAGAGGTTAACTTGATAATACATTTGTTAATAAGGGCATTTCCAATTTTCAAACCTTTGTTGATGATATCTTTGAAGGTATGTACATGCTAAAGCTCCAGATGATAAGATATCTCATTGTCCAAATTTTTAGTGAACACAATGGCCAATTATTTGTCTAGTAAGCTATGGGTGAAGTGACTAGCAAGTTTTCTCCATCTCTATAGATATCTTGAAAAGCTTTAACCAACATTTTTATTGGACATAGTCAAATCTAATAATGAAATCTCATGCTCAAGATTATAGGAAAAATGTTGCACAAATTTCTCTGAGAGGTCATCTAAATTAGATATAGAATTCTTTGACAATTTGTCTACCTCTACTGTAGTGGTAGATTAGACTGTGCCTATTGTTGTGGAATGTTAGTCATCGCCTATTGAGGTGGGATATCATTCGTCACTTGTTGTTGAGGCAAAATACTAGCTATCACTTGACTACTTAATCTTTCTAGTTACGTGTTTGATGAAGCAGCTGGTTGAGGAATAGAAGTAACTTATTATGGTTAGGATGTATGAGTTCCTACCCCCTAATATTGTGAACCACTCATGGTATTACCTAAAGGCACTTGTTATTGTGGACTATTTGTTGGTGTATTTAAACCACTTTGGCTTGGATTGGAAGACACTTGTGTGTTATCCACAATGTTTGGCATATTATTCTACATAGAATCTATAGTCACATATTTAATAGATGGGCCATTGTACATGTCACTAATTGAAGTGCTTTATATAAATGGATCTATACTTGAATTATATTGACCTATCAACTAATTAGCATTCTTATTGAAGGAGATAACTCTATGAAGTGGAGCATTTGACATGGCCATTGTTAGAGTATATATTCCATGTATTTTTTCACATTTTCTAGTGTATTATCTAGATATTTTATCTTTTAGTGAGTTTTTCCTATGTGAGGATTTATCCCACATTGGCCAGTTAGGATAGCTCAATATTTTTCCTTGTCTATTTATGCAAGGACTTTCCTATTGCACTAACATGCTTTATTATAAATAATATATGATTTGTCTTATTTTTGCATATCATATCTATAACTTCTTTGTGTGATGTTTCATTGCTAACACTTTAGATTCTTAGATTGGAATGGCTTTACAAATCTTAACATGGTACCAGAGTTGTGAGATGTTGTTCCTATTTACATTGCTATAAATTTGCTTCAAAATTTTATTTGTCGTTACTTCTTTCCTTATCACAAATCCTCAAACCATTTTTTCTTTCCCTCTTACAGATTTGACACTTTCATTAAAACTTTGAAGAAAATGTGTGTTTTTTATTCTCAGAGTGAAGGCAGAGATAAAATGTGGAATAAAGGGAGAGAAGTGTTGATTTCCCTTGAGGAAAGAGGCACAAATTTTCAAGACTTTTGGAAGATTTCATTACTTTTGAAGCTTTTGATTTCAAACTTTTTTGTTTTTTACTCATGGAGATCTACTTATTGTTATAGATTTGATAATTTGCTAAGCAAGAGGAGGAAATATGAGAGAAAACAAGACTTAATCTTGGCATCATCTTTTGTTGTTTGGCATCATTTGTTATCTAAGGTTGGCACCTTTTTTATACTGAGTCATTTTTTCATCTATTTGCCTTTTTTCAACCAAGGTGTCTTAAGATATTTCTTGGAAGGTAACATTTTGAACAACCAAGACATTTTAGACCTACATTTAGATAAGATGCACTAGTTCTACTAGCTTTGACACTTTCCTTTCAGACCTGAGGCATTGAGATAGGTGATTTTGTTGGATTTTTTGCTTTCTATAGACATGCATTAGATCTACTACTCAACAAAGAAGGCTTCTTAATTTGAAAAATTATATTTTCTGTGTTGATCATTTTTCTTCTGATCTTGACATTGTTTTTTACTCAACTAGGCATCATTTTCTCAGAGGTGTGGAGGAGAAATGGCATTGTCTTTTTGTTTTTTTAAAGATCTGATCTTGGCTTATTGCGTGGAGACTTCAGATTTGGTCTTACTCTATTCATTTTTTGTTATTCTAAATCTGATAAATTGAAGATCTTTCAAGGTGTTTTTTCCCTACTTGGGCACTTAATTTTTAAAATTATCCACTAGCTAATCATCTTTTTCTATTGGCACCTTCTTTTTTCAAGATTTGACTAGATTTGAAGAGCAAACTTGGCATTGGATTTTTTATCCTTTGACCAATCTGGATCTACTTATTGCATCCTTATTTTAGATTTGGAGCTAAAAATAGTAGTAAACTATTCTTTTTCTCCTCTCAAAATAGCTAGTTTTATTTATTTTTTCTATTACCAAGATAAATTTTTGCCTCAAGAGGAAGTAAACTTCACTTGCATGCATATCGAGGTAACTAGGAGGATTTTTTTTTCATGTTGGTTGATGTTTTTGAGTCCATGATTCAATTAAAGTCCCAATGAGTGGTTGTACAACTATGTTCTTTTTTATTTGGTCTAAAAAATTAGTTTGTAATATGTTTTCTCATGTATTGACCCATTTTACAGACAATCGTAACACAAAACTTTTGAACCATAAATCAGATTTGAGTTATATTTTTTCAAAAATGCATGGTTTTTGATTTTTTATCCATTGGTGTCATTAATTTTTAAAAACACACTGCTTTTATAAAGTGCCAAATTGGGGGAGAGGGTCTTGAAACATAATCTTTTTGGGGGTTATCTTGGTGCCAATTCTGTGCACCCTTTGCATTCTTTATGCTCTTTGGTGATTAGTTAGCATAGCTTTTAGTTATGGTGTTGACCATTATGAGCCTTTGACTAGATCTACTACATTGAAGATCTTTCAAGGTATTTTTTTCTTGCTTGTGCACTTTACTTTTAAAAAATATCTACTGGCTAGGCATCTTTTTCTATTGGCACATTCTTTTTTCAAGATTTGACCTAATTTGAAGAACAAACTTGGTGTTGGATTTTTTATCCTTTGACCAATCTGGATCTACTTGTGACATCCTTATTTTAGATTTGGAGCTAAAAATAGTGGTAAACTATTCTTTTTCTCCTCTCTAAATAGCTAGTTTTATTCATTTTTTCTATTACCAAGCTAAATTTTTGCCTCAAGAGGAAGTAAACTTCACTTGCATGCATATTGAGGTAATCAGGAGGATCTTTTTTCATGTTGGTGTTTTTGAGTCCATGATTCAATTACAATTCCAATGAGTGGTTGGATGACTATGTTCTTTTTTAATTTGGTCTCAAAAATTAGTTTGTAGTGTGTTTTCTAATGTGTTGACCCATTTTACAAACAATCGTAACACTAATAACTTTTGAATCGTAACTTAGATTTGAGTTATAATTTTTTCAAAAGTGCATAGTTTTCAATTTTCTATCCATTGGTGTCATTAATTTTTAAAAATATACTAATTTTATAAAGTGTCAAATTGGGGAGGGTCTTGTAATATAATCTTTTGGGGGGTTGTCTTGGTGCCAATTTTGTGCACCTTTTGCATTCTTTCTGCTCTTTAGTGATTAGTTAGCATGGCTTCTAATTATGGTGGTAACCATTATGAGCCTTTGACTAGATCTGCTACATTAAAGATCTTCCAAAGTATTTTTTTCTTACTTGAGTACTTTAATTTTTAAAAATATCTACTGGCTAGGCATCCTTTTCTATTGGCACCTTCTTTTTTCAAGATTTGACCAGATTTGAAGAGCAAACTTAACATTGTATTTTTTATCCTTTAACCAATTTGGAGCTACTTATGGCATCATTATTTTAGATTTGGAGCTAAAAACAGTAGTAAACTATTCTTTTTCACCTCTCAAAATAACTAGTTTTATTCATTTTTTTCTATTATCAAACTGAATTTCTGCCTCAAGAGGAAGTAAACTTCACTTGCATGCATATTGAGGTAACCAAGAGGATCTTTTTTCATGTTGGTTGGTGTTTTGAGTCCATGGTTTAATTTTAGTTCCAACGAGTGGTTGGACGACTATGTTCTTTTTTGATTTGGTCTAAAAAACTAGTTTGTAGTGTGTTTTCTAATTTATTGACACATTTTACGGACAATCATAACACTAATAACTTTTAAACCGTAACTCAGATTTGAGTTATATTTTTTAAAAAAGTGCATGATTTTTAATTTTCTATCTATTGGTATCATTAATTTTTAGAAACACACTACTTTTATAAAGTGCCAAATTAGGGAGGAGGGTCTTGTAATATAATCTTTTGGGGGGTTGTCTTGGTGCCAATTTTATGCACCCTTTGCATTCTTTTTACTCTTTGGTGATTAGTTAGCATGGCTTCTAATTATGGTGTTGACTATTATGAGCCTTTGACTAGATCTGTTACATTGAATATCTTCTAAGGTGTTTTTTTCTACTTGGGTACTTTACTTTTTTAAAAAATCTACTGGCTAGGCATCTTTTTCTATTGACACCTTTTCTAAGATTTGACTAGATTTGAAGAGCAAACTTGGCGTTGGATTTTTTATCCATTGACCAATCTGGATCTACATATGGCATCCTTATTTTAGATTTGGAGCTAAAAATAGTCGTAAACTATTCTTTTTCTCTTCTTAAAATAGCTAGTTTTATTTATTTTTTCTATTACCAAGCTAAATTTTTGCCTCAAGAGGAAGTAAAATTAACTTGCATGCATATAGAGGTAACCAAGAGGATCTTTTTTCATGTTGGTTGTGTTTTTGAGTCCATGGTTCAATTACAATTCTAACTAGTGCTTAGATGACTATGTTCTTTTTTGATTTGGTCTCAAAAACTAGTTTGTAGTGTGTTTTCTAATGTATTGATTCATTTTATGGATAATCATAACACTAATAAATTTTGAACCGTAACTTAGATTTGAGTTATATTTTTTTTAAAAGTACATGGTTTTTGATTTTCTATCCATTGATGTCATTAATTTTTAAAAACACACTAATTTTATAAAGTGCTAAATTGGAGGGGAGGGTCTTGTAATATAATCTTTTGGGGGGTTGTCTTGGTGCCAATTTTGTGCACCCTTTTCATTCTTTCTACTCTTTGGTGATTAGTTAGCATGGCTTCTAATTATGGTGTTGACCATTATGAGCCTTTGACTAGATCTGCTATATTGAATCTCTTTCAAGGTATTTTTTTTTGTTTGGACATTTTACTTTTAAAAAATATCTACTGGTTAGGCATCATTTTCTATTGGCACCTTCTTTTTTCAAGATTTGACCAAATTTGAAAAGCAAACTTCATGTTAGATTTTTTTATCCTTTGACCAATCTAGATCTACTTGTGGCATCTTTATTTTAGATTTAGAGCTAAAAATAGTAGTAAACTATTCATTTTCTCATCTCAAAATAAAGTCTTATTCATTTTTTCTATTATCAAGCTAAATTTTTGCCTCAAGAGGAAGTAAACTTCACTTACATGCATATCGAAGTAATCAGGAGGATCGTTTTTCATGTTGGTTAGTGTTTTTGAGTCTATATTTCAATTATAGTTTCAACAAGTGGTTGGATGAATGTGTTTTTTTTTGATTTGGTCTTAAAAATCAGTTTGTAGTGTGTTTTCTAATGTATTGACCTATTTTACGAATAATCCTAACACTAATAAATTTTGAACCGTAACTCAGATTTGAGTTATATTTTTTTAAAAAGTGCATGGTTTTCAATTTTTTATCTATTGATGTCATTAATTTTTAAAAACAAACTACTTTTATAAAGTGCCAAATTGGAGGGAGGATCTTGTAATATAATCTTTTGGGAGGTTATTTTAGTGCCAATTTTGTGCACCTTTTGCATTATTTTTGCTATTTAGTGATTAGTTAGCATGGCTTATAATTATGGTGTTGACCATTATGAGCCTTTGACTATATATAATTACTATACATGGAGACCTCAAATGGAAATAATCATAAAGTGTAAAGGATTATGGTCCCTTATGAATGAAACACAACTATAATTTACACATGAATTTAAAAAAATTTAACATCAATGTAAGTTTGAAGAGTGTATGGGCTTGATTAGGGGATATGTGAGTGACATTCTTTTATTTCATTTTGATGGATGTGATTCTCCATTCAAAAAATGAATTAAGTTAAAAGGTTTATTTGAGAAAGTAGATCACTTGAGAGCTATACAGGTTGAAGTGGAGCTTACTTATCTAAATCTAGATAACTTTGCTTCCATTGTATACTAACTCACTAAATTTAAGCATTGGTTGACATAGTTAAGGGGAGTGGATGAGATAAAAAGGATGAAGAGTGTGTGTACTTGATCTTGTCTAAATTGAGCGGCCCATTCTAAATCTTTGTTTCTACATGTTTCTCTAGTATGGATGCCTTAGTACCACATTTAAAATGTCAGATTTAGAGTTATTTTATGAGAAACTTAGTACGAAGGAATCCAAATTGTCTTACCTTGAGTCTTCCACCTCTCAAAAAAGATTTAGTGGCCTCACATCCTAAGACTAAGGGAAAAACTAACAATAAGAAGAAGAACACTCCTCCACCTCAAAATGTACCTAAGCCAAAGACTAATACATATAAACCCAAACCATCTTCCAAATATAAGATTAAGTCTAACTTATCTTGCTCTTATTATAGGCGGACTGGTCATAAAGAGTCTAGGTGGTTCAAGAGAATGCAAGCCCTAGAGAATGACATTGGGAAACACAAGATTTATATCTCCACTCCTTCTCCATCTCATGAGCATGGAAAAACACTTAATGTTATCAGGTGATCATAGTTACCTATTTTATATAGTTGAGTTCTATATTCTAGTGTTTCACACCACATGACTTCTTTCACGGAGTCCTTTGTATCTCTTGGTTTAAGTTCTTCAAATATTGATATTGGAAATTCTTCTTATATTTATGTTAAGGGGAAGGGTGACATAAAAATAGATGGTGGTTGCATCAATGATGCATTATATGTTATAGACATCACCACCAATATACCTTTAGTTTATCATATTTTCTATTTTGGTCAGGGCAAGATAATGACTTTCACACCATAGGGTGCTAAAGTTTGAGCTTTATGCGAGCCACACACACTTATTGTATAAGGTGTTGTTGATCATAGTTATCGACTCTACTATTTTGATGGTTTTGATGATACTCTTCCTTTAGATATGTGTTTAGTTTCTCATGCAAATTATGAGAGTTGGCTTTGGCATGAGAGATTTGGACACCTAAACTATAGATATTTGAAAGAGTTGAGCACTCATAGTATGGTAGAGAATCTTTCTATAGTTTCATGTTTTGATGAAGTTTTTTTAGGTTGTGCATTAGGAAAACAACACCAGGATCTATTTCCTAAGGGCATGTCCATGAGGTATTCTTCACTATTTGAGCTTATATATAGTGATTTTATGGTCTTTCCTACTACCTATTTCAATGAAGCTAATTATGAATTTACCTTCATTGATAATTTCTCATGGTGTACTTGGATTTATTTCCTCAAGTACAAGAGTGATGTCTTTGATCACTTCAAAGTCTTTAAGGCTTTGGTTGAGAAATAGTATTTGATTTGCATTAAGAATATTCATACAGATAAAGGGGGAGTACTTCAGCTGAGAGTTCTCTGATTTTTTGGTAGTCCATGGTATTATTCACCAACATTTTATTTAACATACTCCATAATAAAATGGATTATCATAAAGAAATAATTGAACTCTAAAGGAGATGGCTAACTACATGATGCATTCATGGCATTTACCTCATATCTATTAGGTAGAGGGAGTTAATTATGTAAACTACATTCAAAATTGCACACCACATCGAGCAATTGAGAATATGACTCAAGAGGAGGCTTAGTTTAGAACCAAGCCTGATGTCTCATTTTTTTGAATCTTTAAGAGCCTTTCTTAGGCATTTATACCAAAGAAAAAAAAGAAAAGCATTGGATAAGAAGAGTAAACCTTTAATTTTTTAGGGTATTTCAAGGATATGAGAGCTTATCACCTTTTTTATCTTGATACTCATGATTTTCATTTTTGAACACATGTACAGTTTGGTGAGTATTTCACATCTCATAACTCTCCATCTTCTTCCATGCCTTCTTATTTTGATAATTCACCTCCTCTCGAGGATTCATTCTTTGAGGAACTAGTCCAATATATTCTTCAAGAGGTTATAGAAGATGATGATAATGTTCATAATGATGTTACCACTATTCCTAGGTGGGATCCTACTATAGTTTCTAAGGCAAAACCTTTCATACAAGATCTTCCACCTATTTGACATCATCATGTATATTCTATGGGTACTAGAATTTTGTGTTAGGCATTCTCTGGGGATCCATAGTATTTTTCATAGGCTCATGGGATATAGGAGTGGGATGATGCAATGATAAATGAGTATTATTCATTGATGAAGAATCACACTTGGGATTTGGTCATTCTTCTTAAGGGAAAAAATTTGGTTAGGTGCAAGTGTATTCACCACACCAAGTATGTAACTGATGGGTCCATTGATAAGTATAAGACACATCTTATTACAAAGGGGTTTTTGTAGGTCGAAAGTATTGACTACTCTAAGACTTTTATGCCCATTGCTAAGATAGATTATATTCACCTTGTACTTTATCTTTATACATCATAGGATTGGCTAATATATCAGATAGATGTTAAGAGTGCTTTCTTGCATGGATACTTATATGAGGAAATTTATATGGAGTAGCCTATTGGGTTTATTCATGATTTTTCTCTTATTTTTGACTGAGGAGGTATTTTTATGGTCTCAAACAAGCCCCTCATATTTGGTATGAGAAGATGGATTTATTTCTTCTTTCCATTGGCTTTGTTCACTACCACTATGATCCCACAATATATATTCAATGCATTAGGGAGGACATTGTTATTTTGGTATTGTATGTTAATGATCTACTTCTCATAGGTAACTCCTCATCTTAGATTAAGACTATTTATTAGACACTTTTAGCATAGTTTGACATGATAGATATTGGACTTCTACATTTATTCCTTGGTTTATAGATTTCACAGTTAGATATAAATATTTATTTGAGTTAGCAGAAGTACACACTTGATCTTCTTTAGTATTTTTGCATGGTTGATTGCAAGCCAAGTCCTTCTCATTTTTAGTCTAGAGTGACTCTCACTACCTCTTTTACTAATCCAATTTGTGATCCTACATTGTATAGGTAGATGGTTGGGAGTCTTATGTATTTGACCCATATTCAACTCAAAATTTAATTTATAGTTGGGCTTGTATCTAGATTTTCACATGACCCTCATGACAGTCATTGATAGGCTACCAAGATGATTCTACAATATCTTTGAGGCACTAATAATTTTGGATTACACTACAGTTGGTTAGATACAATTATTCATATTGGGTAGGTTTTCTTGAGGATAAGCATTCTACTTTTGCCTACATTTTTTGTCTTAGTTATTAACCTATTGCTTGATTATGCAATAAGTAGTAGACTATTACACTTTCATCTATGGAGGCTAAGTATAGGGTAGTAGTTATAATGAATAAGCAAATTCTTTGGTTTCATTAGTTATTGATAGAGTTTGGATTCATGCAAGATTTACCCACTATACTTTGGTGTGATAACCAGAGTGAAATTCACATATATCACAATCCAATTGAGAATTAATGGACCAAGCACATTAAGGTACATAAACACTTCATTCAACAACAAATTCAAGATGACATTCTTAGCTTGGAATACATTCTAACTAAAAAATAGGTTGCATACATATTCATAAAGCCTTTTGCATCATCTCATTTCTTTAAGTTACATGGAATGCTTAGGGTTTCATAAGTTGTCCTTGGAGGGTGTTTATGAGGATATATTTATCTTCATTTCATGGATACATATTATATATGAGTACCTTATCAGGGCTAGTTATCGGGACTCATACTATGGATATGCCATTATTTATTTTTTAACTTTTGTTAGCCCCTAGTTTCACTTGAAGAGAGGTGTTAGAGTATGAATTTCATGCATTTTCTCATATTTGATAGTGTATTATCTAGTTAATTTATCTTTAGTGAGTTTTTCATATATGAGGATTTATCCCACATTAGCCAGTTAGGCTAGTTTAGTATTTTTCATTGCCTATTTATACAAGGGATTTTTTATTATACTAACATACATCATTATGAATAATATATGATTTGAATTATTTTTTTATATCATATCTACAACTTCATTTTATGATGTTTTATTCCTAACACTTAAGATTCTTGGGTTGGAATGCCTTTACCATTCCTAACAACCATGACATTAAAATTAGGTGCTAGATTCAAATAGGTTTGATAAGCTTGTTGCATTTGTATAAAGTGGTCCTCCATGAGGCCCTTTCCTTTAGAATCATATTTGGGTCTTGATATGACATTGACATGAGCACTTGAGGATATATAGTAGAGTATTGTTTAATGTTTTGGGTATAAGGCATGTTTAGAGGCACTCTAACTAGACTAGGTAAGCTTTCATGAGGGAAATCTACTGGAAACTTGGCCCCTACCTATGTGGCTCTGACTAAAACCTTGTAATTTATTTCAAGCAAGTGATGGTAAAATAAGTATGGGTCATATGTTGATGGCATAGCGATGTAATATGGTTGTTTTTAAACTTGTTCTACAATTGATAATACAATAGTAAACTCTTGTGTGGTTTGATCTTGGTCTTACTCTAAATATGGAGATGTGTTAAGCAAATAATGGGCTAATAGATCTTGAATTTGTTCCCTAGATTGAATAGTTTAATAAGGAAAAGGATCCATCTCACAAACTACATCATCACCATATGGATCTTGAACAAAGTTATCATTCATGACCATGTTATTATAACCTAGATTGAACAAAGTTATTGGACATATCCAAATAAAATATTAACATTCCATGAAGAAGGTCTAGAGTTATATAAACTCTTAAAAACAAGGTCTAAAAGACTAATGGTTCAAACTTGGTCTAAGAATGGAGCTATTTTTCCAAAAATAGGCAATGAAAAACTCAATCTAAAATGGTCTAATCCAAAATGTCACACACAAATGGCCAAGTAAATGGATAAAATCTAAATGCCAAACTTGATAAAAAATATTTCAAATAACTCTAATCTAGGTCTAAAAACAAAAAGATTGCTAGGTCTTGTTAACAACCTAGATAACAACCTGATTGAAGGGTTGAAAAATTGATCTAAAACTCCTTCACACCTAGACTAACATTGGAATTATTTGAGGTGTGAGACACCTGAACTTAGACTAAACTTTTAGTTTTGATGAGACTAGCTCCTCTGATGTATCACTTTGCTCACTGCTACTAAACTACTAATTTTTTGGGATGAAAAGGGTTAAAAGGAATTGAAGGGGAAATTTTAATTTACTATTGGTGATACACTTTTATTTCTAAACACTAATAAGATAAGTAATGACTGAATCTGTAACTCAAAATGATTCCTATGAATCAATAGTTTATGTAGAGGTTTCATCAATTGTTCAAAGCCTAAGGAAAATGATGGAATAAAATTGATTCAAGGCACTAACTAGTCATTTATATCCATTGTTAGCTTAATTAAATGACGCTAAACACTGAACATGACCTGCATAAGTTAGCATACTAGTAACTAGGTGAGATTAAGACCTGATAAGGGAGAAAATACTACCACATGTTCAAATCAACTAACGTAAACACACTATATCAGAAGAATGGAATCTAAAAATAGTCATTTTATTCATCTTATAAGGTTACAAATCTCAATCTTGGTAGAGTTAGATCATGCTCAAGAGAGGGATCTTAAGATTATCCTGAAAGCCTAAATATATAGAAGTGTTGAATAGAAAAAGCCCATAGATTGACATACAATATAGAAGAGTTGGTCAACTCCACATGAACTCAAGTCAATTTACAATACAATATTAATCAAAAGTCTTTAATATATCTTTTTAACTTGAAAAATCCTTACATGAAGTTCTGTTATGTATTAAAATGAAGATGGTAGGCCATTTGAATTATTAAAACTATCTTTGCATGTATGATACACCACATATTTGGTGATTATATCTATTTTAAGTGATTTGAAACATGTGAATGTCTTTAATTTACATGGAAACCTTGAAAGATGCATGAAACTAGTCAACTAGTCAATTTAAGTGATGACTGGTTCTTAAGGACTAGTTAACTCTATTTGAACTCCTTATTTGCATGAATTGGAAATTAAATACTAGAAATTTAATGACACATCAACTTTGAACATCAGATATGAAGTGTACAAGTCCACATGAGCTCTTTAATAGCCTTCTAACACCATTATTCATCTTAATTACTTGATTAAATAGGCCTACTAGGCCAATTAGGCCTAGTAGCCTACTTATTTGTCATGTCCCCTTTTTCGTGGACATTGACATGCTTGATGATTAGCCTATTATGCGACCTTCCTAGGCTGATTGGATGGATAGAGGGTCATGATGGAGATTGGCTTGGCTTTGATTTACAGAATTCCTATAGTTGGCTCTCATTCAGGTTATTTCAGACACATTGGGCCTGAGCTCCTATTATTTAGGGATATTTGACATACAGCGGAGCACCCTTGTTTTGATATGGTCATGTGCAAAATCACTCCCTGGTTCACCAGCTTCAGACGGTTCGAGGATCCGACATGTATTGAGGGAGATATTAATATTTGATTGATTTAATCAAATATTAATTATTTGGTCTAATTTTAAATTAGATATTAACTAATTATTAATTAATTAATTATTATCTCTAATTTAAAATTAGATATTAATTAATTATTAATTATTAATTAATTGGTCTAATTTTAAGACCCAAATTCTAATTTAAGAAGCCCAAGTTCTAATTTGAGGAATTCTAATTTTAGAAGCCCAAATTCTAATTTGAGGAAATCTAATTTTAACAAGCACACCTTTGGAAGGGTATAAGAGCTTCTCATGGGAGAGAGTTTGAGTATGAATTGATTATTAATTTTGATATTGAAGAAATTCTTCTGTGAAGACTGAGCCAAGGGTTCCAGGATTCCATCTGCAGTGGAGAACGTCAACTCTTCATTGTGTGCGATTCAGAGGCTGTGAAAGATCAGCTGATCTATTGCCAAACTGCATTGAAGAACGTCAACTCTTCAATGTGTGCGATTCAGAGGTTGTGAAAGATCAGCCGATCTATTGCCAGATCTGAGAGATAGCTTCATCCAGAAGTTATCACAGAATTCCAGGGTTGAGAGATAACTTCACTCAGAAGTTATCACAGTATTACAGGTATTTCTTTATTTAGTTTTTGATCCAATAAGTTATACAGAGATAGACCTTATGTGTTAGAATCTATATTCATGAGATTAGGTTGTTCAGCTATCAGGGGTTAAGAATAGACAGGTTGGCGGCTGTACCAAGTCCGTACAGGTCCGTACAGATCCGCATCAGGCACCGACCTCGATAGAGAGAGCTTCCGGTGACCGACATCGGTCGACTGAAGACTGACGTCAGCAGAAAGCTGACCGACAGCGACCGATGTCGGTGAGATATCGACCGACGACGACGTCTGTGTGTCGACATAGAAAGGCCGAGACCCTTCAGATTCAGATTTCACTCCCAGATTTGCAAAGCCAGGGTTTTCAATACTGTATTTCATGTTTTATATGCATAAGAGAGGACTATAATTGTAATAGTTTAGAAGGACATCTTTTGTAATCATCTGAATGAATGATAAGATCTGTGATTTGTTTATGCATACTTGAATCTATTCTGCAGTTTGTATCTGTGATCATAGCTTTATGAGTTTATATATTCCCTGTTTGAAGGGGATATTACAGTTGTTCAGAGCTTTTGTAGGAAGAAAAAGAGCCCCTAAGTAAGGGACATTACATTATTGCACTTGCAGACCATTAGAATATTAAAAAAACCATGAAACCTGTAAAAAAAATATTATTAGACTTTTAGCAACTCCTCACACCATGAGATAGGTGTTTTTGATGAATAAACTCTTGCAACTTAGTCACCATGGTTGACTAGATCAATTTTGCTTCATTTTCCTAAAAATTGGATATTTTGAAGGAGATGGTAGGGGAAATTATAGGCATATCTCTAACCAAATGATGATTTTAGGATGAATAAAAGGTCTTAGGCTTCAATCTCCATAAATTAGATTTCATGTAAACTACCTTGTACCTCATTTTTCATTCTTTTTCTCCAAAAAACCTAATTTTTGCCTTGATCCATATAGATCTGTATAAAAAATTGGAATTTATGGGATCCTCTCTAAGTTCAATTAAATTTTAAATATATTTTAAGTTTATCCATGAGGTTTTGATGGAATTAAAATCAACTTTTCTAAAAGCTGGTCACTATGAGGGTTTAGGGAGGTTTTAGAGCTGAATCTTCTTAATAATGATTGATAAAGCATGAAACTCCAAATAAAAAATTATTGAAATGAATTTTTATTATATAAACCCCCTCAAAATCCTTTAAAATATTGGTCTCTCATGTAAAATATATGAAAAGATATCATGTGAAAGAAATTTGCTTGTAGGGTTTACAAGTATTTTGGATATGCTTACACTCTTAGTGATTATTCATAGAACATAGCTCCTAAACCAACATAAATTTTCCATTAATTATAAGTAAATATGGGTCCTCAAATCATTCTGATATTATTTGGATAAACTCATCACGTGGTGGAAGATATGAGCATTTGATTAGGTGGCTTGAATGGTTGTCTAGAAATGTAGAATTCAAATTTGCTCCTTGGATTAAAATTGACTCCTCCATTTCTTCTCCATGATTTAAATCATCATCATGGTACTTTTACCATGTCATTATATAAATATCAAGTGTCATCTTACATTTTAGTGCCTGGAGATGCCTTTTGGTGCTATAGGCCTTTTAGGCCTAAAACTAAGTTTTGACCCAAATTGAGTTTGATGATTAAGGCACCTATAGATGATAAGGATATATAAAATAACCATGAAAAATTGATTTATACCTCTTCCCAACTTGACATTTCATCTCAAAATACCAAGATTCAAATTTATTCTTTATTATCCTTGAGACTGCCTATAGACAAGTGGTTGACTGTGTTAAAATAGTGAGGTTATCCACATATACAATGGCATTTAGGATGATATGGAATATTAATCAAGTCATTATGATTATGTATACCTAATTTGGGGGCTTAAATCCACTTGTAGATACCAAAGGCCTCAAACTCTCTCAAAAATGCCTTTTTATGCATTGGCTGAGCATGCACTTGACTGTGTTTATGCATATTGTAGGTTTTTTCATGAGTAATAGAGGTTTATAATATAAATTTTACATTTATATAATACCTTTTAGTCCTATTACCTTATTTTAAATCATCATCCACCCCTCTCTCTAGCATGTTTTCTCTTCTAACAAGGTTTTTAGGCTTCCCACAGTCTAAAATCTATACAAGTCTGTGTCATATATTCTCATGTTATGATAAATCAATGCCTTATATCTCTTAACAAGTATTTAATATGTCCATTATCACCTAATATGATTAATTTACCCTCATATATCTATCCTTGACTTGAAATTTCTTGACTTTACACCTTCCAAGCATGGGATTGTGTTAAGGGTCTTAATTCTTTGTATGGCTGTAGTGAAGGTTTACAGTTGACTTGATTTTGGTTTGTACTTTAAAACTATATCTAACTCTCCCTTGACCCTAATTAATTACACCTTCTTGAAAACCTCTTTGCATTAGATATGAAACTCCCTTTAAAACTTTGCTTGTTAGTCACCAACTTGAAAGATCTAAGAAAAAAGCTTGTTCCTAAGGTTGTAAATACATATTTGAGGTGAAAAGAATATATATTAGATTTTAAAGTATCTAATAACATATTTTGACCTTGCATAAGTCCACATTTCACCTTATATACCTCAAACCATCATGAAGTTCCTAAATATGAACCAATAGCCTACCAGGTGAATACTTAGCTTGAAAGGTGGACTATGTTCCATGATAGCTGCAGATGAGGTAGTCTTTAGGCATGACCGTAACACTATTTATTTTAGATCCATTCACATTATTATCTTTATCTCAAAAATTTATAATGCTTATGAAACCTCCATGAATCACTGTCATTGGCAAGAAAGCCTTCATAGATCATTGTGTTTGAAAACCCTTGTACATGGCTACAGGCCTATATAAAGCATGGATGTAGGTCACTATTCTCCATCTCAAGCCCTTATTAAAATCCATGATGTGCATTATTGAGTTATGATTTATATTTTCCTTCTCCATGATTTAGGTGTTTAATTTGTTTCAAGGAGGCAGTAAGGACCATTAGATAGCCCTAAACCCAAAATTGTCATCAATATTGACTGTAGCATGTTTTTCTATAATACTAGGCCTATAGGTGAGTGATTAGTATGAATCATGGTATAAAAATGAATTTTTACACATTTTAGTTATTCATTAGATGTATGTCTTATGAGGACTTTGGTGGATATAATGATCATTGTTAGTACTTGAACCAAAACTTCCTATCTTAATTGACTGTCCTTCCTACTGTAGGTCTGTGTCAGTGTATAGACTATCAACTAGGTCCTTATGTGCTTAAAGAGTGTGGAAAAAACATAAGATATCATTTAATATTTATCTCATTGTGATGATCTCACTACCTTCCTTAAAATGTTCAAAATGCCTGGTGTACATTCAAGTATCATTTACCTTCTTGATTGTAGCCTTCCTTACTAGCTGTAGGTCTCCCTATAAGGCTAAATTTGACTGTGTCATTACACATTTAGGCCCTATTAAATTTAAATTATTTAAAATCATGGACATATATCATCCCTTAATAACCCTCATGATCAAATAGTGCTTAAACATGTATCACTGTGTTTCTATCCTCCTTTATGCTTAGAACATGACTATATCCTTCCATGGCTGTAGGTGTAGGTTCTTATGAGGTAAATTTTAACTGTAAAATGTATTTTAAGGTTCATCATCTATATGTTTTGATGAGATTAAGATAAAATTTCTCTCTGTGGTTCCTTCAAACCACAATATTTGAACATGAAACCTTCCTTGTAGACCATTAGCCTCCATCCTATTAGGCAAACTATAGAAAAGCTTGTAGGTGCCCTTAAGAGCCCTTAGGTACTCATTTCATGCAATTAGATGTCATTTATGATTTAATACCTTTTATATTATCCTTTTACATCAATTTAATGCCTTTATTTTGAGACAAACTTTCTCTTTCTATATGTACTTGACTGTAATAATGTGATAGCCTTTGTATAGATAATGACAGTCTTAAAAGGTATTTTGGAAGTCTTGACAAATAATTAACAAAATCTCAAGAGTTTTTTCATTTAAAAAAAAGGTATTTCTAAACATTATAACCAATTTTTAGGGTTTCAAACCTTGAAAACCTCCCTTTACTAATGTTCACCTAGTTGATTATAACATGTTGACTGAAGCTAGATGTAGGATACATTTTGATGCCTTATCCCTATTCAAGGCTTGGTTTGTATTATAATTTGACCTATCCTTCTTAAATTAATAAACTAATGTTGACAATGTATTGGTTGTTGTAAACTACCTCCAAGAACCTGAAGACTTGTTGACTTATATATGAAGAAACTTGGTGTAGGTAAGGTCCTATTAAGGCTTGTAAGGGTGTTCTATAAAATCATGTAGGGTTGAGAGTGATCTCACTACTCCTTCTTGATATAATTTGTCTTTATTTGTATATCCTATTGAATTCCACCGTCTCTACAAAAGATTTGGACTTCTTGAAACATGTTTGATCTCCTCTCATCCAATGTTGGCTGTAGATTACCCTTTTATATGGTCTAAGATTGTTTAGACCTTAAGAAGGTCACCAATTATGAATTGGATCATTGTCTTCCCATGGATTGGATATTTAGGTGATCATTTGGAGATGAAACTTTAATAAGGTATCTTTCTAAACATGTTTTGGCCTTTGTACTTCATAACAAAACTTATAACTATATTTATACCTTTCTATAGGTCCCTTCCATGGTTGTATATGATATTTTGTAGGTGAATATATCTCTTTGTCATGCTAATTTTAGTCTTTGATCAATCCTTGGATATATTTATCATGAATCCATGGAATGGAGATGGGTGAAAATGTGTTAGGTATGAAATATGATGGAAATACATCAATGGAGGGTGAAAGAAGAACGAACATAGTGTACGATGGTTGAGTATGACAGTGATATGGGGGTGAGTGAGATGGAGGTGAGAAAGGAGTACTTGTGAGCATGAAAATGCCAAAATAAAGATTTAAATGCAAACATGGAAACATCATCATCTCACCATATGAATTTAGAGGCCAATAAAGGAGGGTAAGAGGCTGAAAATGAAATATAGGTTTTTACAAAAAACCTTAAAATTTGTAAACTTTACTTCAATTATGCTAAACTAGTGTTTTGAGACACCTTGAGAGCACAAAGATGGGATAAGACATGAATATTTAGAATAATTATTTAGGAAACACTTTTTTAAGCATGATAAGATGAAGGAAATTCATGTCAAGGATCAAAACAGGAAAACCCACTCTCTCCAAAACTATACAATTCCTCTTTGAAAGTATGCCGAACTATAGATTGCACTGACCATCTTTGTGATCTTTATTTTACCTTGAAATGTGTGAAGAAGGACTGAAGGAGGAAATGGAAAGGTGTATTAAGTTCCCAAGAATCTATGAAAGCTTTATTTTTCTTGAAATATTGCCTTGGTGAGGAGAACTTGAAGAAAATTGGTTGCCTTTATAGATGTAAAATTACAAAAATTAGCCTAACTTCAAATGAATTATTCATAAAGGAGAAGAGACAAATTACATAACCACTTAATCCATCATGAATACCTATGAGTCTACTTTTTTTACCCCAAAATTCATACCTATACCTTATCTCTGCAATCTGTACCATCATCAAACCTACAAGCCTATCTCTATGTGTAAAGAAGGAATGTGACTTTAGGAGACCGGTTTTGAGCTTGTATGGCATCCAATTTCCCTAAAATTATTTTGAAAGCCTATTAATATCCTCATATTTCTGATTCATACCCTAGGTGTACATAATTTCTTATGGATCTGTACTTTTCTTTACTAAAATAAATGAAAATAGCCCTTTTCTTAGCTTTTAAACACAATTTGAGCTTTCCACTAACACAATTAGAAGATTATAGAAGTTTTACAAGTCATATATCATGAAAACACAATATTTTAATCTTTTCCATGCGTTTGAGGTCAAATTTAACATGTGGGAGGTGAAAATAGAGCCCTTTTTGACTTAAAAACGTATCAAAATGCCCGTTTTGCTTTTGAAAATTTATACTAAGGTAAGAGTGATATATTTGATTATATTTAAAGGAATTTTGGAATAATTAATGACCTTTTAACTTTAATTTAAACATTTAAAGACCAAAAATTACTCTTTTAAGCTAAAATACATCTATTTGACTAGCTTGCAGAGGCTATTGATAGGATACTAGAAAGTTTTCGATTATAGGGGTTGGTATTTGGCCTTGAAAATCCAAATTAAAAATATGTATTTGGGAACAAGGAAAAAATATGAGCTCAAAATAACTAGGTCTAAGACAAAAGGTAAAATGCTAGGTCTTTTGGAATCACAACACAAAAGTTAGACTTGCACAACACTAGGTGTAAAAGGCAAGAAGATAAAGTGCTAGGTCTTTCGGGAACATGACAAAAAATATATATTTTGAAATAAAAATAGGTCTGAAACAAAAGGTAATCTCTAGGTATTTTTGAAACATGACACAAAAGCTAGACTTTGAAACATAACACTAGGTCTAAAAGGCAAGATAATTAATCTAAAAAATTTGAAACACTTGGACTCAAACTAAGCATTCATATTCTAACATAAACTTGACCTTTGGTAAAATAAATTGGAATTTAGGCACATATAAGATAGACAACTTCCCAATTTAGGCACAAAATAGTCTTTGAATCAAGCAAGGAATTAGTCTAAGTTGTATAATCCAAAAGTGAGAGGTAAATGTCTAAGATAAAATTACATGAGGCTTAGGAATTAACCAATCAATGTTTGAATCTAAAATTATCAAGACCAGTTTATAACTCAATTTATAGGGCTTAGTTCTTAAATTGATAACAATCTAGACCAAAATTAATGGAATAATGATATTAGGCATATACCAAAAATGCACATGTGGTTTTGAAATTGCAATTGGATACAAGGCAACAAGTCTTTGAAATAATGTAAGAAGTGTAATGATGATATTTTAATCTAAATGTATGAAAATGGTTTGTTTAAAAACTCTAAGTCACAAGACTTGGAATGAAATAGGTAGTGCAATGATGCCCCTTTTAAACAAGTGACACACACAAAAGTTTTATAAATGACTAAGGCAAAGTGTGTGTCAAACGAATGGCATAACCCCCCTTCAAACAAAAGAGTGATGTGTAAATATGTTTTTTTTTGGATTCGGTATGAAAAATAATAGTTTTTACTCAAGACAATGTAAGTAAAGTGTAAAAACAACAAAAACTCCTAAGTGTATCATCTTAATCCTAAAACACTGACAAAGTGGCTTTATACTATCAAATTCCATCTATATACTTTATTTTGAGAGGAAATTATGTTGTTAATATAAAAATTTAAATGCACATTAAAATTAGAGTTTTTAGGCCCCTCTTCTCTCAATATTTCATATTATGACATGGAAATTTGGCCTACTCACCCTGCATTGACATTATATCCATGATAAATGGGGTTGTCTAAAAAATATCAATTTTTATATGTTCTAAATGGTCCCACATGTGTGGTTAACACTAGGGCACAACACACCATTTGGATATTCATTAAATTACTTGTTATGAAAAGGTATTGTACTTTTCACAACCACTACATCCATTAATTGCTTAATATAGTTCAATTTCTAAGTTAAACCTATGTTTTGAGGTAGTCTCTTACTAAAGGAGCTTGTTTAACTGCTCAAACAAGCATTTAAATAAGTCAATCTCAATTTATATACCCCTATCATGGAGTGGGGTTGAAATTATGCTAATAGATGAATTCCAAGGTCAACACCTCCCAAAATAACTCATGGGGAGGCTATGAAATCCTACCCATAAGCCAAGATGTACAGAATAAAAATTATAGGACTTTACGGTCATTTTGGGATCACCCAAATCACTTGGATTTTGGGGATTGCCTTAGTGACTTTCCTTCCATACTTTGGATAAAGAAACAAAGGCAAAATGTTAAGCATTTTTTATCACCCAAGTTCCCTAAAGGGGATGGAGGAGAGCATATATACTACACTTGGCTTTCAAAATAAACACACAACAATAATCACAAAAATAAAAGCTCTTATGAGCATTTGACTAGACTGTGATTTCATTTTTTAGAGCACCAATTTAAATATGATATGAATTTTATCCCCTTGGTGATGTTTGAGTTGTGAACTTTGAAAAATAAAAACAAATCAAGTAAATGGTTTTTAAACACCAAATGTAAATGTGAGTTTGAATCTTAAGAGTGTTAAAAACATCTTTCCTTGCTCTTTGGGTCCTGCAAAAAGTGTTAAGGGGTCCTTGTGCTTTGAAGCTAAAAGCAAGTGAATAAATGATGATTGAAATTTATTTATTAGGTTTATTATGTTTTTAATATAGTGCAATATTGTAGACACACAAATTAAAATTACAACTTTCCTAAAAAATGCAATTGGTTAGTGCAAAACTATAACTCCCTGCAAAACAAACTGTTAGTAAAAAAACATAACTATATAGTTCAATAACACAAATGTGAAGACAATAATGAAACTAGAAACACAAAACTAAAATTGAGACTTGTAAAAATTCAATTGATAGTGTAAAACCATAATTGTCAATGCAAAATTATAACTGATAATGCACAACCATAATTGAGCAATACAAAACCATAATTATCAATGAAAAATCACAATTGTCAATGTAAAACTACAATCAAGAATGCAAAACCATAACTAAGCAATTCAAAACCATAACTAAGCAATTCAAAACCATAACTAATAATGCAAAAATACAACTAAGTATGTAAGAACGCAACTAATAATGAAAAACCACAAGTGGGCATGCAAAAATACAACTATGCATACAAAAATGCAACTGGTATGAAAAATGCACTTGGACATGTTAGGTTGTGGAGTTAAAAGCTTCACCAGGATGCGAATAGGAGGAGTTGCTGAAGTGTCACAGACATCGGCGTCAGTCAAGCCAACCGACGTTGGTCAGGGGGGAGACAGAAAGCTGCTGACATCGATCAGGATCGACTGATGTTGGTCACCTCCAGGCAGACAGGGACCAAAGTCAGTCACCTGTGTGGTTCCAGAACTGTGAGTTCACGAACAGTTTGTTAACAAACCGGTTGTTTGCATGTTAAGAGGCTAATTATAGTCTCGAGTTGCATGTCTAATTATTGTAATTAAGAAAGTCTAATTATTGTATGCATGAGAACTATATAATAGACTCATGGGCTGTATTGTAAAAGTGTGCTAGAAAGCCATTGTGCTTGAAGAGAGAGCTAGAGTAGCTCCTCCTAGTTCCAAAGGGGTGCTGAGTGTGTATGATCAGGGAGAGTTGAAGGTTGTGCAAGTTCTACTAGGAGATCCACTGGGGTACTAGTTGAAGAATCATGAGGACTTGGTGAGGCAAGGACAAGGGTTCTTCAGGGTGTAGAGATATCTACATGGTAAGTAAGGTCTGTTGATTTGCAGGTGGCAACAAGGAAAGGGAGGTCTACTTGGAGTACAGTTGTGTACTTGGTGTACTAGCAGCATTGTTACTGACTGGTGGAGGTGAACAACAACTCTGTGTTTGAGTTGATTGTTGTGACCGTGATGAGAGAGTGAAGTGTTGAAGGAGAATTACAGGTGAACCCTAGAAGTGTGGGAGCTCTAGAGGTGTGGGAAGAAGTGTGGCATCTTCTTTATTGTATTTTCTTCTGATTGAGTATTAATACAATTGGATATTGTCTCTCATATCCTATGTTGTTTCATATTTCTAGTTACTTATCATTATGGTTAAATTATGTGTTTAGTTGCTAATACAAAGGTAATCATATATACTCTTATTGGTGGAGTAGGATCCTGATAGTTGGTATCAGAGCATGTTTGTTGTTCTAGATTCCTGACAAGTGGTATCAGAGCTTTTGGTTGGGTTGACTAATAGGTGGTTCAGATCTGGTTAGTGTTTGTTGATTACAGGGTACTCATAAGGGTTTTTGATTGAGTGGGAGTATAGCAATGGCAGAAGAAAGTAAGCTACGAATGGATAAACTGAATAGCACGAATGGTCTGATTGATGGAAAGAAAGAGCAGGTAAAGGAAGATTTTTGGTTGGTAGAAGATCAACGTGTAGAAGCAGATGTTGCAGGTGTTGTTGCATAGGTTGCTCTAGATAAAGTAGAATCTTGGTTTATAGATTCTTTTGCCTCTTTCCATGCAACCCGAAATAGAGCATCTTTTCAAGAGTATGTCCAGGGAGACTTTGAAGAGATTTATTTAGGGGTTGGTGAGCCTTGTCAGATTGTTGGCAAAGGGGAAGTGAAGCTGAAATTGCATATGAGTAACACACAGGTGTTGAAGAAGGTCATGCAGGTTCCAATCTTGGAGATGAGTCTAATTTATTTCAAAAAGTTGGGTGATGAGAGATGCATAGTAACTCTCACAGTGGATGCACTTAAATTAGACGGTGGTAAGAAAGTAGGTATCCTTTATCTATCTACATATATTACTGATTCACCTTCTGTTGCAGAGATGTGGCTTTGTAGGCTTGGTCACATGTGTAGGAAGGGAATGCATGTTCTTAAGTGGAAGACAGATGTTTTTGATAAACTTAAGAACTGGAAAGCCTTGGTGTTCATGGAGGAGATGACAAACAGAGATCAACTAAGGGGACTAAATTATTCTGAGCAGGGCTGTGTTGATATGGACAAGGGTTTGATCCAAAAGGATCTTATGGGTAAAAATTCATCACTCATAGGCTAACACAAGTACCGGCATTGGTCAAGAGGAACCGACATCGAACAGACAGGCACCAACATCGGTCATGTGTAGATCAACAGAGTCAGTGGTGTCAGGCAACAGGAACTGATGTCGGTCATAGAGGAACCGACATCGGTAGTATGTACACTAGCATTGGTCAGGGAATTGATGATGATAGATAGGGTCAGTCGTAGGGAATCGATGTCGGTCAGGTGCAGATTGGGAGATGGCCGAGATCGGTCACTGGAACAGATGTTGGGCGGACAACAAGCTGTCAAGGAGTCTCAAATGCCCATATGGAGGACTGAAATGGTAAGTGAGCCTCATATTCATTGTTCACCTTCTTTATACTACTTGTTGCTCACTGATGGTCAAGAACTAGGAAGATGTGAAGAAGCAGAGCAGGTAGATCTAGGAAATAGTGGGAGCATGGCATGAATTCTTCAGAAGAGAACCAAACGGGAGATTTGGTAGAGTTGCCAGTGGGGATGAAAGCACTGAAAGATGAATGGATTCCCAAGTTAAAGAAGAGAGTGGATGGATACGTGAGATGGAAGGCCAAGATATATGGTCTTGAGGAAGCTACAAGACAGTGGTACAAGTTTTGACAGGTGGATGACAAAGCAGGGCTTTAGTCAATGTCAATGTAACTATTGTGTTTGTCTTTACCAGGTTGGATGATGATTGCAACATTATCTTGTTACTATATGTGGTGTGGTTGCTTGTTGCAGGATTACACATGCAGGGAGTTTTTGAGCTAAAGGTAAAGTTAGTTCAGAGGTATGTCATGAAGAATTTGGGAGCAGCGAAATTCTTTGGCATAAGAGACATGGAGATTTTTTGTCTCTAGTGGGAGCTGATGTGAAGAAGGTGTTTATGAGGTTCAAGATGTAGGATGCAGAATTGGTAAGCACACCAAGGGCTGGACAGTTCAAGCTGAGCTTAGAACAGTGTTCAAAATCACATGAGGTCTGGTGTAGACTGAGTTTTCCCAAGTAGTGGGAGTTGTTAGAGAGTTTGGAGCCAATTCAGGGAAGGTGGATTCTCAGGTATCTAAGAGGGATCAGTAGCAGGGATTCATGCTATGTAGGGTCAAGGACTTCACTACATGGATATGTAGGTTCGGATGTGGCAGGTTACTTGGATGACAGGTGTTGCACCATAGGATGTGTGGTGGTTGGTCTTCAAGGTTGAGCTTGAGGAGGGATACAAGCCAGGAAATGAATTAGATGGTGTATAGGTACAGGTACAGTGCAGCTATTTATCTCCAAGTGGGAGATTGTTAGGTTGTGGAGTTAAAAGCTTCACCAAGATGCGAACAGGAGGAGTTGCTGAAGTGTCACAGACACCGGTGTTAATCAGACCAACTGACGTCAGTCAGGGGAGAGACAAGAAGCTACTCACATCAGTCAGGATCAGCTGACATCGGTCACCTCCATGCAAATAGGGACCGACGTTGGTCGCCTGTGCGGTTCCATAACTGCGAGTTCATGAACAGTTTGTTAATGAACCAGTTGTTTGCATGTTAAGAGGCTAATTATTGTCTTGAGTTGCGTGTCTAATTATTGTAATTAAGAAAGTCTAATTATTGTATGCATGAGAACTATATAATAGACTCATGGGATGTATTGTAAAGTGTGCTAGAAAGCCATTGTGCTTGAAGAGAGAGCTAGAGTAGCTCCTCCTAGTTCCAAAGGGGTGCTGAGTGTGTATGATCAGGGAGAGTTACAGGTTGTGCAAGTTCTACTAGGAGATCCACCGGGGTACTGGTTGAAGAATCATGAGGACTTGGTGAGGCAAGGACAAGGGTTCTTCAAGGTGTAGAGATATCTATATGGTAAGTAAGGTTTGTTGATTTGCAGGTGGCAGCAAGGAAATGGAGATCTACTTGGAGTACGGTTGTGTACTTGGTGTAATGGCAGCGTTGTTACTGATTGGTGGAGGTGAACAACAACTCTGTGTTTGAGTTGATTGTTGTGACCATGATGAGAGAGTGAAGTGTTGAAGGAGAATTATAGGTGAACCCTAGAAGTGTAAGAGCTCTAGAGGTGTGGGAAGAAGAAGTGTGGCATCTTCTTTATTGTATTTTCTTCTGATTGAGTATTAATACAATTGGGTATTGTCTCTCATATCCTATGTTGTTTCATATTTCTAGTCACTTATCATTCTAGTTAAATTCCGTGTTTAGTTGCTAATACAAAGTTAATCATATATACTCTTATTGGTGGAGTAAGATCCTGACAGGACATGCAAAAAACACATGGGCATGAAAAAATGCAATTAAGCATGCAAAAATGAAACTAGGGGTTGTAATAACACAACTAAGCATGCAAAAATGAAACTAGGGGTTGCAATAACACAACTAAGAGTTGTAATAACATGACTAAATAGAACAAAAGCATAATTTCCTGTGTAACATCAGTTGGTTTCAATTTTTCACTTTTTGGTCAATAAGTTAAGATTTTGACATGAGAAATGTTATAAAGAGGTCCTAAAAGGCTATGTTAATAACTTTGTGGGGAGTGGGTCCCATCAAATTTGTCATCATGTGATCAAAGAATCCATAAAGGGGAGATTAGTATAGTGTTAGTCAATAAAATCAAATCAAAACAAAGATACTAAACACTACCACCTCTAGCCTAGAAACTAGGGAAAACATATGTAACAAGAATATAATGAAAACACAACTAGAAAAAAAAAATCTTCCTTTTACCTTCCTTTTAGTTCTAAAGCCACTTGTTGAATTGGCTTGCTTAGTTATATGCTCAAAAAATCTTTGTTAATGAAGCTCCATTGGTCCACCTCTCCTTGACACCGTAGTAATGTTGGTTGGTTTACCTTGGATTGGATTATGGAATTGGAATGGTAACACTACTATAAAATCTTCTTGCATATATCTGAGTATAATCATTTTAAACCAAAAAATATTATGGATCAATGGGTGAGGCCTTCTATTTATAGCCTCCAAAGTTAACTCTCACCCAAGTTGAGTTAATTTAGGATTTAACCATGTAATGAGTTAAAATTAACCCTAGATGAATTAAAATTAACTCTAGTTGAGTTAAGGAGGTGGCATGCAATTATTATTTTTAATTAATTGGCATGGTTCAAAAAATAGATATTTTGTGAATGCTTGACAACTCACAAAAGTAATGATGAAGATGCTTGATATTTTGAATTTTTGAATTTCAATTTTTAGCTATTCACTAATTGCAAATGTATTAATTATCTAAGTATTTAATCTATTTTAATTAGTTGATTCATTTTTATTAGCATGTTAGCTCTTTTAGGAATTATTTAAGTGCCCTATTTAATGGGTTCATAGGCCAAACTACCAATTATTAGGTCATAAGATGACTGGGGATAAATTCATGAGAGGTGATTATTGTGTATAGGATAGCACCCCAAATAGGGATGCCTCATCTGGTCAGAAGCTAGTTGTGGCTAAAATGGGGTGTCTACACCTCCTGATCATATGTACCCACATTTTTGGTGAAATATACATGTTTAGTTAGATTGAATGGTTGGTAACTCAAGGATATTTTTTAAAACCCAACCCTTGGCTATTTGTATTGCTATATTTAAGAGACATAGGGTAGGCTATAAAATGCTCATGTTTGCCCAATCCTTGGCCTTTGTATCCATACTTTTTCAAGTATTGAATGAGAAAGTCATATGATTGATGTGTAATAAATATGCCTAAAGGATTTTTATATTCCTTAAGATGGATCAACTCATCTCTTGAAGTGGTGGGATCATAGACCTGATTAGAGGGATAATAGATACCACCATTCAAGGCTTTTATATTACATGCTTTAAAACTTGGAAGAATGAAATATTATTCAATTTTAATTCCTTTATTAAGAGATATTTGGATAGTTTCATAATAATAATCATCAAAGTAATCAATATCCATGATAAGAGAAATAAAACACATAAAGATTATGACAAAGCAGGAATAAACATATTATGGGTATGCTTAGGTACAATAGCATTCAAAGATTGGGTCACTAACTTTTTAAACCTAAAATGTGGATCTAAGGTGATATTTTTATTAACACTATATTTTGATTAAAGGGGTATATATAAATGAAATGGCATAGGGGTGATAATTAGATATATATTAGGCCAATTAGATGCTCAACTCAGATATAAGCATACATTGAGATAGTCTGAATATAGAAAGTACAACTATGTTAGATATATAAATGATAAAGAAGTGATGTAATTATCTTGTTTTGATGTTAGTAAAGTTCTAGATCTAGAATAGGTAGAAAGCAAGCTAGAAGGAGATTCTAGATTTGTTACTTCTGATACTCTAGACACTAATGATAACCCAAGATGATTGTGTCGATGCTATTATCTAGGTTTGGTGCAAGTGTCTTATACATAATAGCTACTAGAAAAGGATGTAACCACCTAGATGCATTAGGGTTATGCTTCACCTTTGCTCTAGTACATTCAGATCTGGGTCATGGACTATCACTCCTTATGAAATTAAAAATCCATAGTTCTCCATATTCATAGTGACCTTAGGGAAAAATGTGTTAGTGTTCACATGGTGTCAAGATAACCCTATAGACCCCACTATTATAGGGCATTGCCTACATAGATAATACTCTAAAAGAGGGCCTCAGACTCGTGTAGTTCTCCACTATGTGTTGGCTTGTGTGTGAATCATACAATATGTGCAAAGTACAACTATGACCTAGCTTGTAAATTTAAAAATCAAGCTCTTGGGATTCTCCTTTAGTATTTTAGACTTGTAGATGTTTTGTACCTATGACTGATGTGTAAATAGGGAAGCTTTTTTCAATTGAATGCTCTTTTGTAAGAATAATTGGTATTATTCTCATGTTTCTAGGTGAGGAATGAATGAGGGTTGATATTGTATTTATATCAATCCATTTGGATTAATAACTTGCATTAAAGCACTTAGGTCAACCATTGGGATGTATTTAATTTGCCAATTAGACGATTTTAAGGCACTGAACACTTGCATTAGGTTAGGATACTAACATCGATTCTAGTGTCTATCCTGGATGTTAGTGTCTAGGGAGTAGGAAATTAAGTACATGTTCAAAAAATTTTAGAGATGGAAGATAAGTATATTTTAATCATTCTAAGAAAGAAATAAGGTCTATGTCATCAACATAAGATTGGTTATACTAAGAGATATAGTCAAAGGGCACAAGATAAATCATATGTGAGACTTAAAAAATCAATAAAGGTATAAAATTGAGAGGAATAACCATGGTCTAAGTTTTTCAAGTGTACAATACTAAGGTGATATATAATCATAAAATATTGTCTACAACATTCAATAAAATTTAAATATGTTTATCATGGTCACTTTGTTTAAGTCCATTAAATTTAAATATGTTTATCTAACCACTTTATTGTACCTAAATCTTAAGATTTAATTATGATTGTGTTCACATTTATATGCTTAATTTTAAGCCATCCTCACTTTGTTAATAAGTAAGTCATACGACCACTTTAACACCTTAGCCCATGATCAATAAGATTTAAAGGATTTTTTGTAACTTTGATATGTCATAGGTGGATCCAACCCCATTCAATAGTTGGTCACAATATAGTTGGTCACTAAAGTTGGTATTATAGTCATGAGGCCACTGGTTCGAACTAGGACATGAGAAAAGTTGGTGATATAGATTTTTTTGGTTTTAGATCCCAAGAAAATAAATTATGAAGTGAAATAAAACATGGGTCTTATTTTTATAATTGAGGCAAAATGAACTCCATATATTATATGCCCTATGACCAATTAACCATGTCCATGCATCCTAATCAGAGTGGTTTAGACTCATGGAGTCATAGACTAAGTTTTGAGGCCTTGAAGATATAATACATGATATTTTAACCTTGTGACTAATTAATGGAAACCATATGTCACACAAAGGATGATCTAATCCCATAAAGCTATAAACTATGAATTCAAAATTTTGAGGTGGAATATGTTAAGCATATGGTCCATAACCAATAAAGAGTATCCATATAGAAACAATAAACAAATCACAAAGGATGACTTAGATTTTAGTCATGGCTCACCTTGAATGATATTATTCCACATAACCATAGTGGAGTCAATGGTGTGTTACATATAATTATAAAAATCCATGACTAATGTAAAAGTGAGAGGATGTGAACCTGTGGAAATATAAAAGTAGATTTGAAAACCCTATGCATATGCAAGATAATAAAATAAATTCCAAATATTTATGGGATTTTATTGAACTCCATGACCCATGAACAGTGAGAAGTGGCCACATATTGTAAGCTGACTGGGCACAATATAAACTATAAAATAAAGTGAGGTTGTGAACATAAAACCATAATATTGTGCCATGTGAATGGTAAAAGTTTTATCTATTTAAGATAATAAATTTTATGGTTGTATCCATGTTAAATACTTACCATATATCCATATTAAACATTTGAAAAAAAATTTACCAGGGATTAGGTTTTTATTCATAGCTTGAGTTATACATATCATTTTTTAGTGCAACTAGTCTCATTGGAAATGTGTCTTCAAGGGTTACAAGATGACCTAATGCTTAGGAATAATTGATAAATATCCATAGACTTATTCAAAACTAAATTTCATGATTGTTACTAGTGGATAAATAGTAAATAAAAAAAAGAGTGTTATCTAAAATTGAAATGAGAATAGAGTGTGCAAGATGATAAACGTTGATAAATGTCATAAATCACCCCATAATGAAATTTTTAGAAATAATTAAATCCTATTATGTGATTGGTGATTTTTTCCAATGGGTATAATTAATGTATTATTCCAAATTTCATTTCAATAATATCTTCATTCTCCACCCCTTGATTTCACTGTTGCACATACTTCAGCTAGTTCTCAAGGTGATCACTGTGCTTATTTTGAACTCAAATTTGCACTATGAAAGGCTCATTTTAAAGTGAATTTTGTGTTTTATTAAATTTAAAATGATCATAATTTTATAATATTTTAGTGAACTTGAGACCTTTTTCCACTTGTCACCTGATGCCCCATAGAGAAACTAAAGTAATTTATGCATGTGTAATGAAGAACTATGGTTGGCTGAGAGTATAATTTTACATGATGAAGACACTTGTCCTCTCTTGTTACATTGATGGGAAATCCATTAAAATTATATTTAATGAAGTAAATAAAATTATATAAATTGATAAATTTTAATTTATATGGATCTTTTGCTGGTGGAATGAAATTCTAGTCCTTGAGGTCTAAGTTTGGCTGAGTCCTAAGTATTTGTTAGTGAAATCCTCACATAATTCAAGGAGGGATGTTTATAAACACAATATTTTTAAAATTTATCATTTATTAACACTTTACCTCTTTTCTTAACCTACCAAGTTTCAATCTCTTTCAGTTCACACCTTAAAGGGTGCATCAAGAAAGAGGTGTGTAGATCATTGGTGATTTATAAGATTATTGGTTAATTATATCATATCTAAACCCACTAAAAATATTGATTATCTAAGTACTTATGAAATTATCCTTTAAATATACCCTAAATAATTAAAAACTCATTTTTCCTACTAGGTCAGCCTTGGTCAACTTAGTTGCAAAAGTTACAGCCTATGTTATGTAACTAGGTTGGCCAAGGTTATCTTAGTTCAAGGCCAAAAGATAAATTTTTAAAAATGGGTCATTGTGGAACACCATTTTCAAGTAAAATTAAATATGGGTTAGTACATATCCATTTATATAAATACAACCTTCACTTGAATCCAATAGAGAGGAATATTTATTTTCAAATTATTATAACTCATAATTCTGCTACATCTACATTTGAAGGAGCCATTGATTCAGGTTTGCCTTGGAGGAAAGATAGTTTGTATTATGAGAAGTTTTAGAGATAAATATTTCACCCTAATAGAGGTTGATTAAATCTCTCTTAAATTGATCTATTAAATAGGATTGAATCTAGGTTGTGGGTGACCTCTAAGTGAGTCAAACCTCTAGATTTTGGGCTAACTCTCAAAATACAACACCTAGACTAATACTACACCACTTTATTTGACATGAAAAAGAGAAATAAGAGTAATAATTTAAAAAAATAAATTTGAGGTAATTCACCAAACATGAAATCCTTAACTTTTAAAGATGCACTATGAAATATCAACTTATAATCTGATTATGCTATTCTAAACAACCCCTATCACACTAGTGTTTCAATATGAAGGTTTAAATGATTGCAGGAGTAATAAGATGAGTAAATAATATGTTTTAATGGAAAAAATAATGGTATATAAATTATATAAACAATTAAAAAAATTATAACACTTCATATGACCTGTGAAAGGCAACAAACTTGCATAAGGCATGAAACATGAAGGACAAATGCAAAGGATATGACTATCACTAAACACTCATCAATATAACATCCTCAAAATAACTATTTGCAAGATATAAGTAGAACATAAATATTTAATTAAATTAAATAGGTAATTACAAGTCCAAATTTTGGTAGGGCTTCACCATAACCAATGTGTGGATTTATTTCAAATCCAAAAATAACTGCTTAAATAGAACAACGTGAAGAGAGGGAGAGTGTGACATAGTAGATGAGTGACAAGTGTTAAGCATGATAGAAATAGTTAAAAATAAATAAATAGTTATGATATAGTATATAATTTATTCCATTCCATGTTTTGACCCCCTAAATATGTTCCATCCTTCCAAGTGGTGTAGGAGTTACAACTTGGCTTGACACCTTGACTAGCTTCATGAAAACTACCCTTATTTACATAAGATAAGTGATAAATGGGACTTAAAATCATGAATTAAACCTATAAACCTTAATATAAATTTATTTTACACATTTCATTACTTAATAAACTCCATTTACTTGACATTCCATCATTCATATGCATAGGTGTCTCAAAAACTCGTCATCTCCTATGCCTCATTTTGTACAAGTGGTCAACACTCTAGATCTCCTTCTTTAGGTTATCCTATATTAATTAATGGTTATAAAACATGTTTTAAAGCCTAAAAAAATCATTTTGGTCCCTAGAATAACTCCTAAGAATTCATTTTTCTCCTCAAGTCCTTATTAGGCCTATTTGTTTTGTAGCCCAAAAATATGTAAAGCTCATTATTTAGAGATTTTTACAAATGTTAATGAGAAATAAATTCTATTTTTGAGTACCCTTTATCCTATTATAGCTCCATGTTCAATTTAATCTTTAGAATCTAAGTATAAGTCTATATTTTCTACCTTTCTCTCTCTTGGATTATGCCTCAATTAGGTTTCCTTGCTTAGGTCCCTATTTTCTTGATCTAAACCTATGAAACACGTGTGAAATAAACCAAAAGTGTGTGATTAAAATTAAATATAACATCATAAACCTCCATGTCAATTTTGGGGTCTTGAGACCCTATGGAAGTATTCAAACCAAGAAATGGCCTTGTCACCTAGTCTCATTTTTAGCCTGTTTGAGACTTCCTTGAAAAATGGGCCTAGTTTGATCACCTAAAAAATATAATATGAAAATTTTTGGACTTTAATATTTATAAAAATTCTCAAATTACCTCATCCCATGATTTGGAATCTTTCCCCTTATCAAAACACCTATAAAACACCAAAAATATGCAAAAATAGGTTATTTTGGGTAGTCCATATAGTAGTCCATACAAGTGAAGTAAATGTGAATAATATACTTAAAGTCCTTAACAACATACAATAGGTTTTAGGATCAAATGGTGTCATTTTATGTAATTTTTAAGTCTTTTTCCCTTGACTGGTCAGTATCAAGGTTTAAGACATGTTTGGGGTCTTAATGATTGTTCATAAAGGACAACCCTCAATATCTCACCTAATACCATAATATTTTTGTTAATGGACCCTTTTAAAACCTAAAAAAACCACTAGATCCCATGAAAAGTGTGGTATATGGTATGGACATCTGAAATTGCTCTTCGGGTGCCTTGCTTAGTGTTTTTGAACTTTAATAGAGCTCAAATATATGTTTTGAGTCTTATAAGTCACTCCCACTATTGTGAATAGTTCATAAAACTTTATAATATCCATTTAATTTATTAAAATATATTTTAAGTGCTTGTTACCCCTCTATTTGCTCATAGTGCACTTGTCAAGGTACTTGGTGCTTAGGTCTGTCTTCTCTTAACGAGCTTTTAAGGGCACTTGGACTAAACACATATGTTTTGACACTTGAGAGTGTATGGATACCTATTATATAAATTTTCACCACCTAAAATACCTTTCATGAGGTTTTTTAATGCTTTTTTTATGCCTTTGAGTCCAAAAAATCTCTTAATCTCAAGACTACCTCTTGCTAATGGATTGGGCAAGGTTTGAGACAAAATAATGGATATTTCCACTATTGGTATGAACTTAAAGAGACTATTAAGATTTAAATTAACTTATGACCACCATCTATACCAAATTTTAAATCTTGATCATGCCTATAGAGGCCCCAAAAGAATATTTTCCTCTATGGTTGGACTGGGTTTGCCTATAAGTAGTGATTCATTTAGTCTGTATTGAGTTATGCTTTTGTCATACTTGTGTTTGGGTCTAAGAGTGAAAATGAGAAATTGATAATACTTGTGGAACCCTCTAAAATGATTCTCATTCCTCCAAGTCTCTTCACAGACCCTATACAACCTATCAAAGTTTTATCTCATCATAACTTCTATCTAATTCACACCTTGTAAGCAATGACTGTAAGTAGTGTTTCTTAACAATGAGTGTTTTGGTAGTTGATGTAGTTATTTTTGAGTGTTTTTATACATCCTCATTATACTAACTGCAGGCTTTATTTCCTACCATTTTCTTTCTCATTTTGAATAACTTTTGTGCTCTTAGCCTTAGGTTAAGAAGGCTTTGAATAGGCCTACTCATCTTGTTATGAAGGTAACAGATCTTCCTTAGTGCCAACTTAGAGTTTCAATGATTACATTAAACTTAACCTCTTCAATACCTTTCAGAACACTATCACCTTGCTCTTCATTTATGTTGAACTATTTTTATAGGCTACAGGTGACTAATCTAAGGTTTACTTTTCATTCCTATTTACCTAGGACCTCATTATTCACTTGTGTTTGATGGAATTATATCTATCTTCCCCTTAAATATTTCATATTCTTCATGTATCACACTCTTTATATTCCTAATGAAATTTATCACATGACAATCCTCTATCCTTCATTCCACATAGTCCTGTACATGTATTTAGCTCTACTTGGCATATTGAGCTTTCTTGTTCACCTTATCTTGACTTGGGAGGGTATGAAATGAGTTAAAATGTGCTAATAGGTCACCTTATATTGAATTGGTTTCTTCAATAGACATTTATTCATTAGATAATTAAAACTTCTCAATACCCATACTAGTAGGCTTGACTGTAGGTGGTTGTAAGTGTTGATTTCCAAACTCAAATAGGTTTAATTCTATTGACTGGTAGATGGTGAATCTAACTTGATGTCAACTTATATATCTTAGTTCAATTCAATTTATTTTAAACACCTCAAAACCTTTCACCACACCTCAACATGTCTCCACTTAACCTTACCATGTTTGCCAATTTGACTTGGCTATAGGTGGCCATTTCAAGATGATCCTTGCATTGAGTTATTACTTCTTGAATTTACAACTTCATGACTTGTCATTGGAGATAGTATAATTTATCACAAGTTAAAGAGATCTAATTTATCTTCTCATAAGCTATTGGAATATTTTCATACTTTGAAACATTCATGTTTACCTTATACGCTGCCTATAGGTGTCTACTATGACTGTTTAAATGTTACACAAGGCCACTCTCACAAAATATTTGAGTTCCTAATTTTTCACACTTATAAAAATGATTCACCCCTCCTTATTACTCATTCAAGGGTTCACAGAGTTTAAGACAAACATTTCTATCAATTTCAACACACTGGACTAGTCTTATATAGACCGTAGGTGCTTATTGACTATACACACACTTTTGAAAACAACTCTCTTATTTCTCAACAATTTACATTACATTAATTTACCTTGAGAAATTTTTATCCTAGATCAATTATTGAAGAAGATATAGCTTGAAGGAAAGAGAATGATCTGCTATGTTCAAGATTTTTTTCCATCAATGACAAATAGGGAGATTGTTGAGGTATGTTCCTAGGGTTGGTATTAAGGCATTAATGTTGTCATTGATGTTAAAGTTAAGTTCAATGTCCTTCATGTCAAAAGTCAAAATTTATGTCATGATTGGTGAAGTGGTGTGTGACAAAGAAGTTTTGTCTCTCTCTTAAGAGAAAATGTGAAGGCAAATTGGTACATTTTTTGAGGTTTGATAACATGCTAAGATCATGTTTAAGATATAAGGGAAGCATCTTGACTGAGCTCTAAGTATTGAGGATCATACAAGGTAAGCACATGGATCAACAAGTCCTTGTATTCTATATGAGATCTCGGTACAAAGTTATAATGTGATAGATCTCATAAAATCTATTGAGAATGGATTTGTCTTCATAAAATCATGTTTAATGAATGACATCATTGAGAGCTAGCTTGTTTACGTTCAAACTCTGAGTATTAGGTATCTTGAGTAGCCTAGTCTAGATTTGTGAAGATGTATGCATGAAGCATGTCAAAGATTTTTGTTGTGGATAAATATAGGCATGAGAAAGTGTTATAAGTTATGTTAAAAATGAGCAAGAGATAAATAATCTTATTGGTGAGTTTTAAGGTCTATTTTTGAGGCTTAATCTTTACTTGAAATACCTAGTGAGATAACATAGGTTTGATAGCATGTGAGTTGAGCCATTTGAGACCTATGTGATCAAGGTTATCATGGTATAGGAAGTATATAATGTCACATGACATGTGGATGGAGTGTTAAATATAGTTTAATAGGTTTCAAGGCATGATCATAGTTAGAGTATGATTGGCAGTATAAGGCTTAGTATGCAAAGTGACCTATAATGGCCTAATGATGGGTAAATATCATTTAAAATTATTATATATATATATTAAGATAATTTATAAAGGTGCGAGAGGTCATTTTGAGTTTGTGGACAAAGTTTTAAGTCAATACTTGAAGGAGAAAGCACTAAAACCTATGATAATGTTTCCTGTGTACATGGAATGGGGTGTTACAGACCTAAGAAGAAAAGTCTTATGCTAGTTATCATCTAATTTTTTTTCATAAGATCCTAATAACTTCATGGTATTTGGAGAAATTCCCTAGATTGTTTTTCTTGACATTTCTTTTGGACTTTAAGGGCAATCCTTTATGAACAATTGCTAAGAAGTAAAACCAATCAAAACCCTCTCAAAACCATTATAATGACCTGATAAGAAAATATAATTGGTTATGGATCAGAATGGTACTATTGAACTATTTTTATGTTTTAAAAATTTAAAGGACTCTTCAATGTTTCCTTATATGGTTTTAGTTTATCTTGATAGTGAGTAGAAGCTATAGAAAAATCCTTGTTTTCAAGAATTTTGATGTAACAGGTAGGGTTGACAAGGTCAAAACATGAAAATGGATAGAGTATGATGCGTAATAATTATATTTTATGAACATGAAATTTTATTATCATGTTGTAGAACAAAACTATGCTAAACTGATCATGGAAGTTAGCCTATCGCTAAACAAGCCTAATGAGCAATATAGTGAGAAAACTAGGTGAGAATGAGATTAGTGATTGGTTGTAGAGGACTAGGTATGTATCATAATGAATGGATAAATTATTAAAGACATATAAATCCTATCCCATTTGTGTATAAGTGTTTATTATGCCTATACTCAATCAAAAAGTTGTCATCAAACCGGTCTATATAACATAGTGAAGTCTGTGTAGAGTGAAATAATGAGATTGGTTTATAAGACCAATATTGATATATGTCCATGAAATATATATTTTATAATATTATATAAGGATTATAAATGTTCACACAAAACAATTTTAATATCACATAAGTTTTCCCATAGATGTTCTATGACTTGATTTTTGAACTGTGTTTTTGGTGCTACAGGCAACTTTCTGTGTATGTGTGAAAATGATGTTTCTAAATCATTTTGCACTAATTTTAAGTATAAAAATAAATTTAAGGTGTTATAAAGGTCTCACATGATAATTTTAATTTATTTTTTCTCATTGTAAGTTCCTTTGCAAGTCTAGAGAGTCAAATGTTTTTGACTGTTTATTGATAGTGTTTGGTGGTTCTGAGTAAGCTATCTGTAGGAGTGTTCCTGAGGCCTTTTGGCCTAGGTAGTGAATAAAAAATAATTTTGGGAATTTATTTATGTCATTAATATAATATTAATATTATTTTATATGTGGGTTACGTGTCAAATTTGTGTATTTGGTTCAAAGTTATAAGATACACTTTCTGGCAATGAGAAGGCCTATTGGTATGTAGACCTAATTGGATAGTTCAAGAAGTGAAAAGAGGAAAATTGTGTTCAGGACATAAGGAGAGATTATGATTGGTATATTAAAGTTAATATTAAGTGTTTCATCCATTTTTAAATTATTAAAGTTTTCAAAAGAGGTCTAAGTGAAATGTGTGCTTAAGGAAGGCCTAATTACATTAGGTCTCTATTAGGCCTAATGGTGGTTTTAGCCCTTAAGGGTAATGACTGACATATGTAATTTTTTTTTTCACTTTTTAAAATTGTGTATTGTTATATTTAAATCATAATTAAAGTATGGTGAGGTCCTTATCTAACCAATATGGGCGTGAGAAATAATCAAGCATAAAGTCAAGGCCTAATAAGCCTATTTTGACTAGTTATAATATTGAGTGAAGGATATAGAGTTTTTGAGAATAGGTTAATTGATTTAATATCATCAGATAACTGAGATGAATATTATATGAGTATATAAATATGTTTGTGCTAGTTTTGAGCAAGGTCACGTGACTTAATTCTGCCAAGAAGAGGGCTAATTAAGCGAGAAGGCCTAATAGGCTATTTGAGAGTGAAAAAAGTGTGAGAAGAGAAAATAGAGGAGGTCATATTAAATTGAGTAAAAAATATGTGTTTAATGGTGATAAAAGATTAAATTTATGTAATTTGGTGCTGGGTTACCTAGGGGGTTGGATCCTCCTTGTAGGTTGAAGTTTGTTAAAAGCACTAGTTGAGTTGGTGCTTGACTAGTGAGGGGTTGGTACTCCTTATAAGATAGTATTAAATATTTTTCATTAGTGTGTTTTCTACCCTTAGAGGTTTTCTCACATATATCTCATGTCCTTATGTTGTTTACTTTCTTAGATGCTTGTGTATGCACTAAATGATTTATGTAAGTGAATGAATGCTTCATGAATCTTAAGTGAAATTGTAGGAATGTTTTAATACAAATTATTCAACCCACATATTATTATTTATTATTATAATATTTTTTATTATAGTATTTCATTTAAAGGAGGCCTTATAACCTAAAGGAGATTATAAACAAGCTAAGATGACTAGTCAAGCTAAGATTATACAAGCAAAGATCCATTGTTTAATGGATCAAAATATGACTTTTGGAGTGTTAGGATGAGGAAATATCTAATGTCTCAGCGTAATTATTTTTATAAATTGGTATTGGATGGGTATACTGCACCCCCTATTCCTCCTATAGATGTAACATGTAAGAAGGCTAGTGATAATAGCTCAAAAGTAATGAATGGTAGTATGTGTGGTTTATCAGAGGTAAAACTTGTGAAAGCAATGCACTATCTATCTTCCAAATAAATTTGGGATAAGTTGAAAAATATTCTTGAGGGAGACTCCAAGGTCAAATTAGCTAAGTTGTAAACCCATAAGATAATTCAAAATTCTAAAAATGAATGAAGATGAGACCATTACAGCCTACTTATTAAGGGTTGATGAGGTGGTCAACATCATAAGAGGTCTAGGAGAAGAATTGAAAGAGACTACTATTTTTCCAAAGGTTTTAAGGTCTCTAACTCCAAAATTTTATTCTAAGGGATGTGAAGTTGAATAAATTCAATATCTAGACAAGTTAGAAATAAATGGACTTTATGGAACCCAAACAACCTATGAGATGAGGACAAGTGAAGGAAGACTTGCAAAGAAGGAAGTTGTGTTCAAGGTATAAAAGAAGCTAAAAGAGAATAAGTCATAAGGTAAGAAAGTTAAATACAGTGATGAATTTTATATTGATGATGATGATTTGATAGTTATGTTTGCAAGAAATTTTAAGACATGCTCATGTAAATACAAGGGCAATCTACCTTTTAAATGCTTCAATTATGGAGAGGTTGGATACTTTGCAAATAAATGTCCTAATAATAATAATATAAAGGATGATGTAGATAATTATGGAGATCATGATGATGATAAAAATTCTTATAAATATGATAATATCATTAAACACTTTAGAATATATGACAATAAGAAAAGGTTCTTCAAAAACAAAAGGAGTCTTTACATCAAAGAAGATTGTAACTCATCTGATGAGAGTAAGAGAAGTGATTCAGAGAGTGATCATGAAGGTGATGGTCCTGATGTCAATGAGGTTTTTGTCATGGCTAAAGAAGCAACCTTCTCAAATATAAAAGAATCATATGGATTGGAGGTACTGTTGGTGATTGAAATGAAGGAGATGAGGTGGATCTTGAGGCTGAATTGATGAATACTCTAGAAGAAATAAAGATGGAAAAGAATAAGACTAGAGTGATGAGATTTATTATCAAATATTATGAAGATAAAATCAACTTGGTTGAATCTAGACTAAGAAATAACTCCAAAGAACAAGAGGAAATAGTCAAATAAGTGGAGAATCAACTTGAAATTGTGACTACAAGACTAAAATCAAAAGAAGAAGAATGTCAAGGTATGTAGCTGAAGTGAACTCCTTAAGAGATAAATTGAAACAAGCATCAAATAAGGTCAAGTCCTTTGATAGGTTTGAAAAAATTACCAATGATCTAGATAATCTTCTGACTAGTCAAAAGACTACTAATGACAAAACAAGCCTTGGCTTCATTAAAGATCAAGAGGACACTAATGTGATAAAAAAAGGTCAAATATCAACCAAATAATGAGGATAATGATAGAACAAAGGTCAATACTATCATGAAATATAATAACATAAGGTATCATAATCCTTTCAATGGTTATTTTTATTCATGCAACCAATTTGGTCATAAAGTAAGGCATTGCAGAAGGCCCTTCAAGAATGAGCTTGCATGGAACTATGAGGAGAATCATCAACCAAGAGATATGAGACATGATTTGTTTCAATATAAAGGGATAATATGTTTCAATTGTCATAAGGTTTGTCATATTGAAAAATATTATAAGCATGACTTATCAAGACAACAAGAAATTTGAGGCTTCTAGAATATAGGAAAGAAGACAAGATAATAAGTGGAAACCCAAGATAGCTAAGGTTGATGACCATTATACAAGTTTAGGTGGACTATTTTCCATGGTGGAGCATAATAAAGGTACAAAATATTGACAAGAATTTTGTCTATCTACTCAGATTGTTGATTAAGGAGTCAAGACCAATAGATCAAGCTAGAATGTTACCCAAATAAAGACTGAGGGGGTCAATCCAAAAAGATAAATAATTCATAAGAAGATCATGGAGGAAGTTTAATCCTACAAGGACATGGAGATCTAGGAATATCCTAAATTATTTGTGTTCTAAGTCTCTAGAGTAGAAGTGAATCCATTAGGGTTCATGGATGCACTAATCTAGTAAGCAAGAAGTATGAAGGATGCTCCATCATTGGGTGAGTTCTATGGTCTAAGGTAACCTCTAGATTTAAATTTTAATCAAGAAGTCTGCTATAGGTGTGATCACAAGAAACAAGTCATAAAATTTTTATATGATGACTTGATCAAACCAAGTTACATTTTTGAAAATGTCTTAAATTTTCATGGAGACAAAGGGAGTCAATGATGTCTCATGAGTAGGTATGTGAGCCTAGTCTATGATAAAATTTATGAAAAAAAGAATTGATGAAGTTGTTTGTGAGAAAAGGTATGTTTCCCCTAGTCCAAGGATGAAATAGTTTCCAAAAAGATGAACCTTTGTCGTTAATGTCAAAGGGGGAGAAAAGTTCCTATTTTAAGATCAAGTATTTAAGAAGATCCATCTTGAAGGAAAGAGAATGATCTGATATGCTCAAGAGTGTTTTCAATCAATGACAAAGGGGGAGATTGTTGAGGTATGTTCTTAGTGTTGGTATTAAGGAATTAATTTTATCATTGATGTTAAATTTAAGTTGAATTTCCTTCATGTCAAAAGTCAGAATTGATGTCATGATTGGTGAAGTGGTGTGTCACAAAGAAGTTTTGTCTCTATGTTAACAAATTTTTTTAAGGAAACCTAGTATTTTTTCAAAGGTTTGATGACATGTGAAGATCATGTTCAAGATACAAGGGAAGCATCTTGATTGAGCTCTAAGTACTAAAGAGCATGCAAGGTAAGCACATGGGTCAGTAAGTCCTTGTAGTCTATATGAGGCCTTGGTACAAAGTTGTAATGTGATAGAGCTCATAAATTTTATTGAGAATGGACTTGTATTCATAAAATCATGTTTAAAGAATGACATCATTGAGAGCTAGCTTGTTTATGTTTAAACTCTGAGTATTAGGTATCTTGAGTAGCTTGGTCTAGCTCTATGAATAAGATGTATGCATGAAAAATGGTAAATATTTATGTTGTGGATTAGTAAAAGCATGATAAATTATTCTAATCTATGTTAATAATAAGAAAGAGACAAAGAAACTTATTGATGAGTTTCAAGGTTTAGTTATGAGGCTTAATATTTACTTAAAAGACCTAGTGAGATAACATAGGCTTGGTAACATGTGATTTGAGCCTTTTAGACCTATGTGAGCAATTTTGGTAGGGTATGGACATGATATAATGTCAAATGACGTGTATGGAGTGTTAAATATAGTTTAAAAGGTTTCAAGTCATGATCATAGTCTAACTATGACTGGTAGTATAAGGCAAGAAATCATAAATTCTATATTCTATATGAGGTCTTGGTATAAATTTGTAATGTGATAGATCTCATAAAATTTTATTGATAATGGACTTGTCTTTAGAAAATCATGTTTAAATAATGACATCATTGAGAGCTAACTTGTTTATGTTCAAACTTTGAGTACTAGGTATCTTGAGTAGCTTGGTATAGCTCTATGAATAAGATGTATGCATGAACAATGGTAAAGATTTATGTCGTGGATCATTAAAATAATGATAAAGTGTTATAATTTATGTTAATAATGAGAAAGAGATAAATAAACTTACTAATGAGTTTCAAGGTCTAGTTTTGAGGCTTAATCTTTGCTTAAAAGACCTAGTGAGATAACATAGGCTTGGTAACATGTGAGTTGAGTCATTTTAGACCTATGTGAGCAAGTTTGGTAGGGTATGTGTAGGATATAAGGTCACATGACATGTTGATGGAGTGTTTAATATAGTTCAAGAGGTTTCAAGGCATGATCATAGTCTAAGTATGACTGGCAGTATAAGGCCTAGTATGAAAAGTGACGTATAGTGGCCTAATGAGGGGTAAATATAATTTAAAAGGATTATAGATCTATTAAAATAATTTATAGAGGTGTAATATGTTATTTTGAGTGTGTAGACAAATTTTTAAGTTAATACCTAAAGGTGAAATCACTAAAACTTGTGATAAGGTTTCTTATGTGCACATAATGGGGTGTTATAGACTCAAGAAGAAAAGTCTTATGCTTTTTGGAATGTGCAACATTTTCATGAGATATTTATCAATTCATGTTAGTTGGGTAAGGTCCCTATCTTGTTTTTCCCAGCATTAGTTTTATAATCGAAGGTCAATCCTTTATGAATGATTGCTAAGAAGTGAAATCAATTAAAACCCTCTCAAAACCCTTATAATAACTTGATAAGAAATATATAATAAATTATGGATCATAATGGTCCTATTTAATTATTTGTATTTTTGGAACATGTAAAGGAATATTCAAGGTTTCCTTAGATGGTTTTGGTTTATCTTGACAGTGAGTAGAAGCTATAGGAAATTTGTTATTTTCAAGAATTTTGATGTAACAAGTAGGGTTGACTAGGTCAAATCATGAAAATGGATGGATGATGATGTGTAAGACTTATATTTTATGCCAATGAAATTTTATAATCAGATTTTACACCAAAAATGTGCTAAACCAATCATGAAAGTTAACCTATCGCTAAATAGGCCTAATGAGCAAAACAATGAGAAAACTAGGTGAATATGAGAATGAGATTAGGGATTGGTTGTAGAGGAATAGGTATGGATCCTAATACATGGAAAAATTATTAAATACCTATCCATCCTATAAAATTTGTGTATAAGTGTTTATTATGCCTATACTTAAGCAAAAATTTGTCATGAAACTGGTCTATCTAACATAATGAAGTCTATGTAGAGTGAAATAATGAGATTGGTCTGTAAAACCAATATTGATATACGACCATGAAATATATATTTTAAGAGATGATATAAGGATGATAAAAGTTCACAAAAAACCATTTGAATATAACATAAGTGTTCCCATAGATGTTCTATGACTTGATTTTCTTGATTATGTTTTTGGTGCTACAAATAACTTTCTATGTATGTGTGAAAATGATGTTTTTGAGTAATTTTGCACTAAGTTGAAGAATAAATTTCCATTTAAGGTGTTGTAAATGTATAATAGGATCATTTTAATTTATTTTTCATCATTTTAATTTCTTTTTCAAGTATAGAGAGTCAAATGTTTTTAACTATTTGTTGACAGTGTTTGGTGGTTCTAAGTAAGCCATTTGTAGGAGTGTTCATGAGGCCTTTTGGTCTATGTGGTGAAGACAAAAGAATTTTGGGAAGTTTTTTAAGTCATTAATATCCTATTAATATTATTTTATGTGTGGGTTATGTGTCAAATTTATGTATTTGGTTCAAAGTTTTAAAGATAGACTTTATGACAGTGAGAAGGCCTATTGGCGAGTAGACCTAATTGGATGGTTCAATAAGTGAAAAGAGCCACATGGTGTTGGGTAAATAATGAGATATTATGAGGAGTATATTAAATTTAAATATTAAGTGTTTCATCCATTTTTAGAGTCTCAAAGTGTTCAAAGGAGGTCCAAGTGAAACATGTGCTTAAGGAAGGCCTAATTGCATTAGGTCTCTATTAGGCCTAATGGAGGCTTTAGCCCTTAAGGGTAATGAATGACCAATGTAATGTTTGTTAAAATTTTTAAACATGTGTAGTGATATATTTAAATTATAATACAAGTATGGTGAGGTTCTTTTCTGACCAATATGGGTGTGTGAAAGAATCAAGTATAAAGTCAAGGCCTAATAAGCCTAATTTGACTAGTTAGAATATTGAGCTATTACGTGAAGATATAGAGTTTTTATAACAGGTTAGTGGATTTAATAACATCATATAATTTATATGAATATTACATGAGTATATAACTATGTTTTTTTAGGTTTTAAGTAAGGTCATTTGACCTATTTCTACCAAGAAGAAGGCTAATTGAGTGAGAAGGCCTAATAGGCTATTTGAGAGATAAAGAAGTGTGAGAAGAGAAAACAAAGGAGGTAATATTTAGTTGAGTAAGAAAGAGGTGTTAAAGGGTGATTATGGATTCAAGGTATCTGAGTTGGTACTTGGTTTACTAGGGGGTTAAAACCTCCTTACAGGTTGAAGCTTGCTAAAAGTACTAGTTGAGTTAGTGCTTGACTAGTGAGGGGTTAGTGCTCCTTGTAGGATTGGTGCCTCACTATATGGTTGATTAATTACTTATAGGATATTATTCCAAGTTTTACATAAGTGGGTTTCATTTCCCTAGAGGGTTTCTCACATATATCTCATGTCCTTATGTTGTTTGCTTTCTTAGATGCTTGTGTATGCACTAAAAGATGTATGTAAGTCAATGAATGCTTCATGAATCTTAATTGAAATTATAAGAATGTTTTAATACAAATGATTCACCCCACCCCATAATTATATATTATTCCAAAATATAGCATCAGATTAGGTCCTTTAAAGGAGGCTTTACAACCTAAAAGAGATTCTAAACAAGTTAAGATGGCTAATAAAACATAAGGTGGGTTTTTTACAAGCAAAGATGCATTATTTAATGGATCCAATTATGGATTTTGGAGTGTTAGTATGATGATATATCTAATTTATCAAGGTCATGATGTTTGGGAATTAGTCTTAGATGGGTTTATTGCACCCCCTATTCTTCCTATGGATGCAACATGTAAGAAGGCTAGTGATAATAACTCAAAAGAAATGAATGGTATTATGTGGGGTTTATCAGAGGCAAAACTTGTGAAATTAATATATTGTATATCTACCACATAAATTTGGGATAATTTGAAAACTATTCATGAAGGAGACTCCAAGTTCAAACTGGCCAAGTTGCAAACCCATAGAAGATAATTTGAAAGTCTAAAAATGAATGAAAATGAGACCATTATAGCCTACTTATCAAGGGTTGATGAGGTAGTCAACATCATAAGAGGTCTAGGAGAAGAATTAAAAGAGACTAATATTTTTTAAAATGTTTTAAGGTCTCTAACTCCAAATTTGATTCCATGATATGTGCAGTTGAAGAAATGCAAGATGTAAACAAGCTAGAGATGGATGGACTTAATAGAACCCTAACATCCTATGAGATGAGGACAAGTGAGGGAAGACCTACAAAGAAGGAAGTTGTGTTTAAGGTAAAAAAGAAGCCAAAATATAATAAGTCACAAGGTAAGAAAGTTAAAGATAATGATGAATATGATATCGATGATGATGAGTTGATAGCTATGTTTGAAATAAAGTTGAAGATAGGTTCAGGTAAATACAAGGGTAAGCTACCTTTTAAATGCTTCAAATGTGGAGATGTTGGACATTTTGTCAATAAATGTCCTAATAAGCATAATATAAAGGATGATGTACATCATGATGAATATCATGATGATGATAAAAAGTATTATGAATCTAATAAGAGCAATAAACACTTCATAATATATGACAACAAAAAAAGGTTCTTCAAAAATAAAAGGAGTCTTTACACCAAGGAATATTGTAACTCATCTGATGAGAGTGAGAGAAATGATTCAAAGAGTGATCATGAAGGCGATGGTCCTAATGTCAATGAGGTTATCTTCATTGATGAAAAAGAAAGATTCTCAAATATAGAATAATCCATATGTATTAGAAGTATTGTTGGTGATTTAGATGAATAAGGAGATGAGGTGGATCTTGAGGCTAAGTTGATCAATATTGTAGAAGAACTAAAGAATGTAAAGAAGAATAGAGTGATGAGATATCTTATCAAATATTATGAAGAGAAAATCAACTTGTTTGAAGCTAGACTAAGAAACAACTCCAAGGAACAACAGAAAATAGTCAAACAAGTGGAAAATTAACTTGAAATTGTGACTGCAAGACTAGAAGAAAAAGAAGAAGAATGTGCAAGGTATGTAGCTAAAGTGAACTCTTTGAGAGCTAAATTGAAACAAGCATCAAATAAGGTCAAGTCCTTTGAGAGGTTTAAAAAATTTACCAATGATCTAGATAACCTTTTGAGTAGTCAAAAGACTGCTAATGACAAAAAAGGCCTTGGCTTCATTGGAGATCAAGAGAAGGACACTAATGTGATAAAAAAGATCAAAGATCAACCAAATAATGAGGATCTTGATAGAAATTTTTTTAATACTACTAATAAATCTAATAACATAAGGTATTCTAATCCTTTCAATGGCTATTGTTATTCATGTAACCAATTTGGTCATAGATCAAGGCATTGTAGAAGGCCCTTCAAGAATGAGTTTGCATGGAACTATGAGGAAAACCATCAGCCAAAATTTGCTTCAATATAGAGGGATAATATGTTTCGATTGTCATAAGGTTTATCATATTGCAAAATATTGTAAGCATGACTTCTCAAGACAAAATAAGAAATTAGTGTTAGATAGAGATTTTCTAGAAAAAATCATGTAATCCTTTTTTGACCAACATTTTAGTTCATACTACATCAACCATCATCAGGATATGAGAGAGGATAGATAGTTTTGCAGACTTAGCAATTCCTTTATAGATATAACAAATAGTCCCATTGATGTCATTGTGATGTAATTTTTATATTATGTAATTTTTATTTTAATTTATTTATTTTTTAATTGAAATCCTATTATTAAAAATAAATTAAAAATTAAAATTAAATTAATTATATTAAAATTAAATTAAGATAAAAAACATAAATAAGCTCAAGAAAAGATCAAACATAACTAAAAAAAAGTAAAAACAACTTACTAATAGAAAGATCAGTTGTACTATTTTTATTAATGTTTGATACAAAAAATAACTCACTCTTGCCTTAAGAAATCTAAGGCTTAGAGAATATAGTAAAGAAGACAAGATAGTAAGTGGAAACCCAATATAGTTAAGGTTGATGACCATTCTACAAGTTTAAGTGGATTATTTGCCATGGTGGAGCATAATCAAGGCACACAAAAATGCTAATTTTTTAATCTATCTGCTAAATTTTTTGATGGAGTCAATACCAATAGATCAAGCCAAAATGTTATTCAAAAAAATATTGAGGGGTTCAATCTAGAAGGACAAATCAAGCATAAGAAGATCATAGAGGAAGTTTAATCCTACAAGGACATGGAGATCTAAGAATCTCTTGAATTTATGATGTTTTAGTTTTCTAGAGTAGAAGTGACTCCATTGGGCTTCATGGAAGCACTAAGCTAGTAAACAAGAAGCATGAAAGATGATCCATTATATGGGTAGCTCTATGGTCTTAGGTAACCTTCATATTCAAAGTTGAATCAAGAAGTCTGCTACAGGTGTGAACATAAGAAACAAGTCACAAAAAGTTTGTATGATGACTTAATCAAACCAAGTCATTGTTTGAAAATGTCTTAAATTTTCATGGAGACAAAGGGAGTCAATAATGTCTCATGAGTAGGTATGTGATCTTGGTATATGATAAAATTTATGACAAAAATAATTAATGAGGTTGTTTTTGAGAAAAATGTATGTTTCCCTAGGTCCAAGGATTAAATAGCTGCCAAAATGATAAACCTTTGTCATTAATGTCAAAGGGGAAGAGAAGTTCCTATTTAAAGATAAATTATTGAAGAAGATCCAACTTGAAGGAAAGAGAATGATCTTCTATGTTTAAGAGAGTTTTCCATCAATGATAAAGGGGGAAATTATTGAGGTATGTTCTTAGTGTTGTTATTAAGGCATCAATGTTGTCATTGATGTCAAAGTTAAGTTGAATGTCCTTCATTTTAAAATTTAGAATTAATGTCATGATTGGTGAAGTGGCATGTGATAAATAAGTTTTGTCTCTCTATTTAAGAGAAAATTTGAAGGCAACCTAGTATTATTTATGAGGTTTGATGACATGTGAAGAGCATGTTCAAGATACAAGGGAATCCTCTTGATTGAGCTCTAAGTACTAAGGAACATACAAGGTAAACACATGGGCCAATAGGTCTTTGTATTATATATGAGGTCTTATTGATAATGGAATTGTATTCAAATAATCATGTTTAAATAATGACATCATTAAGAGCTAGCTTGTTTATGTTCAAAGTCTGAGTACTAGGTATTTTGAGTAGCCTGGTCTATCTTTGTGAAGAAGATGTATGCATGAAGCATGGTAAATATTTGTGTTATGGATTAGTATAGGCATGAAAAAGTGTTCTAAGATGTGTTAATAATGACCAAGAGATAAAGAAGCTTACTGATGAGTTTTAATATCTACTTTTGAGGCTTAATTTTTACTTAAAAGACCTAGTGAGATAACATAGGCCTAGTAACATGTGAGTTGAGCCATTTGAGACCTATGTGAGTAAGGTTGGAATCATATGGTTAGGATATATGGTTACATGACAAGTGGATGGAGTGTTTAAGATAGTTCAAGAAGTTTCAAGGCATGATCATAGTCTAAGTATGATTTGTAGTATAAGGCCTAGTATGTAAAGTGACCTATAATGTCCTAATGAGGGGTTGATATCATTTACAAGGATGACAAAGCTCTTGAGAGCATTGACAGAGGTTAGAGAGGTCATTTTGAGTGTGTGGACAAATATTAAAGGATAAATCATGAAAACCTATGATAAAGTTTCTTATGTGTACAGAATGGGATGTTGCAAACCTACGAAGAAAAGTCTTATGCTCATTGGCATGTGAAAACTTTACATGGGATACTAATCACTTCATGGTAGTTGGGGAAGGTCCCTAACTTGTTTTTCATAGCATTGGTTTTATAATTTATGACTGCTAAGAAGTGAAACTAGTCAAAACTCTCTCAAAACCCTTATAATGACCTTATAAGAAAGATATAATAATTATGGATAATAATCTTCCTATTAGCCTAGTTTTATGTTTGTAACATGTAAAGGAATATTCAAGGTTTCCTTAGATAATTTTGTTTTATCTTGATAGTGAGTAGAAGCTATAATATAACTCTTATTTTGAGGAATTTTGATGTAGTAGGTAGAGTTGACCACCTCAAAGCATGAAAATGGATGGATGATGATGTGTAAGACTTATATTTTATTCTAATAAAATTTTATAATTATGTTTTATACCAAAAATGTGCTAAAACAGTCATGAAAGCTAGCCTATTGCTAAATAGGCCTAATGAACAAAACAATGAGAAAACTAGGCGAGCATGATAATGAGATTAAGGATTGATTGTAGAGGACTAGGGATGGATCCTAATACATGAGAAGAAGAATGTGAAAGGTATGTATTTGAAGTGAAATAATTAAGAGATAAATTTAAATAAGTATTAAATAATGTCAAGTCCTTTGAGAGGTTTGGAAAAATTACCAATGATCTAGACAACCTTATGAGTAATCAAAAGTTTGCTAATGACAAAACAAGCCTTGGCTTCATTAGAGATCAAGAGAAGGACACTAATGTGATAAAAAGGGTCAAAGATCAACCAAATAATGAGGATGTTGATAGAGAAAATTCCAATACTAGTAGGAAATCTAATAACATAAGGTATGTTAATCCTTTCAATGGCTATTGTTATTTATGTAACTAATTTAGTCATAGAGAAAGGCATTGTAGAAGAACCTTAAAGAATGAGCTTGCATGGAACCATGAGGAGAACCATCATCCAAGAGGAATCAAACATGATTTGTTTCAATTTATAGTGATAATATGTTTCAATTATCATAAGGTTGGTCATATTGAAAAATACTATAAGCATGACTTCTCAAGACAAAACAAGAAATTACATGCTTTTAGAATACAGGAAAGAAGATAAGATAGTAAGTAGAAACCCAAGATAGCTAAGGTTGATGACCAATCTAAAAGTTTAAGTGGACTATTTGCCATGGTGGAGCATAATCAAGGTATAAAGGAATGCCAATAATTTTTTCAAACTACTCAGATTTTTGATGGAGTTAAGACCAATAGATCAAGCCAGAATGTTTCCCAAAAAATGATTGAGGGGGTCAAGATATAAGGACAAATCAAACATAAGAATATCATGGAGGAAGTTCAATCCTACAAGGACATGGAGATCTATAAATATCTAAAATTTATGATGTTCTAGTTCTCTAGAGTAGAAGTGACTCCATTAGGCTTTATGGAGGCACTCAACCAATAAGCAAGAAGCATGAAATATGCTCCATAATAGGGGGAGTTATATGGTATTAGGTAACCTTCAGATTCAAATTTCAATCAAGAATTTTGCTACAGGTGTGATCACAAGAAACAAGTCACAAAATTTTTGTATGATGACTTGATCAAACCAAGTCACAGTCTTAAATTTTCATGGAGACAAACGGAGTCAATCATGCCTCATAATTATGTATGTGATCCTTGTCTATGCTAATATTTATGATAGAAAGAAATAATGAGATTTTTTGTGAGAAAAGATATGTTGCCCATGGTCTAAGGATCAAATAACTATAAAAAAGATTAACCTTTGTTATTAATGTCAAAGGGGGAGAAAGTTATTATTTCAAGATCAAGTATTGAAGAAGACCCAACTTGAAGGAAAGAGAATGATATTCTATGTTTAAGAGTGTTTTCCATTAATGACAAAGGGGGAGATTGTTGAGGTATGTCCTTAGTGTTGTATTAAGGCATTAATGTTGTCATTAATGTCAAATTTAAGTTGAATGTTCTTCATGTCAAAAGTCAGAATTGATGTCATGATTGGTGAAGTGGTGTGTGAAAAATAAATTTTGTCTCTCTATTAAGAGAAAATTTGAAGGCATCTTGGTATTATTTCTGAGGTTTTATGACATGTCAAGATCATGTTCAAGATATAAGGGAAGCATTTTGATTGAGCTCTAAGTACTGAGGAGCATGTAAGGTAAGCACATAGGTCAACAAGTCCTTGTATTCTATATGAGGTCTTGGTATAAATTTGTAATGTGATAGAGCTCATAAATTCTATTGAGAATGGACTTGTATTCAAAAAATCATGTTTAAATAATGACATCATTGAGAGCTAGCTTGTTTATGTTCAAACTTTGAGTAATAGGTATCTTAAGTAGCTTGGTCTAGTTCTGTGAAGAAGATGTCTGAATGAAGCATGGTAAAACTTTATGTTGTGGATATATACAAGCCTGAGAACATCTTATAAGTTATGTTAATAATGAGAAAGAGATAAATAAGCTTACTAATGAGTTTTAAGGTCTAGTTTTAAGGCTTAATATTTACTTGAAAGACCTAGTGAGATAACATAGGCTTGGTAACATGTGAGTTGAGCCATTTAAGACCTATGTGAGCAAGGTTAGTAGGGTATGGGTAGGATATAAGGTTAAATTACATGTGGATGGATTTTTAAAGACATTTCAAGAGGTTTCAAGGCATGATAATAGTCTAAGTATGACTGAAAGTATAAGGCCTAGTATGCAAATTGAACTATAGTGGCCTAATGAGGGGTCAAGATAATTTCCAAGTGTAAAAAATATCTTGATAGAATTGGAGCAGGTGTGATAGGTCATTTTGAGTGTGTGGATAAAGTTTGAAGTCAATACCTAAAGGAAAAAGTATGAAAACTTATGATGATCCAAAACTTGAAAGTTTTGGTTGAAAGATAATCCAGAAATAAGAATAACACAATTCAAATAATGCTATCTTTGAAAAGAGATGTTTTTTTGAGCAAAATTGCAGACCCAAACATATGCCTTTCTCTGAGAAGATAAGTCTAATTTCCATTTTAGGTTACATCTTAATTTATACATGTTTTGAATGTGTGAGGAGGATGTGGAAGGTCACCAATCTCGAGGGAGATTAAGTGGTTCGACTTCCATGACTTACAATAATACAGAATTCGAGTAATTACTATTTTTAGAAACTTACTATTTTTAGACTGCACTACTAAAATTGAAATTTAGGGCACTTCCATTGGGTTTTCAAGGTTCAAAATTCATCAATAAAGCTCCATGCCATCTCACAACATTATCCTCATTATTATATTTCTAATGGTTCAAACGGTGAGTCAATTGGAGCTATGGTGCAAAAGTTATGGCTCCCGGAAGTTCCTGCCATCAATTGGGGTGGACCCATCACCCGAATTATCATCTGGATTATTACCCGGATCATATGATAAGGTTTCCTATGTGCAAAAAATGGGGTGTTACAGACCCAAGAAGAAAAATATTATGCTCATTGGAATGTGAAAACATTTCATGAGATCCTAATAACTTCATGGTAATTGGGGAGGGTCCCTAACTTTTTTCCTATCATTGGTTTTGTAATTGAAGGGCAATCCTTTATGAATGATTGCTAAGAAGTGAAACTAGTCAAAACCCTCTCAAAACCATTATAATTACCCAATAATAAATATATAATTAGTTATGGATGTTTTTAACATTTAAATTACTCTTAAATGTTTCCTTAGATGGTTTTGGTTTGTCTTGATAGTGAGTAAAAGCTACAAGAAAACCTTTATTTTTAGGAATTTTGATGTAGCAGGCAATGTTGACCAGGTCAAAGCATGAAAATGAATGGAATATTATGTTTAAGACTTATATTTTATTCCCATTAAATTTTATTATCAGGTTTCAAACCAAAAATGTGATAAACTGATCGTGGATGTTAGCCTATCACTAAACAAGCCTAATGAGCAAAATAGTGAGAAAACTAGGCAAGAATGAGAGTAATGATTGGTTGAAGAGGACTAGGGATGGATCCTAATTCATGGGGAAATTATTAAATACATATCCATCCTATAAAATTTTTGTATAAGTTTTGATGATGCCTATACCCAAGCAAAAAGTTGTCATCAAACTAGTCTATCTAACATAGTGAAGTCTGTGTAGAGTGAAATATTGAGATTGGTCTGTAAGACCAATATTGATATATGACCATGAAATATATATTTTTATATATTATATAAGGATTATAAATTTTCACACAAACCCATTTAAATATCATATAATTTTTCTCACATATGTTCTATGACTTGATTTTCTTGACTATGTTTTTGGTGCCACAGACAACTTTCTATGTAGGTGTGAAAATGATATTTATGAGTCATTTTACACTAATTTTAAGGATAAAATAACATTTAAGGTGTTATAAAATTATAATAGTATCATTTTAATGTATTTTTTCTCATTTTAAGTTCCTTTTTAAGTATAGAGAGTCAAATGTTTTTGACTATTTGTTGACAATGTTTGGTGGTTCTGAGTAATCCATCTATAGGAGTATTCTTGAGGCCTTTTGGCTTGTGTGATGAAGACCAAATAAATTTTTATGGTTTTTTAAGTCATTAATATCCTATTAATATTATTTTATATGTGGTTTATGTGTCAAATTTTTGTATTTAGTTCAAAGTTACAAGACAAACTTTCTGGCAATGAGAAGGCGTATTGGCAAGTAGACCTAATTGGATGGTTCAATAAGTGAGAAAAGCCAAATGGTGTTTAGAAAATAATGAGATATTATTATGGGTCTATGAAATTTACATGTGAAGTTTTTCATCTATTGGTAAAGGCTCAAAGTGTTCAAAGGAGGTCTAAGTGAAACATGTGCTTAATGAAGGCCTAATTACATTAGGTCTCTATTAGGCCTAATGGTGGTTTTAACCCTTAAGGGTAATGAGTGACCTATGTAATGGTTTTTTCACTTGTTAAATATGTTTATTTATCTATTTAAATCATAATAAAATTATGGTGAGTTCCTTGGATGACCAAGATGGGTGTGATAAATAATCAAGTATAAAATCAAGGCTTAATAAGCCTATTTTGACTAGTTAGAATATTGAGCTATTAAGCAAAGGATATAGAATTGTTTATAACAAGGTAAGGGATTTAATATCATAATATAACTAATATGAATATTTAATGAGTATCTAACTATGTTTATGTGGGTGTTGAGCAAGGTTATTTGACCTAATTCTGCTAAGAAGAGGGCTAATTAAGTGAGAAGGCCTAATAGGTTATTTAAGAGAGAAAGAAGTGTGAGAAGAACAAATAAATGAGGTCATATTAAGTTGAGTAAGTAATAGGTGTTAAAGGGTGATAAAAAATTCAAGGTATTTGGGTTGGTTCTTGGTTGCCTAGGGGGTTAGAGCCTCCTTGTAGGTGGAAGCTTATTAAAAACACTAGTTGAGTTGGTGCTTGACTAGTGAGGGGTTGGTGCTCCTTGTGGGTTTGGTGCCTCACTAAAAGGTTGATTCATTGCTTATAAGACAATAGTATAAGTTTTTCATTAGTGGTTTTTCTTCTCCTAGAGGGTTTGACAAAGTTTGACACAATAATACCTTGTAATTGACCTCTTGGACTATACAAGTGTTCATAAGACCAGAACTTGGACAAGGCTAAAGGAAGGGAAAACATGACCATATGGGAATCTTTTTAATAATTTTATACCATTAAAAATCCATATTACCACCTTATTAAATTTTCAATTTAGATAGGTTGACCTATTTTGACTTGGGATTAAAATTTGGTCAATAGGAAGTCTTGGATGCAAGTAGGGATATTTTAACCTAAAGTTTATTTCAACTATAGTGATCCTTAAAAAGCCACAACAATATCTTGAAAAACACCATTATCCAATAGGGATATTTAGACTCGACATGTTCATCCAAAGGTAAGTATGTCTAACTTTTGTTATTTCATTTTATAGATAGATATTGTGCAAAGTAATAAGTTTGAATGTATAACTCCTTACTTAGATCACCTCTACACATAAACTTAATATAGCTATAGAGTTTTATATGATTTACATATTCCACCTTAGGTGAAATAGGATCTCATTTAATTACCATGATCCCTTGTTTGTTTATTTGTTTTAAACTTTACCCCTTTGTGTTATAAGCTTTGATACCACTAGATTATATTTAATTTTATGAATTAGAATACCTAGCTAGGGTTATTGCACAATATTATCTACCAAGAGGCATTGAAACCCTCTCCTTTAATGTTGTGTGACAAGTTCCCCATTATTTAGGTTTAGTAGATCCAATTTGGTCATGCTCCTGATATATAAAGTATAACAATATATGTCAGTTGATTAAATTCTTTGATATTAGATTTACTAAGTAGGATAAATTATATATCTATCTTAATTTGTTCCATACATTCTGGTGAACCTAACATAAACATTGCATTGTAATTTTTATTCTAACAGTCAAATAGGTTGACATAGGTTAACCCAATTTTATTTAGTACTTCTTGATTTTTTATCTATAGGAAACTAGGTGATGTGGCCTCCTATCATAACTACCTCACACAAATTCATTCAAAAATTCAATAAATGTCAACATTAATCCTCTCATGAATTTAAAAATAATATTATCTTAGAGAAACATTAAATTTCTCATTAATCATCTAAAATTACAATATTTATCAACAAAGCTTCAAACCCATTACACAACTTGACAATCCCATGCCAAGGAGGCCTTAAAAGTATTTCATTCCCTAAGCCTATCCCAAACTCACCTACCTTAGAAATAAAAAAGATACAAACATATATATAATGTTATAAAGAAGGAAGGGAGACAAATAAACATTAAGCCCCACACTTCACATGGAGGGGAAATCATGATATGGAAGGAGGATTGGTCAACACCTACCCCCCACTTCCACTTGGGTAAATTATGATAAGAAGAAAGGAGTAATACCAAGGAATACCATGCCACATTTCACATGGGAGGAATAATGACAAAGGAAAAAGGCTCTACCAAAGGAAAATTGCACCGCCTTTCACTATTCAATGAATAGTAAAAGATAATCATATATCAAAAGTAAAAAAGAAGAGCATTTCCTTAGACAAGGTTGGTCCACCACCATGTGCTCAATGTGCCCTCATATATTTACATCCCATGCCAAATATTCAATTAGTAATAATGACATGACATCTCACCAAGGTGAATAATGTCTACCATGTCATCAATAAATAGTGTTACATGAATAGTGTTTTACCACCACATATGAGTTTCCATGATTGTATCCAAGACACTTATTCTAAAAAAAAGGAAAAATCACACCACTCTATTTTTGGGTGATGCAATATTGCTCAAACCTTGGGATGCTCCTGCATCAAACACTCGAGGTAGATAATGTGATGTAATGATCACATATAGGGGTACATAATATAACAAACCTTTTTGTCATGAGGTAAAATGACCTTGGCATCCCCTCCAATAAACCATATGTACTTAGAAAACTTTCATTTCTTTCTCCTCTTCTATCATCTACGTACTTGCTCTGAAACTATCCCTGCAGGACCACAAATCATCCTCCTCCAAAAATATATTCATATATCAATAGATTCACATGTGAGATGAATCCCACCATCATAAAATAACCTAATATTACAAGATGATCTACCAACATCTCATTTTTCCATGTGATATCTAGCCCACCACTAACCATCTACCTCCACCAAAAGCCATCATGGCCTTCTTTACACATCCAACCACCTATTGGATCATATTTCACATCATAAATCACCATATAAAGCTCCTCACTCATGATGGAACCATTATTCACCTTCTCTCACACATGTTCACTCTCTTGCACAAAAATCTCCTCCAAATCTTCTACAAAACAAACTCGCAACTCCACATGGCTGCAATTTTCTTCCTCATGCAACCTTACATTGTTGCATTCTTCTTCCACATGCACATCTTCATGGATGCAATCTATAATCTCATGAAATACTACATGGCTGAAATATTCTTCATCATCCATGTCATCATGTGTACATACTTGCACATCATCTTCATCCAAAGTTTATTCACAAGAAACATACATCTCTCTTTTAATTTTAGCATGCTCCTCATGCTCTTCACCCTCCATATGTGCATTTGATTTCAAATCTACCAAGATATCCAAGTGTGCACTTAATTGCACCACATCTTCTTCATTTAAATATCTTTCCAAAAAATTTTGCAACTTTATATGGCTGCAATGTTCATTCACCTCCAACTCTACAAATTTGTTCCCATCCTCAAATAATGGGTCTCCTTCATTAGGTTCAACAAAAATAACATTTTCATCTTCCTTCATGAGGATTCCTCCTATGGGCTACTCACATGACAACTCTTTAATATCTTTAATGACAACCATCTTCTCATTCATATTCTTCTCCTCTATCTTCAACTCTTCATGGTTGCACTCTTGATTCTGCCATGTGGCTATCTCCTTATTCAATGTAACCACCTTTGCCTTTAGGGATTATAAAATCTCCCACGCTAAATATTCCTCTTCTTGAATTTCATATTATTTAAATCTTTCCATCAACAATTGTAATAATATATCTCAAATCTTAAACTTTTTCATCCATTCTTTCTCTGGTGGAATTCTTCCACTCTTCTTCTCCAACTTCATACCTAAAAAAAACGTACAAACAAATTCACTCCCTCAACTCTTTTAAGGCTTATCTAATGCCTAAATTAAACTCTCTCGTAACCTTTACCCAAGAAATCATAACTTGATCTGATACTAGTTGATGTGGTATCCTGCCACAACTCCCTCACTTACACAAATTCATTCGTAAATTTAATATATATCAAAATTAATCCTCTCATGAATTTAACTATAATATTCTCTCAAAGAAACATTAAATTTCTCATTAATCATCTAAAATTATAAGCTTTCTCAATAAACCTTCAAATCCATTACACAACGTGACAATCCCATGTTAAGGAGGCCTTTAAAAGTTTTTCATTCCCTAATCTATCCCAAAATCACCTACCTTAGCAATAAAAATATACAAACATATATATAATATTACAAAGAAGGAAGGGAGATAAATAAACATTGAGCCCCACACTTCACATGGAGGGGAAATCATGATAAGGAAGATTGGTCAACACCTACCCCCCAAATCCACTTGGGTAAATTATGATAAGAAGAAAGGAGTAAGACCGAGGAATACCATGCCACATTACACATGGGAGGAATAGTGACAAAGGAATAAGGCTCTACCAAAGGAAAATTGCACCACCCTTCACATGGGTTCACTATTTAGTGAATAATAAAATCTAGTCACATGTGAAAATTCAAAAAGAGGGTTGGTCCACCATCATGTTCTCCATGTTACCTCAAATAATTACATCCTATGCCACATATGAAATTAGTATTAGTGCCATGACACCTCACCAAGGTGAATAGTTTTTCCCATGTCATCAATGAATAGTGTTTTGCTACCACAACACTAGGTAGATGTAGATTGACCTATAACTAACTAAGTCAATGTAGGTCAACGTAGTTTATTTTTTATAATTTTTAGTTTTTAGTTTTAGCCAACTAAGTTGATGTAGGTTGACCTAGTCTTATTTTTTCATCTATTAACACTTTATCTCTTGTAAGAACCTATTGATTTTTAATCTCTCTGAGTGTCCACCTTAAAAGGTGCATTGGGAAAAGGGTGGGTAGACCATTAGTACTTAGCAATATTATTGGTTACTTATATCATACTTAAAACCACTATAAATATTTCTTATCCAACTCCCTAGGAAAATATCCTCTTAATAGCCCTTAACTAAGCAAAAACCCATTTTTCCTACTAGATCGACCTTAGTTGACCTAGTTGTGAAAGTTACGACCGACATTATGCAAGTAAGTCAGCCTAGGTTGACCTAGTTTGAGGCCTAAATGATAAATTTTTAAAAGTAGATCATGGTAGGATGACCTTGTCAACTAAAATTAGAGAAGGGTTATGACCTATCCATTGCTATAAATACAACTTTAGATTCAACCCAATAGATAAGAATATTCATTTTTACATTATTACAGCTCACAATTCTGCTACATCTACATTTGAAGGAGCCATTGCTTAGGGTTTGACTTAGAGGAAAGATAACTTATCTTGTGGGAATTCTTAGATGGAAGTAAGAACATTTTAGCCTAGGTATGATTTTAACTATAGTGATTCTTAAAAATCCACAACAATATCTAGTAAATCATTATTGGCAAAGGGGGATACTGAAACTCGACAGATTCATCCAAAGGTAAGTTTCTCTAAATTTTTCTATTTAATTTGATAGATAGATATTGTACAAAGTAATAGGTTTTAATGTATAAATCCTTGCTTATTACCTTTAAACTTAAAATTAGTGTAGTTATATGGTATTATAGGCTTTCCATCTTCCACCTTAGGTGATTTAGGCCCCTATTTGCTTACGATGATCCCTTGTTTATTTTAAACCATCCCTTTTTGTGTTGTAATATTTGATAACACTAGATTAGATATCATTTTATGCATTAGAAGATCTAGCCAGAGTTATTGCATTATATTATTTACCTAGAGGCTTTAGAATCCTCTCTTATAGTGTGATGTAATAAGTGCCTACTTAATTAGGTTTAACATATCCAATTTGGTCATGCTCTTGATATACAAATTATCACAATAGATGTTAGTTGATTACCATTTCCAAGATTAGATTTACTAAGTAGGATAAATTGTAGATCTATTTTAATTTTTTGCATACATTCTGGTGAACCTTATAGACACTCTTTTTTGGATGCATTTTGTGTTTAAATGGACTTCAAATTAATTTCTACCAAATAATGCAAATTAAGCCTAGAAGTAATTAGATGTCCCAATTTCATCCATGCATCATACATTAGTGCCCAAAATTTTGTTGAGGCATCCCTATCTGGGGTATTATCATGTATGCAATAGTAACCTCTCACATATTTATATCTAGTCAAATTATGACTTAGTAAATTGACAAATTGGTCTTTGGACCCATTAAGTGGGGCACTTGACCAATTCATAAATTACCAAAACCCTAAGTAGAGCTGATTAACTAATTAAATCCAATTAACAACTTAAGTGAGAATTCCATGTTTAATTAGTGAATATATATTTTTTATAAAGGAAATTTCAATAAAAATGAGGTCATGATGATGACATCATCCTCAAAGTCAAGGAATTTGAAATATCTTCACAAAAGCCTTAAATTAAAAAATTATGAGCCATACTTAATAAATGTGATCTCATCCCAAATATTAATTCCTTTTCCCCTCCCTAACCTACCCATAGTTAAATATAACATAACTACACTTGAGTTAGGGTTAGTTGGATAACTTATAAATACAAGTGCTAAGGCCATTATTTAACAAGATTTTTTTATGAAAAGCTATATTTTTAAATTGATTATAGAAAGCTCAATTTTGATATCACATGCCAAGCCAAGCCAAGCCAAGCCAAGCCAAGCCAAGCCAAGCCAAGCCAAGACATAAGTGGAAAAGGAGAGGTGTTGTCTATAAAGCAAATTCATTGACAAAGGACTCCATTAGACACAAAACTAAGCATGAACACACTTATTGCCAAAGAATAAGCATAATTTGACAAGGGAGGTAAAGGTAGTTGGTTTTCTTTATGTTCTAGTTATATTTGTACTTACATTATTTTTCACCAATTACTTAGGTAAGTAGTTGTTTTCATTGAGTTGTTTCATATTGGGGTTTTATAATTCTATGAACAAGAGAAATCTAACAATTTCCTTCATAATCTTATGTTACATAATGGCATGCCTGGTGGGACCACCCACCCCACATGCACTAAGGGAGTGATCTTGGACCTTTAAAAACCAATAAAATTTCACTTCTAACCTTAGTTTTTATATTTTTTGCCTTAAAAAATCATGTTTTTATTTGACTTCATTTCGATGATTTTGACATTACTAATTGGTGACATCACCAATTTATTGTGTTCTATTTTCAATTGTGTTTCAAGAAAATTATGACTTTACTCTCATGTTTTAAGGACTTCAATAGAAACGACATCTTCTCCCCCTACATTTTAATGAATTTGACTTGCGACATACCTTTCTAGAAATAATGACTTTACCTAGAGGAAATAAAAACTTCATCCCTTGAGAATGGTGAACTTTTTACGATAAATATCTTCTATGTTTTGATGATTTATTAAGGAAAATAATTAATTTTATTAATATAATCGATTACTTCATGCCTACTAAATGGAAAATTTTATAAAACTATGTTTTATCTGTGTCAGGTTTTATAAGAAAATAACAACTTCGCCCTATTTTGTAAATAATGACTTTACCATGTGTCAAAAAACCTGAGAGATTCAAAAGTGAAAGTTGTTTTTATATTAAACATTTTAAACAAATGTAAGTAAATACCCTAACATTTCTTATATGAAACTAGGTCAAAAAGAGAAGGTTTTAATCACTTTAAAAGTCACTCACACTTGTCTTTTTGGTGCTTAAAAATCACTTGCAAAACAACTTTACTTTTTGTTTTTCAAAGTTACAAATTCAAACACAAAGGGCCAAAATTCACTTCACATTTTTTAAAGTGCTTAAAAAAAAAAAAAAAAAAATTAGATTTGTGCTTCTAAGAGCTTTTGGTTTTTTGCTTTCATTTTTACAAAAATACTTAGTTTATTTTCCTAAATTAATTTCTTTTTTAGAAAAAATTCATGTGTTTGCTCTCCCCTCATCCCATTTAAGGAACTCAGGTGATAAAAAACACATCATTTTTATTTTTTTGGTTGAGTCATATAAGTGAATAAAATTTGCGTATGCTCTCCCCAAGTTCTAAGTGACTTGGGTGACTCAAAAATGACCCTAAAGTTCTTCCATTTTTATTTATTTCTTTTTCTACATTGGCTTGTCAGTGGGAGTTCATAGCATCCTCATGAGTTCTCTAGGAAGACTTTGACCTAGGTTTCATCTCCTAGTACTATTCTAACCCTTCTTTGGTGAGGTATACAAATTGGGCACACTATTGGATGGAATAGTGGTGAGTGGTTAGCCTGACCATCCCAATAGGTTCCTAGGCCATGTAACAAGCAAACATCAAAATTCACTAAGAAGTACATGGATGAATTCATTATGCAAAGGAATATACCATTGCATAACAAGCTATGTGGTTTGGACTCATTTGATGTGATTACTCACTCATGTCATCCACACATGTGGAACATCTAGAAATGTTTCAAAAAAATTAGATTTAGATCAACCCCACTTACTATGGAATATCCAGCCAAATGCCAAGTTATTTTGGCACTCTAAGTTTGTGCCACATATCAATGCTTGAGAGATAGAGGGGGGATTAAAAATTCTACCTACATTCCCTCTTAATTTTTTTAATTAATAATTAATTCCTTTTAAGAATTGGTATATCAGCTAAAACTTTGGGAGAGACTATGCAACCTTGTAAGTTTTAGTGTAGGATATGCACTTAGATTTTTTTATTATTCTTTTACTTGAATTTGTTTTTGGGTCTAAATTGATTTTTTTTGTCAAGCCAAGTCCAAAATGAGTCAAACTATTCAAAACAAAACACATGTTACATGCACCACTTTGCGCAAAGAAGTGTTATTCTATCTAAATTACTCCAAACATTTGCCTTAGATTGAAATTTTCAGAACCACTTTTGTAACCTTGTTCAAAAAGATGTTGTTATCCTACATAATTTATCCCAAGAACCAAGTCCAAAACCATTTTTGTACCTTTGTCCAAAAAGGTGTCATTATGCTACTAATTTTAGTCTAGACCTTTTTTCATCCAAGTATTTCAAATATCTCATTCAAAATCCATCTTTCAAAGTTCAGATCTAAAATAATTGGTTTACACTTGAGTCTTGTTTATAAATTAGGCTTGAGTTTTTCACCTTTCTATGTTTGGATTGTGTAACTTGGATCAATTTTTATTTTGATTTTTAAAGACCTTTACCTAGAGACCAAGTTTCTTTTTACCATGTCTTGCCTTGATTCTAAGTTATTATTTTAGACCAAGTATGATTTTGATTTCAAATCAGGACCATAGACATAATTTTAGCTTTAGTACCATGCTTAGACCAAGTTTATTTTCATATATCTAGACCAAGTTATTTTTTGAGACCAATCTCATGTCCCTAAAACCTATACCTAGATCAATTATAATTTCACACTTAGACCTAGACCAATTCCAAGTCCACGTTAATTCAATCCATTTCAAACCACAACCAAGTACCTATTCCAAGTACCATTTCATTTTAGACCAAGACCTAATCCTAGACTAATGTCACTTTCAAACCTAGACCTAGATCAAGTCCAATCACTTTAAACCATTTACTTAAACCAAACCAAATTCACATGTGCCAAGTTCCATGTCCAAATTGACCATATTAAAAGATAGATCTTTTCTAAACATCAAGGATTCAAACCAACTTGCACACTCATTCCAGATTAGGGTTTTTTTTGAATCCAAATTCTAATCCAATTAGAGTCATTTTTGATCCCACTTAGACCATGACAATCAAATCTATTTCATTACCTAGAATTAGACCATGCTAATCAAACCCATGCCAATTATTGAGACCAAATTCACCCTCTTTGGGGTCATGCCAATTATCAGGGATCAAAACCACCTTATTTGGGATAATTTATAATTTCCAAATGAATCCATGTCGATTATTATATGCAAAAATTGACCTTATTTGGGCTAATTACTGAGACCAAGTTTTACTTATTTGGAGTTTTGCTAAATACCAAGATCAAGACCATCCTCTTTGGGATAATTATAACTTTATGGACCAAACCTTTCAAACAAACCATGGACCCAAGTGAAAAATTCACCCAATAAATCCTTAAGAATCATCTTTATCAATTGATCAAAACAAACATAATTGTGTGTCCATATACTTAAAATTTTGATGAAAATGATCTCAAACCTCCCTAATATCAAATGTACAAATATTATGAGTATCATGGGAGTCAAGGCCATTAAATTAATCAATGTGTGAGGTCCAGACAACATGTCCAAACCTTGATTGACCATGGGGGTATCATGATTGAGCCATAACCACTCCAATCATTATCTTATAACAACCATCTATCTAAGCTAGTTTTGGATTTGCCAACTCATTTTCAAATCCAATCTGACAAATAGCTTGTTGAGAGTAGAGATGCAACCCATCTAAAATATTTGAGATATGGAACCAAATTCCCATCTAAATTTCCTAAAGAATGATTAAATAATCTTCTTTAGAAAAAAGAAATACATCTAACAACTATGCCAATTTTTGAGTTACAATAGATCGCATCATTTCCTATCCGTACACCATCATTAAAATATGTCCTGATAAAGTATCCAAGTGTGTCCAAGTCTAAATATGATATTTTAAAACTAATGGTAATCTAAGGCCAAGATAACCAATTTATCCTCGATGTTTTTATTAAAACACCTATTTATGATGAGTTGACCTATGATAAATTACCATGTGACCCTTTACCTTTCTTTGAAGAGCCTCATTTTGACAATCTAGTCTTTATGGAGTTCTCTGTTGACCATTGCCTTATCTTTGAGGAGCCTCACTTTGACAATCTATTTTTTATGGAGTTGTTTTTTGACCATTTCCATTTTATTGAGGAGCCTCACTTTGACAAGCCAGTCTTTGTTGAGTCATCTTTTGACCATTACCCTATCTTTGAGGAATCTCACTTTAAAAATCTAGTCTTTGTTTGAACCCTTATTAAATGAGCCTATTTCTAAAACTCTCATTATTTAACCATAAGCCATTAATAATCCAATACCAAACATTCAACATAACATCTTTATCACCACACTAGAAGAAGAATTAACATTAAAGTTAATTTCTATTATTAAACCAATATCAGGTTCAGTATCATAATTAGAATCAATGTCATTCTCAACATCTAATTTAGAGTCTCTTTGAGTCAAACTTAGATTTAGAATCAAAATACATTAGGGTATTTTACAACATTTGTTACACATTCCTTGTAGATCAATTTTAATATATTTGTGATCCTTCCATAGTTTTTGAGGATATTTACTTCAACATCGATATAAGTTATCCTAGTATCTTATGTGAGGATTGTGTTTCCTCTTACCATTGAAACCAACCAACCTAGACATAATGTTTAAATTCTACCTCCCAAAAGTGTTGATTGGGACTGATAGAATCACACATTATTAAACTACATCTATCATGACATATCAGTTGTAGAATATTAGGGGGACTAAGACCACATTCATGTAGAATAACTCCTAGTGAAACCTTTTTAGAGGTGCTAGGAGGAAATCAAAGTCTAAACTCAACATCTTCTTGTGAAACCTTGTTTGAGGTGCTAGAAGACAATAAAAGTTAAAAGTTAACCTTCCTTAGTAAAACCATTTTGGAGGTGATATGGGACAATCAAAATAATTTTATTGGTGAAAACCTCTTTGAGGCACCAAAATTTGAGCATAATAGTTATTCATTGCTTGATGAAGACATTATTGAAGATAAAATCAATTCAATTTCCAATCTACAACATAATAAGATGGTAACATCTCTCAGGTCCAAATAATAAAAAAATATGGTGGTCCTATCAAGAGCATATTTAGAAGTTTTTGGCCCTACCATAGCCAAAATTGTGTCAAATCTGGAATCAAAAACATTGTGTGTGATTGAAAATCCCAATATTCATTTATTACCCAAGCATTATACATTCCATTATAATTCATTTCTCTATTCTAGACCTATATTACATTACCATATCATACTTTTTATCCAATTCTTATCTTTATTTACCATCCCTAGCCACACTTTACTTTATAGAGGCTACAGATATATCTTATCTAGAAGTTCAGAGGAAATAAGATCAACAACCAACAAAGATCACAATAGTTCTATTAAAATCTAAATTAGCAATAGGTTCTTGATAGAGTAACTATTTATAAGGGGTGTGGGCTATCACTTAAAAAAATTGGCCATTTTGGTTGTACCCTATGCTAATCGAGACATGCATCTCTATAATAGTAGGAGTAATAGAATTGTAATTTACCATTTGCCTTGCCTTACCATCCTTTCATATGTTTTTATTGTGCCTTGCTCTTTTTCCTTACCTTGAAATTATCATGCCCTATTCTCACACTCTCATCATTTTATGATAAAATTAAGCCCATGATCTCACCATTTTATGATAAACCCAAGACCATGCTCTCATTTTTTTGTGAGTGGTTTATTTTCAATATCTAATGAGTTAAGATACCCAAAATTTCTAAAAACATTCAAAACATTTCAAAAACCTAAAAATTTAAAAATGGCTTACGATCTCCTAAAGAGATATGAAGCCCAAATATTCAAAAACGTTTGTCTTTCCCTAGACCTAGTAAACAATCTTTAATCCATCCACTTTAGAGCACCTAAGTTCTTGAGCTAATTATTTTAGAATTCATTGGGAGGTTTCCTTCCCAAATCTGCTCTATAATGTAAAATTTGTGGTTGATTCCCATTCACACTTTTAAGCCAAGTATCTTTGAGGCATGTGTCCTTCCCTTTGTATGTATCCTTACTTAGGGGCACAACACACTTTTAGGCCAAGATCACAAATTTCACCCTACTGGGGTGAATCAAAGCATGCAGCTTATACCAGTATATCTTATTCCCATATGTCATTCCTTGCATATAGTCTTGCTTGGGGTCACCATCTATTTATCATTACATTTCACTTCACATGTAGGTATTGAATTGGTTTATGATAAGATGATTTATGTTTCTTTTATTTTCAATATTTACCTTTCCATACTATTACTTGTGCCTTTTGCCTATTTTACAACTTGTTTTTACCTAGTCATATCCTTCATTTTAGTTGTAACTACACTAACTTAAAGTACTTTGGGACTATGTAGAAAATGCCCAATGTATATTTAAGTCAGCTATGTCACCCTTTTTTCCATGCTTTTGCCATTTTTTGAGTTAGACCATTTTGTATCTCATAATCCTCAATTGATTTGAGATATCGAAAAAAACCCAAAACATTGGAAACATTTCCAAACATTCATCAATGTAGAGTGAACTATAGTGGCTTGAGTTCCATTTTGACTATGTTGGTAGTGCTTAGTGTTTTTTAAGGTTAGCTTGGCCACCCTTATTCTAACCCTCTCACCATTTTGTGAGTCACTTTTAATACATTGTGCATTTGAAATGGATGCACTAATGAACCATTATTCCAATGCTCTCACTATTTTTTGAGTACTTTAATTAATGCTCTTGCCATTTTGTGAGAAATTTAAGCCACACTCTTATCATTTTATGAGTTAGGCCATCCAAATTATATCCATGTCACTTAGGACATGCATCTCCTATTCGATAGGTATAACTAAAGCATTCAATTAGACCCTGTCATTACCATTTCCATTTTCCTATTTCATTTTCTAATAGTTTTTTATCTCATTTCTGGGAGAATTACATTTGGCCTAAAGTTCATGTTGGAACTTATGTCCATGGGACTATGTAAGCAACATTCAATTATCTAGTACATTTAGAGTTAGCTCAGCCACCCCTTCCTATTTCTTCTATTCCCCTCGACTGTTCTAATAACATTATTCCCTATAGACTAGGGGTAACCTTTTGTGCCAAGCATAACACTTATTTTACAAGTGCAAAAATAGTTAGATTAGTTGTTTTTTCTATTAGATTAATTGATTTTTTTATATGCCTTAGAGTATTTATTTAATTCATGCACCTTAGACTAATTTGTTTATTACTTTATGGTTTTTCCTTTTGAGTGTTTTATGTCTAAGGACAATTAATTTACACTTGAGTCTTGATTACAATTTGGGATTTAGTTGTTTAATTTTTGACTTTACATTGTGTTTTTTGTGCCTCCCTTCCCCTCAGTTGTTGTAGCGTTATTTCACTTTATTTACACTTGAGTCTTGATTCACCATATATTGTACTTGAGTTGCGAATATTTGTATTCATTCCTATAATTAATTTATTGCATTATATTCACTTGTGATTAATTATTCATATCTTACACCTAAGTGATTTATATTTGCATCTAAATTAAGTTTTTCATGCTTAGGATACATATTATTATTATAGTTGTCTATAACTATGATGCATAATATCACAAGCTACAATAAAAATCAATCTAATGGATCTATCAAACAATATAGTGGGAAGTACTTCTCCTTATTCACTTTGGTAGTTATCCCATACTCATTGATCAAATCAACTCATTGACCATTCTAGTTGTATCAATGCTAATAAGGATGAACATATCTGCATTGGTAGGTACCACTAAATCATCCACATTGATCAATTCCTATTCTTCTATTTTACTGTTCATTCCATTTTCTCCCACTTTTGAGAGAATTACATCAGCTTGAGGTCTATTTGGACTATGTAGGCAGTGTTTTTGATACATGACATATCTTAAGGTCAGATCATCCACCATTATTCTTTCATCCCCATTATGGTCTTTGAATCATATCTTTCATCACTTTGTGCATCCTCTTGTGCTTGGTTGTTTGTGGCTTCTTTTTTATTGAAAAGTCATTAGACCATACACCTACATTTGCACTTGCTTATATTTAATCTATGTGACATGTTTTATCCTTTAGTTATGTTTTCCAATCCACCCTACTGGAGGAAAATAAATTTATCATAATCAATGATTTATTCTACCTTACTAGGGAAAAATCTATTTTATTCCATGATCAATCTACCTACTGGGGCACATAATTGTGCCACTGAATATAACCACATTTGGGAAAATTAGTAGTTTAACCCATCTACCCTATTGGGGTAAATCAATGTGACACTGTTTATAACCACCTTTGGGTAAATCATGTTAAGAATGGTGAATAAGCATTCCAATCCAAGATTCAAAAGTGTTAATAATAAAAATACCACATAATGAAGCTACAGATAAATGATTGTAAAATAAGACAAATCAAGTGTTATTCAAAAAATGAGAATCAAGTACAAAGGAAAGACTTTGCATAAATAGGCATGGAAAAACATATAACTAACCTAACTAACCAATGTGGGATAAATCCTCACATATGAAAAACTCACAAAAAGATTAAATAACTAGCTAATGCATTAGAAAATATGAGAAATACATATTTTAACACCCCCCTCATGTAAAGGTAGGGGATAACAATAGCCAAAAAAGAAATAGTGGCATATCCATATTATGATTCTTGACAACTAGGCCTAATAAGGTGCTCATATACAATATATATCCATGAAATGAATAAGGAAAACATTCTCATGAACACCCCCCAAGGAAAAATTCTAAAACCCCAAGCATGCCATGCAACTTAAGGAAATGAGGTGATGCAAAAGGCTTCATGAATATGTCTATAACCTAATGCTGAGTTAGAATGTACTCCAAACTAAGAACTTTATCTTTAATGTGTTGATGAATGAAGTGTATATGTACCTCAATGTTCTCGGTCCACTTATGTTCAACTAGATTATGACATTTGTAAATTTCACTATGGATCTCACACCAAATTACAGTGGATGAATCATACATGAAACCAAACTCTATCAATAACTGATGAAGCCAAAAAACCTACTGAATCATTATAACTATTACCTTGTACTTAGCCTCTATAGATGAAAGTGAAATATCCTACTACTTCTTACACAACCAAGTAATAAATAAATAACTAAGACAAAATATGTATCTAAAAGTGGAATGACTATCATCAAGAGAACCTAACCAATATGAATCACTATACCTAACCAATTGAGTAGAACCCCTAATGTAGTGTAATACAAAATGAGTAGTGCCTAATAGATATCATAAAATCTTCTTGGTAGCCTATCAATGACCGTTATGAGGGTCATGTACAAACCTAGATACAATCCCAATCAAAAATGAAATATTGGGGTGAGTATGGTTCAAATACATAAGACTCCCAACCATCTTTCTGTACAATGTAAGATCACAAAGTGGACTAGTAAAAGAGGAAGCTAAATTCACTCCAAACTAAAAAGGATGACTTAGATTGCAATCATCCATGCCAAAATGTTAAAGAAGATCAAGTGTATACTTATATTAACTCAAATAAAGCCCTATATCTAACTATGAAATCTATAAACCAAGGAAAAAATGCAAAAGGCCATGATATGTCATGTCAAACTATGCTGAAAGTGCATATTAAATAGTCTAAATTTGAGATTAGGAGCTACTTATGAGAAGTATATCATCAACATATAAGACCAGTATAATAATGTCCTACCAATACACTAAATATACACTATGGGATTGGAATGACAACAAACAAAGCCAATGGAGAGAAAAAATGAACCCATCTTCTCATACCAAACTTGAGGGGCTTATTTGAGATCATAAAGAGACCTCCTAAGTCAATAAACAAGAGAATAATTATGAACAAACCCAGCGGGATGCTCCATATATATTTCCTCATGTAAGTTTTTCTGTAAGAAAACACTCTTAACATCCATCTAATACACTAGCCAACCCTGTGATGCAGTAAGAGAAAGTACAAGGTGAAAAGAATCTATCTTGGTAATGAGTGAAAAAGTTTAAGAGTAGTCAATAAATTTAACCTGTGAGAACCCCTTTACAATAAGACATGAATTATGCTTATCAATGACCCATAAACTACATACTTGGTGCAATAAATCTACTTACATCTAACCAACTTTTTTCCCTTAGAAAGAGTGACCAAATCCCAAGTATGATTCTTCATCAATGAAGAATACTCACATATCGTTTCATCATTCCATTCTTATATTATATAAGCCTATGAAAAATACTATGGATCCCTAGAGAATGCCTAACATAAAAGTTTGGTACCCAAAGAATGTGCATGATGATGTAAAATAGATAGAACGTCTCATATGAAAGGTGTTGCCTCAAAAACTATAGTACGAGCCCACTAGGCATAGTGACAAAATTAGTGTGAATAGGATCCTCATCCTCTATAGCCTCCTCAAGAATCTCCTAATCTATCTCACCAAATAATGAATCCTCAAGAGAAGGTGATGAATCATTAAAAAAATAAGAAGGCATGGAAGAATATGAAGAGTCATGAGATGTGAAGTGCTCATTAAACTATACATGTGTTCAAAAATAAACATAATAAGTATCAAGATCTAAAAGATGATAAGCTCTCATGTCCTTACAATACCCTACAAAAATAAAAGGTTTTCTCTTCTTGTCTAATGCTTTCCTTTTCTTCTTTGGTATAAATACCCAAGTAAGGCTCATAAAGACTTATAAAAATGACACATCATGCTTGGTTCTAGACCAAGCCTCCCTAGAGGCATATTCTCAAGTGCTCGATGTGGTGTACAGTTATAAATTTAGTTCACACAATTAATTGCCTCTACCCAATAGATGGGAGGTAAATCATATGAATGCATCATGAATTTAACCATCTCCTTCAAAGTTTAGTTCTTCCATTCTATTAAGCCATTCTATTATGGATTATATGTAATAAAATGATGCTGAATAATACCATGGGATATAAAAAAATCAAAGAACTCTCGACTGAAGTACTCCCCCCCATTATCTTTATGAAGATTCTTAGTGAAACTAGAAGATTATTTCTCAACTAGAGGCTTAAATACTTTTAATTGAGAAAAGACGTCAATCTTGTACTTGATGAAATAAACCCAAGTATGCCTTGAGAAATTATCAATAAAGATAAGTGCATACTTAATTCCATTGAAATAATGAGTAGGAAATACCATCAAATCAATGTGCACAAGCTCAAGTGGTGAAGAAGCTTTTGTGGACATAACTTTACAAAAAAAATACTAGTGTTGTTTCCCTAATACAAAACTAGGGAAAAATCCATCAAGACATAAAATTGTAGGAAGACCCTCTACCATATTGTGAGTGCTCAACTCTTTCAAATATTTGTAGTTTAGGTGTCTAAATCTCTCATGCCAAAGCTAACTCTTAAAATTTGCATGAGAAACTAAACGCATCCCTATAAAAGGAGTATCATCAAAACCCTCAAAATAATAGAGTTGAGAATTATGATCAATAACACCTTGTGTAATAAGTGTGTGTGGATCTAATAAATCTCTAACTTTAGCACCTTATGGTGTGAAAGTCACTATCTGTCCCTAACAAAAATGACAAATCTAATAAAATAGATTAGTGATGATGTCTGCAACATAATGCATTATTGATGCAGACACCATCTAGATATATGTCACCCTTTTCATTAACAAAAATGAAGGAAACATTTCCAACCTCAATGTTGGAAGTAGAAATCAAACCAAGAGATATAAAGAACTCCTTGGAAGAAGTCATATGGTGTGAAGCACCAAAATCTAGAACCTAACTATCTGAAATAGGTAACAATGATCTCTCAATAATATTAAATACTTTATTATGCTCATGAGATGGTGAATGAGTGGAGATAAAAATATTATGCTTCATAAATGTTACCTTTGGAGTCACCCTTATTCAATTTTTCATGAATTTTGCCATAAAAAAAGTTCATCCGTTTATAGCCTTTTGTGTGTAAATTCTTAAAGAATTGAACCTTTGAACTTGAACCTTTCTTAGAGTTCAAAAGTTCAATAAGTTCAATGGTTCAAGGGTTCAATGGTTCAAAATTTCACAAAGTGAACTGTTTGTCCTAATGTGTTTTTCAAGTATATCTTTGAACATTTCAGTTGAACTTGAACCTTTCTCAGAGTTCAATGGTTCAAATGTTCAAGAGTTAAATGGTTTAAGAATTCCATATCGATGTTTTGAAAAGATTTGTGTTCACTCAATTCCTTTGTATAAATTAATGTATAGTTGAACCTTTTGCTTGAACCTATCCTTGAACCTACCATTTAAACCTACCACTTCAGTCCAATGTTTGAACCTACAAAGTGGAGTTCAAAAATTCAATGGTTTAATGTCTTAAATTTCAAAGTTTCTGGAAAGATCATGTGACTATTGGTCAGTATGTGTATTTCATTTTGTATCATTGAACCCCGAAATTGAACCACAATTTTCAAAAGTTCAATGGTTTAATGGTTCAATGACTATACTCTCATCTCGTCCAGAGGCTTTCTCTAAGTTAAAATTAGTGGGAGTTTTAGAGGAGAATATATCTGAAACTCAGAATTTGAATTTTCATGAGGTTACAGATAATCATTACTCATCAAAACTATGCATAAAAAAATGCTTGCCATTAATGCATATGTCAGAATGCGTGTCTTATTAAACATGTTTAACATGTATTGTTTTGATTTAATTATCTGATCTAGTTAATATCTATATCAAGAGAGAACAATTCAAATTTAGCAAACAAGTATACTGGGTGATATAAAAGAGAACAACATAAGTGGTATAAGATATTTGATTGCTCAAATTTGTAGTGATTTCAGGCAAATTTAAAGGTGAGTTTCACTCTTATTGTAAGCTTGTTCCTTTACTTGGTTTGAAAGAAGGATCTTTTTGAGTTTGCAACATTATTTAAAATTCAAAAATTTCTCTTTTCATTATATTCTCTAACCTGTAGCCATGAAATTTGCTTGTCTTGATTATAAACATGACCCTAGTCTCATATGTTCTCTACCTAAATTTGGGGACACCTCTCTGGTCCAATATGATTTGGAAAAATTTAAGGAAAGGGATAGAAATCTTCTCTCAAATACAATGATGCAAAAAAATGTAGAAAGTGGGTTGGTTGAAGCTGCAGCCTTTCCCATGGCTATCCAATGCCCTGAATTAGTCCTTGAATGCATGAATAGATATGAACCTCAGATTAGATGCATCAGGACTGTAGATGGTAATATTTTTCTGCATATCAATAGATAGACCCTAATTTCTATGATGAGAATCCCTACCAAGGAACCATACTCTGACCTTAGTATTACTTCTTTCTATGGTTACTTTTTAATAAATAAAACAATTTACAAGAGCGTGATAGCTAGGAATTGGCTCTTGAAATTCCAAAAAGGAGGTTCAAGATTACCTATGCCATTAAAAAGAAATAATATGATTCCAAAAGTACAAGATATCATGGTATTATTAGATAGGCTAAAGGGTAATTCTCATGCATATTATTGGGAGGATTGGATGTACTTTTTCATACAGGTGATTTTCCAAGGAGAGCAATATTTGGATTGGGCAGAAATTATAGCTGAATGTTTGCATTAGGGTTTATGTAATTTTTTGGAAAATAAAGAGTTTTATATGTCTTCATACCTAATCTATTTCCTAGCTTCTACGAGACAATGGGTGGGGTTACCTCATGTACCCTTGGCTGAAGATAGTAAAATTTATGATTACTACTCACAGTTACAAATGCATAATTGTTATGAGGATTAAAATAGAATTAATGATGTTCTTACTGGAAGAATGACTTTTGAATTGGTAAATAACATTAATAAGAGGTTGTCTGATGAAGCTATGTAGTTAATTAATATCTATGGTAGTTTCTTCATTCAATTTTATAGGTTCACTTATATTAGAGTTGGGGGTTTTGATGGTGAACCCTTGAGGTTACCCAGGTATATTTTTGATCGATTTGTGCTAATAGAAGTCTGCATGCAATTAGCACATGTAGATAAAAAATTCCCAATGAAGAATAATTTTGGTATATCTTTTCCTATTGAACTTGGACATTATTCATGTAAGATAACATCTGATGCTTTGAATTTAGAATTGGATCTTAAGAAATTCAATTTTCAATACTTCATAGCCAGAGCCCAATTTGACAGCAAAGGTTTTACCAGAGATAACTTGGACCTTGGAACATGTTTTTCACATATTCCTTAATTAGAGGATTATTGGGAGGATTACTTAGATGAATTTGAAGTCAGAAAAAGACTGTGGTCCATGTTTTCCCTAGGATAGATAATTACCCTTAAATTAAACATGGACATTTCTAGAATTGTTGACAATGATGAACAGGTGATCGATCCACAATTTGAGCAAATAAAACAATCACCTATTCTAGAAATTAACTGGAAGAAAAGTGAGGAAGATAGAATTGAGGTCAAGACCATTCCAATGACAAGGAGAACTAAAAAATGGATGGGAGAGCAAAAAATGGGAGGAGCTCAAAATATAGTCTCCCAGTAATAGACAACAATAATTGAATCTCCATCCCCAATAAGCTCATCTAACTAGCTTATTGCTATCCGTGATGCAGGTACTTCTAAGTCAAAAACTAGAAGGGACCCTATCATCAAATAATCTGAGAAGACCCTTATAACGACGCTGCTTCCTCATGCCACCAGGTCAAGGACTCAAACCAAGAAGAAGAATCAAATTTCTGAAAAAGTGATTGTGGATTTGAATTCTGAAGAGGATTCAAGAGAAGTCAAATGATAAAGAATTTGATTCACCAATGGTGGAAGAGCTTAGTATAGATCAACAAATAATGATTCCTTCTGATTCTATTGAATTGATGATTATTTCAACTATACCTTCTGATCAACCACATCTTGATAGAGAAGCTTTAGCTTCTGCACCTAAATGGCTAGAAATTTCAATTAGTCATAAAAAGATAGTAGTTCCATTTTATTTACCCTTGGAAGATATGGAGAGAAAGTGTTTAGGGAAAGCTCCTGAGTCCAAAAATTTAAAAATGACATCCAGGGTAGATGTTGACCCAAACATAGGGAACTGGAATGTAGAAATTATCCAGCCAAAAACTAATAAAGAAGTTTAAGATCTTATTGTTTAAGATTTTATAGTTAAAAAGGTAGACCTTGGGAATACATCACGTGCCTCTGATGTGCATCATCTAGAAGCATCTACTAAAATGATAGTTAATAGAACTTGGAAGGATGAAAAGGATAAAAGAGAGTTAAAATAGATTGTGCGATTAATGACAGAGTATATTGATGCTATTCATAGTCTAGATCTATAACCAATTTCCCAAATGCCCATGTCTTTTGATTTGAAATATCTTGTCAATCAATGGATGCTAGATCAGATACACAGAGCCAAAATGATTACCAAAGTATTTGATAGTTGGTTAGATGGCATCATCCTAAAAGGTATAGAATACATTCATAAATTGAAGAATGTATATGATCTGACCATAATCACTATTGAATATTTGAAGACTCAGAATGCTTTGTGGATAAAAGAAGGAAAATAGATGAGCATGATCAATCAGATTGATGAAGTGCAAAAATATGGGATAACATATTTTTTTTAGAAAAGAACTTGACAAGACTGGATGAAGATATATTATATGCAAGTAAGAAAAATGTTGAATGGAGAAATTCAGAATCTAGATAAGGACGATTGGAAATCACAAAAATTATCAAAGAAATAACTAAATTCATTCAGTCATTACAGCATGATCTACAGAGCATTGATATCAATTACATAAAAGATGATGCAAAACTAGAGGACATCAATGCTATGATTCAGTCCTTTAGGGAAAAGATTAACTTCATTAAAGAAAGTGATAGCTTATTAACTAAAAACTTCTCTCAGATTTCAAAGGTAGAGTCACTTCTTTATTGCTGCATCAATAGACTCTCAGAGCACACATAAAAGATAGGGAAAGTTCAAAGGGAAGAAAACATCTAGAAAGCAAGGATAAAACATGTTAGTATTCCCAATCTTTCCAAAATTTAGGAGTACATTACAATATTTCAAGAGTGGAAAGCTCAACGTGTCCACCCACCAAACATAGAAAATCTGGAGATCCTAGTTCATCGCTTCAATAATGATTTTACTTACATAGTCTCTTTTATTCAGTTATTTAGTTACTTTTCTATTCAAAACTTGATCTTTATTGAATTTGTAAAAACTAAATCCCGTATGGGTCAGAGTTACTTTAACTATGGTTTAGTTTAAAAGATGGTTGAGTTAAGGAAATGATATATATATATATATATATATATATATATATATATATATATATATATATATATTTGGTTGTAAAAAGCCAGGGACATATAGAAGATAGGAAAGATAAGGAGTTAGAAATTTTTAGAATTGGACCATTGTTTTTACAAATATATGTGATGTTTATCTGAAATATTTTTCATCTGTGAATGAAAATGAGAATTAATTACTGAGTACTTAGATCTGTGAGTTTGAGTACTTGAAAGTGGGTTTTTTGTGTGAAATCTTCCTTCATATAGTAATTACTTTCCATTAGACAATCTATTATATGTGTTTTATCATTTATTGGTTCAACATATATACATTTATCTATTTAATTATTATTGAAAATAGAATCTATGTATTCTATTACCTATTGCTGTTATAAAATCTCGCATTCATAAAATAATGATGTATGGATGTTAGTCTACCTTTAGCACTTTCTGGTTAAAAGTGTATCCAAATATTTAAATTTATTGAAAATCTTAAAGGGAGTTGTACCTTAATTCAGAGGGGAACTAGTCTTGATAGTTCACCCATTTATTGTTTAACTTATTTGTTCTTGAGATAAGGGTATGGAGTCAAAATAAAATATTTTTATATAAGGAGAAATCTGTTAGCCAACAATTTTTTTGGTGACTCCACTGGGGAAAATGAAATTGATTTGGTCACCTTAATATGAGGCAACAATGGTGCTTCCTCATGAAAATATAATTCTTATTTTACAACCTAATCTCAGTTTTCAAGATGAACAAGAAGATATAATTAGCCAGTTAAATACTCTTGCTTGACATTCTCGTCAGAATATTGATGATTATAGATTGGCAAGTAGAATATTAGAAAAAGAAGAAGAATTGGATGATAATATAAGATTTCTATTATTAAGGCAAAGAAGAAGACAAGTCAAAAACACAACAAGGAATTAAAACCCCCTGAAGTGTGAAAATATTAAGAGCAACATCGAAGTTAATAATTATTATATCATAAGCTAGATTCTAGAAGGTACACAGGGTCTTTGAGAAGAGAAGGAATTGAAGATTCTACTTTTTAAACATTGCAAAGCCTAAATTTTCCTTATATTTCCACCTGTGTTAGAAAAGCTAGAAGTAGATCTCCTAACCCTCCCAAACCCTCTATATCCTCTGTCTGTCAAGCCTTAACACTTTTTGGTACTATCTTTTCTTCTGCCATAATTTTTATTCCAATGGCCCAGCCTTAGGGTGCAGCCATAGGACCCCTAAATTTAGGGGCCAACCTGAATCCTTTGCCTAAAAATGCAAAGAAAAATTTACCCAAATTTAATGGAGATGAAAGACAATCACCAGAGGAACATCTGAGTGCCTTTATAGCGGCATGTGGTGTGTTAGGCATGCAACATCAAGATGTAGACATAAAGATTTTTGTGCAAATTCTAACTGATATTGCAGCATAATGGTTTTATCATTTAATTGATTCCTCAATCACAAGTTGGAATGATATGAAAACTATGTTTGAAAATAGGTTCAAAAGTGCAAAAGGTGAACATTCCATTCTTGTTTAATTGACTCAGCTCAAGAAAGAAATACATGAACCCATGAAAGAATTTATAGCCAAATTCAATAGGATTATGCACAAGACTCCTACTGCTAAAAGATCAACTGCTAAGAATCAGAAATGTTTCTTTATTAATTCTATGCCTCTTGATATAACTTTTCATCTTAGAAGAAGTATAATTATCAATTTAACAGATGCACAATCATTGGTAGTTAAGTTAGAGGATGATCTTATTATGGTTAGAAAATGGAAGAAAGAAGTTTAGGTACCTAATGCTAATCCTTCATCCTCTACAAATCCTGTAGTTTAAAGATTAGTCAATGATATGATTGCTCTTAAAAGACAATTACCAAAGGCTAGTAATTCATTCCAATAACCATATCAAGACATTGGCAGGAGAAATCAACAAGCAAATGTTAGTAAGACATTACCACTTGCATCAACACAACCAAGATTGGCTATTGAAGCTCCTCCTAGAAGAAATAACATGTGTATTTTTCAATTGACTACTGATCATGATGGAAATTCTTGCCTTGAGAGGCTTAGATTTAATCAAATGACTACTACTCAATATGTCTTAGGGGAAATTATTGAAGAAGAATGGAGCTCTGAGAGAACTGGTGACTCTGAAATACACTTCCTAGAATATGATTTAGATTCTGAAAGAGGAGGTGAAATTTTGGTTACTCTTGAAGATCCTTCATGTGCTATACTTACTAAAATTCAAAAGAATCTGAGATTTTCTAATACTCAAGAAGTGCCCATTAAAGGTAAGGAACCTTTTACTAAAATCTCTGATGCTAATCTGAAGACACAAGAAATTAAATTGTTGCATAGAAATGATTGAGATACTTCTTTTGATATTTTAGAATTTTTTAAGTTTGCAAAAATTAAAATATCCCCTGCTGAACACCTCAAGTTGAAACTCAAAGAACTTGATAAATTGGTTAAATATGTCAAAAATGGTCTTACACAAGTTGAACCTAAAAGTCAGTTAAATGTTAATACTGAGTCTCCCATTGCCCAATTATTTACCTCTCCACCTAAATCACCCATTCATACTTCTAGAATGACCCTCAATTCATCTAATGATACTCCTTATATGAATGATATGAAACCCAACCCATGTTATGTTTCCTTGTTCATAAATGGTCATAAACTTAGCAATTGTATCATAGACTCATGTGCTTCTGATAATATAATTCCTTCTTCTATAGCCAAAGCCTTAGGTTTAACCTTTACAAAAAAATTTGGTAGATGTTACTCCATGGATGGTAAACAAATCTCTTTGCTTATACAAATTGAAGATGCACGAGTTACTCTTGCAGCCTATCCTGATAAAAAGGTGAAGTTGACTATCTTGGTAGCAGATATCCTTGCTAGTTATAGAATGTTATTGAGTAGAACATTTTGCAAAGATTTGGAAGGGAAGATTAAATTATATTGGTCAGAAGCTACAATTCTAGTGGGAAAGTAGAAAGTTAAGCTGGAACCTAAACCTAAATGCAAGTTAACAATATATCCTTATGATGATCCTAAGTCTCAGATTCTACTTGAATAATGTGAATTTAGTAACTATTTTCTTTCCTTTGAAGATTTAAAAGAAGAATCTACCCAAAGGTTTGTTCATTCAGATGATTTATAGACCATGGAATTTGATGGTAATTATGCTACCACTAGTTTAGGAGCAGGAGTTGTATTGATTTCACCTGAAGGTGAAACTTTTCCTTACTCTTTCATGCTAGAATTTAAAAACACTAATAATACTACAGAATATGAAACTTTATTGCTTGGGTTAAATGAAGCTAAAGGAAAGGGTATAAAAATACTCAAGGCAAAAGGAGATGCTGAATTAATTGTCAAACAAGTGAGAGGCATATTCTCAGTTAAAAATGATAGATTACAACATTACAAAAATAGAGTTTGGGATGAGAAAGAATGTTTTGATGCCTTTTCTATTGAGGAAATTCTCAGAGACCAAAACACTTGAGCATATTCTCTCATAGTATCATCTTCTTTTCTCCCACACCCTAATTTTGAAAAGGATTCATATAGAATAGAATTAATCTATCGTCATAATGTCCCAGATAATGCTAAAAATTGGCAAGTTTTTGAGAATAATAAACAGATTAGAAATTTTTTGGAGAATGCAAATTGATAACCAAAAGTAAAGAAGAAGAAGAACTCCCTAATGTCCTATTGGTGAGCTTACAAGATCCCTAGTTCCTAAATGTGGCACACTATCTTACTTATGGAGACTATCCCAATCATTTATCCCCAAAGAAGAAAAGGAATTTGAAGTTAAAATCAACAAAATATGTGATATGGGATGATGTCATGTACAAAAAGGGATTAGATGGAACCTTTATGAGATGTGTAGATAAAGAACACTAATGCAAACTATTGGAAGTTTTTCATAATGAAGCCTATGGTGGACATTTTTGTTCATCAATCACAACTTTCAAAATCCTTAGAAATTGTTATTATTGGCCAGGTATGTTCAAAGATGCATATAAATGGGTAGTTAACTGTGAAAAATGCAAATTGTTCTCATGAAGACCACAACTTGAAACATTACCTCTAAGACCTATCATTATTAAAGAACCTTTCAAAAAATGGGGATTAGACTTCATTGGTCCTCTTTCACCTCCTTCGAGTGCTGGTCATACACACATTCTAACAACAACTGATTATTTAATGAAATGGGTTGAAGTGATCCCTATGAAGAGAACTACTTCAGAAGTGGTATGTGATTTTCTAAAAGAAAATATACTGCTATGTTTTGGTGTTCCTCAGAATGTTGATGCTACCAATTTTTCTTCAATGAGCTTACTTCATTCTACTATGAACATAGTATCTCTCTTTCTCACTCATCAAATTATTAACCTCAAGGAAATGAACAAGTAGAGTCCAATAATAAAAATTTGATAGCCATCATGAAGAAATTGGTGAGTGATAACCCCAGAGATTGACATAAGAAACTGTATGAAGCACTTTGGGCTGACAGGGTAACCCCAAAAAGAGCAATAAGAATGGCACTATTTGAGCTAGTTTATGAAATAGGAGCACAATTATCATTACCTTTGGAATTATCTACAGCTAGATTATAAAATGTTATTGAAGAATAATACTTTCAAGAATATTTAGAGAAAAGAGTTATGTATTTAACTAAGATTGAAGAGGAGAGGAATGAACTGGTTGATTGTATTACTACTTATCAAACTAGGGTTAAAAAGATTTTTGACCAAAAAAGTAGACCCAAAAAGTTCATGGAAGGAGATGAAGTATTACTATGGGATAGAAGGAGAGAACCTAAAGGATTACATGGTAAATTTGATTCACTTTGGAAAGGACCTTTCAAAATTCATTAGGTACTTGGTCCTAATTCTTTTAAATTGGAATATCTAGATGGAGCTATTTTACCCCTATCCTATAATGGATAGGATCTCAAGTTGTACCAATTGTGAAACATGTATTCCCTATTTTGTACTTAACCTTTTCTTTTCTTGTTACATTTTGTGTTTTCCTTTCCCATTTTTGGTTTGTCTTTCTCCTTTTATTCCATTTCTATTTCTTAGTCTATGTAACCATAGTTTCTGAGTTCTCTGCATTTTGTCATAAAATACAGTCCCCAGTCAGAGCCAATGTTACCTTTGGACTCACCCTTATTCAAATTTTCATGAATTTTTCCATAAAAAAAAGTTCATCCATTTATCACTTTTTGTGTGTAAATTCTTAAAGAATTGAACCTTTGAACTTGAACCTTTCTCAGAGTTCAAAAGTTCAATAAGTTCAATGGTTCAAGGGTTCAATGGTTCAAAATTTTTCAAAGTGAACTATTTGTCCTAACATGTTTTTCAAGTATATCTTTGAACATTTTGGTTAAACTTGAACCTTTCTCGGAGTTCAATAGTTCAAAGGTTCAAGAGTTAAATGGTTCAAGAATTTAATATTGATGTTTTGAAAAGAGTCATGTTCACTCAGTTCCTTTGTATAAATTAATGTATAGTTAAAATTTTCACTTGAACCTATCCCATTGAACCTATCATTGAACCTACCATTTGAACCTACCACTTGAGTCCAATGTTTGAACCTACAAAGCAGAGTTCAAAATTTCAACAGTTCAATGTCTTAAAGTTTGAAGTTTCTAGAAAGATCATGTGACTATTGATCGGTATGTGTATTTCATTTCGTATCATTGAACCCCAAAATTGAACCACAATTTTCAAAAGTTCAATGGTTCAATGGTTTAATGACTATACTCTCATCTCACCAAAGGCTTTCTCTAAGTTAAAATTAGTGGGATTTTTAGAGGAGAATATATCCGAAACTCAGTATAAAGTGGAAAATTTTGAATTTTCACGAGGTTAAAGATAATCATTACTCATCAAAACCATGCATAAAAAAATTCTTGCCATTAATGCATATGTCAAAATGCGTGTCTTATCAAGCATGTTTAACACATATTATTTCAATTTAATTATTTGATCTAGTTAATATCTGTATCAAGAGAAAGCAATTCAAATTTAGAAAACAAGTATACTGGGTGATACAAAAGAGAACAACACAGGTGGTATAAGATATTTGATTGCTCAAATTCATAGTGATTTCAGGCAAATATAAAGGTGAGTTTCACTCTTACTGTAAGCTGGTTCCTTTACTTGGTTGGAAAGAAGGATGCTTTTGAGTTTGTAGTATTATTTAAAAATTCAAAACTTTCTCTTTTCATTATATTCTTTGACCTGTAACCATGAAATCCACTTGTCTTAATTACGAACATGGCCCTAGTCTCATATGTTCTCCACTTGAAATTGGGGACACCTCTCTAGTCCAATATGATTTGGAAAATTTTAAGGAAAGGGCTAAAAATCCTCTATCAAATCTTATGATGTAGAAAATTGTAGAAAGTGGGTTGGTTGAAGCTGTGGCCTTTTCCATGGCTATCCAATGCCCTAAATTAGTCCTTGAATACATGAATAGATATGAACCTTAGAACAAATGCATCAGGACTGCAGATGGCAATATTTTATTGCATATCAACAAACAAACCTTAATGTCTATGGTGAGAATCCATCATAAGAAACCATACTCTAACCTTAGTATTACTTCTTCTTATGGTTACTTTTTAATAAATAAAACAATTTACAAGAGCGTGATTGCTAGGAATTGGCTCTTAAAATTCCAAAAAGGAGGTTTAAGATTGCCTAGGCCATTAACAAGAAATAATATGATTCTAGAAGTCCAAGATATCATGGTATTATTACACAAGCTAAAGGGTAATGCTCATGCATATTTGTGGGATGATTGGATGTACTTTTTCATACAGGTGATTCTCTAAGGAGAGCAATATTTGGATTAGGCAAAAATTGTAGCTGAATGTTTGTATCAGGGTTTAAGTAATTGTTTGGGAAATAGAGAGTTTTATGTCTTCGTACCTACTCTATTGCCTAGATTTTATGAGATAATGGGTAGGGTTACCTCATGCACCCTTGGCTGAAGATAGTAAAATTTATGATTACTATTCATAGTTACAAATGCATAATTGCTATGAGGATTACAACATAATTAATTATGTTTTAACTAGAAGAATGACTTTTGAATTGGCAAATAACATTAACAAGAGGTTGTCTAATGAATCTATGCAATTAATTAATATCTATGGTAGTTTCTTCATTAAATTTTCTAGGTTCACTTATATTAGAGTTAGGGGTTTTGATGATGAACCCTGGAGGTTACCTAGGTATGTTTTTGATTGATTTTTGCTAATAAAAGTCTATAGGCAATTAACACATGTAGATAAAAAAATTCCCAATGAAGAATAAATCTGGTATATCTTTCCCTATTGAACTTAGATGTTATTCATGCAAGACAACATCTGATGCTTTGAATTTAGAATTGGATCTTAAGAAATTCAATTTCTAGTACTTCACAACCAGATCCCAATTTGACAACAAAGGTTTTGCCAGAGATAACTTGGATCTTGGAACATGTTTTTCACATATTCCTCAATTAGAGGATTATTGAGAGGATTGCTTAGATGAATTTGAAGTTAGAAGAAGACTGTGGTCTAGGTTTTTCCTAGGGCAGGTAATTACCCTTAAATTAAACATGGACATTTCTAGAATTGTTGACAATGATGAACAGGTGACTAATCCATAATTTGAGCAAATAAAACAATCACCTATTTCAAAAATTGACTAGGAGAAAAGTGAGGAAGATATAATTGAGGTTAAGACCCTTCTAGTGACAAGGAGAACTGAAAAATAGCTGAGAGAGCAAAAAATGAGAAGAGCTCAAAACATAGTCTCCTAGCAATGTACAACAATAATTGAATCTCTATTCCCAATAAGCTCATCTAACCAACCTATTTCTATCTATGATATAGGTACTTCCAAGTCAAAAATTGGAAGGTACCCTATCATTAAAGAATCTGAGAAGACCCTTGCAACTAGCTTGCCTCCTCGTGCCACCAGGTCAAGGACTCAAAGCAAGAAGAAGAATCAAATTTCTGAAAAAGTGATTGTGGATTTGAATTCTAAAGAGGATTCAAGAGAAGTCAAAGGTGATAAATAATATGATTCACCAATGGTGGAAGAGGTTATTACGAATTAATAGATAGTGATTCCTTTTGATTCTATCAAATTGATGATTATTTCAACTATACCTTTTGATCAATTGAATATTGATAGAGAAGCCTCAGCTTTTGCACCTAAATGGCTAGAAAGTTCAATTAGTCATAAAAGGAAAGTAGTTCCATTTTTTTTACCCTTGGCAGATATGGTGAGCAAGTGTTTAGGGAAATATCCTAAATCCAAAAATTTAAAAATGACATCCAGGGTAGATGTTGACCCAAACATAGGGAACTAGAATGCAAAAATTGCTTGGCCAAAAATCAATGAAGAAGTTCAAGATCCTACTATTTAAGATTTTATAGTTGAAAAGGTAAACCTTGGGACTGCATCATGTGCCACTAATGTGCATCATCTAGAAGCATCTACTAAAAGGATAGTCAATAGAACTTGGAAGGATGAAAAGGATAAAAGAGAGCTAAAATAGATTGTGTGGTCAATGGAAGAGTATATTGATGCCATTCATAGTCCAGATCCACAACCAATTTCCCAAATGCCCATGTATTTTGATCTAAAATCTCCTATCAATCAAAGGATACTAGATTAGATACATAGAGGTAAAATTATTACCAGAGTATTTGATAGTTGGTTAGATGGCATCATCTTGAAAGGTACATAATACATTCATAAATTGAAGAATGTATATGATTTAACCACAATCACTATTGAAGATTTGAAGACTCGGAATGCTTTATGGATAAAATAAAAAGGAAAATGGATGAGCATGATGAATCAAATTGATGAAGTACAAAAATATAGGATAATAAAGTTTTTGTCAGAAAATAACTTGACAGGACTGGATGAAGATATATTATATGTAAGTAAGAAAAATGTTGAATGGAGAAATTTAGTATCCAGACAAGGATGATTGGAAATCACAAAAATGATCAAAGAAATAACTAAATTCATTTAGTCATTACAACATGATCTATAGAGCATTGATATCAATTACATAAAAGATGATGAAAAACCATAGAAGGACATCAATGCTATGATTCAGTCCTTTAGGGAAAAGATTAACTTCATTAAAGAAAGTGATAGCTTATCAACTAAAAAATTCTCTCAGATTTCAAAGGTAGAGTCACTTCTTTGTCGCTGCATCGACACACTCTCAAAGTACACAGAAAAGATGGAGAAAGTTTAGAGGGAAGAAAACATCTGGAAATCAAGGATAAAACATGTTAGTATTCCCAATCTTTCCAAAATTTAGGAGTTCATTACAACATTTTAGGAGTGGAAAGCTCAATGTGTCTACCCTACTGAACACAACAAATCTGGAGATCCTAGTCCATCACTTCAACAATGATTTTACTTACATAGTCTCTTTTATTCAGTTACTTTTCTATTCGAAACTTAATCTTTATTAAATTTGTAAAAACTAAATCCCGTATGGGTCAGAGTTACTTTAACTCTGGTTTAGTTTAAAATATGGTTAAGGCAATGATATATATATTTTTGGTTGTAAAAATCTAGGGACATATAGAAGACATGAAAGAGGAGTTATAAATTTTTAGAATTGGACCATTGTTTTTATAAATATATGTGATGTTTGTCTGAAACATTTTTCATCTATGAATGAAAATGAGAATTAATTACTTAGTACTTAGATCTATGAGTTTGAGTATTTGAAAGTGGGTTTTTTGTGTGAAATCTTCCTTCATATAGTAATTACTTTTCCATTAGATAATTTATTATGTGTGTTTTATCATTTATTGGTTCAACATATATACGCTTATCTATTTAATTGTTATTGAAAATAGAATCTGTGTATTCTATTACCTATTATTGTTATAAAATCTCACATTTATAACATAATGATGTATGGATGTTAGTATGCCTTTAAGCACTTTTTGGTTAAAAGTGTATTCGAATATTTAAATTCATTGAAAATCTTAAAGGGAGCTGTACCTTAATTCAAAGGAAAATTAGTCTTGATAGTTCACCCATTTGTTGTTTAACTTATTTGTTCTTGAGATAAGGGTATAAAGTCAAAATAAAATATTTTTATATAAGGACAACTCTGTTGGCCAACACTAATGACATTCTCTAAGGCTTGCATTTTATTAAAACACCTAGACTCTTCATGACCAGTCATCCCATAATAGGAGCAAGATAGGTTAAACTTATTCTTGTGTTTGAAATATGATTTGGGTTTATATGTGTTGGTGTTGAGCTTAGGTATCTTTTGAGATGGGTGAGTGTTCTTCTTAATCTTAGTTTTTCCCTTATTCTTAGGATGTGATGCTACTAATGTTTTTTGAGAGGTGAAAGGCTCAAGGTGAGATAATTTTGATTCCTCCCTAGTAAGTGTCTCATAAAACAACTCTTAATATGACATTTTGAATGTGGCACCTAGGGCATCCATACTAGAGAAAAAGGTATAAACAAAGATTTATAATGGGCCACTCAACTTAGACAAGGTTGAGTATGCATACTCTTCATATTTTTTTATCTCATCCACTCTGCTTTAATTGAGTCAAAAAATGCTTAAACTTATTGAGGTAGTCTACAATAAAGGCAAAGTCATTTGGATTGATTGAAGTAAGCTCCACTTCAAGCTGTATGGCTCTTAAGTGATCTAATTTTTCAAATAAACCCTTTAGCTTAGGTTGTATTTTGAATGGAGAATCACATCCATCTAAATGAAACAAAATATTTTCACTCACATAACCCACAATAAAACCCATACACTCTTCAAACTTACATTGGTGTTGAAATTTTTTAAAGTCATGTGTAAATTGTAGTTGAGTTTCATTCATTAGAGACCATAATCCTTTGCATTTTATGATTATTTTCATTCAGGATCTCCATGTATGGTAATTATGTGTAATCAAAGGATAAAAATGGTTAATACTATAAGTATAATCCATGATAGTAAATCACCAAAGAGTAGAAAGAATGCAAAAGGGTGCACAAAATTAGCACTGAGAGAACCCCCCAAAAGATTGTATTAAGGACCCCCTCTAATTTAATTCTTTATAAAAGTAGTGTGTTTTAAAAACTTAATGACACTAATGGATAGATAATCTAAATCCATGCAATTTTTAAAAAAAATATCACTCAAATCTGAGTTACATTTCAAAAGTTAGAGGCTTTACAAATTCCTATAAAATAGGTCAAAACATTAAAAAATATACTACAAACAAAATTTTATGACCAAATCAGAAAAGAATGTAGGCATACAACCACTTGTTAGAATTATAATCAAACCATAGACTTATAAATTCCAACTAAAGAGAAAAAATATATGTTTAATTACCATTATGCTTGCGTAAGCTAACTATGCTTCCTTTTGAGGTAAAAAAATCTAGCTTATAAAATAAATAATGAAGTATTTAGATATTTTTGAGAGAATAGGAGGATAAATGTAGTTTTTGTCACTATATCATATGGAGGTGATTTCCAAGACAAAAATAACCAATGCCTCAATATTCCATGACAATCTAAAATGAAAATTTTCAGTATATAAGACAAAAAAGGGAGTATGGTTTCTTAGTCTAAATTGGCATCTAAGAAAAAAGAGTTATAATGACACATTATTCAACACCTAATTAAGTAGATCTAAAACAAAATAAAAGAATCACAATCCAATGCCTACCTTAGTTGATCTAATGCTCAAGTATGATGACACCAAAAATGGTGACACTAACCTCAGATCTGATCTTTCATGGGCAGATCAATGTCCTCCTTCAATGCTTGCCAGATCAATGTCCACTTCAATGTAGGAATAAAAAGAATAAAAAACAACTCTTTCTGGAAAAAACACAACACAATAGATTTGGAAAGAGGTAGTGGAATGTAGAGGAAAATAAAACAAGGTTCTGAAGTGTAGATCTGAAACAAAAAATGTAGTCCAACACTCCAGCTCCTTTAACGCCTCCATAAAGGTTCTAACACCTCATCCAATGCCTTGGATCTCCCCTCTCCTCCAACATATTCTCACCTATATCCTATGATTCCTTTCCACCTTCCCTCTAAGAAGAAAAACCATATAATTTCTTCAAAGCTTCAATAAAAGTGTCAAATCCGTAAGAGGGAAAAATAATTGAGGATATATGACAAGAGAAGAAGCAGTAATGGAAAGGGAAATATATGAAAAAAATGCATCAATGTGGATGGAAGAAACACCTCAAAGCTCTTGTACCATATTAGGAATGGTAAACAAGCATTCCAACCCAAGATTTATAAGTGTTAACAATAAAAACATCACACAATGATGTTATAAATAAATGATTACAAAGCAAAGCAAATCAAGTGTTATTTAGAAAATGAGATTCAAGTACAAAGTAAATCCATTGCATAAGTAAGCAAGGAAAAACATAAAACTAGTCTAACTAACCAATATGGGATAAATATTCACATAAGATAAAGTCATAAAAAGATAAAATAACTAGCTAATACACTAGTAAACATGAGAAATAATTATTCTAATAAATTAATATTCTAATCAACACATTTAAGAATTAGCTCAATTGGATTAATCTCATCTATGGGATAATTTAATTCTTCATCTTTCTTATTTTCAAGGGACTATCCATCAATCATATGTTTCAGCCAATCCCTCGAGGGGGCATTACAGGTTTCCCAAACTTTGTTTAGAGCATCATTCCTCAATCATTGTCTTCTTTTTAATTTTAACAACTTTTCATTATTTGAAAATATTTTATCATGCCTTTATCTTGAAACACCTTCTCAAATAGGGTAAAATTATACACTCCTTTTTGGATGCATTTAGTGTCTAAATAAACTTTAGATCAATTTCTACCAAATAATACAAATTAAGCCTAGAAGTCACTGGATGTCCCAATATCATCCACACATTAGACATTGGTGCCCATAATTATGTCAAGGCATCCCTATCTAGGGTATTATTATATACATAAAAGGAACCTCTCATAGATTAATCCCTAGTCAAATTACAACTTAGAAAATTGACAAATTGAACTTTTAACCTATTAAGTGGGGATTTTAACCAATTCTTAAAATGCCAAAACCCTAAATAGAACTAATTAACTAATAAAATCCAAATAAATACTTAAGTGAAAATTCCATGTTTAATTAGTGTATATCTATTTTCTAAAAAGGAAATTTTAATAAAAATGAGGTTATGCTGATGTCATCATCCTCAAAGTCAAGGAATTAGAAATATCTTCATAAAAGCCTTAAATTCAAAAATGGTAATCCATGTTTAATAAATGGGATCTCTATCCCAAATATTAATTTCTTGTCCCTTCCCTAACCTAACCATGGTTAAATCTAACCTAACTACACTTGATTTAGAGTTAGTTGGAGAACCTATAAATACAAGTGCTAAGGCCATTATTTATCAATATTTTTGTGCAAAGTTGTAATGTTAAATTGATTATAAAAAGCTTCATTTTCCTATCACATGCCAAGACAAGCCAATCCAGGCCACAAGTGGACAAGGAGAGGTGTTGTCTTCAAGGCAAACACATTGACAAGGGACTCCATTGGATATAAAATCTGAAAATGAACACACTTATATGCCAACGAACAAGCATCATTTGATAAGGGAGGTAAAGGTAGTTGGTTTTCTTTATGTTATAGTTGTATGTGTGCTTAATTATGTTATTGCATATCTAAGTACTTAGATATGTAGTTGTTTTCATTGAGTTGATTGATATTGGGGTCTTTTAATTCCAATAAAAAGATAAAGCTAACAATATCCTTCATAATCCTATGCTACAAACCTAACATGAATCTAACCCTTGTATTATAGTTTTTCTTCTATCAGTTAATTAGGTCGACGCAGGTCAACCTAGTTTTATTTAATACTTCCTAATTTTTTATGTAAAGTAACTAGGTTGATGCAGATTAACCCAATTATATTATCTACTCTTTCATCTAAAATTAGCTAGGTCAATGTAGGTCGATCTAGTTTATTTTCTATAATTTTTTAGTTTTTAGTTTCATCTAACTAGGTCAAGGTAGGTTGACATGGGATTATTTCATTGTTTTCATTTATTAGTGCTTTATCTCTTGCATGAACTTGTCAAGTTTTAATATATTTGAGTACACCAATAAAGGTGTGGGAAAAACATTGGTGATTCACAAGATTATTGATTAATTTTATCTTACATAAACCCACTACAAATCTAGATTATCCAACTCCTCAAACAATTATCCTCTCAATAGCCCCTAACTAAGCAAAAACCCACTTTTCTAACTAGGTCATCTTAGATTTCACCAAGATCTCTGAATAGAGGTCAAGTGATGAATATCAAATTCCTATAGAGGTAGGATGAGAGATCTAAAAACAAAAAAAATTATGAAAAGAAATGTTTGCATTAGCCACTTTAGGAAAAAAGAAAGTACATATAGGGTGAGATTAGGTCATTAAAAAGGTAAAACACTAACTCACTAATTAGAAGCCATTAAAGGTAAATGAACCCTAATGACTTAATTAACTAACCTAAGTAAGATGAAAAGACTGTGTAGATAAAACCCAATGGGGAAAATCACTACACTATCACCCCCCTTAACGTAGCTTAGGTGAGATGAGAATTGGGTCCCGACATTGAAATCCTGATGAGGTACCCATGTACATAGTGAAGAAACTCCATAGGAGGAAGAAGAAGGTGGAGCATCCCTAACCCCAATGAGAGCTCATAGACAAAAAAATTTACTCTATGTGAAGGGCCTGGTTAGAATATCTAAAATTTGCTTTGATGTTGGATAGTACCAAATATCAATGACTTGCTCATTGATAAGCTCCCTGATGAAGTCCATGTGAATATCTATGTGTTTCATCCTTTGATAGAGAACCAAATTCTTAAAAAATTTGGATAGTGATTTGGTTATCATAGTTAATGATTGTTGGCTTATGAAACTAGATACCAAACTCAATGAGAATCCCTTAAAGCTAGATTGCTTCAGTGGTGGTATTGATAGCCCCTTTGTATTTTACCTATGTAGACGATAAAGCAATTGTATGTTTCTTCTTACTTGACTAGCTTATTAGACTAGAACCAAGTGAGAAATTATATCTTAAAGTGGACTTTAGAATATTAATATCTCCAATCTAATTTGAATCTATACATATGATCAAATTAACCTCTATTCCTGCTTTGTAGTGTATCATATAGTTGTGTGAACCCTAAATGTAATATAAAATCCACGTAGCTACTTTCCAATGCAATGCATAAACTAGGAGACTATGACAACTACATAGGATATGTTAGGTCTAGTGTGTGTGAGAGAGATAAGACTACCCACTAGTTTTTGATATGGAGTTGCATCAACCAATGGTGTAGGACAATCAGCCTCAAGCTTCACACTAGACAATAAGGGAGTAGGAGCTGGCTTACAATTAGCCATGTTAAACCTCACAAGAAAATCAAGAGAATACTTGGATTGTGATAAATTTATCCAAGAATATAAGTAAATGATTTCAATCCTGAGAAAGTAACTCAACAATCCCATTTTTATCATTGAAAATTTGTTTGAAAGTATAGTTTTAATTGATGAGATGGATAATTATGAGCTCCCTATCATCAATAAGTCATCCACATAGAGAACTAGGATAAATAGAGAATCATCCTATCACAAAATATAGACATTCAAATCTAAGTGGCATCTAGTGAACCCAACTATGAGGAGAAATGAGTCCATCTTGGCATACCATGCCCAAGGGGCCTATTTGAGTCTGTAGATAGATTTCTTGAGTCTGCAGATCAATGAATAATCTTCCACAAATCCTTGTGGTTGCTCCATTTAGATATCTTATTTAAGGTCACCATGTATAAAATCACTCTTGATGTCCATTTAGTGAACATCCCACTGATGTGTAGCTGTGATGGATAAAGTGAGTCTGATAGATGTCATCTTAGCTATAGGAGCAAATGTCTAAGTGTAGTCTATGCTAGGCAATTGAGAAAAACCCTTTATAACCATACAAGCTTTGTAATTATCAATAGACCCATATATACCATACTTAGTCCAATAAACTAATTTTCAATAGAGCAATTTCATTCCTATAAGAAGAGGGACCAAGTCCCATTATTTATTCCTGATTAGGGAACTATACTCCTCCTGCATAATAGGATCCCATTCTAGAATGCCAAATTCCTCATAAAAGTTTTAGGGATTTAAGAAAATATCTATATAGGCATGTGAAGTCCCCTAAAAATATGAATGTGTCTACCTTGTATCTAGTGGATTTCCAACCCATTTCCTAGTACTTTGAAGTGTCTGTCTAGCCCAAGTGGGACCAGAATTGTATGAGATTAGAGAATCAGGGGGTGAGTCATCATCATCTAAAGTGTGAGTGTGAGGTGGAGGAGAATCCTCATAAATGCTCTCATCACTTGAAACTGAAGAATATTAAGGGTCATCTTGATCATCAAGAGGATTTTGAGGTGGATCCAAGTCACTGTCTGAGGTGGAATCAATGTCTAGTGAGACTTTTGAAGATTTTAAAGTACCAGTAGTGATTTCAAGTGGGCCCTCATGAAACATGACACTCATTTCAATGAACAGCTCATGAGTTTTATCATGGAGAAGCCTATATCCCTTAGTACCCTCTACATATCCCATAAAGATACAAGACTGAATCTGAGGGTCAATTGCCTTACATTTATTTTTGAAAACACAAGTCATTACTGATGATCCAAACACTCAATAGTGATCCACTATATGATTATGACCATCCCAAGATTCAAAGGGAGTGATTCATTTCAAGGGTTTATGTTGAACATAATTCTGAATGTAGCATGCATAGCTGATTTCTTTTGCCCAAAACTAAGGAGCAAGAGACTTTGATTGAGCATGTAGTTAGCCATTTACTTTAAGGTATGGTTCTTACATTCAAACACACCATTCTAATAAGGATTATATGGAACTATGTGTTGCATATAAATCCCCTTTGATGTGAAAAACTACTCAAACCTATTGTTGACATACTCCCCACCATTATTAGTCCTTAAGATTTTGATGAAATAGTATACTACTTCTCCATAAGTGCCTTGAAGTCCTTGAAGTAATCAAAGACCTCAGACATTTTTTTGAAAAAAAATACCCAAGTGTACCTCAAAAATTCATTGATGAATGTGAGCATGTATCTTGTCCTATTGAATGAAGGTTTTGGGAATGGACCTACTATCACTATGGACAATTTTTAGATTCTATTCAGCTCTCTTTGCTTTGCCCTTGTCATATTTATCTTTTGGATGCTTGCCAAGAATGCAACCATTACATAGGCAATCTAAGAATTTGACTTTAGGCAACCTTGAAACCATGTCCTAATGACTGAGCTACTCTCGGTAATGATAGTTTAAATGGCCAAACCATTCATGCCATAGTTTGTGTACTCCATCTACATGAGTAAAAGTGTAGTTGAGGGTTGATCTACGTAAAATTGTGAAAAGGTATACAGCTTAGAATGATGATTGGCCTTCCCATAAGCCACTATAGTATCACTGTATAACTCCTTGATAACCACTGAATCAAGTGTGAACTCAACTCACTTCCTTGCACCTATGTGAGTGATTTAGTATACCAACAAAAGATTAGTGGATAGTGAAGGAACACACAGAACATCATTGAAGGTCCCATCACTTAATTCAATTGATACTTTACCACTAACTTCTATTGAAGTGTCATCATACATGAGAATTGAAAACATAGAACATGGCTCTATTTTTGAAAACAAATCCTCTAAGGAGGCCATGTGATAAGAAGCACCCAAGTCAATAACCTAAGTTGAAAAGCTACTGCAACAAGTGCCTTACCCTTATTTTTACCCTTTTTTCTATTTTTACCCTTTATAGAATCTTATGTGGACATATTATGAGTTAAGGACTTAGGAACACTGATATTATTCTTCTCAAGCATTTTAGTCAAGGTGTCAATCTTCTTTTTCATGCACTGAGATTCATCATTCCCAAGTTTCTTGAAAAAATTCCATTTGAGTTTCTCCTTCTTAGGTTTCACACTTGAGGAGGACTCATTTGATGATGCCTTAGGCTTGGAATCTAATTTTTTATTTTTATTATACTCATAATCTATTTTAGATAGATCTTCTCTTATTTGCCACTATTAGAAGGCTTCTTCTTGCCCTAATTGACAATCAAGGCATGTGATTTTGAAGAATTCATTGCACCCATTTGAACCAACTTATCTTACTCTTGAGTTAGATTGGCAACAAACTCATAAAATGATGGTATTTTCCAAATGGATCAAAGTTCACATTTGGTAGCATGAAATATAGAGATGAAAACTGAATAGGCATGAACCAGCATTCCAAGCACATATAAAATCAACTAGTTATCTATTTTCTCAATTCCATATTGTTTTAACTATAGTCTTAGTGATTTAAACTTTGTAAATAAGTCTTGTAGAGTGTCATAATCCCTTGGTATCAATGTGATGAGCTCATTCTCCAGATCATGACCCCTCATGATGTCTTGCACTCCAAAAAGATTGTTTAGGATGGTCTAGACTTCATTGGGAATTTTTATAGATTCAACATAGAATAGGAGGTTGGGAGACATTGACAGGCATAAGAACCCATAGGCCTTGTCACATATATTATACCACTTAACCTTTTCTACATCTATAGATGACTCAATTTCCTCACCCATAGTGATTTGATAGAGTCCTTTATCTCTCAAGGTGAGTTGTATTTTAGACTTATATTCAAGATAGTTAAATGGTGTGAGTGGTTCAATATTTAGATCCATTAGTGTATATTAGATTGAGATAATTTATATAATTGAGATGAAAGCAAAGAATATATTGCACATAGTACAAGCACCCCTATTGGCACCCTTTTTCCCTAAGTAGTATCCTCATGCCAACATAACAAAACCAGGCATGAGGTAATCTTGTGTAAAAATTACTTGGGTTTTGTCTTTGCTATGCCAGCTAGAGGACTCCTATAAATACTTATGCCAATCATCCAAGCAATTACTTCTCACACAAATTTTGGTCGTATGACTCTCAAAGTATGAACATGGTGGTAGAGTCATAAAGATAACAGTTGAATATCATCATAAGCCTTGAGGATTACCTACCCAATCCTACATATGGTAACTCAAGGCTTGAGGATCATGAAGGTATGACTGGTGGAATAAATAGGTGAACTACCACCACCTAACCATTTATCAACACATGCCTACCTAGTCAATGATAAGGTGGCCAACACCTATACCAATAAGTGACCTCCAAGAGAAAAAAGGAGGGGGAGAGAGACAAAAACAATGATGATAAGGAGGTAACATAACAAATATTGACACATATGTAATACAAACTAGGATGGCTTATGTTTATTGCTAGCAGACCCAACCTTGACTAGTCTGCACTCACTTGTGAGCTATTAGACATGAAGGCATCATGCTAGGATGATGCCTAAATTGATCTTGTAACTATCACTATGAAATACAAATGAAACCAATAACTTATAAGAAATATGTGTTGAATACCTCCTCTAGTATAATCTTTAAGAATTAAATATAGTTTTGATATATATATATATATATATATATATATATGTTCTCTATTAGTATAAATGGTAATTAGATAAGTCACATGAGGATCTGTGGAGCCAATTCTAGTTGACCATCATGATGCATGGTAATCCATAGTTAGGAATGACCTAGCTTATGCTTAGTGCCTGTGAACTTGAACCTATCAAAAGAAAGGAGCCAAGTAGCTCAAGAAGAGATGAAAAGGTCACCTTGACATCTTGACCTAGTTACTTCCTATATCAACTATAAGACTGGATACACACCATTATGATTGAGAATAAAAATCTAAACTCATCAAATGACTGCTAACTTGATCATTGAAATAACATTGAGTCGATGAATCCCCATGACATGCCCTATTGACCAAAACAAAGTTGTGCCATGTTCTAACTATCCCAATGCAGGCCTTGGTCCTTTCATCACTTTACTTCAAGTAAGCACTCAAGGTTTTCACCTTGAGTGAATTATATGTCAGTGCATAGATGCACTAAATGTTGCACCTAAACTACTACTAAAATCCTTGCACCTAGTTATCTTAAAGCACTGACTAGTAGGGTGAGCTACTAAGAGCAATGGGAACTAATATAAGAACTTAATAATTAAAAATACAACATTTTGGTTCTATTGTTGGGACCCATATTAAATTTTGTTGTTACAATGGTATGATAGAGTAATGCATTAAATCTCACTTGAGAAAATCGAGCACTGGCTGTAACAAGTTGAGGATAGCTTTTCATAGAGTCATTTGACCTATTAAGATCAAGAGCTAAGAGTATGGATGCAGACCTACCTATATGATCCATTGTATGAAGTTCTCTTTTGTGAGTTACCAAAACACATATACAAATGGTTGATTGCTTATATCACATATAGATGGCAAAGATATGGTGAGCACTAGGAGAAGACATAAGAGTACATAAAAAAGCTTAAAAACATAGATACGGAGTGGATGTGTACTATTGACCATTGGTGGAATAGGGTGCTAAAAAATTATGTGATAGAATTTATGGTGTCAACATACTCCTACCCTAAACAAGTAGAGCATGAAATATATCATGAACCTAAAGGTGAATTTTTGAGAGAGCTTGGCATTGAATTGAAGGAGTTACTAGTATATTATGGAATGGAGATCATAAATATGATTAGCTAAAATAAAAGCACATATGGGTAGTGTAGATGGTAAGAAAGGGAATTGAAAGTAAAGTATAGATGGAAAGGGGTGAGAAACTGGATGATCAAGAGCTCCACAGGAAAAATTATAGAAAAGAAGGCATAGATTGATAGAGGGTCTAGAACTTGGAAGTGTCAAAGAAACTGGTATAAAATAGGAAGGGCATGGGGAAAGATCCCTTGAAATACAATATTGCCATAAAAGAAGGGATGAAGTTTAAGGGTGAGCTTAGGAGTCCATAAAAGAGGTTTGCAGTAGGTTCTTAGAAGATTGAACACCACAAGATGCACAAGAGGCACTCACCCCCTTCACACTAGAAGTGCATAATCATGCACTAGATCTAGTATAGGAAGATAAGAATTTAATAATTAAACCCAATACCACAATAGATTTTGATAGATTCAAATTCTTGAGGGAAGAATTAGTAATTGAATAAATGCTCCCTTATAAAGGATTAAAGGATAGCTCAACAACTACAAGCATGAGTTTAAGCATGAGGACCACTAGTTAGACAATTACTAAGATAAATCCTAACATCCCAGTTTAAAGGATGTCAGCTACACTGATTGGGCAATAACCTAGTAGAGGTGGCTCCACACAACCAATAAGTATTTATGTGCCCATTATCTCTATGATACAACCAATAGTGGTTGTAACACAATCCAACCCAAGAATCAGAGGAGTGCCTCCCACCCAAGCTCTAGGAGGATAAGTACCATAGGGTTAACTAACCCCTCAACAAATTTACTACAAGATGGTTATGCATTTACTAGAGTATCATGGTGTTGAAAATGCCTCTGAATACATGCTCAAGTGTGAACTATAATGGAATGCTAGGGGGATTACCCAACCAGAGTGAAAGGCCACTCAATTTTTGATGACCTTAATAGATCATGCACACACCTAGTATCGAAAGTTTGATCCCAACTAGGCCATGGTAGATTATGATCTACTGAAGGAGGTTTTTCTCAAGGAGTTTGACATCCCAGAGTTCAAGTAATAGAGCATAGCTATATTAAAATAAATTAGCCAGGGGCTATCTGAGAGCGTGCACCTCTATGATGCACATTTCAAAACCCTTATTTCAAAACTCCCCTATGACATCCACCCCTCCCAACATGCATAATGGATTATTGGGGGCCTGCTTGTACCATTCCAATAAGCATTTTCCATGAAAGCATTCATAGATCCTAAATAAGTGCTAGAGGCTACACTAAGGGCTGAAGCAGTGAGAAGCATAGACATTAGAATTAGTCTATTTATGGAGGTACAAATTGCATCAATGGCCTCATAATTATAGAAATTGATAATAGGTTTGGCACATGACACTCATAGTGGGTTGTGGTATGTTTCCTACAAGGAAGAAGGGCATAGTAAGACCAATTACCCAAAGAAAAATGTTTGAGTGCTACTTCTATATTGTGAAGTATACCACAAAGACCATGACACTTGTAACTACCCATTATTATAATGTACCACCTTTTTCACTAAATTTTTAATATATTTGATGTTTAAGGAGAAACAAAGATGAAAGGTAGGGAATAAAGATTAGAGAGTGTTGTTTCCAAAATCAGCTTAGCTCATTTTTGGAATCAACCCCATGCGAAACTTGTCCATTTCACCTTTTGTTTCTCTAAGTCTATTTTCGAGATGGGTTTTTCTCGTTCTCGTCTTGGCCCAACTGCACCGTTCAAAATTCATAACATCTTTTCATTACCTTTTCCCCAAAATGTGAAGGTTGTTACGATCTCGATACAACTAGAGGGCCAAAATCCACCTTTTTCAGTGTTAGAGTTTTTCTTCTATTTTTGTGCATGGGCAGCAAAATCTGCCGCAATTGCATTTTTACCTTCAAAATGCAGGAGTGGCAATTTTCACCACCCTTACATCTGAATGGGTAGAAAAATATGCCGCCCCTACAAAATTTCACATTTCACATGCAAGAGCGGCAAATTTTTCCACCCCTGCATGTTCCTTCCCGATTTCCCAGTGTAAGGGTGGCGATTTTTGCCACCCCTGCACTGTCTCAATTTTCATGCATGACATTTATTACTATATGTGTAGGGTTGTTGGGGTCAATTTTCACCCCATTTAATCCAAATTTTAACCTCTTTTTTCTTTGTTCCTCCTCTCTCCCTCCTACCCTCTGCCTCTGGATGATCCAACGAACGGGTGAGAGTGCGTTTTGGTGGATTTAAGCTTACGGTGCACGTGTTTTTTCCTAGGTAGGTTTTGTTTTTGGCTTTATTTATTCTTCCATGATTAGTTTACTTTAATTTTTGTCTTTCTTTTTCCCCTTTCACGTCGGCCTTCCTGACTTCCTTACATACGTCGACAGTGATTTTGGCCAGCCTCCCTTGCCCATGGGTTTCTCATCTTAACCTGTACAGGTGGTGAATTTTGCCACCCATGTTGCCCTTGTTGCTCCATTCACATGAATCAGTGGTGAATTTCACCACTGATACATGCTTTCCATAGTATCTTGCATCAGCGGCAAAATTTGCCACTGATGCAAGTCATGTCTACAGGAATGGTGAAATTTGTTGCCCCTTCACATTTCGGCCGAACATGCATGGGTAGCAATTTTCATTGCCCCTGCTCTTCTTTGATGATTCTTCATGCACAAGTGGTGAAATTCACTACCCATGTCTTTTCATTCTCTCCCTTACATGCAAGGGTAGCGAAATTCACCGTCTGTGCATGCAGTTCATTCCACATGCTTGGGCGGTGAATTTTGCCACCCTTGCTTTTTTCCTCAAAATCTCTCTGACTCTAGAGAAATTTTCCTTTTTTTCATTTTTTTTGATCCTCTCCTTTTTTTCTCATTTTCTGACCCAGCCCTGTTAAGTGCCCTTCCTTGGTCATGACAACCCAACGTACGAATTCCCCAATTCGCCCACTATTCCCTAATTGCACGATCATGACTACAGTACCCTCTAAAGATTCTTGCTCATTAACACCCACTCAACTGAGGCCAGTTTCGATGTCTGAAACTTCTCTAAAAAAGTTAAAGGTCATGAAGTACAAGTACTAGGGCATATTTTTGATTACTTCCATTACCTCCAATGTTGACGACATTAGAGACACATAAATTGGCCACATAGATATGGCTGAGTTCATGACCAGAACCAAGGCAATGAACCCAAGCTCCAAAATAAGGAGGATCATCAAGAGCAACATTCATTTGGTTGCCACTTTCCCAGTGGTAGTACATCATACGGAGTTCGTTCTCCAGTGTGCCCAATTCTACAACAAAGAGACGAGATCTATCTAAGATGCTAGTGGCAATGTAATAATTCGACTAGACCCTGAATTCATTGACAAAGTCTTCATGTGCCCTCCTGCTACTGAAGTGCTGAGAATTGATTTCATAGAAGCATAGAAGGAGTATGATAAGGACCCTAAGAGGGCAAAGAAAGTAATGAATAATAGGTGGCTAAAGACCCCCCAGACTAATTTATCCAGATGGCCATGGAACTTCCTAAGGAGAGATTTCATTGAAGAAGTTGGTGACTTGATCACCCTTCTCAACAGAGTACGAGGCCTCCCATCTTCCTCACAATTCCATGAGTGGATGTACCCTTTCATCAAAATCATCCTCCAAGGTAAGCTAGTCATATTTTGGGGTGAGAAGATTAACAACGCTCTTCACGAGCAACTGACCAAGGTACAAACTACTTCAAAGTTTTATATGACTTTGTACCTGGTGTACATAACTGCCTCAATGCAAACCTTTCCAGGTTTGACAACTGAAGGGGATAGAAATAACACACCAGGTTACTCATATTACCCCTAGCTAACACTGTAAGGATCAATCCACCATTTTAGAAGGGTAAATGGCACCTTCTTTGTCATATTTTTATGCCTCTTTGACCCTCAGCTTGAGCAGAAGAGAGTATCTGATGAGGCCTGGATGATTGTCAATGACTATGGCTGTATGTTCCTATAATTTCCCTCCTTCTACTATCATTAGGTTGGCTTTTTCTAAGGCTATCTTTATATGCTCCCCAGGTTTCCTTCTGATAAGTTAGTTCTGATGGAGTTGTGTAGACAAATGGTTGCCATACACACTAGGCAGATGGAACTGAAAAGGCCAGGTTTTAGGTTTCCAATTGAAATTGGCCGATACTAGATTTTGATAGTATCCAAAGCCAAAGTCATGAAAATAGAGATGCAACTGGTTACCATGAAACAATTTAAGAGAAGGGACAACTTTGACTATAGGGGTGTCAAGGACATGATCAGATGAAAGACTCAATTTCATGAGCCTATGATCGAAGACATCTGGGTAGACTTGAGGACAGCTGAAGAAATCAGGAGGATAGACTATAGTAGGCTGACCCTATAACAAATTGAATATTTGGGGCTTATGGATATTCCCTCCAACTTGGTTGATGATAAGAGCATTATCAATAGTAGGTACCTGGCTGAGAAGATTGATGACTCCCCTCTTCCTCCAATTCAGTGGTCTCAAAAAGAACTAACTTCTTTGAAGAAGAGATTCGAACCAATAATGGCTAACACTAATAATTGGTTAGCAGCCAAAGGGATCATGCTAAAAGAGTTTGTTATAGGATCAGAGGCTGAGTTCCAAGTAAAAATGAGGAAGAAGGCAGAAAATAAGACCAAGAACAAAGGTGATGTTCCTTCCCCATTTAAGCCTCACAAGCCTAGGATCATCTTTGTTTCCAAAAAATCAAAGGTTACTGAAGAGCCAAAATCAACGGCTAAGGGAGTTAAAAAATAAATCTCCTAGGGACAAGTAGCTCAACAAATAGAGACAGATGACAGGCCCTCAGAGTAGCAAATGACTGAGCCTCTACCTTCCTAGGAAGGGGCACAACGACTTATAGACGTCTCTCCTTCTCCACCTCAGTCTCCTATGGCATCTTCTTCACCTCTATCTCCTATTAGCATTCCTTCTTCTAGAGCCGCCTCTCCTTCCAAAGTTATGTTTGGTGATCCTCAGGGTGCTTCTGGAGATACTCTTCACTCTTCTGGATCTATTCCTAGTTTGGCATCTCCTTCCTTCAATCTAAGAGAAAGCTCTGCCCTTGATCAATCAATGGCCAGTACGGTTTCACCTGTTACTCCTACTACAACCACTATTACCACTAGCAGTGTAGACGTTACCATGGTGACCGCAGCTATAGGAACCATTACCACAATAAGTACTTCTTCTCTCCCTCCTTGGATGTCAGCTTTCACACCTAAAAGAAAGAAGCTAGCCATCTCTGTAGATGACTTCGATTTTGGCAAGATAGTGCCAATGAAATCTAAGGCCACTAAGAGACCAAGGATACTTTCAAAATTGGTTGAGGAAAAGGGGCATAAATTTCTAGAAATAGCTAAACCACCACAAGATGCAACCCTTGAGGGTTTTGACATGAGTAGCTATTTCATCTCTCATGTTGAACTTAGAAAAGTTACTCACGAAGGTGTGAAAAGTGATCTACAGTCTGCAATGGACATCATGGTCTAAAAGTTTGACAAAAAAAAGAGATGAAGGACTACTATAAGGCCAAGACAGAGCAGTTGACAATAGTAATAAGGAAATTCACCCTTCCCTCTAAAGCGACAACTCCAGAAGCCTTCTCTATTGATGACCTTGTCATCCAAAAAGTAGAGAGAACCTATATGAAAGGAAAGTTACTGGAGGATTACATTGAAAAAATGCATACACAGAGAATTTCTTTGCTTACAAAAGTTGCTAAGAAGATAGACAAGATGAAGAAGCTGAGGATAGATTTGGAAGACCTCATCTCTTTTATCTCTCAGGACATTGATAGTATAGAGAAATATCTTAATAAGTGAAGAGAAATGAAGGATCTGAAGAAAATCACCTTGATATCTATTGACATTATTTCTAGTAAAGATTTCTATGTTGAGATCAAGGAGTCACTGATATACAAGATACAGGTACTCAAGGAGTTGGTTGAAGATCTCAAATCTTCCAAGGATGCTAGTGAGAAGAGCAACACAGGTCTGCTGAATAGACTGAAAGAACTACTTTGTGACCTCACCACCAGGGATAATCAATTTCTCTCAGCTGAGGAGATGATTTCAGGATTCAAGGGTATGATTGAAAGAGATTTTGGAGAGAAAACCTTCTCAATGACTTTTGTGGACAATATTTTAGATACTCAGTTAACTCTGGATAATCTAAGATCTAGGTTAACTAGTCATGCTAAGGCAATCACAGCATTAAAGGACACTTTAATCAGAGCCAGGATCATCTTCAAGAATACCGTTACACCAGATAGTATAAGAATTTAGGCATCCATTGCTATGTACGATGCTCATCTATAGAAATCTGGTGGCAAGAGCTGAAACTTTTTCCCCTTCTCTCTTCTTTTCTCATGCACTTTTGTCATGAAAAAGTGCATGCAATTTTGTAATGTGTAATTACATGTAAAAAATCCAAAAAAATATCTCAAAAGTCAAAGATGACTCATCTTTGACTTAGATATTTTTATATTATAATCTTTTTAATTTTGAGGGTTTCTCCCTATATGTAGTGGAGACCTCTTTTGTAAATATATCTCTGATAATTGAGAGTAAAAACTCTGCCAAAATTGAGACACTTCTTGAAACTTTGTGCTCAACTTGTAAATCATATTTTGTTGAATGAATGAGAAGTAGGTTTATTTTAGACTTTGTGTTGAAGTTATCTATGTTATTTAGGGAATAGTTCTTATGTCCTCTTTCCTGATAATCTCTTATTTGTTTGATTTAATAAGCAAAGTGTGTGTGTTGATATTATTTGAGGACGTTTCTAAAAGATAAAAGAGAGACTTTGAGCTACTTTTATCTTTGTGATCCTTTTAACCTTTGTAGTTTCAGGTGAAGACTTTATGCTTCATTTCACTCTACAGTTGTGTGTATTCCAAATCGATGAAGGAGACAACAAAAGACTTTGTGCTTACGTAGGTTCCTTTGTTAAGTTTTTTACATACTTTAGGTGATTTTTTGCTCTATGCTGGATACCATTCCTGAAAGAAGAGGAATGTTGTTGGCCAACGACCAAAATTTCTCTCTCTTGTTCCTTGGACATCACCTTTAAAAAAAGAGAGGTGGATGCTGTTATACCACGCCAAGTATTATTTTTTGCTTAATTATATATACATATAGCATATAAATATTCATAGGGAACCTCCCCTTGATGAGAGGAGAGATTTACCTCATCCAGATCTGGGAAACCCACACTTTTTATGGCATAAATCTCTCTGTGCTATGGTTGATATACCCATTTTGTCATCAGTTAGTTGATGACAAAATATTCACCCAATAGCTTTTTGGTGACTCCACTAGGGATTACGAACGTGCATTTTGAAGCCTCAAGCTTCAACTTGAAGTAGTTTCAGTCCCTTTTTCATTTGAAATCTGGCAACTCCACGCTACACAAGAGGCCAGAGATCTAAAGGTGTTTTTGACCCCGTGTTTAAGTTGGTGCAACAGAGCAATTTTGATCTATTTCCTCCACCACCTTTCCTCCAACGATCTAGGATTCTTCCTCCTGACCTTATTGGGTCACCAACACAAGGTAGAGCTTCTTTTCTTGCTGCTAATAGTGCCCTACCTATAAATACCCCATCGAGATTTGTTATCCTGCCATTTAATCATCCTGTCGTAATGGCTTAAGGTCCATGGGGAAATTCCTTTGGTCCTCTTAATTTGACCCCACCCTTGTATGAACTACCTCGTAGTTCCAGAAAAAAAATTTCTAAGTTTTTTGGTGATGGGAAGGTTCATCCTAATGAGCATATTTCTACCTTCTCTATAGCATGAGCATATTGCTACATTTGAAGATGTAGCAGTGAGAATTTTTGTAGAAACTCTGCAAGGCGCTATTGTGGACTAGTTTTACCACCTTCAAGCTCAAACTATAATTGACTAGAATATGCTAAAGTCCATATTTGAAGCTAGGTTTAAACCTGTTGAAGATGCACATGCCTTGTTAGCATAGCTAACATAGATGAAAAAAGAATCCCAAGAACCCATGAGGGATTTCATAGCCAAATTCAACAAGTTAAGGAACCAGATTCCAACCATCGCTCAGCCCACACTAGAGAATCTCAAGTTCTTTTTTATCAACTCCCAGCTTCTTGAAGTAACTTTCCTTTTGAGGCGAGCTAGCCCTATAGATCTAGCATTGGCTCAAAATTTGGCTACTGAGATTGAGGATGATCTTATCCTTGCAGGTAAGATTAGAAAAGACCCTAGTAAAAATATATTCTCTTCATCTGCTGAAAGCTCTTCTACAGGCACTACAGATCCTATGGTGTAAAAATTGACAAATGAACTGATAGCTTTGAAGAGACAAATAGCCCAAGGTATAAGAGAATATTCTAGAATCAACAATATCAAGGTAATGCTACTCAAAACCAAGGGCAACCAAATCACCTGCCTCCCCCTCTAGAGAAATTGGCCATTTAAGTAGCACCTGCCAATTCAGTGGTCAATTACCTAGAGGTTGAACATGATTTTTTGCTCCAACCTCAGTTGGGCCAACAAGATGAGGCTAATCTCTTCGATGAGCAAGAAGAAGAATTTGCTGGTGACTCCAATATTGGTTTCTTGGACTACTAAGATGAAGCTGAAATTAAAGGAGAAGGGTTAGATGGATCTTATGCTATTTTTACTAGATCTCAAAACCAGTCAGCTCCACAGCTGATAAAGGAAAAGCAGAAGAAGAACCTCAGTTGATGGTTTCCATCACTAAAAGAGGAGCTCCACTGCCTTCTCAATCAAAAGATCAGGTAATTCACAAAAAAGTAAGTACCTCTAATCACCCCATACCTTCCACTTCTATTGCTCAGACTAGTGCCACACCCACTAAAGACCCAGATGATGGACCCTCTTCCTCTATCTCAAAATCTTTTCAATTATTTGATATAATGGATCATGCCAAGAAAACTAAGATTCAAATGATAGAGATTGAGTATTTGAGAGCTAACCCAGAACAATTTGATAGGTTGGCAGAATATGTGAAAAATAAAGTTGTTCTTGTAGGACAAGATTCTTCAAAGGCCATTCATGATCCCCTCAAAGATAAATCCACCTAGAATAATCTTGTCATGACTCCTCCTATTGCTCCTGGGAAAATAGAACCTTTTTATGTTTCCCTACTTATAAATGGTTACAAATTGAGTAATTGCATAATAGACTCTGGAGCCTCGGATAATGTCATGCCTGCCAAAGTGGTAGATTCCCTCAGTCTAACTTTGACCAAAACTTTTGGGAGGTGTTTTTCTATGGAAAATAAGCAAGTTTCACTCCTTGGTCAGATAAAAGATGCCCAATTTGCTTTCGTAGCTTTTCCAAAAAAGAGGATAAAAATGATGGTTCTAGTGGTCGATGTTCCAGCCTCTTATGGCATCCTACTTGGGCATAATTTTTGAAAGGATGTTGGAGGTGAGCTAAGCATGGACTTGTCGGAGGTGAGAATCCCAATTCAAGGTGTCATGAAGAAATTGCTTCCTGAAAAAGAGGCAAGATATGTAGTCACCTGATCATCAGCACCAGAAGCTCAAATTTTATTTGAGTCTTCTAGCATGGGCAATTAATTTCTATGGACGAGATCTATGAGGCATCCGATGAAACTCCTACAGGTGGCAACTTGAAAATGTGTTTAGCTGACACAACGGGAGAATCAACAAAGCAAAATAAACACACAAAAGAACCTCTTCCCCCAAATGAAGAAATTTTCAAAGAAAAAGAGGTGTCTAATGAGGTATGGACCCTAGAATTTGATGGCAGATGTTCCTCTACAGGTTCAGGAGCTAGGGTTGTGTTGGTATCTCCTCAAGGAGATATTGTTCCTTTGTCCTACAAGTTGTAGTTCAACAACACCAACAACACAACTGAGTATGAATCCTTGTTACTTAGATTACAGGCCACCAAAGAGAAGGTCATTAAGCTACTCCATGCTAAAGGGGATGTCAAATTAGTTGTTTTCCAAGTAAAAAACCTCTATCAGACTAGGAATGAAAGATTGCACCACTATCGCAATCTTGTCTGGGACCAAATTGAAAATTTTGATGCTTTCAACATCTCTGATGTTCCAAGGGAATTCATTGACCAGGTGGATGCATTAGCTATCTCTGCTACTCTCTTGGTTCCCCACCCAAATTTTAAAGGAGATAAGTACACTATTAAACTGGTCTTTTGACCAAGTGTACTTGATAATGCTGGCCATTGACAAGTATTCAACAATGATGATCAAATCATCGCCTTCTTGGAGCAAAAGGATAGTTTCGAACAACTACGTTTTGAAGGTAGTAAACTTTGGGAATGTGAAGCAACCTCTGAATCAAATCTGAACATAGGTGAATATTTCCTTCAGCTTGAGGGGAACAAGATTGCCAAAGGCTTGGTTTTCTTAGAGAAATTGTTTGATAACCATGATAGGTTTATCAAACAACAACAGATAGATTCAAACTCTTCCCAAGATTTTGATCAAGTGAACCTGGGAACCAAGGAAGATCTTAAGATGGTAAATATTGGGAAATGCTACACTCCCGAGGGGAGATTTAAGCTCACTGATCTACTCTACCAATATATAGATGTCTTGGGTTATTCCTACGATGACTTGAAATCACTCAGGTCAGATGATATTCACCACGACATTCCTCTTAAGGCAAACTCTATACCTTACAAGCAAAAGTCCAGGCAATATAATCCAAAAATCTCAGGTACTATTAGAGCTAAGATACAAAAAATGCTTGATGCCTGAATAATTTTCTCAATCCATCATTCCACATGGATTGCCAACATAGTGCCTGTTAGAAAGAAGAATGGTGAAATTCAAATCTGCGTAGATTTTAGGAACTTGAATCAGTTATCTTTGAAAGATAACTACCCTCTCCCTATCATGTATCAAGTTCTGTAAATGGTAATAGGTTCTAAGATGTTATCAATGCTAGACAGTTTTTTGGGTTACAATCAGGTTGAGGTTGAAAAAACATATCAACATAAGACTACCTTTACCACACCTTGGGGCACCTTCGCTTATCGAAGAATGCCTTTCGGTCTGATAAATGCAGGTGCCAAATTTCAAAGAGTGATGGATCTCACTTTCAAAGATGAAATGGGCAAGTTCATTGTGGTGTACCTGGATGATTTGATAGTATTTTCAAAGCATCATTCTGACCATATCCATCATTGACAAAAAATATTGGAATGCTGCTGTCAAAATGGTATTTCTCTAAATCCAAAGAAATCTGTCTTTGGGGTGACTAAAGGGAAACTTCTCAGACACATTGTGTCTTGAGAAGGTATTAAAATTGACTCGAAAAGAGTCAAGTCCATCCAAGAACTTACTCTGCCTACCAGTAAAACTGTGATTCACTCTTTCTTCAGAAAGGTGATTTTTTTCAGAGATTCATTCTTGAGTTCGCTGAGAAGACCCACCACATCATCAATATGATGAAAGACAATGCTACCTTCAGATGGACTAATGAGGGAAAATCAGCATTCAAAGACATCAAAGAAGTAATTGCTCGCGCACCAGTCTTGGTTTGTCCAGACTACACCAAAAGCTTCAAAATATATAGTTATGCTTCTGAACATACACTCTCAATCATTTTAGTTCAACAAAACCAAGAAAGCGTGAAATCTCCTATTTCTTTCATGAGTTATCCACTTAAGTTTCATGAGCTAAAATATTCTAACATGGAGAAGCATGCTAAGCAGTGGTTAAATCAGTCAAGCATTTCAAGTTTTATATCTTGAACTCGCACACCGAAGTTCTCGTACCTGATACAACAATGAAGTCTATTTTGACTCAACAAGAGTTTGGTATGAAGAGGGGTAATTGGATCACCAAGATTCAAGAGTTTGATCTAGACATCAAACCTACCAAACTTTTGTGGGGAAAGGGTCTTTGTTAGTTCATCGCCAACAACATTCCAGATGAAGCAGCAAGTGAAGAAATAGAGATCGAAGGCATGTCTACGGTCCTCTTTGTTGCCACTACTGATGAATGGTTTTCTGATATCACCCATTTTCTGACATATGGTGAGTGTCCCGCTCATCTCTCCTATAAGGAGAAATAGAATGTTAAATTAAAAGGTGTTAGTTATGTTCTATGGGATAATGGCCTGTACAAAAGGAACTTGGACGGAGCATTTCTTCATTGTGTTGATAAGGTACAACAAGAAAAACTCTTGGAGTCTTTCCACAATTTGGCCTATGGAGGGCATTTTTCTACATCGGTGACAACACACAAGATCTTGTAAGGTACTATTGGCCTACGCTGTTCTAGGATGCCTACAAATAGGTACGTAGGTGCGAATTGTGTCAATAGTTCATCGGGAAGCCTAAACTGGTTGCATTGCCTCTTAAGCCATTAGTAATCGAGGAGCCTTTTCAGCAGTGGGGTATTGACTTCATTGGTACAGTCAACCCATCTTTGAGTGTCAAACATGATTATGTTCTCATGACAATGGATTACTTTACCAAGTGGGTGGAAGCCATCCCAACCAAGCACGCCACATCTGAAGTGGTGTGCAATTTTCTTAAGGAAAATATTATCTCCTAATTTGGGGTCCCACTTAAAATTATAATAGATAATGTGGCCTATTTTTCTTCCCATGAAATTACTCAATTCTATTTTTACTATGGGATTACCCTATCCCACACTTCAAATTATTTTTCCTAGGTAAATGGCTAAGCAGAATCAAGTAATAAGAACTTGGTCACTATTATCAAGAAGTTGGTAGATGACAATCAGAGAACGTGGCACAAAGCATTGTATGATGCTTTATGGGTGGATAGGATTACCCCCAAGAGGGCCATATGTATGTCACCTTTCCAACTTTTGTATGGCTTGAATGCGGCGATCCCCATCACCCTTGAACTACCAGCGCTCAGGTTAGCCAAAGCAATCAAAGACTCAACCTTTGAAAGTTCGGTAGACAAAAGGATCATGTGTCTAATCGAACTAAATGAGTAGTGAACCATGGTGGTGGATTGGATTACAGTGCATTCAAATCAGGTGAAGAAACTATTTGATAAAAAGACTAAAGTTCATGAATTTCAAGTCAGAGATCAAGTCTTGTTATGGGACAAGAGGCGAGAACCGAAGGGAATGCACAACAAATTTCACTCTTTATGGAGAGGTCCATTCACCATTTGACAGCTCTGTGGTGAGGCCAGCTTCTTGCTGGAATATCAGGATGGAACATAATTTGCACTACCCCATAGTGGGTAACATCTAAAGCTTTTCAATCTTTGAAGCTTAGATGGGTCCGTTTGTATATATGTATATATATATATATATATATATTTTGTGTTGTCTATTTTCTTTTGTTTTTAGTTTGGATGAAGGCACTTAGAGACTGGTTTCTACTCTCATTGATCGAGTTGATTAATGGAAGTTCCCCAACAGGAGCCAGCTGTTGTTTCCAAAATCAGCTTAGCTCATTTTTGGAATCAACCCCTTGCGAAACTTGTCTGTTTCACCTTTTGTTTCTCTAAGTCTATTTTTGAGACAAGTTTTTCTCATTCTCATCTTGGCCCTACTACACCATTTGAAATTTGTAACATATTTTCATTACTTTTTCCCCAAAATGTGAAGGTTATTACAGTCTCAATACGATTAGAGGGCCAAAATCTGTCTTTTTTAGTATTAGTGTTTTTCTTCCATTTTCATGCACGAGCGATGAAATCCACCGCCAGTGCATTTTTAACTTTGAAATGTAGGAGCAGTGTTTTCACCACCCCTGCATCTAAACCTACATGGATGGCAAAATCTACTACCCCTACAAAATTTCACATTTCACATGCATGAGCGGCAAATTTTACTGCCCCTACATGTTCCTTCCCTATTTCCCAGTGCAAGGGCGGTGATTTTTGCCGCCCTTGCACTGTCTCAATTTTTGTGCACAACATTTATTGCCATGTGTGTAGGGTTTTTGGGATCTATTTTCACCCCATTTAATCTGATTTTTAACCTCTTTTTGCTTTGTTCCTCCGACCCTCTGCCTCTAGATGATCCAACGAATGGGTGAGAGTGTATTTTGGTGGATTTAAGCTTGCGACGTGCGTATTTTTTTCAGGTAGGTTTTGTTTTTGGCTTTATTTATTCTTCTATGATTAGTTTACTTTCATTTTTGTCTTTCTTTTTCCCCTTCCATGTCAGCCTTCCTGACTTCCTTACATACGTCAGTGGTGATTTTGGCTGGCCTCCCTCACCCATGAGTTTCTCATCTTAACCTATATGAGCAGTGAATTTTGCCACCCATGTTGCCCTTGTTGCTCCATTCGCATGCATCGGTAGAAAATTTCACCACTGCTACATGCTTTTCACAGTATCCTGCATTAGCGGCAAAATTTGCTACCCCTACACATTTCGGCCGAACATGCATGGGCAACGATTTTGCCACCCCTAATCTTCTTTGACAATTCTTCATGCACGGGTAGTGAAATTCACCATGCATGTATTTTAATTCTCTCCCTTACATGCAAGGGTGGAAAAATTTGCCGTCCATGCATGCAGTTCATTCCAATGCTTGGGCGGCAAATTTTGTCGCCTTTGCTTTTTTTCTCCAAATTTCTCTGACTCCAGAGAAATTTTCTTTTTTTTCATTTTTTCCCCTCCTCTCCTCTTTTCCTCATTTTTTGACCCAACCCTGTTAAGTTTCCTTCCTTGGTCATGATCACCCAACATGTGAATTCTCCAATTTGCCCACTATTCCCTATTTGCATGATCATGACTGCAGTACCCCTTAAAGATTCTTGCTCGTCAGCACCCACTCAACTGAGGCTAGTTTTGATGTATGAAACTTGTCCAAAAAAGTCAAATGTCATGAAGTACAAGTACCAAGGCATCTTTCTGATTACTTCGGTTACCTTTAATGTTGATGACATTAGAGACACAAAAATTAGCAACATAGATATGGCTGAGTTCATGACCAGAACCAAGGTGATGAACCCAAGCTCTAAAATGAGGAAGATCATTGAGAGTAACATTCATCTGGTTGTCACTTTCTCAGTGGTAGCACATCATACAGAGTTCATCCTCCAGTGTGCCCAATTATACAATAAAGAGATGAGATCAGTCTCGGATGCCAGTGGAAACATAATAATTTAGCTAGACCCCGAATTCATTGACAAAGTCTTCATGTGCCCTCCTACTACTGAAGTGCTAAGAATTGATTTCATAGAAGCACAAAAAGAGTATGACAAGGGCCCTAAGAGGGAAAAGTAATGAATAACAAGTGGCTGAAGACCCCCAGGACCAATTTATCCAGATGGCCATGAAACTTCTCAAGGAGTGATTTCATTGAAGAAGTTGGTGACTTGATCACCCTTCTCAGCAGAGTACGAGGCCTCCCATCTTCCTCACAGTTCCATGAGTGGATGTACCCTTTCATCAAAATCATCCTCCAAGGTAAATAGGTCATCTTTTAGGGTGAGCAGATTAGCAATGCTCTTCATGAGCAATTGACCAAGGTACAAACTACTTCAAAGTTCTATATGACTTCATACCTGGTTTACATAGCTACCTCAATGTGAACCTTTCTAGGTTTGACAACTGAAGGGAACAAAAAGATCACCCTAGTCTACTCATATTACCCCCAGCTAACGCTACAAGGATTAATCCAAAAATTTTAGAAGGGTAAATGATGCCTTCTTTTCCATATTTTTATGCCTCTTCGATCTTCAACTTGAGTAGAAGAGAGTATCTGATGAGGCCTGGATGATCGTCAATGACTATGGCTGTATGTTCCTACAATTTCCCTCCTACTATCTTTGGGTTGGATTTTTCCAAGGCTATCCTTATATGCTCCCTAGGTTTCCTTTTGATAAGTTAGTTTTGATGGAGTTGTGTAGACAAATGGTTTTCGTATACACTAGGTAGATGGAACTGAAAAGGCCAAGTTTCAGGTTTCCAATTGAAATTGGCTGATACTCAATTTTGGCAGTAGTCAAAGCCAAAGTCATGGAAATAGAGATGCAGCTAGTTACCATGAAACAATTTAAGAGAAGGGATAGCTTTGACTATAGGGGTGTCAAGGACATGATCAGATGAAAGACTCAATTTCATGAGCCTATGATCGAAGACATCTATGTAAACTTGAGGACAGCTAAAGAAATTAGGAGGATGGACTATAGCAGGCTGACCCTGGAACAAATCAAATATTTAAGGCTTGCAGATATTCCCTCCAACTTGGTCGATGATAAGAGCATTATCAATAAAAGGTACTGTTGACAGGCTGAAGCCCATAGGCGAATGACCAAATGTCGCTCGAGGGTGGCAAACGACAGAAGCCCGCTGGGCAATGAATGCCCAGTCCCTACCCGAAGGCGGCAAAAATGAAAAGCCCGCTCGAAGGTGGCAAAAATGGAACCTCCGCCCCCCGATGGGGAAAATGAAAGGCCCGCCATAGGTGGGAAATGAAAAAAAGCCGCTTGAAGGTGGCAAAAATGAAACCCCCGCCCCCCGGTGGGAAGATAGAAAGCCCACCCAAAGGCGGCGAAAATGAAAACACCGCCCACGGTGGGGAATGAGAAACCCCCGCCCACGGTGGGAAAACAAAAAGCACCACCCTCAGGTGGTGAAATGAAAACCCCCACCCACGCAGCGAACACCAAAAGGGGTGCCCACATGCAGCAGGTGGCAAATTTGCCACCCACAACAGGCAGTGGCAAAAAAGGCCCGCAAAACACAAGAAAAGACCCACCTAGCCGCTAAAGTTGATTGGCACGCAAAATGAGGAGAGCAATTGGCATGCAAAATGAGGCATCAAGCATGGTCTTGGCAGACTTATGACATCATCAATAGTGTTTTCCCTCTTCCCAATGAAACTTCTCTTGGCTCTTCTGATATAAATACGCAGACTTGGTCATTTTAAAGGGATCTTCCCCAATTTTGTAAAGAGCACAGCTCTGCAAATTCTCCACCTGAATCAATAAAATATAGTTTTTACCTCCATCTTGGATTGATTTGTTGTGTATTGCATGAGTATTATTTGTGTTTAGTCATTATCTTCCATGCTTTCATAAGTAATGCCAACAAACTAGCTATCTACAAGGCACCGGTTCTGCAGCTGAAAGGAGAAGATCAATACTTGAGAAAGATAGAACAGAGTAAGTTGCTTGTAAGTGTGCATTCCACATCACCTCGGTAAACCTCTGTTATGTATTTTCCATTATAGCTTCCCTCTTAGTCTTAGCAGCCTGGTTCTTTTGCAAGATGTGTAGAGTATACTTGCATTTCCCTTGATTCTGAGAGTGGATCTGGAAGGTCAACCTATTTTTAGTGTATCACCTCTTTTAGAGTAGGCTGTTTGCATTCTTGCACTTTCTTCCCTTTTCATCCCCCCCAGTATATAGCTATATATCTATATTTTCGCACTACCTGGAACAAATAAGATACATCAGAGGGAACTAGCCCATACTTAGAGACTCTCCTCTCCTGCTTCGCCATCCCACAGGTGAGAGAGGGGTTTCCATGTTGCGGGGAGAGGACATGAACCCATTTTCCTGCCAACTGGGTGCACTTTCCATCATCAATAGTTTTGGCACGCCTGGTGGGACCACAAGTTTTCATGCAATAGTATTTTAGGATTGATGCTGGTCCTGCTACTGTCACTTCAAAGATTTCCAGCATCTGGCGACTCCACTGGTAAGAGCTCAGTGCTTTATTTTAAGACCAGTCACTTAAACTTCTATGCCAAAAGTTACCACAAGGTCAGCTTTAAGAGGGGTCCCTTTTGTTTTCATTGAGCTACCTTTAAACTCTACTAAAAGGCTCAGGTTTGAAAGAACTCGCCCTTATCCACTAGTAAACCCTCCTAGACTTGTTGCTAGGAACACCAACCCAGCTCAGCCACAAATACAACCTGCTCTAGCCATGGCATTGCCTTTTACAGCTTTTCATGGTGAGAGCCCCTTAAACCTCCCACGCTATGATCCGATTCCAAGAACAGCTCTAAAAAATGTGCCTTCTTTTGATGGAGTGGGACCTATTACAGTTGTTGAGCATATCAAGAATATTTCTAACCTTTGCAATATTCAAAACATAACAGAAGAAAACATTGCCATAAGACTGTTAGCCTTGTCTCTGAAAGGGAAAGCTCTCGATTGGTACGACACCTTGCCTATGAATTCCATACATTCTTAGAACGAATTGGGCACCCATTTAACTGGTCATTTTGGGGAGAAAAGTGATGGCCTCTCTCTTGCTGAGCAGCTGACAACTATAAAGAGAGCTCCACACGAGTACATGCAGGACTTCAATACACGATTTCAAAAGACTTGGGATAAAATTCCCATCCTGGTAAGGCCAACCCCCAGTTACGTTTTCTTGTACTATTTAAAAGCATTAAATAGTGACATTACTATGATGATCTAATTTATGGGGGGACACATACTGTCAGCTACGTATGACATAGCCATTGCGGCCAAAAATTGCTTGATTCAAGCTGGAAAAATCGCCCCTAGGCCTCATATGTCACTTTTTCCAGAACCGCTGCCCCCAATTTAGGCTGTCACTCCCACAATTGCTCCCCTACCTATCATTAAGAAGCCAGCTGCTTTTCCATCCAATGAACTAAATGAAGTTAAGATCTTATTGCAGAGCATGTCAAATGAACTTGTTGCCCTTAAAAGGTAGCAAGCTCAAATCAACAAGCCAAACCAGGGTTATCAAAATTATGGCCATGCCCCTAGACCTCCCTTTCAAAATTATAACCAAGGTCAGGGGCAACTCACTACAACTAGGCCTTATCAAAATTATAACTCAGGCCCCTCTTCGTCATCTAAAGCCATGGTGCCTACTCAGAACAATCTAGTGCAGGAGCAGCCAGGTTGTTCAACCATGGGACAAGGTCAAGAGCAAGCTGTCCACATGAATGATATGATGAATTTTTTCTAGAATTCAAAAAATTAGGCTGCTAATTTTTCCCAATTTTTTGAGTTTCTAGCTCAGCCCAGCACGAGTAACAATCAAACTCAACCGGATTCTACCCTGATAAATCATGAAGAGGGTGAGCTCTGTGCAATTAATCATGAGGGCACTGCAGACAATCAGGTTGATTACATTGCGACCAATATGAGATTTAAAAGAAGAGCAGTTGGAGAAGCGCAAGCTTCCCCTCAGGCAGCAACGAGTCCTCCACCACCCCCTTTTCAAAAGGCCCCAATTTCTAGACAATCGTTTGCACCTCTAGCTCCCTAGTCTACAGCTCCAGCTGGGATCAGCCCAAAGGAAAGTATGAAGGGAATCAGCCCCCAAATTAATATAGTTGATCACATGAAGAAATTGCATGTGAACATTTCTCTATGGGATTCATTGTCTCTTCCAGGACAAAGGGACGTATTGAAGGAAGAATTACGTGAGCTAGATCGACAGGCCATCCCGGCAGACACTAATAATGTCCTAATGACGAATGGGTAGCCTTCTACTTCAGGTCAGGTAAAGAAGGAAGAAAAGACTCCCCCCTTTTATGTATCTTTGATCATAGGGGATTTCTTAGTACACAATTGCATAATTGATAGCGGGGCCAGCACTTCAGTAATGCCCAAGTGCATTGCCGATAAGATGGGATTAAAATACAAAGCAATGAATAAAGGAGTCTTACAACTAGATGGGATGCTTGCAAAGATAGTCGGAGTCTTGAAAGGATTGAGTTTAACATTGCATGCCTGCCCAAAATTCTCAATCCCCGAAGATATAGTGGTAGCGGATGTTCCTCCATATTTTGCAATCTGTTTGTCTAGGGACTTTACGTCCAAGATAGGTGGTTATCTAGCAGTGAATTGGTCATATCTAGTTTTCAGAACCAAATACAAGACCAAAGTGAAAATTGAATCTAAGCCACTTTACAAGGACCACCTAGAGCCCTATTCACCCAAGGTAGTGAATGTCAGTTACACTATCATTGATCCAGAAGACTCTTAGATGGACAAATCTTCATCTTCTGCTCTTGAAGGAGTCGCAGATCTACTCTTGGATGAGTGGGGAAGTGATAACTTTGAGCACGATCCTTATAAGTTTATTGAGGAGGCAGACCTTGGCGTCTATTGCTTGCATGAAGAAAATGCCGTCATGCCCAATATAATGAAGGAAAACAAAGAAGACCTTGGCCTATGGCAGCTATACTTCAACGGTTCCAGAAGCAAACTGGGCGCTGGTGGTGGGGCAATGTTAGTCTCCCCTTCTAAAGAAAGGTACTTTTCAGCTTTCCATTTCCAGTTCTCTTGCACATGTAATATTGCAGAATATGAGTCCTTAATTCATGGACTTGTGTGGGCAAGAAAGAGAGGGATCAAGAAGTTGCAAATCCTGGGGGATAGTGAATTAATTGTGAACCAAATAAGAGGCCTAAACCTGACCAAGAACTCCTTAATGAAGTCTTACAAGCATATAGTCTGGGACTTGATGGAGGATTTCCTTACTCTTAACATTACCTTGATTCCCAGGGAATAGAATAAGTAGGCTGATAGACTGGCAGCTGTTGGTGCCCAATTTGATGTTTCAAAAGAAAAAAGCAGGGGTTGTGGTTTGCGCCATTTAAAAGTGGTGGTTTGGCCTTCAATTCCAGACAATGTTAGAAATTGGCAGGTCTTCAAAAGCGACCAGCAGATAGCTCTTTTCCTGCAGGAAGAAGCCGAGTTTGCGGTCCATAATCAAGTGAAATTGTAGCAGCAATATGGAAATCAGATTGTTCAATTGAAGAGCAATAAACTCCCTAAGGGTCTGGTCACACTTGAAAGTATTTTCAATGGAGAGGACCAACTAAGAGATGACAAAGCATGCATCACTACCAAAGAGGAGAATTATTAAAAAGTTGAAATCTTCAAGGACAAGTTGCTGGTGCTCGGTAAGGTCTGCACATTTCAAGAAAGGCAAGCTTTCATTTTGCTATGTCAGGAGTTCGCTGATGTCTTCGCCTAGAACTATAGCGACTTGAAAGGCTTCGATCCAAGGCTCACCCAACACACTATTGAATTAGATGAAGGCGCAAAACCAGTCACACAAAAGTAGAGGCCTGTTAATCTGATGATCGAGCTCTTTATGCAGAAAGAATTGGTCAAGTTGATTGAGTTTGGCATTATATTTCTGATCAAACATTCCTCATGGTTGGCTAATTTGGTTCCAGTTAGAAAGAAAAATGGGGAGATCAGGTTGTGCATCAACTTCTGAGACCTTAATAAAGTCTCTTTAAAAGATCATTATCCCCTCCCCAACATGGAGCAGATCCTCCAAAAGGTAACCGATTCTGAACATTTCTCCCTCCTAGACGGTTATTCGAGATATAATCAGATTTTGGTGCGAGGCTGCGACCAATACAAAACAACCTTCACCACTAAATGGGGAATGTTCACCTACCAAAAGATGCCTTTTGAGCTATCCAATGCTGGTGCTACTTTTCAACAAGCCATGGACATGGCTTTTAGTGGTTTGATAAATAAGAACATGCTGGTGTACCTTGATGATATAACGATTTTCTCTAAGGAGGCGAGACAGCATATGGAGCACCTCAAGCAAATTTTTGAGAGATGCAGGGAATTTGGCATCTCCCTAAATCCAAAGAAATGTGTATTTGCGGTTCATGAGGGGAAACTTCTTGGCCACATCATGCCCAAAGAAGGTTTGTCTATTGACCCCGAGAGAGTCCGCTCCATCTTGGAGATGTCCCTACCAAAGCACAAGAAAGGCCTTCAGAGTTTCTTTGGTTGGATAAATTTCATTCAGAGGTTCATTCTGATCTTTGTTGAAATAGTTAAGCCCCTAACCTCTATGCTGAGGAAGGGTGAAGAATTCAAGTGGACAATGCCAAGAAAGGATAGCTTTGAAGCTATCAAACAGGCTTTGACCCAGGCTCCCGCTCTAATTAGCCCCAACTTTGACAAAGACCTCAATCTCTATACCTTTAGCAATGGAGAAGTAATATCTGCTATGCTTACCCAAGCAAACAATAATGACCTCGAGCAACCACTCACCTTCTTCAGCTAAGGGCTAGAGGACTTTGAAATCAGGTACACCTACATAGAAAAGCAAGTCCTGGCTGTAGTGCACAGCCTAAAAAAATTTAGGTATATGTTGTCAAACAACAAGATCCATCTCGTGGTTCCACATCTTGGTGTCAAAGATTTCTTGACCAATCGAGACTTAAACAAGAAAAGAGTGGGATGGATCACCAAAGTGATGGAGTACGACATAGACATCAAAATCACCAAGTTGGTAAGAGGAAAGGGCCTGTGTGAATAGCTAGCTACAGATTTGAGACAAAAGGGTGAAGACAGCTTGCTGATCCATGGTGTAGCCACTATAGAAGAACCAACTATCATAAGAGATTAGATGTTGGACATGAGTCATTTCCTTCTTACGGGCGAATGTCCACAGGGTCTCGGTGGGGCCAAAAGAAGGTATTTTAAACTTCAGTCCCTTCCCTATTTTTTGATTGATGGAGTATTATTTAGGAAGGATCTCTCCAGGGTTCTCTTGAGATGCATTGACTCCAGTCAGGCTAACAAGGTATTGGCTGAGTTTCACGATGGGCCAGCGGGCGGCCATTTCGCTCTTAAGACCACAGCAGCAAAAATAATGAGAGCTGGCTATTTCTAGCCCACTCTTTTCAAGGATACTTATGCCTAGATAAGGAAGTGCCAGAAGTGTGCACTCTTTGATGAAAAGCAACGATTGGCTGCCATGCCCCTACAACCCATTCAAGTTGAACAACCATTCATGCAGTGGGGCCTGGATTTCATAGGGATGATCAATCCTCCCTCTAGTGCCGGACACAAATGGGTCTTGATTGCTACAGATTATTTCACCAGGTGGGTGGAAGCCATTGCTTTAAAGGAAGTAAATGAGAGTGTAGTCCTCGATTTCTATGAGGACTTAGTGACACGTTTTGGGGTCCCAGCCACTATAATTTTAGACAATGCCTTGGCTTTTTTGGGAACCAAAACTAGTGAATGGGCGCTAAGGTATGGTATATACCTCAGCACTTCATCAAATTACTACCTGCAGGGGAATGGGCTGGCTGAGTCCACTAACAAAAATCTGATCAGGATTATAAAAAGGACCATGGAAGAAAATCAAAAAACTTGGCATGCCAAGTTGAAAATAGCTCTATGGGCCGATCGAATCACTCCAAAAAGATCAATCAGAAATTCTCCATATATGCTTGTGTATGGAAGGGAAGCAAGGCTTCCTATCTCACTCAAATTGCCAGCACTGGACCTCGCTCATCAGTTACAGCTTGAAGAAGGAAGCAGCATGGAGGTCAGATTGTGTGAACTAATGGAGCTCCAAGAGGTAAGGAATCGGGCCATGGTCTCTATGATCAGTCACCAACAGTAGGTGAAAAGACATTTCGACAAGAGATCTTCGTCAAAAATTTTCATCGAAGGAGATATTGTCCTAAAATGGGACGAAGATAGAGCTAAACCCAAAAAGCATGCAAAATTTGATGCCCTCTGGAGCAGTCCTTACATGATTACTCAGTGCAAGCAGCATAACACATTCTAGCTCTCCAGGTTGGATGGTGAAGAATTACATATCCCAGTCAACAGGATACATCTGAAGCATTGCCACTGAGTTTTGGTTCAGCTGTACATAGTTTTCCCTATTTTCCCTAAGTGTAATTTGCACAGTTAGTTGTTTTTAGCTTTGTGTGTTTCCCTTTGTTTGGGGGTAAATTCTATGTACTTGATTCTGGGATCTCAAAATCTATTGTGAACTATCTTCAAAGTAATCATCTGACTCCGCACCTAATGGATATTCAGAGGCAACTGGGTACTAAGCATAGCAGGCACGCTTCCCCTGTGAGTCACCAATTTGTTGACAGGTCGAAGCCCGTAGGTGGACAGCCAAATGCCACTCGAGGGTAGTGAATGGTAGAACGCCGCTCAAGGGCGGTGAATGGTAGAATGCCACCCGAGGGTGGTGAACGGCAAAAGCTCACCGGGCGGTGAACGCCTAGCCCCTGCCCAAAGGTGGTGGAAATGAAAAGCCTGCCTGAAGGCGACAAAAATGGAACCTCCACCCCCCAACGGGGAAAATGAAAGGCCCGCCACAGGCAGGAAATGAAAAAAGGCCACCTGAATGCAGCAAAAATGAAACCCCCGCCCCCCGACGGGAAGACAAAAAAGCCCGCCCGAAGGCGGCGAAAATGAAAACGTCGCCCACGGTGGGGAATGAGAAACCCCCGCCCACGGCGGGAAAACAAAAAGCACCACCCTCAGGCAATGAAATGAAAACCCCTGCCCATGCAGTGAACACCAAAAGGGATGCCCACATGCAGCAGGTGGCAAATTTGCTACCCATAACAGGCAGTGGCAAAAAATGCCCGCAAAACACAGGAAAAGACCTGCCCAGCCACTAAAGTAGACTGGCATGCAAAATGAAGAGAGCAATTGGCATGCAAAATGAGGCATCAAGCATGGTCTTGGTAGACTTATGACATCATCAACAGTGTTTTCCCTCTTCCCAATGAAACTTCTCTTGGCTCTTCTGATATAAATACGCAAACTTGGTCATTTTAAAGGGATCTTCCCCAATTTTGTAAAGAGCACAGCTCTACAAATTCTCTGCTTGAATCAATAAAATATAGTTTTTACCTCCATCTTGGATTGATTTATTGTGTATGTCATGAGTATTATTTGTGTTTAGTCATTATCTTCCATGCTTTCATAGGTAATGCCAACAAACCAACTATCTACAAGGCGCCGGTTTTGCAGCTGAAAGGAGAAGAGCAATACTTGAGAAAGACAGAACAAAGTAAGTTGCTTGTAAGTGTGCATTCCACATCACCTCGATAAACCTCTGTTATGTATTTTCCATTATAGCCTCCCTGTTAGTCTTAGTAGCCTGGTTCTTCTGCCAGATGTGTAGAGTATACTTGCATTTCCCTTGATTCTGAGAGTGGATCTGGAAGGTCAACCTATTTTTGGTGTATCACCTCTTTTAGAGTAGGCTGTTTGCTTTCTTGCACTTTCTTCCCTTTTCATCCCCCCCAGTATATAGCTATATATCTATATTTTCACACTTCCTAGAACAAACAAGATACATCAGAGGGAACTAGCCCATACCTAGAGACTCTCCTCTCCTGCTTCGCCATCCCACAGGGGAGAGAGGGGTTTCCATGTTGCGGGGAGAGGGCAGGAACCCATTTTCCTACCAACTGGGTGCACTTTCCATCATCAACAGGTACCTGGCTAAGAAGAATGCTGACTCCCCTCTTCCTCCAATTCAGTGGTCTCAGAAAGAACTAACTTCTTTGAGGAAGAGATTCGAACCAATATTAGCTAACACCAATGATTGGTTAGCAACCAAAGGGATCACGCTGAAAGAGTTTGTTACAAGATCAGAGGCTAAGTTCCAAGCAAAAATAAAGAAGAAGGTAGAAAATAGGACCAAGAACAAAAGTGATGTTCCTTCCCCATCTAGGCCTCACAAGCCTAGGATCATCTTTGTTTCCAAAAAATCAAAAGTTATTGAAGAGCTAGAATCAACAGCTAAGGGAGTTGAAGAACAAAGCTCCCAGAGATAGGTAGCTCAACAAATGGAGACAGATGATAGGCCCTCAGAGTAGCAAAGGACTAAGCCTCTACCTTCGTAAAAAGGGGCACATCAACTTACAAACATCTCTCCTTCTCCACCTCAATCTCCTATGGCATCTTCTTCACCTCTATCTCCTATTAGCATTCCTTCTTCTCGAGCCACCTCTCCTTCTAGAGTTATGTTTGGTGATCCTCAAGGTGCTTCTGGAGATACTCTTCACTCCTCTGGATCTATTCCTAGTTTGGCATCTCCTTCCTTCAATCTAGGAGAAAGCTCTACCCTTGATCAATCAACAGCCATTACGGTTTTGCCTATTACTCCTACTACAACCACTATTACCACTAGCAGTGCATATATTACCATGGTGACACCAGCTGTAGGAACCATTGCCACAGTAAGTACTTCTTCTCTCTCTCCTTGGATATCAGCTTTTATGCCTAGAAGAAAGAAGCTAGCCATCTCTACAGATGACTTCAATTTTGGCAAGATAGTGGCGGTGAAAGCTAAGGCCCCTAAGAGACCAAGGATCCTCTCAAAATTGGTTGAAGAAAAGGGGCATAAATTTCTAGAAATAGCTAAACCACCATAGGATGCAACCCTTGAGGGTTTTGACATGAGCAGCTATTCCATCTCTCATGTTAAACTTGGGAAAGTTACTCACGAAAGTGTGAAAAGTGATCTACAGTCTGCAATGGACATCATGGTCCAAAAGTTTGATAGAGAAAAGGAGATGAAGGACTACTATAAGGCCAAGACAGAGCAGTTAATGGTAGTAATAAGGAAATTCATCCTTCCCTCTGAAGCGACAACTCCAAAAGCCTTCTCTATTGACGACCCGATCATCCAAAAAGTAGAGAAAACCTATATGAAAGGAAAGGTACTAGAGGATAACATTGAAAAAATGCATACACAGGGAATTTCTTTGCTTACAGAAGTTTTTGAGAAGACAAACAAGATGAAGAAGTTGAGGATAGATTTGAAAGACCTCATCTCTTTTATCTCTCAGGACATTGACAGTACAGAGAAATATCTTAATAAGTGGAGAGAAATGAAAGATCTGAAGAAAAGCGCCTTGATATCTATCGGCATTATTTTTAGTAAAGATTCTTATGTTGAGATCAAGGAGTCACTGATATACAGGATACAGGTACTCAAGGAGTTGGTTGAAGATCTCAAATCTTCTAAGGATGCTAGTGAGAAGAGCGACACAGGTTTGTTGAATAGACTGGAAGAACTACCTTGTGACCTCACCACTAGGGATAATCAATTTCTCTCAGTCAAGGAGATGATCCAAGGATTCAAGGGTATGATTGAAAGAGATTTTGAAGAGAAAACCTTCTCAATGACTTCTATGGACAATATTTTAGATACTCAATTAACTCTGGATAATCTAAGATCTAGGTTAACTAGTCATGCTAAGGCAATCACAACATTGAAAGATGCTTTAATCAGAGCCAAGATCATCTTCAAGAACACCATTGCACCAGACAGTATAGGAATTTGGGCATCCATTGCTATGTATGATGCTCATCTGAAGAAATATGGTGGCAAGAGCTGAAATTTTTTCCCCTTTTCTCTTCTTTTCTCATGCACTTTTGTCATGAAAAAGTGCACGCAATTTTGTAATGTGTAACTACATGTAAAAAATCTAGAAAAATATCTCAAAAGTCAAAGATGACTCATCTATGACTTAGATATTTTTATATTATAATCTTTTTAATTTTGAGGGTTTCTCTCTATATATAGTGGAGACCTCTTTTGTAAATATATCTCTGATAATTGAGAGCAAAAACTCTACTGAAATTGAGACACTTCTTGAGACTTTGTGCTCAACTTGTAAATCATATTTTGTTGAATGAATGAGAAGCAAGTTTATTTCAGACTTTGTGTTGAAGTTATCTGTGTTATTTAGGGAATAGTTCTTATGTCTTCTTTCCTGATAATCTCTTATTTGTTTGATTTAATAAGTAAAGTGTGTGTGTTGATATTATCTGAGGATGTTTTTAAAAGATAAAAGAGAGACTTTGAGCTACTTTTATCTTTGTGATCCTTTTATCTTTTGTAGTTTCAGGTGAAGACTTTGTGCTTCATTTCACTCTACGGTTGCACGTATTCCGAATCGGTGAAGGAGATAATGGAAGACTTTGTGCTTACGTAGGTTCCTTTGTTAACTTTGTTACATACTTCAGGTGATTTTCTACTCTATGTTGGATACCATTCCTGAAAATAGAGGAATGTTTTTGGCCAACGACTAGGATTTCTCTCTCTTGTTCCTTGGACATCACCTCTGAAAAAAGAGAGGTGGATGTTGTTATACCACCCCAAGTATTATTTTCTACTTAATTATATATACATATAACATATAAATATTCATAAGGAACCTCGTCTTGATGAGAGGAGAGATTTAACTCGTCCAGATCTGATAAACCCACACTTTTTGTGACATAAATCTCCTTGTGCTGTGGTTGATATACCCATTTTGTCATCAGTTAGTTGACAACAAAATATTAACCCAACAGAGAGAACCTAGATTGGTTATGCACCATATCTAGATGATGTTGAGCACTCCTCTTTGGTTGGGGAGGACTACCTATGAATAAGAAAATACTACCACCAAAAATATTTGTTAGTAGATATATGAGTGGGTTGCCAAACTAAACACTTATTCTTGGAAGTGTCAAACTTCCTTAGGGATGACAACCCACTTTTTGAAATAAAATTGGGAATGAATAAAAAAATGAAAGAGAGACTAAGAGAGAGAGATATTCATACCATTCTTGCAACCTGAGTGTAACAAAGAGTGACATAGTGTAGGTAATGTGAGTTGTTATTTTTAGAGGTGGTTGAGGAAGGCTTAGGGAAGTTAGAGGAAATCCATAGTCACTGACATTGATTAGGCCATTGATGTTGGTAAGGAGATATGGTTGATGTTGGTTGTATGACCAACATCAGTTATGTGATCGATATTGGTAGGGGCAATGGGTCCTCAGGGGGTTACATGAGACTTTTTTGAGCTAGGAGGTGGATGTTGATCAAGTTTATGAGGTTAAGAAGAGTTGTAAGGGAGTGTGTAATGCTCAAGTGGGTCTAGATAGAAGGTTGGTATGTTTGGAGTAGAGAAAAACAAGTGAAGGATTTTTACAAATCCTTTGTAAGGAGAGTCAAGACATTCATGAAATGATAAATAGTACAATATAAAGTAATTATAAAATGATTATTTAAAGGAATTACCAAAACATAGAGATATACATATCTGATGAAATAGATGCACCATGGGTGTTGAATACATGGCTTTAGTGAGGCATGTTGAAGCAATAGGTGAACATAAAGACAAATGTGTACTACTGATTAAGAATAATCCAATCTCTATCTAATATATCAATTCCTAATCTAGATTGATTTATGTAGATTAATGGTAAGCCTAAATGTAAGAAATTAAATGCCAAAGCATGTATGTGAATAATTGAGTTTTTCTAATTTTTGCTAACTTGAACATCATTATGGATTTTGGCTTAAGTAACTAATGTTGGTGATCCCACCAATGTTGGCCATGGGTTGACTGATGTTGATGGCATGCGAATAGGAAAAAGGGCTATTTTTAGCCTATTTTTTGTTCTTTTTCATGCCAAGTATGGTATCTATTAAGAAATAGTAGAAATATGTGGTTAATAAGGACGTAGTTAGGAATTTAATTTTGGTAGTGAGAACAAGTCATGGGTAGTTAGGACTAGGGGACTAAGTCTTGAGGTGACTCAGAGGGTAAGAATTAGTCTTAGGATGAGGTGGCTAGGTAAGGTGACACGAGTAGTGTTTAATTAACCTAATTAAATATTTTAAATTAATTTAATGTGTGATAGGTAAAAGTATGGGTTATGAAGGCTAATTATAAAAAAGGGGCTCAAAGGGGGTTTTAACATAGGGATTTATGCATGTGTGTGATGTAATTTTGGTGTCTACATTTTCTCCCTTTTATCTTGTAATTTATACTAACAAGTTGTAAGACAAAAACATGAGTTGGATGCTTTAGGTATTGGATTACGTATCCCCCCTCAAAATGGGAATTGATGGAGGAGAAACTAGAATTAGGTAAAATTTTGATAAGAAGTGAATTGGGTGAGTGGATGTTGAGTGAAAAATGTGGTATCACTACTGGCACGTATACTACTATGATTTATAGTTGACAAAATCAAGAATAGGTAAAGGTTAGGAGGAATTGGATAGAAATAACCAAATCATAGCTTGTAGGTGATAGCTGATAAGGTCAAAATGATCAAAGTTGTAGCTCCAATGGTCCATGTGTTTCAGGTATCTAAGGTAGGAAGTGCCCCTAGTAAACACAAGAGGTTGCAGGTGATAATACTAGCTTGGTCATGATCCAAAATACCTGATATACATGTGTGTTTACAATAGCCAAATATAGTGAGGTAGCATAAGTGATCAAGATAACCAATTCAAGGTTGGTTTAAAAGGCTCAATGATCAAGGAGATATTTGTGATCTCTGATCAAAGTCATCATGAGTGAAGATTTAAGTGATATCTAAGGTTAGTTGTCATGGTTGGGGAGATATATGTGATCTCTAAGTTGGTTGTCATTGGTTAGGGAGATATACGTGATCTCTAATTTTTCCTAGATTAATGGTAGAGTCCAAAGGGTTGTGGTTGGTGTTAAAAAGTCTAATTTAAGGGTGTTGACATAGATTATGTCATTGATGTAAGTAGCAAATTTTGTTGATGTCAATGGTTTAGGTCAAAGATGCTGATGTTGGTGGGTGACCAAACTTGATAAAAAGGGGTTTGGTGGCCCACTAAAACTCATTTGCAACATTTTATTGGGGAGAAAAAGAGATCTAAGTGCTAGTGAGATGGCAGAGCTAAGAGGAGACCCAGCTAGAAGTGTACCGACATAAAGACTAGCTATTCTAGTCTAAAGGAGACATAAAGATGAGGCAAGATCTTCCATGAGTGGAATTAGAATTTAAGTTTGTTAATTTGTTATTTTTAGGTTAAATTTAAAAATTGGGGAAAAAAATGTGTTGAGGGGGGTAAGAAATAGGGTGGGGTAGGTTTAGGTTAATTTAGGTGGGATTTGGAGGTAGTTATTAGGGAAAAACTAAAAAGTGGGACACAGGTTATTAGGCCCATGGGTTAAACCAGTCACCAATGTTGGTGGGGGTCATCGATGTTGACCAATAAGGTATTGATGTTGGTGGGGTCCGCTAACATTGATCAATACCAAACTCTGATGTTGGCATACATAATTGACATTGATGACCTTGATAAACCCCAAAAGAGGAGAAAAGGCCAATTTTAGATCCCTAATTGAAGTAGTCAACTAGCCTAATGGCCAAGCTAGCCTGAGAAGACCCTGTGTCAACTGAGTGCTATCTACATAGCCCAGTTGAGGGCCTCAGGCCAATGTAGTTCTCCCAGTGCATAGGGAAAAATATTTGAGGTATGGTTAAAAGTTTGTTAAGGGAAATGGTTAGGAAAACATAGGTTGAAATAGGTCATGGTACCTAGGGCTTAAAATATAGGTTGTAGGGTCAAGGTTTTGGGATATACGTCATGGGGCTTAGAGTTGTGATAGGTAGTTAGACCTAGGGTGGAGAGATAGGTAGTGAGACCTAGGGTGGAGATGGGAGAACATGTTAGATAGTATGGGTTAGGTGGGTATATGGTTGAGCTAACCTTAGAAGACCCCATGTTGACTGAGTACTACCTACATAGCCTAGTTGAGGGCCTTAGGCCAATGCATTTCTCCCAAAAAGAAGGGAAAAAGGATGGTGGGTTATATTGTAAAGTATGTGACTTGAGGTTTGTGTGTATAGATGTAAGCTAGGTAAGAGTTTACATTATGAGATTGACTATTGATGTTGCTGACACAGATGAGGAGGGATGTCACCCTATATGAGTGGGAGCACATGGTAGCTATAGGGTTAGGAGGAGTGTGATGATATTGTAGAGTTGCATGGGATGTTAGTTTGATGATAGCATTGATAGAAAGGTGGGATCACACCACCAACACCTTCTATTTACTGACCAGAGAGTTGACAGTGACATAAGAGGATGTGTACAGGATTTTATGGTTATCACTCCAAGGCGAGAATCTCTTCTCATATTCAAGAGAGGAACATGATATTCACAAGGTTACATTGTTTGGAGAACATGTTAGTGAGGTGACCTATCACTCAGCTATTGGAAATATTATCATTGATGTCAAAGGTTTGGCATTGGTGATAAAGGCCCAATTGTATTTAATGATGTTTTTAATATTCATATCTTGGATAATGTGTTTTAATATTTATTCAATGTTAATTAATATATTTTTGGTTGCATATAAGTCAAAAGAGGGCCCATGGAAAAGTCAAAGAGTGATGGGGTAAAGACAAAAGTAGAATAGGATGCATTTTCTCATGAAAAATCATCTTGAGGAATTCCAAGAGTCACCATGTGAAGAAAAAAGAGGGTATGGCACATTTTTCCATGAAAGGACACTTTAAGAAATATGAAATATCACCAAAATAAAGATAAAATAGGAAATAACACATTTTCTTATGAAGGGTCACCATGCGACTTTTCAAATGCAAGGATACAAAGGGTCATGCAAGTTTGGTCCCATTTTCCATGAGGATTGAAAGGTCACAAAGGGTCAATACCAAAGGTCTTTTGGAAAGCTATAAATAAAGGCTTGAGAAGCCATTTGAAATATGAAAGAGAGTGCATGGTTTGTATTTGTTTTAGAAAAGAGAAAAGTAGGAGATATTGTAGAGTTCTATCATTTGTTAAGTAAAAACCATTGAGAGATAGTTGTGTTATATACACAAGAGGGGTTGGTACTCCTATGAGTTGGTGCTCACAAATATTTTCAAGGGGTTGGTGCTCTTGTGGGTTGGTGCTCACAAATAGTTGTCATGTTGGTGCTCAATAAAGGGGTTGGTGCTCTTACAAGTAAGTGCTTAAAAAATTTATAATTTGAGTTGGTGTTCATTCATATACTTGAGATAGTTCTCCATGGTTTTTCTCACTTTGGGTTTCCATGTAAAAATCTAGTGTTTCTCTCTCTCTCTCTCTCTCTCTCTTATGTGGTGCATGTTATTGTTTTAATTTTATTACATATCTTGAATGTGTGATTAAGTGGTTAAAGAAAATAAATAAAATTAAGTAAAAGATATATAATATACTAATTCATCCCCCTCTCAGTATATTTCATGCTTATTAATTGGTATCAGATCAGGTTCCTTTGGAAAAAGTTTTACAAATTGAAGGTAGATCGAGAAAGCACAATGGCTAGATCACATGAAGGTTTTTCTAAAAATAAGGCAAGTAAAAAAATAAGGCAAGTGAAAATAATGTTAAAACTTTAAATGCTATTTTATGTGGTTTATGTGAATCAAAATTTGTTAAAGTTATGTAATGTAAATCTGCTCATGAAACTTGCATAAAACTTGAGAATATTTACAAAGGTGATGGAAAGGTTCATCAAGCTAAGCTTCAGACTTTTAGAAGATAGTTTGAGAGTTTGAAAATGGAAGAGGAAGAAAATATAACAAGTTATCTTTTGTAGGTTGATCAAATAGTTAATCAGATTCAAGGTCTTGAAGAAAAGTTAGAAGAATCAATTGTGGTACAATAAGTTTTGAGATCTCTACCATTGAGATATGATGTAAAAGTTTTGGTAATTGAAGAGATGAAAAATTTAGCCAAGCTAAAGATGGATGAGCTACATGGTATTCTTATGGCATTTGAGATGTAGACATAACAAGAGAAACCCTCAAGAGAGAAGATGCTTTCAAGACATCAAATAAAGATAAGGCTAAGATTTAAAAATTAAGTGATAGTTCTAGAGATGATGAAGATGACAATGGAGCTCTATTCATTAGCAAGCCAAAAAAAGGCACATATAAATATCAAGGAAAATTACCTTTTAAATGTTTTAATTGTGGAAAGATTGGATATTTTGTAGCTAAGTGCCCAAATAAGGGTAATGGTGAAAATGAAGAAGAAAAGTCTACATACAAAAATAATTTTAAAATGAAAATTCAAGAAGGGATTCGAGAAGAAGAGTTTGTATTCTAAAGATCCTAGCTCAATCGAAGATAATGAAGTCAGTGATTTAGAAGAAGAAGAGATTCTATTCATGGCCATACATGAAGATGCCTCCATAAGCAAAAGTATAGATGATAAAGAAGAAGAATAGGATGAATTTAAAGTGAATCTGAAAAGAGAACTCATTTGTACCTTGAAGAGTTAAAAGCTTTTGATAAGAAGAATTGAAGATTAAAGCTCTAGATTGAGAAAAATGAAAAGGAATCAAAGATCTAAAAGCACACTTTGAAGAAGCCAAGAAGAATGAAAAATATATAAAGACATAGTTTCAAAAATTAAGTGAAGAATATGAAAGGTATGTTATTGAAATTTCTTCTTTGAAATCAGATCTTGAGAAAATAAATTAATTAATTAATGATAGATTAAACAATGATTCAAAATTTGAGAATAACACTAATATATTGAATAAGATATTAGAAAGTCAAAGATCAATTTCAAATAAGATAGGTATTGGATTTGAAAAAGAGAAATAAGAGGCTACTACTTTCATAGACAAGGTTAACATAGAAAAAGGAAAGAGTTATGATGAAGCTCTTACAAAAGAGGAAATAAAAAGAGAAGAAGTTAAGAATACAAAGGACATCTCAAACAAAGAAAGTTAAAAGGAACAGAGCTAAAAAAGGCAATCAAGTCAGACATACACAAATAGGGCCTATTTTTATGGTTACTATTTTTATTGTAATGGATATGTTCATAAGAAAATAGAATGTCAAAAAAGGGCTAACAATTTTAGAAATAAGGAGAATGAAACTCATGTAGAGTCAAGAAAAAGCCACAACTCTTTTTCTCCTTTATCAATCTTTAATGAAGGGGCTATAATATGTTACAAGTGAAAAAAATTTAGACACATATCTTGGTACTATAGAGTTTGTTCAAGTTAGTCAAGAAGGACCAGAGTTTCAAGGCTCCATTCATCAAGAAGAAAGTTTAGATAGGTTCATGACAGAAGAAATAACCTAAAAAATCTATGTTGGTATAGATAGCTTTGTATGCAAGAAATGAAGAAAAGCCATGGTTCATTGATATTGGATGTTCAAGGCACATGATAAGAGACAAGAGCAAGTTCATAACCTTGAAGAAGATCAATTCTGGCACAATAAAATTTAAAGATAATACTACTAACCAAATTGCTCAAAAAGGTACACTAAGTTTGGATAATGGTAGAACTAGAATTGAAAATGTTTTATATGTAGAAGGCCTTAAGAATAATCTTTTGAGTGTAAGTCAAATGTATGATTAGGGGCATACACTAAAGTTTTATGTAGAAGGTTGTGAAATTAGAAGAAAATATTTAGATGTGTTGGTTGCAGATACTCAGAGAATAGACAATAATTTGTATATGTTATCAGACATCAAAAGTTAAAGATGTTGTTTTAGTCAGCTTAAAGAAAGTTGGCTATGGCATAGGAGAATGGGACACATAAATTTTGAAAATATTGTCAACATAATCAAGAAACAAGCAGTCAAAAATCTTCAAAAGATTACAAAACCATCTAACACACTTTGTGAACCTTATCAGCATGAGAAGCAGGGCAGAAGGTAGTTCAAAACAAAAGAGTGCTCGACCACTTAGATGTTAGATCTTGTTCACACTGATTTATGTGGACCTATGAGAACTCAAAGTACTCAAAGTGAGAAATATTTCATATTGCTTATTGATGATTTTTCACTTATGACTTGGCTAATATTTTTAAATAAAAAATTAGAAGCTTTCAGATATTTGAAAGTATTCAAAGTATTAGTTGAGAATGAAACCAGTTTGAAGATTAACTGCCTAATATCAAATCAAGGAGGAAAATTCATGTCAAATTAGTTTATTGATTTTTTTTGAAGACCATGGAATAAAGAAACATTATTTAGTAGCCAAAACTTCATAGAAACATAGAGTAGTTGAATGGAGAAACAAAATAGTTCAGGAGATGGTAAGGACAATGCTAAATGAATCTAAGATACTAGATAAATATTGGAGAGAGGCAATTGATACAACAATGCATATTCAAAATAGAGCATTATTGAGAGTCAATAGTGACAAGACTCCTTATGAGCTATGGAAAGACAAACTAACAACATTTGATTATTTTAGATTTTTTGGGAGCAGATGCTTCATAAAGAGAACTGATGAAAAATTGGGTAAGTTTGAATCTAGAGTAGATGAAGATATATTTCTTGGTTATTCTTACAAAAGAAAAGATTATAAATGTTATATTAAAAGAACCAAAAAAATAGTTAAAAGTGCAAGTGTCAGGATAGAAGGAGCACAAATAATCAGTGATCTAATAGACATTTTTAAAATCATTGAAGAGGAAGATTTTGAAGAATTAGATGAAGATGAGAAGGATAAAAAGGACATAAAAACTCCATTCAAATATGTCTAGATAAATCATAATGAAAGTGACATCATCAAGGACATAAATGAAAGAATTCACACTAGAAGAATGATGGTAAGTGAATCTGAGCAAGTTATTTGCTTTTTGTTATTCAAAATTTAGCCTAGAATTTTTTTAAAAGCTAGACATGATAAGCATTGGGTTAAGGCAATGGATGAAGAATTAAATCAGATAGAAAAGAATGATACTTGGGAATTAGTGCCTACACCAAAAAATCACAATGTAATAAAAAAAATGGGTTTACAAAAATAAGTTGAATGAAAATAGAGAAGTGACCAAGAATAAAGCAAGATTAGTATGTAAAAGATATGTTTATATTGAGGGAATAGATTTTGAAGAAACTTTTGTACCAATGGAAAGGTTAGAGGCTATTAGAATGTTTCTTGCATATGCAGTGTTTAAAAATTTCAAAGTGTTTTAGATGGATGTCAAATTTGCCTTCATAAATGGGAATGTAGAAGAAGAGGTCTACATTGAGCAGTCTGATAGATTTATTCTTTCAAATATTAGTAGCAATGTATGCAGATTGAAGAAAGCACTGTATGGATTGAAATAAACTCCCAGATCTTGGTATGCAAGACTTGATAAGTACTTGTAGGATCAAGGTTTTAAGAGAGAATTTGTTGACAATAATCTCTACATCAATTGATTGTTATGTTATATGTTGATGACATCATTTTTGGAGGAAACATTGAAAAAATGACAAGAATTTTTTGATAATATACAAAAATAATTTGAGATGTATATGCTTGGAGAATTGTCATTTTTTTTAGGATTACAAATATATTAGTTAAATAAAAGAATTTTCATATCTCAAATTAATTATGCCAAGGAAAAGTTGAAGAAAATTTGGTTTTGAAGATTGTGTACCAGTTGGCATACCAATGAGTACAGGAAATAAGGTGAGCAAAGATGAAGATTCACCTATTGTAGATCAATCTTTATATATATATATATATATCTATGATTGGTAGTCTTTTATATTTGACAGCATCAAGGCCAAACATCATGCATGTAGTAGGTATGGTTGCAAGATATTAGTCAACTCCAAAAGACAATCATGTTCAGTTGGTGAAGAGAATATTTAGATATATCAAGGGGACATTGGATTATGGATTGTGGTATCCCACAGATAGAGATTTTACTTTGGTTGCTTATATAGATTCAGATTGGTCAAGTTGCTTGGATTATAGAAAGAGTAAAAGTGGAGGAGATTTCTTTCTCGGTGATAGCTTAGTATCATGGCTAAGTAAAAAATAGAATTTAGTATCACTTTCTACAATTGAAGCAAAATATATTGTAGCAGTATTATGTTATACTCAATTGCTTTGGATGAAACAAAATTTGGAAGATATCAAAGTAAAATATGATGAACCTATTTCTATTTTTTGTGACAACATAAGTGATATTAATATTTCAAAGAATCTAGTGATGCATTCAAGAACAAAACATATTGCCATCAGATATCACTTCTTGAGAGAGCAGGTTACAGATCAATAGGTTAAGATGGAATATATCAATAGGTTACAGATCAATAGGTACAAATACAAGTGCAAAAATAGGTTACAGATCAATAGGTTGAGATGTAATCTATCAATAGGTTACAAATCAATAAGTACAAGTACAAGTGCAAAAATAGGTACAGGGAATAGGTATAAGTTGCTATAGTAAATGGAGTTACTGTATGTTTTTCAAATGGTAGTATGTGTAGGTTCTAAGATGTGGTAGTTTCAGTTTGAGGTTGCCATCAATGACAAAGGGGGATATTGTTGGAAATATCGTCATTGATGTCAAAGATCTAGCATTGGTGATAAAGGCCCCATTGCATTTAATGATGTTTTTAATATTCATATCTTGGCTAATGTGTGTTAATATTTATTTAATATTAACAAATATTTTTGATTGCATATAAGTCAAAAGAGGGCCCATGGAGAATTTAAAGAGTCACAAGGTAAAGACAAAAGAGGAATGGGATGTATTTTCTCATGAAGAGTCATCTTGAGGAATTCCAAGAGTCACCATGTGAAGACAAAAGAGAGTATGGCACATTTTTACATGAAGGGACACTTTGAGGAATATCAAAAATCACCAAGATAAAGACAAAAGAGGAAAGGATGCATTTGCTTATGAAGGGTCACCATGTGACTTTTCAAATGCAAGGATACGAAGAATCATGCAATTTTAGTGCCATTTTCCATAAGGATTGAAGGCTCACAAAGGGTGAATGCCAATTTTTTTTTGGAAAGCTATAAAGAAAGGCTTGAGAAGCCATTTGAAATATGCAAGAGAGTGCATGGTTTGTATTTGTTTAAGAGAAAAGAAAATCAAGAGATATTATAGTGTTAGATCATTTATTGAGTAAGCAACATTGAGAGATAGTTGTGTTATATACACAAGAGGGGTTGGTGCTCTTATGGGTTGGTACTCACAAATATTTACAAGGGGTTGGTGCTCATGTGGGTTGGTGCTCACAAATAGTTTTTGTGTTGGTGCTCAGCAAAGGGGTTGGTGCTCCTGCAAGTTATGCTTGTGAACTTTATAATTTGAGTTGGTGCTCATTCATATACTTGAGATTGTTCTCCATGGTTTTTTCCACTTTGGGTTTCCACATAAAAATCTAGTGTCTCTCTTTCTCTCTTATGTGGTGCATGTTATTGTTTTATTTTTATTATATATCTTGAATGTGTGATTAAGTGGTTAAAGAAAATAAATTAGATTAAGTAAAAGATATATAATATAATGATTCACCCCCCTCTCAATATATTTTATGCTTAACATCAACGAGCATTGCCTACGAGCCACTGGACATTGATGATGAGGAGCAACATCAGTTGAGCATCTTAATGATGATAGAGATTAAAGTATATGCACTATGAAATGTATATGGTGGGATATTTCCTATTGTGTTGATAGGTGTTCTAGCATATATGGTTGAGCAATAGACCATATTTATATGGGGACTAGAATTTTTGGCATAGTTATATAAAGAGATGTAGGGATTAAGGCTATGATGATGGTACATTTTATGTGTTAGGCATTTACTCCATTGATGGTCATATGAGCATATCATGGTGACACAACCATTGGAGTTACCCACCATGATTACAACTAGTTTCAGAGTTGGTTTTAGATGATGGAGAGATGGCATGGCCCAGACATGAGTAGATGGCATAGTTCAAGATATTGATCATTATAGGCACATGATAGAGGGATTGATTCCCATAGATATTTTTTGGAGGCCCTACCTGACATACCCTATATTTAGAGGACAGGCATATTAGCTTATTGGTTTATAAAGCACATTATGGGTCAGAGGGAGACTAATTAGAGAGCTAGAGATGATACCCATGGCATAGGTCAGGAGATAGTTTGGCTTGTTACAGGATGTACCTCCTACCTTTCCTCAATATAGGAGGGATGATCTAGAGGCACCCCTACCCTTGCTCCAGAAGATAGATGGGCCAAATTTTAAGGAGATGCCAATAGGCTCGAGTGTAGTAGATCCTTGATGCATAATGATGTATCTTGCATGGTAGACATGTTTGCATCTTGTAGTTCAGGTCAGGAGGCCACCAATAGATTTATAAGGAGTGATGAGAGAGATATGTAGTCTTAAAAGCCTAGTATGCAATGATATAGGCATAGGATGTAGTAGTATAAGCCTAAGATGCAATAGTGCAGGCCTGAGATGTAGCTCAATCATAGGTATTGGTCTTATTGGGATAAGTTGTGACATTATAGGGCTAGGTTGGGGAATTATAGGGCTAGGTCAAGGCATTATAGGGTCAAGTTTATATAATAACAATAGAGAGGGATAGTTTGAGAGCATCAAGATAGGCTACTCCTCTTCTTCCACCATAGGGACTAGTACAAGGGCCTTTAATAGATGCGATGGGTCCATCGTAGATTATATCTCTAGTGAGGTACAATACTACCCTTGATGAGATTGTTTATTGTGAGAGGGCCATTAGGGAGTTCCCATAGATTTAGAGGTATTTCAAGTTTAGAGATCAGGAGAGATTAGTGACATATGTCATGGCTTCTAGCTCACGTAGGCATAGATAAGTGGAGAGTGGTGATGACAATACTTCTTCACGACCATGAGTATAGCCTTGAGGATTATGAATGCTAGATTTTGTTATTTTTATATATGTTGTATACACATCGGCCTATGAGGTGAAGAGGAGAGATGTATATTTTGAGGGAAAGATATTATTATGATCCATTGATGTACATTCATGTTTAACGTATATTTATATGAGATGTGTTATTTTGAGATGCATTTATTGTGATGGTGATAATGATGTTGATGTGGATGTTTATATTATGTTAATGTTATGTTAATTTTGAGCATGTTAGTTGAGTTATACTAGCATTTCCCATATGTGTGATGGTATATACATAGTTGATTTGTTAGCTTCATCGTAGCATTTTTCCATATTTATGATGGTATAGGTTTAAAATAAATCGAGTAAGCTTGATAGTGTTTGTATGAATTTTTCATCTTAGGAGTGAAATCAACATGTGATTGGGATGGGAAATAAAGAGGTAGATTCTTGTATATTGGCAAATACAATAATCATAAAATAAATAGGCTCAAGAATATGAGCCTCTTTCATGCTTTAAATCATTTGACCATTTTGTTTGTTAGAGAAGCATCATACTCACCTTGTCTCAAGTGAGCTCAAATTCACTTGAAAGAGTATTATGGGAAAAGGGTAAAATGAGTGAGAGTGTTTGGGTAGCATAACCTTCTAAGTGGGGATGGTATGCCCCTTTTGTGGGTGACCCTAGAGCTACTAGAGGCAAGCCCATGACTTAAAGTTTTTATTTGGGTATAAGCTGATCAATGCGGGAAGCCTACAATGAGATTTTATTTGTGTTGAGGCCATATGAAGCTGATCAATATGAGATTTTTTTTTAAATCATTATTTCTCTTGATAACAAAACTTGGCCTAACCATCCTTTAAGGGAGTGGTCTAAGTGTTTGTGTTTTAGTATTAATAGCTGTCCTTCAAGGAGCAGTCTATTTATAGTATCAAAGAGAAGGTATGTAGTTATCCTTCAAGGGAACAATCTACATTGAGAATCATGACCTGAGAGATTATAACTTGTCTACATATCCCATTTTTTTTTAATTTTAGTCATGGATAAGACTATAGATACTTAGGGGTTTTCCACTTTGAGGGAAAAACCATAACACTTCTTAGGTTAACTAAGTGTGTAGGAGTAAGGGTTAAGAGGAAGGGAGATAAATGTAATAGGGTTTCTCAAGGGATGAACTCAAGTTAAACATGAGGTGAAGTTTCACTTGATTAAAAAAAGAATGGTCATAGGTTCAAAGCATTTAAAAGCTCAGGTTCTAGCTTTCCTTTGAGAGAGGATAAGTGATAAGTACCTGATCCATACTTATGAGTTATGATGTAGGGTCCAAGCCAATTAGGAGCAAACTTACCCCGTTTGATTTTCTCCATGTTTGTCACATGTTGATTTTATTTTGAGATAAGATCTTTGATATTGAAATTTTTCTCCTTGAGGTTTTTGTTATAAGTACGTTTGATATGTTCTTGATAGATTTGGAGGTGGTTGAGGGCTATGAGATGAAATTCATCAAGTAACTCAAGTTGAACTAAACATTCTTGGTGAAAGTCGTCATTAGTACATATGTCTTGTAGAGAGATGTGAAGAGAAGGAATCTAGACCTCAAGAGGAAAAAAGACTTCATCCCATAGACCATAGAAAAAGGTGTAGCATCTGTAGGGGTTTAAATGCTAGTGCGGTAAGCCCATAAAGTAAAGGGAATGTGCATGTGCCAATACTCGCTAGTATAATTGACTACCTTCATGAGGATTTTGGTCAATGTTTTGTTAGAAGCTTTTTCCTATCCATTTTCTTGTGGATAGTATGGCGATGAGAAGCTTATTTGATTCCAAAGGTGTCACAAATATTTTGGACAGTCTTATTTTTAAAAGATTTGTTGTTATCTATTATAATTTTATGGGGGACACCAAAATGATAGATGATGTGATGGTTGATAAAATAAACAATTTTGTCAACCTTAGTGGAGATGAAAGGAATGGCCTCAACCCACTTGGTGAAGTATTCAATGGCAGTAATGATAGAATTATGACAAAGGGATAAATGAGGGTTAATCTCACCAATTAGATCTAAGCCCCATTGGGAGAAGGGCCAGAAGTCTTTGGTGACTTGTATTGCATGACTTGGAATGTGAAGGAGGTTAGCATGATATTGACATTTGATGCAATGCTGAATGCAATCACTATAGTCTTGATGAAGTGTTGGCCAATAATAGCTAAGTCAAAGGATATTCTTGGCAACTGTGTGACCATTGAAATGTCCACCACAAATCCCATCATGGAATTCCTTAATGGTGAAGGGGGTCTCAGTACTAGTGAGGCATCTAAGGAGGAGACCATGAAAACCTTGCTTGTAGAGAATTCCCCCTAGTATAGTGTAATGAGTGGCACATTTCACGAAGGCATATATCTCATTATTAGAGAGATTAGAAGGGGTAATAGAAAAGGAAAGGTAATCTGTGAGTTGCTTGTACCATAAGTCATGTGCGTTGTGTGTTATATTTTTGATAAAAAAGATGTTAGTTGATACATAAGAGGGCAATGTTAAGCGATGCACAATGACATAGATTTTTAAGGAAGAGGGTGAAGAGGGTATGTGTGAAGCAAGTGAAGCCATTGTGTTAGAAAACTTGTTTGTAGATCAAGGAATAGTTTACAAGAGGTAGGAGTCAAATGATCCTAATAGTGTATCTACATGATGTTTATATCATTGTAGAATTTCCTTTTTGCATAGGTAAGAACCATTAACCTAATTAACCACTAGCTGAGAGTCATCAAAAATGGTTATTGATTTGATACCCAAAAAGATAACCATTTGAAGCCCTAAGATCAAAGCCTCATATTTGGCCATATTGTTAGTACATTAAAAATCTAGTTTAATTGACAAAGGCATAGGCTTGCTATCAAGAGGAATAAGAATGACCTCTACACCCCCATCGTGTCAACATTTAGACCCATCAAAGAACATCATCATTTGATATGAGATGTCATCAGTGGAGAGTTTTCTAATAGATTCTTTAGAGAACTCAAGGTTTGAGGGTTGGTTGTTAGGTAAAGGGGTGGTAGCTAACTAGTCAATGATTATTTGCCCCTTGATACACTTTTGTTGAATAAACTCTAAGTCAAATTTATCAAGGAGCATGAGCCACCAAGCTACACATTGTTTATGATATGGCTTGTAATGCATAAATTTTTGGGGATCAGTATGGGTGATGATGTAGGTTTTATGATTTAAGAGGTAATGGCAGAGCTTGGAGGCTACAAAGACCAATGTGAGGTAAATATTTTTGATATGGGTATATCAAGTTTCATAATCAATAAGTGTGTGGCTTATGTAGTAAACCACTTGCTCTTGATGGTGATCATCTTGATGTGTAATCATAACACCTAGATAATGGTCTATTATAGAGATGTAAAGGTAGAAAGGCTAATTTTCCTTAGGTGGAATAAGAATTGATGGTGAAAGGAGATATCATTTGAGTACATCAAAGGATTCCTATTAATCTATATTCCAATGGAAGGAGACATTTTTTTTGAGGAGATGGTGAAAGGGTTAGCAATGATCTAACAATTAGGAGATGAAGCGATGGATTGACTAAAGCTTGCCTTGTAGGCTATGGAGTTATTTGATATTAGTAGGTGGAGGCATCTCTAGTATTGCTCAAACCTTAGTAGAATTGACTTCAATACCATGGAGAGAAATGATAAAGCCTAAGAGCTTACTGAAAAGGACATAAAAGATACATTTCTTTAGGTTTAGTCGAATGTTATATTAGAGAAGATGAGTGAATATGATTTTGAGAATCATCAAGTGATCTTGGTGAAGTTTAGACTTTTTGAGTAATTCATCCACATAATCTTCCATAATTTTGTGTATGATATCATGAAAGATGTAAGTCATGGTGCATTGGTAGGTATCACTAGCATTATTTAGATCAAAGGGCATGACTCGATAATAGAAATTCCCCCATGGGGTAAAAAATTTGTCTTATGTTGATTTTCAAGAGAAATTAGGATTTGATTATAACCTAAGAACCTATTCATAAGTGATAGCATCTCATGGCCAGCTGTTAGATCAATAAGTTGGTCAATACTTGGTAAAGGGAAGTCATCTTTTAGATAATCAAGGTTTAAGTCACAATAGTCAGTGTAGATGTAGATTCTTTCAATTAATTTTGTGATAGAAACAATATTGGAAAACCATTACAGGTAGTTAATGGGTTGGATAAAGTTAACAAAAAGGAGGTGTTGGATCTCTTCTTTAATAAGGAGAGAAATATGAGGATGCATCTTGTGAAGCTTCTACCTAATAGATTTAACATCTCGATTGGTGATAATATTATGGGTGATGATAGAAGGGTCGATACTAGGCATGCCATTATAAGACCAAATAAAGGCTTTGCTATGGTCATTAAGAAATGTGGCAAATTAGCTTGCTCAGAGGAATCCAAAGATTGGCCAATCTTAAGGATGTAGGGGTTATCATGAGAGGGCAAATTGATGTCAATGGTTTATTCATGTAACATAGATTATGTTTCAGATAGGAGTGATCATTGGATATAGAAATCATCTACACCCATGTATGTGAGAATAACATCATCATCTTGACATTGGATAGTGTTGATAGTGGGAGAGTATTCATCAATCATTTTAGGATGAATGAGAGGAAGGGACCTTGTTTCCTTACCCTGGTGATAGGTGAGAGGCCCCAAATAGATGACATTTATTGATAAAAAATTAGGAGGTGTAGATACCTATGATTTGGTAGGTGATGGTGGAGAAGAGGGTGGAGAAGGAGAGACTAGCTCTTCAGTAATTGGTACATGAGAAGTTTTAGTGAGTTTAGTTGGTTCATTATAACCCACTCCATGCCTCTTTTTAGTATTTTCAATGGTTTTGATAGTGGGATATTCAATGGGAAAATGAACACCCTGCTCATAACGACCCAAACTAAATCCTTTCTAGGCACACTTATAAATATAGGTGTGAGCAAAACTAGGCTTGCTCAGGAAAGAGAAGTCACAAGTAAATGTTTATGGTGAAGAGGATAGATTACTAACAGTGGGATCCTGATCAATTCCCCCATATGTGAAATTAGTTTGAAGGTTATGGGGTCCATAAGGGATGACCATCCCAATATGAGGATCATAGTTTGGGTGCATATAAATATTTCCATACTCTTGTGGAGTATATAACATATTGAGTTTCAACAAATGATATTCTCCAAATGATAAATTCTTGAAATTTTCCTCCATGGGATCTTTGTCAAGAATTTATGTCATCAGTATCTGTATAATTGAGGTAGTGGAGCTTGTGGAAGCTTCAAAAGTATCATGCAAAGAAGATGATGTCTTTAATGGAATGAGAACATCATTGGGACTATAAGTCATATTGCATGTTTTAAATGTAGGTGGGTTGGTGGGAATAACATGCACTTGCCCATTGTACTCAAACTTGACACAATAATGTAAAGTTAAGGGCACACATGCCATAGTACATATCCAAGGTCATCCAAGTAGTATTTGTATTGGAACTATCCTTCTACAACATATAATAACTTAAGAATTATGTGGGACCTACATGATAAGTAAAACAATAGTGCCTACTGTAGTAGTTGTGGTATTATTAAAGGAGTGGAGCACCATGTCAATTTGAGACATGCAATTGTCAAGAAGAGCTAGCTATTTATAGGCATGGGTTGAGATAATGTTAACACTAGCTCCCCCATCGATCATGACTCTTTTGAAATGAGTTTGATTGATATATGTAGTGATAAAAGGGTAGAATCCTGATCTTCAAGGTGTTGAAGTGGAATTTTTGAATCACTAAAGGAAATCAAGGAGATGGAGTTAAGAGAGCTAAACAAAGCTACAAGAGGTTGGGGATCATCAGGTTATACCTCAATTGCTTGCAAGACACTAATCAAATGTTTATAGTGTTGGGGTGAGTTTTGGATTAACTCATAGAAGGACATTTTCACAAGAGTTTGGTGAAGCTATTTTACCATCGAGCTTTGAATAACTTCTAAAGACCTGGGTTTTGAGACACCGAAGATGGAAATCTTGGGATTTAGAGAAGGATTGTGTTTGGAGAAGGGATGAGCCCAAGGAGAAGTGAACTTTTCCTTACCTTTATCCTTTTTATTTTGTGACTATGTGGTCACATTAACTATGTTGATTTGAAACATAGGTGAAGGAGGTGGTAAAGGGGGTATGACAACATCTTTGGGTTTGAATTTAGGTAGAACAGTATGAGGCATTGTGGATGTTATAGGTGGAATAGAAGGAAGGTTAATGGGAGTATTAAAAAAGAGAGATTTGACATCAAAGTGTTATTGAATAACTACTATGAGAGATTTACAACTCTTAGTATCATGTCTAGGTGAATGATGATAGAGACACACTTGTGTATCATTAAACTAAGATGGCTCCAATTTAAGAGGGATATAAGGATTAATGGGAGGAAGATTTATTATAGAATATTGCAACAACTAATGTAGGAAAAAGCTTTGATAGACTATGAGTGGGCTAGAACTTGTTGTGGTAATAGGATTGGACACTTTGTTTAGTTTAGGAGTCACATAGGTGTTGTGTGGCACCTTTTTAGGTGGCAATGGAGTTACATGTTTTGTTGACACTTTCTTGGTGTTAGGTTTCATGGTGTTAGATGTGAAAGGCCTACCAGGTGGAAAAGATAGTAGTGGACGTAACTTAGCCTTTTATTTTGCTTGGATTGGTGATACTCAAACTAAAATAGAGGGGTGTGGTCCTAAAATTGATGACAAAGTTGAGGGTGGAAGAGGGAAGGATTGATAAGATTTAGGAAGCTTAACATTTTTCTATAATTCAAGTTGTGAAAATCTAATGGTTAGAGAGGTAGATCTAATTTCACCTATGGATGAATTATATTAGAGACCAAACATATGCCTAAAGACCTAATCTATTTTAATGTGGCAGAAACCTATGAGGGTGAGGGCTCTAACATAGATGGATGAGCTTTTGGTGATTTTAGTGAAGAAGCTATGAATTTGTCAAAGACTTTGGGGTAAAGGGTAGTGACAGGGTTGGTAGTAAAGGTTGACACTAGTTGTGTAGGATAAGGATTTTTAAGTCAGTCCCAAAATGCCACGTGATCTAGCTTCATGGAGTCAAGAAATTCTAGAATTTTCATTAACTGTAAGAAGGGTATAGATGAAGTTGTCATAGGCCTTAAAATTTCTTCTTTAGAAGGTTGAGGTGATTGAGAAAGAGGGAAATTGTTGCTCTCTACTACTTCGGGCCAAATATGAGAAAGATCCATAACAGGGTTTTCTTCGATAGAGATAAGAGAAAAGGCATGGTCTTCCATGGGTAGATGAGAGGTACGAAAAGAAGGCTCCTCAAGGAGGTAGAGCATAGGTATAATTTCTCCATCAAGATGTGGGTTAGGAATAGGTAAAGTATGATCATCCATAGGTAAAATAAGTGGTAAAATTGGTAGAATTAGAGTAGGCACAACAGGTCTCTTGTCTAATGTAGGAGTAGATAACACTAAATCTTCTAAGTGAAAAAGAGGAGTGGATGGGGTACTACTTTCTATTGGTGGGTGAGAGGTAGGTGAAGAGGGTTCCTTAAAAGGGTATATCATAGGAATGATGTTCCCCTCAACATGTAGTTGTGGAATGGGTAAGTCATGGTCCTCAAGTGGTAAGAGGATAGGTAACATTGGTGCAAAAGGAACTGGCAATACATGTTCCTCTAATGGAAAAAGGAGTGGTAGGAGTGGTAAAGGAGGCTCTTCCTCATGTGAGAGTGGAATGGGTGAAGTAGGCTCTTTTGCCTGAGGAGGAAGAATGGAAAAAATAAATGCCATGCACTTTGGGGGAGGAGTAGGTTAAATGGTGCCTCTTATTGTGGGAGAGGTTAAACTGGAGGTAAAGGAAATACCATATTAACCATATGGATATTATGATCACATGAGTTATTAGTTGTGGTCTGAATAATATTTTGATTTGGTGAATGGTTAGGAAAAGGCTATTTGAGCACATCCTTATATTGATTAGTGGGCACATTAGGGTTATCCAATATGAGATCACCCCTATCAATCATATCTTGAACAATATTTTTGAATTTTTTATAGTTATTAGAATTGTGGCCTTTGACTTAATGGTAGCTACAAATCTCATTCTCCTTGTACCAAGTTAAAATAGGATGGGAGGGGTTAAACTGTATAGGAAGCTTGATTTGAGGAAGGGTTATGGCTCCTTGTTGTAATATTTTTTCCAAAATGGAAGTATATGAATCCCCAATGGGAGTGTATTATCTTTGTTCATACCATTTTTAGAATTGCTTGGTCAGATTTTGGGAAGTCAAAGAATTAGGTTGGTTTGTGGTTATGGAAGAAGTTGATTTAATGACCACTGCATTGGAGAAGACTTTAGATTTTTGGTTAGAAGGAGAATTTTTAGAATAAGAGGAGTCATTAAATTTGGAATTGGTGTTCTTATTATGCAACTTGACTCTACCTTCATCTATAGCCTGAATCTCAATTTTTTGTGCCATTATAAAGGATTCATCAAATGTGTAAAGAGTTTGTACTCAAAGTGTGGATGAAATGTGCTTAGCACATGCCCTTAAGAAGAGCTAAATAATCTCATGTTAGGGTAAAGAAAAGGAGAGTTGATTGATTAAGCCTCTCCAACGAGCAACAAAATCTGTGATAGACTCATCATCAAATTGTCTAATAGAATAAAGGTCCGTAATAGAAACCTTTTTAGAAATATTAATAGAAAAATGATTTAGGAATATTTGTGAGAGTTAGGTAAATGAGAAAAAGGAGTGCCAAGTTATAGAGCTATACCAATCTAGGGCATCACCTGAAAGAGACATAGGGAAAGTGTGAATTAATAACGCATCATCATGCCCTATTAAATAACAAGCATGTCTAAATGCTCATAAATGCTATTGTGGGTCCTTTTTACTCTAGAAATGATTAAATTCGGGGAGTTCCCATTATCTTGGATAAGGGTGAATAGGCATAGAAGGATGGATGGGTTCATTGTTTATCTGATCATAAGATAACACATACTTTGAACCCAACACCAATGTCTCTAGATTAGACATCTTGTCCATCAGCATCTTAGTGAGGTCTAGAGGGGGATTGGTTTGGGAGATACCCCCTAAGATATAAGGGACCTGATAGGAAGCAAAGGGAGAATATGACATAACTTGATGAGGTTGTGTTGATGCAACATAGTGATAATGAGTCATAGGCTAGGGGTGAAAAGAAAAGGGGCTTGTCCTATTAGGTTAGAGACTATGCTTTGGTTGGATGTTGTTATTGTAGGTTGAGTTATTGGCATGGTTATACTAGGTGAAAGGTGAGTCATAACTCAAGTAATTATAGGTGTGAGAGTAGATGGGATAAGTAACACCAAATTTTGAAATGGGGTGAGACTTGACTAAATTTCTTATGGTTTTGAAAGTAGGGAAGTCATGTCAGGGTTTAGGTGGGATTGGGAAGTTGGCAATGCTAAAATTTGGACATTATTTATGGTTGAGTTACTTGTTGAAGTGGTGGTTTGAGTAACCATGGGGAAAATATTGGAGATAGCTAAAACTGAAGTTGTCTCCATCATAGAAGTTGGCATACCATATAATGGGTCACCCAAAGAATTATGAGTTCAACTCATGATAAGGCAATGCTGAAGACCTGCCACATTGTGATCAAGAAATTTAGAAAAATACTGATATCATTCAGGCACAATGGGAATTTGGTCAGGGCTAGGAGTATGCTCTATATCTAAAGTATTCTTCATGATAGAACCAAAAACAAGAGGGGAAGGTAGAAGTGGTTGCCAGTTTATGTAATCAGCAAGAATCTTGTCTTGGGCTCAAGTCAATACCATGAAAGAAGTATAAACAGTCTTAATACTCTGTATTAGTGATAGAATAAGGAAAAAATAGCTTTAGGTGCAAGAAAGTAGGTTGTTTTAGCTTGTCGTTTTGAGAAAACTAAAATTACACAGTCACTGACATCAGTCACTTGACTGATGTTAGTAGTTAAAGTCTACCGACATCAATTAGATTAACCAATGTTGGTAGCATAAAATCTATTGACATCAGTCGATTAATTAATGTCGATCACTATGATATTATGAGAGATGGAAAATCTTACATTTTAGAAACCCAAAGGTATAGTATAGGTAAAATAGAGGATGCAAGAGGCTTGTATAAGGAGAATGAACACTCAAAAAACTTGAAATAATAAGTTATATAACCTGAGTATTATAAAAGGTGTTGATTTTGTAAATCAATAGAAAAACATCCTTACCAACTCTAAAATATAGAAGGCAATAAAAAATTAGAAAAAGAACATATAACCACTAATTATTAACCCCTAGAGATTAATTTTAGTCTCATGTTGGCTTATGCTTTAATCAGATATTGAGAAGAGAATTTGGTTATCGAAGGTACTAGAAAGTAATCTAGAGCTAGTTTTAGGGTAGTTTTGGTGCTCAAGAGGAAATCTATGTTAGACCAGGTATGTGACTTGTTATAAGATCTTGCTCCCCACACTTCATGGACCTAAATCCAAGCCAGGCTATTTAGCCAACATATACCTTCTACCTAGAGTTTATACTCTGTCAGAGAACGGAGTGGGTTCTCCCTTTGGTGCTAAAATCCAAGTAGTATAGCTGGGTAGGGTAAGGTGATCCACCAGGTGATGAAATCCTGATGGGCCTTATCTTAGGTGAGTTTATATGTTTATTTTTGTGAGTGTGATCTATTTGTGTAACATAGGTGTATTATAATTCATTCATAATACTTGTAATTAACAATGAAGTGTAGTAAGTTTTAAATCCAAATTTGAAGTGTTTAGTTTTAGATGAAAATAATGATGAGATAGAAGAAGAAAATGAAATTCACTATCCTAATTTGCATGCATTAAATAAATAAATAAATAAGATATTCTTTTAACTTGTAAGAAAAATGATAAATTGCTTTTAGAGGCAAAAGGAAGAGAAGAGTGGCAAGGGAGAAGAAATTTTAGTTTATTGCCCTTAAACAGAAAATAAAATGTTGAATATTTCACTTTGAGGGAGATAATAAGGGGAAAATGCAAGGAATGAAATTTCACTATAATTCACCTCTATGAATGCTTAAAATAAGCAATGAACCCAAGGAAAACTCCAAGGTCCCACCAGGTGTGCCATAAGTGTTTCACTAAAATTTGAATCTAGTTGATGTTTAAGGAGAAATAGAGATGAAAGATAGGGATTAAAGATTAGAGAGAACCTAGATTGGTTATGCACCATATCCAAATGATGTTGAGCAATCCTCTTTGGCTAGGGAGGACTACCTATGAATAAGAAAGTAATACCACCAAAAATATTTATTAGCAGATATATGAGTGGGTTGCCAAGCTACATGCTGAAAGTGTCAAACTTCCTTAGGGATGATAGTCCACTTTTTGAAAAAAAATTGGTAATGAATAACAAAATAAAAGAGAGAGTAAGGGAGAGATATTCATACCATTCTTACAATTTGAGTGCAGTAGAGAGTGACATAGTGCAAGTAATGTGAGTTGTCACTATTTTTGGAGGTGGTTGAGGAAGACTCAGGGAGGTTAGAAGAAATCTATTATCACCAACATCAATTAGGCCACTAATGTCAGTAAGGATATATGGTCGATGTCAATTATATGACAAACATCAGTTATGTGACTGATGTTGCTAGGGGTAGCAGGTCCTCAGGGGGTTACAAGAGACTTTTATGAGTTGGGAGTTGGATGTTGATCAGGTTTATGAGGTTGGGAAGAGTCATAAGGGAGTGTGTAAGGCTCAGGTGGATCTAGATAGAAGGTTGGTATGTTTAAAATAGAGAAAAATAGATGGATTTTTACAACTCCTCCATAAGGAGAGTCAGGATGTTTGTGAAATGATAAATAGTATAATATAAAGTAATTGTAAAATGATTGTTTAAAGGAATTACCAAAACATAGAGATATACTTAGCTGATGAAATAGATGCACTATGAGTGCTGGATAGATGGCTCTAGTGAGGCATGTTGAATAAATAGGTAAATAGAAAGATAAGTGCGTGTTGTTAATTTAGAAGAATCTAAGCTCTGTTCAGTATATCAATTCTTGATCTAGACTAATTTATGTAGAGTAACGGTAAGCCTAAATGTAGAAAGTTAAATGCCAAAGCATGTATGTAAATAATTGAGTTTTTATGATTTTTGATATCTTGAACATCAATTTGGAGTTTGGATTAAGTAACTAACATTGGTGATCCCACTAACATCGACTGTGTGTTGACTGACGTTGGTGGCATGAGAATAGGAAAAAGGGCTATTTTTAGCCTATTTTCTGTTCTTTCTCATGCCAAGTGTGGTATCCATTAAGAAATGATATAAATGCAAGGTTAAGAAGGATGTAGTTAGTTAGGAATTAATTTTTGGGTGAGAACAAGTCATAGGTAGTTAGGATTAGGGGACTAAGTCTTGAGGTGACTTAGAGGGTAAGAATTAGTCTTATGATGAGGTGGCTAGGTAAGGTGGCATAAGTAGTGTTTAATTAACTTAATTAAATATTTTAAATTAATTGAATGTGTAAGGGTTAAAAGCATGAGTTAGGATGGTTAATTATAAAAAAAGGGCTCAATGGACATTTCAAAATATGGAGTTATGCATGTGTGTGATGTAATTTTGGTATCTACACCACCCAAGTAAATGTCTCTATATATTACAAATTATGTGATGAATACACCCACACAATCGAAAAATACCATGTCATTGATGAAATACATCAAAACATAGAAAGGGTCACATGACAAGTAACCACTATAGTTGGAGAACAAATGCACCAAAGCAATGATGGTTATTGGTAGCAAAGTGCTAGCTATAGAAACCAATGAGGTGAAAGAGGGTGAGGTGGAGCATGTGGTGGGGGAAGGTTCCCCCCATGATCATGTTATAAATATGGATCAATCAATCACTACAAAAATGACTACCCAACACATCCTACTTATGGCTACTTTCATGGGCCACATCGAGTCAAAGAATGCCTTGACTTATACAAAAAGTTAACCCAGAGCTGGTCTGATAAAGGTGCTACCATGATCAAGTAAGAACCCAAGGTAGAAAAGTGGGTTACAAAGCCACAACCAACTTACAAGGAGACTCCCAAAGTGTAAGTCACTACAAGAAGTGAATTCACTTCTCAACCCAGTATCGAACCACCCCCAAAATTATGCCTATAATATAGGGAATCAAGTGGAACTAAGTGCATGATACGGCCCAAACACAAGGAAGTACCATATCCTGATCCAACATGCTATAAGGATGTCCTACAATAGGCTAGGAGTGTGATTCAAGACCTCTAAGGAGAGATTTAATTAGCTAGATATTTGGAGGTGCAAGCTATAGCTTCATTCAAGAAGAGGGATAACTAGGAGATAGAGGAGCAAGAATTATCATAAATCCTATACCTCTTAAATATGGAAGGAATGTTGTCTTTATAAAGAATTTATTGATGAAACAAATAGAAAGGATAAAATATGAGGTTGTACCTCAATGGATTGAAATCATGGTACCACACTTGGAGCATGTGTGTGAGGTACATCATACTAAATATACTAAGTATCACCAAGAACTAATTATAAGTGCAACCATCAATAGATGGTCAGTATGTGAGGTCATCATTGACATAAGTTTTGAGGTCAATAATTTGACCAAAACCACCTAGGAAAAAATGGGAAGACACCCTTAAATCCATCTCTTCACACCTTTTTCATATAAAACAAGACTAGAGCACAACCTGTTGGGGTCCTGAAAGGTTCCATCATAGATATCATGGGCAAAAATTTTTGGGCTGATTTCAAAGTGATAGAATTGGTAGAGCATGATAACTACCCAGTGCTCCTAGGTAGACCATGGTGCTACACAAATAATAGGGGCATAAACTTTAAGAAGCGTTACATGACTTTTGAGAATGGGAAAGAGAAGGTGGTGATCCCCCTTTTGAAAGATCAAGGACCACTATGTGTTGAGAGCATTAACATTAAGGAAGAGATCAACCACATATACAATATCATGGTATAGAGTACTAAGTATTTATAGATTGATGATCAAGGAGTGCTAAAATGGGAGGATAGCTAATCAGGATCTGATACAAAAACAATAACATGTGACCAATGGTTAGAGGAGGTTTATGAAACTATTGTATGAAGGTGTTACCAAGTTCTCATAAAGGTGCCAAGGTTGGTCAGGATAGGTCCAATCGAAGTTGAGAAAAATATGTAGAAATGGGTTCCCCATGCCAAGGTGAATAGAAAAAGAGTGTTTGGAATTAGCAAGGGAAAACTTGCTTCCCTTCCAAGATATGAAGGAAGTATACCTATCAAGAGATATGTAAATGACCTAGAGTCTTACATCCCCAAAGAAGTAGATCAAATGGGTACATTGGTGTATACACTAAAGAGCACTACTACTCAATGGTGGGAAAGACACAAGGCTATCCTACCAATGTGGCATGTCATCAAGGCCATACTAAGCACAAGGTTTGGAAAAATAAATGAGGACTTGGCATAGAATCTAATTTAGGTGATTTAGACCCTATTTCCCACATGCGCATCTATGAAGAAACATGGACCGGCTATGGCAAAAATGTGTCAAGGAACCTATAACTACACACCTTTTACAAGACCCTCAAAACTTGGGTGTGAGATTGGTACATCATAAATGAGATGCATAAGGAGATGACAAGTTTGGATACACTGAAGGAGAGGTTTGTGCACACATTTTCCTTTTCCTCTAAAGATTTGAGGATGCTTGAGCCATTACAGGTCATATGCTAGGTAGTCTTCAAATACACCACTATACTAGAAGAGCATCTCAAGGACATGTTTGGGGAAAAAAGACTACCACTTCCCACCTTATTTGAAGATAAGGTGCTCAATACTGAATCCAACAAAGAAGATGATGAGACTTGAAAGGAGTACAACTAGAAGGTTCTAGTAGGCAAGAAAAGGGTCATGCACCAAGTAAATAAAAGCATCTTAGATGAAGATATACCTACTCATCTACACATCGACACTATAAAAGGGACAAGGCAAGTGGAAGACTACTATCAAGCACAAAATAATCCATATTGCATGCCACTTCAAACCATAAAAGTAGACATTAACATAGAGGGCAAACCTAAGATCACCACCATAGGTGCATATTGGTTCCAAGTAGAGATGGCACAAATTGTCAAGCTCATGAAGGAATTTTAGGATTTATTCCCCAAAACTTTAGGACATGAAGAGCACCCACCCTTCACTGGGTAAGATGAGCATCAAGCTGATGGATGGCAAGAGACCCATAAAGAAATGCCCATACCACATGAACCCCAATATTCATACTAAGGTAAAAATAGAGATTGATGGGATGCTATCTGTAGGGATCATATATCCAGTGTAGGATTCAAAATGGGTAAGTCTCATGTTTATTATCATAAAGAAGGATGGGTGCATTAGAATATGCATCAATTATCAACTCTTGAATGATACCTATGTTACTGACCCCTTTTCAACACCATTTATAGATGAAATCTTATATGGCATCATCGGTTGTGAAATATACACATTTATTGATGGGTTATTAAGATACCATCAAGTGCAAATAAAGGATGAAGACAAGACAAAGACAAACTTCACAACTAAATAGATTCGTTTTACATATAATGTAATTACCTTTGGGCTCAAGAATGTGATAGCTATCTTCTCCAAGGTAGTCATCACAACATTCAAAGACTTTATTCATTAGTTTCTCTAAATATACCTTGATGATTGGATCATGTATGGCCTCATCAAGGACCACTATGATAACTTATGCCTCATGTTTGAATGATGTAGGTAACTAAAAATTTCATTAAACTTAAATAAGTGCATCTTTACAACTCCTTTTGAAACATTGCTTGGGCACATTATCTATAAAGATAGTCTACTAATAGACCTGACAAAGATTACCATTATTATTTTGCTCCAAACCCCTTCGATATAAAAGGATGTTCATGCTTTCTTAGGCTATTGTATCTACTAAAATAAATGCATTAGGAACTATGCAAGGATTGCATCACCTCTATAGGAACTCTTGCATAAGGAGGGCCCATTCTATTGGGGCCAAGTGTAAGAAGAGGCATTTCAAACCTTGAAGTTAGAACTAGCTAGTGTGCTAATATTATAGTTTCTAGATTGGATGACCCCATTTCACATCCATGCCAATGCCTCTAGATCCACCATTGGTGCCATTCTGGTGTGATCAAGTGAAGGAAAGATGGAGCATCCAATTTCCTTCACCATTAGAAAGTTAACCCAAGTAGAGAGAGACTATATGATAATCGAGAGAGAGGTGTTCCCCATGGTATATACACTATATAAATTTAGATAATACCTATTGGGTACTCCCTTCATTTTCTTCACTGATCATGAAGCACTCAAATACCTCATCAATAAGCCATTACTACATGGGTGCATATGTATATGGATAGTTATTTTCTAGGAATTCTAGTTTTCCATTATCATTAAGACCAAAAATTAGAATGTAAGGCTTAACCATTTATTGCACATCAAATCTAGTGATGTAGTAGAACCAATTGAAGATGATATCCTAGATGCATAGTTATATAGAGTCCAACACATTCTCAAATACCTAGCAGAGATCACTACCTTCTTAACTTCTAGACTAGCACCCCAGACCATGTCTGAAAAAGAGAGAAAATAAATCGCTATTCATGCTAACCCATTCCAACTCATTGAGGGGGAACTTTACAAGATGAGTCAGGATGAAGTCCTCTGCTAATCTATTCTTGAGCATAAAATGGACTTCATCTTAGAAGAGGCACATGACTAAGTTGCAAGACGTCATTATGTTGGTGATGTAATGATGTGGAAGATCTTATAGTCATGTTTGTGCTAGCTAAACCTATTTCAAGATTCCAAGGAGTGAACAAAAGCATGTGATATATGTCAGTGTACAAGAAAACCTAATGCTCAAGATGAAATGCTTCTCATCCCTATCCTTGCCTAGGTGCCTTTTAAAAAATGGGCTATTGATTTTTTTGGGCCCATCACTCCTACATCTTGATTTATGGGTTCATAATACATTTTGGTAGCCACTGACTATTTCACTAGGTGGGTTGAGCCTATTGCAACCAAAGACTACACAACCACAACAACTATGTGCATTATATGGGAAAATATCATAAGTAGGTATGGGTGCCTATTAAGTCTGATGAGTGATAGGGGTACCCATTTCATCAATGAAATAGTATAAAATTTCCTAATCAAGTACATAGTGGTGCACCACGAAAAAACACCCTATCACCTACAACCCAATGGCACAACTAAAGCCTTTAATAAAATCTTGGGGATGTGCCTCACTAATATATGTAACATTGGGTGTAAAGATTGAGATGATTGTGTTTTTATGGTATTATGGGCTTACTTTACAACTATCTGACCAAGGTAACACCATTTCAATTGGTATTTGGCACAAAATCCATATTGTCCATAGAATTTATCATCCCATCACTATGCATTTCACACATTGGTCACTTGGATGACCAAGAGTCACTACAGGCAAGACTAGAAGACTTAGAGCATTTAGATGAGAAGTGCACTCAAGGAAGGTAGAGTTAGCAAATCAAAAAAGTGCACTAGAAGAGTTAGCTCAATAAACACATTAGGCATAAATAATTAACTAAAGGGGCATTAGTATTACTCTATGACTCCAAATATCTTAAGCACCCAAGAAAACTATAGATAAGGTGGATGGGTCCCTATATCATCCATCACATATTAGATACTAGCATGTGCAAACTATGCATGCTCATTAATGAAATGCTCCCCAAAAATTTCAATGGTAATCACTTAAAGTTATATAAGCAATAAAGTGGTGCCTACACCACAAGAACACCAACTTATTGGTCACAAGTTAGATTGAATGTAATGCCAATACATAGGTTTGGTGCAAGCCAAGCCTATAAATAAGCTAAGTTTTGGTTCTTTTGTAGATTGTTAATAGGCAGTGCGAGATGGCCATAGAGATCCCTAAGTTATACCACTCCATGTATAAATCCAATCAGGTGAGTTGAGAACTTGTTCCAACAAGTGCACGAGGCTAGACACTTAAGTTATAGGTATGTGAAGTTTATAATTCAAGTGTTCAAAAAAAGAAACATCCATGCAAGGGGTGCATAGTGAGATGGTGAGAAGATACCAAGCACTAGAGAACCAGTGCAAGGAATTTGTATGGGGTAGGATGAGCCAAGGCAAGATGATGCATATAAATTTGACTAAGGAGAGAAAATCATGCTTTAGATAAAATCACAGCTAGAAAATAACATGGGACATAAGAGGTTGAATTTACGTATATGAGGTATTGTGCCTAGATTACCACAAGAAAGGCAAAGGTTGTGCTATGTGACAAGCACAGAAGGAAGTCATTTAAGACAAATATCATCCACCAATGAGTTGGTAAGAAATGACTTATTTGAACCACTAGTCACATCACCAAAAATACCATTGGAAATAATAAATAATGTGGTAACAACATGATGCCATGCATGAAATGTAGGGATGGCAAAGGATCTTGGAGGATTTTGAAGATTTGTTTCATTTCCTCTAAAAGATGTACAACTTTTGTCATAAACTCCTATAATAAAGGTAGTAGGTCAACCAAGAGGGTATAAAGGCATGGCCATACAAATGAGCTAGGTTACACTCTATTGCAAAATTAGAGATTATACAAAATCAAACAGAGCTGAAGAGAAAAACTAGGTTGCCAAAAAAGATACGACATGGAAAATTGGGCATGAACTAAGGCACAATGAGAAGGAAGTGCATCTATAAGAATGGGCAAGGGAAATTAATTCTACAAAAGAAGGTAATGGTCAGATAGATGGTCTTGAATGAACTACTTAAGGGTCACCATTAGGGGGTTCAAAAAACCTCATCTCCCAAGGTTTAATTCCAACTACTTCAGAATGTTGAGGAAGCAAAAGAATGGGAGCTCTACAGAAGAATAGATGAAATCCAAGTGGGTCCAATTCAAGGAGACAAAAGCCACAAATACTTTGGCACAGAGCATTAAAGGAGTAAGCATCACTGTGATCAATCTAGAGGCACTCACCAAAATATCCTATTAATACATGTAGTTTCCCCTTGAGGTATTGGTAGGAAAAAATATTTTCTCCCTTACACACAATTTCTAGCTCAAGGAGTAAAAACACTGCACTTCTATCCATCTCCAAGATTTGGTCTAGGATTGGATGGTATATATTGGGTATAAGATGCCATAGGAGGGTGTATTATTTGATGCCTTAATCAGAGACAAACTAACTACTTTAAGTGAAACTTAGATTTATGAGTTTCCCTATTTTGGGAAGCCAAAATAACTCATGTAGTTTATCCTTTCACATGTCCATGAGGACTACATATACTTTGCAAATAGGTGCATGAAAATATCAACATAACTCATTAGGAGGATAACTAGGATCTTAGATATTGGGAGGGATATTCATCAACTAATGAATGATGAAGAAGAAGTGGAGTGCATCACCTAGATGTTAAAATACTACAAAGGGGGTTTTGCCTTCCCCATCAAATATTTCATTGACCCTAGGATGAGAGTGGCATCACACCTGGTCAGCACCAAGCTATGTCTAAGAGGGCGGTGGACATATGTGTCTAAAACTTACTTATGCATCACATACCATATGTCACAAGGGGTCCAATTTAATGTAGCCAAATTCATATCAAATGAATTTGTGAAAAATGTCACTGAGTGCCACACCTCTAAGGGAACTTTTAGGTGGGGATCCATCCTTATCGTCACCATCATGGAGGAGATAAGAGTTCCAGGTAGGGAGGGAAATAAATTATGGATTTTTCTAAAACATCATGGATCCCTAGTGCATAAGTATTGAGGATTCACCTACCCTAGCTATATCGATGTAAAGTATAAGGCATGGGTGATAAAGTGGTATACCTTATACATAGAAGCCTTCAGGCTTGAATGACACATTTATCAAGGGTTACTAAAGAGTTTGTTTAGAATAGTGACTTTCACCATGATGAATGACTACTATGTAGTGTGACTAGCACTAAAATATGGCACAAGTTTTGGGTGGATAAAACTACCTTATGCCTTCTCAACAACATACTTCAACAAGGTGATGTAATGAATCCCCAATATGTAGTAGATAAAAATCTAAATTGGAGAATTGGACATGGAGAGGTGCAGACTCAGGTGCCAGTTTGTTTGCACCAATGTGAAATCCATCAAAAATTAATTAGATAACCCCAATATCACTCCCATCCTCAAAATATCAATATCCAACTACATTTATATGCTTTACTATGAGATGAAGCTGAGGAAGAAGGTGGCTCAAGCATCTAGTGCAGAAGGTAGTGTCGACCCTCTAATTCAAATAGGAGAAAAGGGGACCCTAGTGCCTGACACAAGTGAAGAACCCCCTAAGAAAAAATGGGGGAAACCTTGGAGGAAATTTAAATGCACCTACAAAGGAATGTTAGCTCAGAAGGAGAAGCATCTACCTTGGAGCCATCACAAAGGGGTAAGAAGACCAAGGTGAAAAGGGAAAAGCCTTCCTCTTATGTGCCTACAATAGTTATATCTGAATAAGATCTATACGATTCAAAGGAAGGAAAATGGGGTACATGCACATATATTATAAAGGAGGGATCATCTAAGTAATATACCCCCTTTCTATGCCCTCAACTTGAGCTATATAAGAAGAAGCATAAGATAAAGACCCTTGACTAGGTAGAACTTCAAAAGGCATAGGTACATGAGTTGAAAGAATAGAAGGAAGAGATGGCTAGGGTAGGGGTGGATGAGGAGGTGATTGAGATGATGGAGGATGAGGTGATGAAAGGAGTGGAGCACCTGATGAAGGTAAAGGAAAGAAACCATGAAGAAAAATGAGGAGAGGAAGAAAGATGGGAAGAGGAAGGAGAAGGAGATGGTGAAGAGGAGAAGAAATTGGAAATGAGGAAGAACCTAGATCAAACTCTAGTTAGAAAGAAGATGTGGTGAAATAAGAAATAAATACACTTGGGAATAATGGGCAGGCATAAGAGGGATTTAAGGAGGATGACTACTATCTACAATAATGCATGCCTCAGAAGGTTGCAATTAGAATGACACAACACTAGGTATCTTGGGTGATTGATTACTTCATGGATAAACCTAAATTCAAAGTTTTGACAAAAGAAATCAGAGATCCCCTAAAGCCAAAGAGAGGGTTCTCCTATAAAATCCTTAATCCCAAAGACATAAATCATATGCATTCTTCCAATACCCTGATCAAGATGGAACTTTTTTGGCTCATAAGAACATCATCAATGATGTTTGAGCCCAAAACTAGAAGAAAATAGTGAAGGATGAAAAAAAATAACTTCAAGAAACCAAGTCCAAGATCCAATAGCTTTCCTAGCACATCGAAGAAATGAAACCTTCCCTCTTGAACAACATAAGCTCTAAAGGAATGAATGTAATAGACCAAGTCTATACCTTGGTTGAACAAATCATCCCAAGGATGGAGATAGTGTAGGAAGAACTAGAAGACCCTTATGATCACCTTAGAATGGAGTTGAGTGGGAAGCTTGAAAGGATTGAAGATATTTTTGGCTAGTTAGAGGCATAAATATAAGAGGTGGATGCAATATTATATAAATTTATCAACTAGTCTGAAGTCATTGACATGTGCCTGAAGAAAATAAAGAATGAAAAAGAGGCCTTAATCCAGTAGGCCATTATAGTTAGTATAAGTGAGCACCCACAAATTATGACAAAAGTAGAACAAACTAAGCTCTCAGTTAAAGACATAAGAGAAAAAATTGAAGGTAGTATTTTGTGCCTTTTATACAAGCACAAGTGGGCAAGGTGAAATATTGGAAGGTGTAGTCAAAAGAACCAAAGAAAGGCTCAAGGTCTACAAAAAGGAAATGGAAAGCATGGATGTACTCGCTCTTTAGGTAGCATCCACCTCAGAAGACAATGCCATTGAGTAACTAAAAACTGTAGTCTATGGCTTTGAGACATTTTGAGAAGGACTAGAAAAAGATGCACCTTAGTTTTACATGCCTAGAGGCTAATTGACTAGTCCAAGGTGGACTAGAATTTTGTATGGGGTAAATGTTGGTGCCTTTTTCCTTAAGTAGTGTCCTTTTTCCAACATAACAAAATTAGGTGTGAGGTAATCTTGTGTAAAAATTGCTTGGGTTTTATCTTGGTTATGCCAGTTTGAGGAATCCTACAAATACTTGTGCCAATTGGCCAAGCAAATTACTTCTCAACCAAATTTTGGATGGATGAATCTCAAAGTAAAAACACAATGGTAGAGTCATAAAGCTAAAATTTGAAGAGCATCACAAACCTAGAATCTTACCTACCCAATCCTATATATGGTGGTTCAATTCTTGAGAAACATGGAGGTACGAATGGTGGAATAAATAGGAAAACTACCACCACCTAACCATCCATCAATACACACTTACCCAGTCAGTGAGAAGGGTGGTTAGCACCTATAAAAAGGTAAGACCTCCAAGAGAAAAAGGAAGGGGAGAGAGGCAATAATTATGATGACAAGGAGGTAGCATAATGAAGACCAACGCATATGTAATACAAACAAGGATGGATTATGTTTATTGCTGGTAGAGTCAGCCTTGACTAGTCTGCATTCACTTGTGAACTACTGTACATGAAGGTATCATGTTGGGCTGAGGCCCAAATTGATCTTATAATTATCAATATGAAATATAAATGAAACAAATCACTTGTAGGAAATATGTGTTAAATATCTCCTCTAGTATATATTTAAGAATTGAATATAGTTCTGATATATATATGTTCTCTATTGATATAAGTGGTAATTTAATAAGTCATGTGAGGATTTGTGGAGCCAATTCTAGTTGACCATCGTGATGCATAGTAATCCATAGTTAGTAATGACCCAACTTGTTCTTAGTGCCAATTGAATCTGACCCTATTAAAAGAAAGGATCCAAGTATCTTAAAAAAAGATGAGAAGGTTACCTCAACATATTAACCTAGTTAGCGCCTAGATCAACTATCAGACTAGATGCACACTACTATGATCAAGAATAAAAATCTAAACTCATCAAGTGACCACTAACTTGATCATTGAAACAACCTTGAGTTGATATATCCCCATAACATACCCTATTGACCAAACCAAAGTTGTGTCATGTTCCAACTAGCCCAATGTGGGCCCTGGTCCTTTCATCACTACACTTTGGGTGGACGCTCAATGTTTATGCCTTGAGTGAATTGGATGTCAATGTAGAGATTCACTAAATTTTGTACCTAAACTACTACTAAAAGCCTTGCACCTAGTTATCTTAAAGCACCAACTAGTAGGGTGAGCTACTAAGAGAAATGGGCACTAGTATAAGAGATTAATAATTAAAACTACAACCCCTTTGAACTATTAATAAGATCCCCACTTAAGTTATAATGAAAGACACACTCAATATTAGATTTTAGGCACTGTCAAGAATGTGTGTATGAGAAATTAATGTGAGAGAGTACGAGAGGGACATCAAGCACAACTGATAATGCATGTAAGAAAAAAGGTACAAAAGGTTTGAAGTGAGTTTTAAGCCATTATACCATGAAGAAAATAGATGTTAAAAAGAGCCTAAAATAATATCACCAATGCGTAGATCTTGAAAAAATATGCACTTTAAAAAAAAAATAGAACCCAAAATAGAGCTACAAATTGAAAGTTGTAGCACTTACAAGTTCTTACTCCCATATATTCCTAGACCCTTTCTAAAAATAGAGCTACATATTGAAAGTTATAGCACTTAAAATTTAATGCCCCTATAAACATCATATGGGTTTCTTGATCTTGATTACTCAGAATTCAAAAAGTGCTTTACTTACTCAAGCTTTTAACTAAGAATTACTTACTTAAAGTTCTGACTAATCACTGCTTTCTCAGGGTTTCGACTAAGCACTACTTACTCAAGGTTTTGAATGACTTCAACTTAGATTTTTGAACAAATTCAACTTTAAGAAATCAGAGAAGTAAGACTCCTTCCAAAACCCAGATCGATCTACCAATAGGGATTTTAGGCAACTACTACTTTGGGATTTTAGACCTACTTTACTAAACAATTAATTGCCCTTCATAAACCTGAGTTAGTCTATAGTAGTGTAAAATAGGTTTTTAGACCTACTTTAGTAGACAAGTAATTACCCTTCACAAACCTAAGTTAGTTTAGAATAGTGTAAATTAAGTTTTTATACCTGATTTACTAGACAAGTAATCACCCTTTACAAACCTGAGTAAGTAGTCTCCCTTTAAAAACCTAAGTTGGTTTATAAAAATGTAAACTAGGTTTTTAGACCTACTTTGCTAGAGAACATGAATTGCAAGTAGTCAGGGGTCAAAAGACCGATGACTTCTCTAATCAAGTTGTCAGCTTTTGGAAGTATGATTACTTCTCTAAGTAAGTTGTCAGGTTTTAGAAGTTTGATTACTAACTATTGATTACTTCTAAGTTGTTGGGATTGTGAAGTCTAATTTTTTAAGTCACTAGCTTTGTGGGTTTTTCAAGCTCTTCTACTCATCCATACAAATGTCTATTAGTAATAAGAAAACTTGATTTTTAGAAAATCCATGAAACTTCTCAAAAATATAAGAGAGACCCATTTTAGATCTCAAGAAACCCACAAAAAATATGTAGGCATATTTTTAATCAATGGACTTTTGACATGAGTTTCAAGTTAACTTATAAAAAATGCCTCTAAGATAAAAAATATGGTTGTATAAAAGAAAAACCAACAATGGTGAATGTATAAGATCATGCCAAGGAGACAAATGCATGAGGCTATCAAGAAAGCTTTGATAATATGTTATATTTTTCCAAGATCTCTGAATAGTAGTCACATGATGAATGTCAAATTCCTATAGAGGCAGAGTGAGAGCTCTAAAAACAATACAATTATATGAAAGGAAATGTTTACATTAGCTACTTTAGGTAAAAAGAAAGTACATATAGGGTGAGATTAAGTCACCAAAAAGGTAAAACCCTAACACATTAATTAAAACCTATTAAAGGTAAATGACCCATAGTAACTTAGTTATCTAACCTAGGTAAGTTAAAAAGACCATGTAGGTAAAACCCAATGGGATAAAGCACTACACTAACACCCCCCTTAAGCATAGCTTAGGTGAGATGAGAATTGGGTATCGACATTGAAATCTTGATGAGGTACCCAAGTACATAGTGAAAAACCTCCATAGGAGGAAGAAAAATGTGGATTAGCCCTAACCCCAATAAGAGCTCGTAGATGAACAAATTTAGTCTCTATAGAGGGCTTAGTTAGAATATCTAAAATCTCCTTCAATGTTGGATTGTACCAAAGATCAATGACTTGATTGTTGATAACCTCCCTGATGAAGTACATATGAATCTCTATGTGTTTGGTCCTTTGATAGAGAATCACATTCCTACAAATCTAGATAGTGTTTTGGTTATCACATTAAATAATTGTTGGCTTATGCAAATGGATTGCAAACTTAGTGAGAATGCCTTGAAGCCAAATTGTCTCAGTGGTGGCATTGATAAAACCTTTATATTTTACCTCTGTAGATGATAAAGTAATTGCATGTTGCTTCTTACTTGACCAGCTTATTAGACCTAAATCAAGTGAGAAACTATAACCTGACGTGGATTTTTGAATCTAAATATCTCCAGCCCAATTTGAAGCTACGTATATGATCAAATCAGCCTCTATTCCTACTTTATAGTGTATACCATAGTTGTACGAACCCTGAATGTAATGCGAAATACACTTAGCTTCTTTACTATGTAATACATAAACTGAGAGACCATGCCAACTACATTGGATATGTTAGGTCTAATGTGTGTGAGACAGATAAGACTACCCCCTAGTTGTCAATATGGAGTGACATAAACCAATGGTGTAAGATAATTAGACTCAAGCTTCACACTAGAAAAGAAGGGAGTAGGAGCTGGCTTATAATTAGCCATGTTAAACCTCACAAGCAAATCAAGAGAATACTTGGATTGTGATAAAGTTATCCAAGAATCTAACTAAATGATTTCAGTCTTGAGAAAGTAATTCAATAATCCCATGTTTATCATTGAAAATTTGTCTAAAAGTGTAATTTTCACTACTGAGATGGATGATTGTGAACTCTCTATAATAAGCAAGTCACCCACATAGAAAACTAGGATCAACAGAGAATCATCCTACCACAAGATATAGACATTCAGATTTGAGTGGCATCTAGTGAACCCAACTATGAGGATAAAGGAGTCCATCTTGGCATACCATGCGTGAAGGGCCTATTTGAGTTCACAGATAGATTTCCTAAGTCTATAGAACAAGGAGGAATCTTCCACAAATCCTTGTGGTTGCTCTATGTAGAAAAGCACTCTTTATGTCCATTTAGTAAACATCCCACTGATGTGTAGCTATGATGGCTAGAGCAAGTTTGATAGACACCATCTTAGATACAAGATTAAATATCTTAGTGTAGTCTATGCCAGGCACTTGAGAAAACTCCTTTATAACCAGACAATCTTTGTACTTATCAACAAACCCATATGCACCATACTTAGTCCAATAAATCCATTTATAATGGAATATTCCTTTAGGAAGAGGGACTAAGTCCCATGTTTTATTCCTAATTAGGGAACTATACTCCTCCTACATAATAGAATCCCATTCTATAATGCTAAATGCCTCATAAAAGGTTTACGGATCTAAGGCAATACCTAGATAGGCATGTGAAGTCCCCTAAAACTATGAGCATGTATACCTTGTATCTGATGGATTTCCAACCCATTTCCTAGCACTTTGAAGTATCTATCTAGCCTAAGTGGGACCAAAATTATATGAGATTGGAGAATCAAGAGGTGAGTCATCATCATATAAAATGTGAGTGTGAAGTAGAGGAGAATACTCATCAATGCTCTCATCAATTGAACTTGAAGAAAAAGAAGAGTCATCTTGATCATTAGGAGGATTTTGACATAGATCCAAGTCATTGTCTGAGGTGGAATCAATGTCCAATGAGACTTTTGAAGAGTCTAGAGTGCTAGTAGTGAGTTCAAGTGGGCCCTCATGAAACTTGACACTCCTTTTAGTGAACAACTCATGTGTTTTAGGATGGAGAAGCCTATATCCCTTAATACCCTCTACATACCCTACAAAGATACAAAAATGACTCTGAAGGTCCATTGCCTTGCATTTCTTCTTGGGAACATGGGTCATTACTAGTGATATAAACACTCAAAAGTGATCCACTGTAGGATTGTGACTTTCCCAAGACTCAAAAGGAGTGATTCCTTTCAAGGCTTTTTGGGAACATAGTTATGAATGTAGCATGCATATTTTATTGCTTTAGCCCAAAACTTAGGAGTAAGAGACTTTGATTGAAGCATGTAGTTGGCCATTTACTTCAAGGTATAGTTCTTACATTCAAACACACCATTATACTAAGGATTATATGAAACTATGTGTTGCATTTAAATCCCCTATAATGTGAAAAAATGCTCAAACCCATTGTTGATGTACTCCCCACCATTATCAGTCCTTAAGATTTTGATGGACCAGTCTGATTACTTCTCCATAAGTGCCTTGAATTACTTGAAGTGATCAAAAACCTCATAATTCTTTTTGAGAAAAAACACCTAGGTGTACCTTAAAAAGTAATCGATGAATGTGAGCATGTATCTTATCTTATTGAATGAAGATTTTGGAATGGACCTACTAAGTCACTATGGACAATTTTTAGCTTTTATTCGACTCTCCTTGCTTTACCCTTGTCATATTTCTCTTTTGGATGCTTGCCAAGAATGTAGCCATTACATAGGTCATCCAATAATTTGAATTTAGGAAACCTTGAAACCATGTCTTGATGATTGAGTTACTCTAGGCAACAATAGTTTAAATGGCCAAACTATTCATGCCATAGTTTGCTAACTCCATTTATATGAGTAAGTAGTGTAGTTGATGTCTGATCTAGGATAAATTATGAAAAGGTATATAACTTAGACTAATTATTGGCCCTTCCGTAAGTCACTATAGTATCACTATACATCTCCTTGATAATTATTTAATCAAGTGTGAAATCAACTCACTTTTGTGCACCTATGTGAGTGATTTAGTATACCGATAGAAAATTAGTGGATAGTGAAGGAACACACAAAACATCATTAAAGTCCCATCACTTAATTCAACTGATCCTTTACCACTAACTTCTATCTAAGTGTCATCACCCATGAGAATTGAAGCCACATTACATGGCTCTATTTCTAAAAATAGATCTTTTGAGGAGGCTATGTGATAGGAAGCACCTAAGTCAATAACCCAAGTTGAAGGTGGAGAAGGTATTGCAACAAGTGCCTTGCCCTTATTTTAATCCTTTTTAAATTATATTTAGCCTTTTTAGAATTTTGTGTGAACATATTCTAAGTTGAGGACTCAAGAACATTGATGTTATTCTTCTCAAGCATCTTAGTCAAGGTGTCAATCTTCTTTTTCATGACTAAGATTCATCGTGCCCAAGTTTCTTGAAAAATTTGTATTTGAGTTTCTCCTTCTTAGGTTTCCCACTTGAGGAGGACTCATTTGATGATTCCTTAGGCTTGGCATTTGATTTTTGATTTTTATTATGCTCATGATCTGGTTTAGACTACTTTTCTCTTATTTCCACTATTAGAAGGCATTTTCTTGGCCTAATTAATAATCAAGGCATGTGATTTTGAAGATTTAAGTGTACCCATTTAAACCAAATTATCTTACTCATATGTTAGATTGATAAACAAACTTATCAAATGATGGAATTTTCCAAGTGGATCAAAGTTCACATTTGGTAGCATGAAATATAGAGATGAAAAATGAATAGTCATGAACCAATTTTGCAAGCACCAATAGAATCAATTGGTCATCTATTTTCTTAATGACACATTATTTCAACTACAGTCTCAGTGATTTTAACTTTGTAAAGAAGTCTTGTAGGGTGTCATAGTCACCTGGGCTCAATGTGATGAGCTCATTCTCCATCTCATGACCCCTCATGATGCTTTTTACTCCAAAAAGGCTGTCTAGGATGGTCCAAACTTCATTGGGAGTTTTTTTAGATTCAATATGGAAAAAGATGTTGGGAGACATTGACAAACATAAGAACCCATAGGCCTTGTCACATTTATTGTACCACTTAACCTTTTCTGCATTTATAGATGGCTTAATTTCCTCACCCATAGTGACTTGATAGAGTTCTTTACCTCTCAAGGTGAGCTGTATTTTAGACTTCTATTCAAGATAGTTAAATGGTGTGAGTTATTCAATGTTTAGATCCATTAGTGCAGACTAGATTGAGACAATCTATAGAATTGAGATGAAAGCAAAGAACAAATTTCACATAGTATAAGTACCTCATTAAACTATTAATAAGACCCCCCATTAAGTTATAATGTAATAAAAGCTCGATATTGGACATCAGGCACCATCAAGAATGCATCTATGAGTAATTAATGTGAGAGAGTATGAGAGGGACGTTAGGCAAAACTGATAATACATCCAAAAAGAAAGATATAAAAGGTTTGAAGTGAGTTTTGATCCATTATACCATGAATAAAATAGATGTTACAAAGAACCTAAAATAATATTACCAATGCATAGATCTTGAAAAAATATGCACTTTAAAAAAAAATAGCACCCAAAATGGTGCTACAGATTAAAAGTTATAGCACTTATAAGTTCTTACTCCTACATATTCCTAGAGCCTTTCCAAAAATAGAATTTTTTCCAAACTTGTGTTTTTTAATCCAAAATGGCAAAAACTTAAATCTATTTCTTCATTACCTTTCACCTAAAATTTAATGCCCTCATAAATGTCATGTGGGTTTATTGAGCTTACTTATTCAGACTTTAGAAAGTGCTTTACTTGATCAAGCTTTTGACTAAGCATTACTTACTCAAGGTTCTGACTAATCACTACTTGCTCAAGGTTTTGACTAAACACTACTTTCTCAAGTTCTGAATGACTTCAACTCAAGCTTTTGAACAACTTCAACTTTGATAATTAAAAAAATTAAGACTCCTTCCGAAACTTAGATCAGTCAAATAATTAAGATTTTAGGAAACTACTACTTCAAGCTTTCAGGCCCACTTTATTGAACAAGTAATTTCCCTTCACAAACTTGAGTTGGTCTAAAATAGTGTAAACCAGGTTTTTAGACTTGCTTTACTAGACAAGTAATTTACCTTCACAAACCTGAGTTATTCTACAATAGTGTAAACTAGGTTTTTAGACCTACTTTATTGGATAATTAATCACCCTTTGAAAACTTGAGTTGGTCTATAACAATGTAAATTGGGTTTTCAGACCTGCTTTGCTGGAGAACACAAATTACAAGTAGTCAGGAGTTAAAAGTTTGATGAGTTCTCCAAGTAAGTTGTCAAGTTTTAGAAGTCTAATTACTTCTCTAAGCAAGTTGTTAGGTTTTGGAAGTATGATTACTAATTTCCAATTACTTTCAAGTTGTTGGGATTGTGAAGTATGATTGCTTAAGTCACTAGATTTATGGGGTTTTCAAGGTCTTCTACTTGTCCATACAAACATTTATTAGTAAAAAAAATTGATTTTTGGAAAATTCATGAATTTTCTCAAAAATCTAAGAGAGACCCAATTTAGATGTCAAGAAACCCACAAAAAATATATGGTAGATTTTTAATCAATGGCCTTTTAATATGAGTTTTAAGTCAACTTATAAAAAATTCCTCTAAAGTAAAAAACACAGTCGTACAAAAGAAAAACCACCAATGGTGAATGCAGGAGAATCATGTCAAGGAGATAAATACATGAGGCTATCAGGAAATCTTTGATACCATGTTAGATTTTACCAAGATCTCTAAATACAGTCATGTGATGAATGCCTAATTCCTATAGAGGTAGAGTGAGATCTATAAAAATAATAAAATTCTATGAATGGAAATGTTTGCATTAGCCACTTTAGGAAAAAATAAAGTACATATAAAGTGAGATCAAGTTAGCAAAAAGGTAAAACCCTAACTCATTAATTAGAACCCATTAAAGGTAAATGAACCCTAGTGACTTAATTAACTAACCTAAGTAAGTTGAAAAGACCATGTAGGAAAAACCCAATGGAAAAAATCACTACACTAATAACCCCCTTAAGCGTAGCTTAGGTGAGATGAGAATTAGGTCTTGACATTGAAATCCTGATGAGGTACTCAAGTACATAGTGAAGAACTCCATAGGAGGAAGAAGGTGGAACAACCCTAACCCCAATGAGAGCTCTTAGATGAAAAAATTTACTCTCTATGAAGGGCTTGGTTAGAATATCTAAAATTTTCTCCAATGTTAGATAGTATTGAAGATCAATGACTTGCTCATTGATAAGCTTCCTGATGAAGTGCATGTGAATCTTTGCAAATCTAGATAGTTATTTGGTTATCATAATGGATGATTATTGGCTTATAAAACTAGATACCAAACTTAGTGAGAATCCCCTAAAGATAGATTATCTTAGTGGTGGCATTGATAGCCCCTTTGTATTTTCCTCTATAGATGATAAAGCAATTGCATGTTGCTTGTTTCTTGACTAGCTTATTAAACCTAAACCAAGTGAGAAACTATACCCTGAAGTGGAATTTCAAATCTAAATATCTCTAGCCCAATCTGAATTTATGTATTTGATCAAATCAACCTCTATTCCTACTCTATAGTATATCCCATAGTTGTGCAAACCTTGACTGTAATGCAAAATACACTTAGCTACTTTCTAATACAATGCATAAATTGGGAGACCATGCCAACTACATAGGATATGTCAAGTCTAGTGTGTGTGAGATAGATAAGACTACCCACTACCGGCCAATATGGAGTTGTATCAATGAATGGTGTAGGATAATCAACCTCATGCTTCACACTAGATAATAAGGGAGTAGGAGCTAGCTTAAAATTATCCATGTTAAACCTCACAAGAAAATAAAGAGAATACTTGGATTGTGATAAAGTTATCCAAGAATCTAATTGAATGATTTCAATCCTGAGAAAGTAATTCAATAATCCCATGTCTATCATTGAAAATCTATCTAAAAGTGCAGTTTTCACTACTGAGATGGATGATTATGAGCTCCTTGTAATCAAAAATTAATCCACAGAGAAATAGGATCAATAGAGAATCATCTTTTTATAAGATATAGACATTCAAATTTGAGTACAATCTAGTAAACCCAACTATGAGGAGAAAGGAGTCCATCTTGGCATACTATACCTATGGGGCTTATTTGAGTCTATAGATAGATTTCTTGAGTCTACAAACCAAGGAAGAATCTTCCAAAAATACTTGTGGTTGCTTCATGTATATCTCTTCTTTGAGGTCGCCATGTATAAAATCACTCTTGATGTCCATTTAATGAACATCCCACCAATGTGCAACTGTGATGGCTAGAGTTAGTTTGATAGATGCCATCTTAGTTATAAGAGAAAATGTCTCAGTTTAGTCTATGCCAGGCACCTAAGAAAAACCCTTTGCAAATAGATGAGCTTTGTAATTATCAATAAACCCATTTGCACCATACTTAGTTTGATTAACCCATTTTCAATGGAGTAATTTTATTCCTTTGGGAAGATGGACCAAGTCCCATGCTTTGTTCTCAATTAGGGAACTATACTCCTCTTGTATAACAAAATCCCATTTTGGAATGCCAGATGCCTCATAAAAGGTTTATGTATCTAAGGCAATAGCCAGATAGGCATGTGAAGTCCCTTAAAACTATGAATGCGTCTACCTTATATCTAATGGATTTCCAACCCATTTCTTAGCACTTTGAAGTGCTTGTCTAGCCCAAGTGGGACCAGAATTATATGAGATTGGAGAATCAAAAGGTGAGTCATCATCATCTAAAGTGTGAGTGTGAGTTGGATGAGAATATTCATCAATACTCTCATCACTTGAACTTGAAGTAAAAGAATAATCATCTTGATCATCAAGGGGATGTAAGGTGGATCTAAGTCATTATTTGAGGTGGAAGCAATGTCCAGTGAGACTTTTGAAGAGTCTAGAGTGCCAGTAGTTAGTTCAAGTGGGCCCTCATGAAACTTGACACTCCTTTTAATGAACAACTCATGAGTTTTAGGATGGAAAATCCTATATCCCTTAGTACCCTCTACATACCCCACAAAGATACAAGACTAATTCTGAGGGTCTATTGCCTTGCATTTCTTCTTGGGAACATGAGCCATTACCAATGATCTAAACAATTGAAAGTGATCCACTATAGGATTGTGACCATCCCAAGATTCAAAAGGAGTGATTCCTTTCAAGGCTTTAAATGGAACATAGTTTTGAATATAACACGCATAGTTGATTGATTTGGCCCAAAACTTAGGAGCAAGAGACTTTGATTGAAGCATGTAGTTGGCCATTTAATTCAAGGTATGGTTATTACATTCAAACACACCATTATACTAATGATTATATAGAACTATGTGTTTCATCTAAATCCTATGTGATGTGCAAAACTACTCAAACATATTATTGACATACTCTCTATCATTATCAGTCCTTAAAATTTTGATGAAACAATTTGAATGCTTCTTCATAAGTGCTTTGAAGTCTTTGAAGTGATCAAAGATCCCATATTTATTTTTGAGAAAAAACACCCAGGTATACCTCAAAAATTCATCACTGAATGTGAGCATGTATCTTGTCCTATTGAATGAAGGTTTTAGAAATGGACCTTCTATGTCATTATGGATAATTTCTAGCTTCTATTTAGCTATCCTTACTTTTCCCTTGTCATATTTATCTTTTGGATGCTTACCAAGAATGTAGCCATTACATAGGCCATCCAATAATTTGACTTTAGGAAACCTTGAAACCATGCCTTGATGATTGAGTTGCTCTAGGTAACAGTAATTTAAATGGCCAAACCATTCATGCCATAGTTTGCTCACTCCATCTACATGAGTAAGTAGTGTAATTAAGGGCTGATCTAGGGTAAATTGTGTAAAGGTATATAGCTTAGACTAATGATTGGCCTTCCCATAAGCCCTGTAGTATCACTGTATAGTTCCTTGAAAACCATTAAATCAAGTGTGAACTCAACTCACTTTCATGTACCAATGTGAGTGATTTAGTATACCGACAGAAGATTAGTGGATAGTGAAGGAACACATGAAACATCATTGAAGGTCTTATCACTTACTTAAGCTAATCATTTACCATTTAATTCTATCTAAGTGTCATCAACCATAAGAATTGAAGGCATAAAACATGGCTCTATTTATAAAAATAGATCCTCTGAGGAGGCCATGTGATAGGAATCACTTGACTTAATAACCCAAGTTGAAGGTTGAGAAGATATTGCAATAAGTGCCTTACCCTTATTTTTACCTTTTTTGCTATCTTTAGCCTTTGTATAATCTTGTGCAGACATATTTTCAGTTGAGGACTCAGGAACACTGATGTTATTCTTCTCAAGCATCTTCGGTGTCAATCTTCTTTTTAATGCACTGAGATTCATCATGCCTAAGTTTCTTGCAACATTTACATTTGAGTTTCTCATTCTTATTTTTTCCACTTGAGGATGACTCATTTGATGAAGCCTTAGGTTTAGCATCTAATTTTTGATTTTTCTTATGCTCATGATTTAGTTTATACTATTTTTCTCTTATTTGCCACTACTAGAAGGCTTCTTCTTGTTCTGATTGACAATTAAGGCATGTGATTTTGAAGAATTTAGTGCACCCATTTGAACCAAATTATCTTACTCATAAGTTAGATCAGAAACAAACTCATCAAATGAAAGCATTTTCCAAGTGGATCCAAGTTCATGTTTGGTAGCATGAAATATAGAGATGAAAACTGAATAGTCATGACCTAGTTTTGCAAGCATCAATAGAATCAATAGGTCATCTATTTTCTCAATGCCAAATTATTTCAAATATAATCTTAGCAATTTAAAATTTATAAATAAGTATTTTAGGGTGTCATAGTCACTTGGGATCAATGTGATGAGCTCATTCTCTAACTCATGACCCCTCATGATGTCTTGCACTCCAAAAAGCTTGTCTAGGATGGTCCAGACTTCATTGGGAGTTTTTGTAAATTCAACATGCAATAAGAGGTTAGGAAACATTGATAGGCATAAGAACCCATAGGCTTTATCACATCTATTTTACCACTTAACATTTTTTGTCTTTGTATATGGCTCAATTTCCTCACCCATAGTGATTCGATAGAGTCTTTTACCTCTCAAGGTGAGTTGCATTTTAGACTTCCATTCAAGATAGTTAAATGGTGTGATTGGTTCAATGTTTAGATCCATTAGTGCATATTAGATTGATATAATTTATAGAATTGAGATGAAAGTAAATAACAAATTACACATAGTATAATTACTACCTTAAACTATTAATAAGATCCCCCTTAAGTTATAATGTAACACACACTTAATATTGGACATTGGGCACCATTGAGAATGTGTCTATGAGCAATTAGTTTAAGAGAGTATGAGAGGAACGTTAGGCACATCCAATAATGCATCCAATAAGAAAGGTACAAAAGGTTTGAAGTGAGTTTTAAGCCATTATACCATGAATAAAATTGATGTTACAAAAAGCCTAAAATAATATCATTAATGTATATATCTTGAAAAAATATGCACTTTAAAAAAAAATAGTACCCAAAATGGAGCTACCGATTGAAATTTATAACACTTACAAGTTTTTATTCCCACATATTCTTAGACCCTTTCCAAAAATAGATTTTTTTTCCTAGGCTTGTTTTTTTTCATCCAAAAATAGAAAAAACTTAAATCTATTTCTTCATTACCTTTCACCTAAAATTTAACGCCCTCTTAAACATCATGTGGGTTTCTTGAGCTTTCTTACTTAGACTTCAGAAAGTGCTTTACTTGCTCAAGCTTTTGACTAAACATTACTTACTCAAGGTTCTAATTAATCACTACTTTCTTGAGGTTTTGACTAAGCACTACTTGCTCAAGGTTCCAAATGACTTCAACTCAGACTTTTAAACAACTTCAACTTTGAGAACTTAGAGAAGTAAGACTCCTTCCAAAACCCAAATTAGTCTACCAGTCAAGATTTTGGGTAACTACTACTTCAAGCTTTCAGACCTACTTTATTGAATAATTAATTTCCCTTCACAAACTTGAGTTAGTCTATAGTAGTATAAACTAGGTTTTTAGACCTATTTTACTAGACAAGGATTTGCCCTTCATAAACCCAAGTTGGTCTACAGTAGTGTAAACTATGTTTTTAGACCTGCTTTATAAGACAAGTAATTACCCTTTACAAATTTGAGTAAGTAGTCTCCCTTTGAAAACCTGAGTTGGTCTACAACAATGTAAACTGGGTTTTTGGACCTACTTTTTTGGAGAACATGAATTGTAAGTAGTTAGTGGTCAAAATTCTGATGACTTTTCCAAGCAAGTTGTCAAGTTTTGGAAGTTTAATTATTGACTATTGATTACTTCCAAGTTTATAGGATTATGAATTCCAATTGCTTAAGTCACCATATTTGTGGGTTTTTCAGGCTCTTCTACTCATCTATACAAATGTCTATTAGTAAGAAGAAAACTTGATTTCTAGAAAATCCATGAAATTTCTCAAAAATCTAAGAGAGACCCATTTTAGATCTCAAGAAACCCATAAAAAATATGTAGGAAATTTTTTAATCAATGGTCTTATGACATGAGTTTCAAGTCAGCTTATAAAAATGTCTCCAAAGTAAAAAACATGGCCATACAAAATAAAAACCAGCAATGGTGAATGCAAGAGGATCATGCCAAGGAAACAAATGCATGAGGCTATCAGGAAAGCTTTGATACCATGTTAGATTTTGCCAATATCTCTGAATAAGTCACATGATGAATGTCAAACTCCTATAGAGGTAGAGTGAGAGCTCTAAAAATAATAAAATTCTATGAAAGGAAATGTTTGCATTAGCCACTTTAGGAAAAAATAAAGTACATATAGGGTGAGATTAGGTCACAAAAAGGTAAAACCCTAACTCATTAATTAGAACCCATTAAAGGTAAATGACTCATAGTGACTTAATTAACTAACCTAAATAAGCTGAAAAGATCACATAGGCAAAACCCAATGGGAAAAATCACTACACTAATAGGTCAACCTTGATAAACCCAATTTGAAAGTTCTAACACATGTTATTTAACTAGGTCGGCTTAGCTTTACCCAATTCAAGGCGAAATAATAAATTTTAAAATTGGGTCATGTTGGGATGACCTTGTCAGCTAGAACTATAGAAGAATAGGAGCTATCCATTTCTATAAATATAACCTTCACTTAAATCTAATAGAGATGAACATTCATTTTTACATTATTAAAATTCACAATTCTACTACATCTATATTTGAAGGAGTCAATGTTTAGGTTTTACCTTGGAGGAAAGATAGTTTATCTTGTGATAAGTCTTGGATATAAGTAGGAATATTTTATCCTAGAGATAATTTCAACTATAATGATCCTTACAAATTCATAAAAATATCTTATAAAGCACCATTGGCCAAGGGAAATATTGAGACCAATAGATTCATCCAAAGGTAAGTATCTAGAATTTTTTTATTGATAGATATATATTTCATAAAGTAATAGGTTTGAATGTATAACTCCTTGCTTAAATTACCTCTACACTTAAACTTAGTGTAACTATAAGGTTTCCTAGGCTTTCCATATTATACCTTAGGTGATCTAGGCTCCCATTTGCCTACCATGATCCCTTGTTTATTTTTTTCATTTTAAATTATCCCCCTGTGTTATAAGCTTTGATAACACTATACTAGATTTCATTTTATGCATTAGAAGACCTAACTAGGGTTATTGTATAATATTATTTTCCTATAAACTTTGGAACCCTCTCCTTTAGTGTTGTGTGATAAGTTCCCCCTTAGCTAGGTTTAGTGGATCCAATTTGGTCATGCTCCTAATATATAAAGTATCAAAATATATGTTGGTCAAATACCTAATCTTAGCTTGGATTTACTAAGTAGGATAAGTTTTAGATTTATCTTATTTTTTTACATACATTCTATTGAAACCAACATGAATCAAACCCTTGCATTACATTTTATATTCTAATATTCAACTAGGTCAACTTAGGTCGACCCATTTTTATTTACTACTTATTGATTTTTCATCTACAAGCAACTAGGTTGATGTAGATTGACCTAGTAATATTCTTTGCTTCCTGATTTTCATCTATAAGTAACTAGGTCAATGTAGGTCAATTTAGTTTATTTTTTTACTTTTAAATTTTTTAGTTTCAACCAATTAGGTTGATGTAGGTCAACCTGGTCTCATTTCATTATTTTCAATTTTTAACTTTCTATAGACTAAGTTGACCATGGTTGAGTTTATTTAATGTTTGTGTTTTTTAGGTTTTTACCTATATAAAAATAAATCATTCCCAAATTACCTAGTTCTAACTATGTTTTTCTAGTAAGCTTTATTATGTAGGATGACCCATGTTGACCCCTAAAACTGGTTAAGTACCAAAAAATCACATGTTTGTGCACTTCAAGCAAGTTTAGTGTCACTAGTCAAGAGGTACATGCAATCCAAACCACATAAATGATACATGCACCTTAAATAGAATTTCCACCAAAGCAGATGTCAAATGTTAGAACCGTGCTAACATTTAGTACATGATAAAGTGGTAGGACCCAAGGAGAAGCCACTTCATGAAACTTGGAATCATAGAGGAGATTGCGGGGGAAAGGGAAAGGTGGATTGGATAGCTATAGATCTTGACATATATTTATGATAGTAAAATAGTGGATGGTGTGGTATTTGGCCTTAGGCTAAGTTGGCATTTTAAATATGGGATATAGGAAAGAAAGGGCCAAGAGAGGAGAGGGAGAAAATGATTTAGAGGAGGAGAATTTGTTATGTGAGGAGAGAATCTATTCAGTGAAGTAAAGACAATGAGTGATGGAAAGAAAAGAGTGAGATCTAATAAGCCAAAATAAAGGGAATTAGGGTAGAAAGTGTTATTATATTATTCTAGGGAATGATAAGAGTTGTGATCACGCTCTAGACTATAGAATGAGATCATCTAGTGTGTTGTGCAAAATAATATGTCCCATTATATTCAACAAAGAATGAATCAAATAAAGAGACTATTGTAATACTTGTCTATTATGTATTTATTTAATAGTATTTGTATGTGTGTTCCCTGACGTATTTGGTTATCTCCCTTTTCCACACCTCCCAGACATTGTTCCCCTATAACATGAAACTAACTTGATCCTAGTTTGGATCCTCCATTCATTCAAACCTTGGGTAAACTCGTAGGAATTTTCTTCCTTGTGTGATATGCCAAAGTGGTAACTAGTTCAAGGTGTGTTAAAATATAATTGTATAACATTTTGGCCACAAGTGACTAGAATAATAACATTTTGGTTATGTTATCAAAATTGGGTGGTCTTTCATTATTGTGATACTAGAAATAAATGCAACATGTTTGGGAATCACACATTATATATATACATGTATGAGTTGTATAATGATTGTAGATAGGATTAAAAATCAAGTTAGTCAAGCATTAGTCCATAAACAATGAAACATGCATAAATAACTAACTAACCAAGCCTATCTATTCCTATGGGAATTACAAAGGATAACAAGAAATAAATGAAAGAAAGCAATCACCATATTACCTTGCCAAATGGATTCACCATACCTATGTGGCTCAAAAACATGTTCTCCCTTGATCAAGCATCCTTGTCTTTGTCAATAATGGTGGTAAGCTCCTCCAATGCCTCAAGAACACTCCATAAAACCTAGGCTCTTGATTGTAAATCACTAAACTAGCCTATCAATGAAGCTTTATGGAAATAATTTAACATTATTACTTTGTAATGTTCAAGATTTGAATATATTTGAGAATAATAACCTTGAACCAAAATAGCTTAAAAATGATGTCCATGGCCTCTCTATTTATAGATTTTTGAGATTGGTTAGGATCAACCTCAACCATCCATCTCAAGATTGAGATGTGTGGTTGAGGATAATCCTAATATTTAGAATTAAATCCATAATTATCCTCAAGATGACCTTGGAAGAAGGGGAATTTAAGAGGTATGGGAGGCATTAAATAGGCATGGGTGACCCATAATCGTGATATTTTATGGACTTATAGCTTGATGGATATCACCCCATAAATGATGTCACTAGGTGATGTAGATAATAAGAATCAATTTTCAAAAATAAGTATTCAACAACTCCCATGGAAAATCCACTTAAGCCCTTGATTTTTATTAATTATCCTTAAGCAAGGTTAATCAACATTTGTGCAATTATTTAAAAATTAACCCTCAACTAATCAAAATAGTTAGAAAGTCATATTATTAGGTTGTAATTTAACTTGAGAAGAATTAGAAGGTGATGCTAGATGCATTGGAATCGTATTCCCATTTAGGATGTTGCCAATAACAAATAACAAAGGTACATGATGTGTACTAGTGAATTTAGAAGAAAAGAGTGATATAGGGCACTATATGGTGAAATGGTCATTTTGACTCAAAATGATCTAATCAAAGTTAGTTGGCCTATAAAAAGCATTGCACTATTTAAAGATACTTTGACCTAAATTAACACCTTTAAGTGAAAATTTCAAACCATTTAGGGCATTTTATGGATTTTGACCTAAAATGTGTATTTGATTGCAATTCGAGTAAGACTGACAATTTCAACACAAATGGTGTTAGGAATTAGATGTCTACATTTTCCCCCTATTTTAGAAGGTGTAGTGAGACATTAAGGTGAAGCAACATCTTTTCAAATAAAATAGTTGTCAATAAGAAATTGGAATAGACCCATGATGCCCCCTCGAGAGGACATACTAGGATGAAAGAGAAGGATGGACTCTCAAAAAAAGAGAGAAAGTGAGATATTAACCCATGGAATAGATCACATCTAGATGAGCTAATTCTTGCACATGTGATTACCATTAATGATCAAAATATAGTTAGAGGTATAATAGGCCCTAGAGATGGGGGAATGGGAAAGATATATTCCATAAATGTAAGGGACACACTTCAAACATACCTAACTTGAGAGTACAAGCTGTGCACTTATGACATTGATCAATCCTAAGATAAGTTACACATTAAAATATTGTCATCATGGTATTTAATGTGGAGAGCTTAGAATTAGAGGAAAAGGGAGAATGTTCTTCTTTAAGAAGGGAAGCACAACTAGAATAGGGTCTCCAAAGAGAAGATAATAAGAAGTGCCCTAGTAGAGTAAATATGATCGTGATAAAATAGGTATGCCCTAGTAGGGTGAATCTTGATCGTTGATAAATAATAAAGAATGAGTTGGCCCCTATAGAGCTTGATTTGATTCGAATGGTGGTTTAGATGTTGGGCCCCAACATGGGCAATTGGTAAGCAATAATATCTCAAAGATATAACCCAAAAGATAGGTTAAAGTGAATGGGCAAAAATGGACATGTGATGGTGTAATGGCTTAGAAAGCCATATAAAACCAAGCATATGAGAATGAAAAAAGTCATGAGAGAGATGAAAATAAGAATGGAGATAGTAGATCTAACCTCAATAGAAATTAAGCGTTACATAGTTCCATGGACTCGTGTTCCATCATGAACTTCAGGCTAATGTATTTCACCTAAGTTTGGGAGAGAATGGAATGACGAATGATGAAAAATGACCAAGAATTGATTAGACTCACAATGTATGCAAAGAGATGCACATCTAAGCATAAACTTGATTACTAAAATGCATGCTTCCTAGAAGCCTAATTCCATATCATGAGCCTAGGTTTTGTAAAGTGTTCTTGAGAATCATTCATTGGAGCTTATGTTGACATTAAGACCTTGAGACTTGAGCACAAAGTGATTGCTATAAAAATAGAAATTAGGCATCATAATTATGAATAACTTAGAATGACATAATATTCCAATTGAGTTGAGCCAGTTCAAATGTGAATACCTATAACTAAGGATAATGGTAAAACAATGACCAAAACTAGAGTTACAGTGATTTACATTTAAATAAAAAAGTAAAAGATATAGAAAAATATAAACATAAATGAACCTAACTTGAAATAAAGATATGATCTATCAAGACTTATGTAGGAACAAAAAATGTTTTAAAAAAGAGAGGTAAGAACATTTTAATGACATGAGACCAAGATATGAATAATCAAGATCCATTTGGACCATCAAGGTATTCTTGAACACAAAAGAAAAAAACAAAATCAAACAGAAAAAAAAGACAAAGAAACCCAAGACCAAGAAATAAAAAGAGAAAAAGAGAAGAAATAAAAAGAGAGGTGTGAAATCACAACAAAACACCAAGAAAACATAATAAAAAACTAAGAAAACTCAAATAAACACACATACTCGAAAACCAAGTTAGTGCGGTTTAAAGACAAAGGTTCATACATGTGTGGCAGAGGCGTTACTTTCCATCACATCATAAAAAAGAAAAATGACATGAAAATTTTCCCCTAATTAAAGAGAAACAATGATAGAATAAATGGGGGAAGATAAGAAAAGGAAGGAGTTGGTTGAGTTGACTCTAGATGTATAAGAAAAGTGGACATTGCCTACATAGTTCCATGGATGCATGTTCCAACATAAACTTTAGGGTAAATGTAGTTCTCCCAGGAAATGGGATAGAATAGAAATGATGATAAGACCATCATGATTAATTTTATAGAAGAAATGGAAGAGATGACAAACAAATGAGAATGGTTTGGAAAATAAGAAGCTAATGAGATGAGAAAGAATGATCTTGCAAAATGGCAAGTACATAGGATAAGATGAAATGAACTAGTGTTTCTATGCTTAAAAATGGAAAGAGTGTTCAAACTTAATAGTTGTCCACAAAATGGTGAGAGCGTTCAAACTTAATAGTTACTCACAAAATGGTGAGAGTGTTCAAACTTTATGGTTGCTTGTGAAATAATGAGAGTGTTCAAACTTAATAGTTGCTCACAAAATGGTGAGAGCATTAAAACTTAATAATTGATTGAAAAATGGTGAGAGAATTCAAACTTAATGGTTTCTCACAACATGGTGAGAGTGTTCAAACTTAACAGTTGCTCATAAAATGGTGAGAGCATTCAAACTTAACAATTTCTCACAAAATGGCGAGAGCATGGGATGGTGGAATGGGAATGTACAAATGTAAAAAATGATGAGACAATATTTTTTTCTTTTGTGGATCATGTTATAATGTTTTTGGTATTTTTGGGATAAAATATGCACAAGGTGGGACCATCTAGTGGAGGAGATGCACATCCTAAGAGTAGAGCTTTTAATAAGATAGTTAAGCCAACTACAACGATCCACGCTTGTAAATCAGTGAGAGCGAGGTTAGGGGGATTGAGGTGACCTCAAAATTAATTGAGCATGAATTACATAGTCCTAAGATGACCTCAAGTCATAATAATTCCATCCACATAAAAGGTGAAGAAATACCAACTAGGTCCCAACAAGTTCTCAAATCTGGGAAATGGTCAGCCGAATGAAAATAGTAATGGTAAGGTAATGTGGCAATGCATGATAAACAAGTGTTGCCCCTAGTTTACCCATAGGAAATTATAACTAAGATACAATGAGATAGGTAAATGATACAAATTTTTCCATAGGTAGTTATGATTAGTAGCAAGAATGGTGAAATATTGATTTACCCATAGGCGGTTATAATCAAACTCACATAAACTAACATGGATATAAGATGAAAGATATCTTACCAAATCAAATATCATATTACTTTCATAGACTATCATTTTAAACATGGATTGGATTAATTATTGAAACTTGATTAAAATCCCCCCCATAAAAAGTGTGAGAAAAACTAAATGAACCAAGATCAAAATATGATTGGGTAGGATGACTAAAAATAGGCTTTGGTCTAAATAGGAATGGAATGATAGGATGGTATGGTCTTACTAAGGATAATGATGGTCTAGATATATTGGATGGAATGGTAGTATGGTTGCTTCCAAGTGGTATTTGTAAATGTCTAGGATCCTTCGATAATGGCAAATGGATATGTAACAATGGCAATAAAATGGTATGGTACATGTTTTTAGCCTGGGTGTGGTTTTTACTTCTATTGTTCCTATTGATGGGGAGATGCATGTCCTAATCAAAAAATGATACAAATAGAATACTTGATCATGTTAATTTTTATATTACACCTCATCTGAATAACTACTCTATCAAGAATGGCCTACAGATTTGGTTACTGAGAATGATCTTATGATCTTCATTGGTAATTGTGTTTCTAACTATTTTCGCTTTTCTACATTCAAAAGATGAAAGAAACTAAGATAATGGTCAGGGGTTTGTACGTACCTGGATGAAGTTTGCGCACCGTTATCCAGACATTGTAGGGACTCCTCTTTGGCTGTGGAGGATGACACCTATAGAGAGAAAGACTTAAATAGAAAAATGTCAGATAGACATATGGTGGATTGCCAAGCAAAGCTTGATCCCAGAAGTGCAAAGACTTCCTTGAGGGATGACAATCCACTAGTTGATAAAAAGAATGTTGCTAGAAAGAGAGATGGTGAAAGACTGAACAAAAGAAATAAAGGTAATGCGTACCTATATTCAGCAATCTATCTTCCATAGTCACCGACATCAGTTATCCTACCGGTGTCGGTTTGATGAAAGTTGCCGACGTCGATTATTCTGCTGACGTCGATAGGGGAAATGGGGCTTTGGATGAGTTTTGGACGAGTCTCTGGTTGATAGAGGGGTCTAGAAGGAGTCTAGGTCTGTGCAAGGGATGCAGGATAGTGGACAGGGTTTTTAGAAGGGACAAAGGTAGGGGATAGGTTGTCAAGATGGGTCAAGATAGGAGACAGGCTTTTTAGCCTCTCAAGGAGAAGTTTGGTCAGGTCTGGTCTATAGTGCTTAGAACTAGTAAAAAGAGAACTAATTACTGATACTTTCTAAACTACTATAATGAAAGGGCAGAAGAAATACTTAGCTTTGATATGCTGAAGGAGTGTAGGAGACTCGTTGCTGATGTGGCTAATGTACCTGTAATATCTTTAACCCAAAGTCTGGAGCTATTTTTGCAAAGTGCCTATAGCCTGTGATGCTTGGTGTGTGTCTGGGATAGAGAGAGAGAAGTTGTATTCAAAGGAAGAGAGTCAACATTCAGGTCTCTAATTGATTGATTCAGCGCTGTGATTTTAGCATCCCAAGGGGAAGAGAATTTGCCTTCGGGCCTGATTTAAGCAACCGACGTCAGTGATTATGTCGACGTCAGCCAACTGGTAACTGACATTGGTAGCTAAAAGAATGGAAAAAGGCTATTTTTATCCTTCTACCTATTCCTCTATTTGCCAAGTTTAATTTTCATTAGAAAATGGTCGAAGGTGGGTTAAATAAGTGTGAGAGGTTAGTGGGAGGAATGAAATGGGGTTTTAAGTAATTAGGAAGGGTCATGGGGTGATGGTGGTATCCAAGGAGAGGTGAGGTGTCAAGGGAGGTGTTATTAATTTAAAATAAGTTATTATTTTAAATTAATAAGTGTGTGGGTTAGAAATGTGTAGAAGTGGACCAAGGGGGGAGTCGACCAAGGAGTAGACATGATTTTGGTGTCTACATTTGCCCCTTTTTGTCTTGTTGGTTGTTTTGGATGAACTGCAAGACAAAAATAGGAGTAAGTTTCCCTAGGTATGGGATGAAGTTTTTTCATCCTGTTAGTTGTTCTGACGAATTGCAAGACAAAAAAAGATGTAGGCTGCCCCGATTATGGGATGAGGTATTCCCCCTCAAAGTGGGAGTCGAGGGAAGGGAACCTGAAATCAGGTGCCAATTTGATAGAGAGTGGATGGATATGGTGAAGTTTGAGTGTGAATGTTACAATAGTTGAGATTATGCGTATACCACTTCACGAGATGGTCAGGTCAAATTGTCGTAGGTCAAAGGTTGAGGAGTGCTAAAATCAAAATAACCAGGCCCCAGCATTTAGTTATAGTTGATTGGGTTATTCGATCCATGCTGTAGCTCCAATGGTCATCATATTCCAAGTATCCCAGGCTCAGGAAGTGCTCCTAGAAAACACGAAAATGTCACAAGTAGTGGGGATCAACCTGCTCGCGATCCAATACTTGTGAGGGTTGAAATGTGGGTTGTAGACAATTTTGCTAACCATTCATGAGGTAGCATTTATGTAATCAAAACAACCAAGGCAAAGTTGTCTCGAAAGTGGTCATAGTCAAAGGAGATAGTCATGACCTCCAAGGTTGTTGGTCGAGTCGAGTTGAGATAGTTGGTCCATTAGATGGACGGATGAAGGAATGGCTGAGCTAACCTTAGAAGACTCCATGTCAACTGAGTGCTGCCTACATAGCCCCTATTTGAAGGGCCTCAAGCCAATGTAGTTCTCCCTAAAAGGGAGGAAGAGGGTCGGTTGTGGATGGGTTGGATGAGGTTAAGCCATGGTTAAAAGGTAATATGGTTTGTCCAGCAGATAGACGAACAAATGGATGTGGCCGAGCTAACCCCAAAAAATGTCATGTCATCTAAGTGCTGCCTACATAGCCCTTGTTGGAAGGGCCTCGAACCAATGTAGTTCAGGCAAAGATTCAAAGTGGTTGATAGGTTGGTTTGGTTAGGTTAATGAAGGTAATATGGTTTGATAGTTTGTCCATCAAGTAGATGAACAAATGGATGTGGCTGAGCTAACCCCATAAGATGTCATGTCATCTAAGTGCTGCCTACATAGCCCCTGTTGGAAGGACCTCAGACCAATGTAGTTCAAGCTAGGAGTCAAAATGGTTGATGATTGGTTTGGACTAGGTTAAGCCATGGTCAAAGGTAAGATAGTTTGTCCATCAAGTAGATGAACAAACGGATGTGGCTGAGCTAACCCCAGAAGACATCGTGTCATCTAAGTGCTGCCTACATAGCCCCTGTTGGAAGGGCCTCAGACCAATGTAGTTCAGACTAGGAGTTAAAATGGTTGATGATTGGTTTGGACTAGGTTAAGTCATGGTTAAGAGTAAAATGGTTTGTCCATCAAGTAGATGAACAAATGGATGTGGCTGAGCTAACCCCAGAAGATGTCATGTCATCTAAGTGTTGCCTACATAGACCTTGTTGGAAGGGCCTCAGACCAATGTAGTTTAGGTGAGGAGTCAAAGTTGTTGATGATTGGTTTGGACTAGATAAAGGTTTAGCACTTCCCATATGTTTGAGGGTACGTGCTTGAAATGATGAGGGTAAGATGATGTTATAGCCTTTTCCATATTATGTGATGGTGTATTCTATAACATTGGTTGAGTAGTCTTTCACCCCTAGCAATTTTCCATATTAGTAATGGTGTATGCTAAACATGAATTGAGTCTATTTATGCTTCAACAAGTAATGGTTTATGCTTAACATAAATTGTGTCTAGTTGATAGTTTCCATGTGTATTGTTTTCCATAGAAACTATGTGAAATGGACTATGCCATGTTGGTGGTCTGAAAAAGATTTGGTTGGTTTGGGTATGGTTGAGAAAATGATTTGGTTGAATGTGACAAAGGTATGGAGGAAGTGAAAGGCGCGTTGCTCTTTCATTGACAAGGACCATAATGATTGCATAGATAGGGGGTTTTTAGAAACAAAAGCCCCGTTCATGCAATACGTTGTTGACCATTGGTTGTGTTAGAGAAGTAATCGAATCACTTTGACATTAAAATGAGCTCGAAGTCCTTTGAGTAGGTGATGTGATATGGTAGGATAGGGTAACCCTTTTGAGTAGGGATAACTTTGCCCCTTTTTATAGGAGACCCTGAGAACGACTACAAGTCAAGTCCATGACCCTTTTTTTTTGCAGACTGATCAATGCGAGAAGTCTACATAGAGATGTCATTTTGTTTTTTGGTCATTTGTGAAGCTGATCGATGCGGGAAGCTTCTATGAAAGTGCTATTTGTAGCAAGAGTTTAGTCATAGCCATCCTTCGAGGGAGTGGTCTATATTTTTGCTTTATATATATATATAAGGGCTTTGAATAACTATCCTTCGAGGGAGCAGTCTATTAGCTACATCAATGGTAGTACAGCTATCCTTCGAGGGAACAGTCTACCTTTAGAGTTTATGACCTTGGATATTTTGACATCTCAATTTATTTTTGAAATTTTTTTGAGTCATGGACAAGACTATAGAAGTTTAAGGACTCCCTTTTATCAGGACAAAGCATGCATACTTTATAAAAGGGTTACATAGGGTTTGTTTAGGGGAATAGGGTTGAAAGAAATGAGGATTAAGAGGACCAAGATTGCTCAAGGGATGAGCTCAAGTTAAATGTCAAGTGAACGAGTACTCGACTAACAGTAGAATGGTCACAGATGCAAGGCATTAAGAGGCTTAGGTTCTGGTCGGCCTTCGAGAGAAGACAGACGATAAGTCCCTAATCCATACTTGTGCGTGATGATGTAAGGTCTAAGCCAATTGGGAGCAAACTTTCCCTATTTGGTCATGTGTTAAAGATGATTAATAAGTTGGTTGATGTTGGACATGAAGTTGGTTGATATGTTGTTTGGTCGATGCTTGGTTGGTTGATGTTTGGTCATTGTTTGGTTGGTTGATGTTTGGTCAATGTTGGTTGGTTGATGTTTGGTTAAGGCTTGGTTGATTGATATGTTGTTGGCATGTTTGGTTAGATGATGTTGTTGGCATTGGATAAGGAGGCCGTCGAGACCTCGCTTGTAAATAAGTCCCCCTAACATGGTGTAGCGAGTAGTGTTCTTGATAAAAGCTCACCGTCTATTGCTAGAGAGTTTGGGAGGGATGATAGAATATGTTAAGTAGTCCACAAGTCACTTATACCAAGCATCATGTGGACTAGAGTGGTTAGGAGGAATTTCCCCCAGTGATGATGGTCGAGACATGTCCAAGATAGAAATATTGGGTTGTGTTGGTTGAGAGGTCCTGACAAATAATGGATATGTCAAAGGTGTAGAAGTCTAGTCTTTTCCTTTATTCTTCACAGTTTGGGGCCTGGTGGCCACATTGATTGTGTTGATTTTGAATAAAGGTTGAGGAGGTGGTTGAGGGGCCATAGTCTTGTATGGGGATCTTGGTTTAGGTGAAGATGTTTTGGAGGAATGTGATGGTGTCGGTAGTTGGTCAAAAATGTGGTCAAAAGAAGCCTCAATATGAGGGGTGTCCTTTGCCAGATGTTGACGGATGGCAACCTTAAGGGCACAACAATTTTTAGTGTCATGCCCAGGTGTACGATGATATTGACAAATTTTGGTGTCATTGAACCAAGACGGTTTTGGCCTGAGAGGTTGAAATGGTTTGATAGGCAGAAGAGTGATGTTAGAGGATTACAAAATTCAGCGTAATAGCAAGGTGTAAGAACCTACTAATGGGTCTGCACATTGTGTTGCAGTAGAGGTTGACAATTTCTATTTAGATGTTGTCAAGAGAGTGTTTTGTACCATCCTTTTGTTTGGTGGTGTGGCTAGACGTGTAGATGACACTTTCATGGTAGGAGGCATTGGATGTTTTGAAGGAGGTATGTTTTTGTTAGGTGTTGGTAGTAATGGAGGTGATTTGTTTTTGTTAGGTATTGGAGTAGGAAGCACTCCTATTAAGGTGGATGGGTGTGGGCCCAAAATAGAGGGCAATGATGAAGGTGGGGGAGGAGTTCTCTGATGTGGTTTAGTAGCCTTCTTTGGTTTGGTTTGAGGGCCACTATTGTGGGGGGTTAGATTCAAGTCTACCCTCACCAGATCTTCTTCGACCGAAGTAGGTGAGGTGGCTAGTTCCTCTTGCGGCGGAGAAGGGATTGGAGATTGTGGCTCTTCGAGAGGGCAGAGCATAGGGATGGTCATGGCTTCGGCATGTGGTTGAGTAGCAGGGAAGGTATGATCCCCCATTGATGATAGGAAAGATGAAGGCGAGGCTATCGACGTTGGTATGGTCAAGGCATCCTCCAATATAAGAGAGGTTGATGGAGAACTAATAGGAGAAGATAGTTCATCCACCTATGGAAGAGAAGTGGGAGAAGAAGGCTCTTATTGCAATGGACCAATGGGTGGGCTAACCTCTTCAATCTGTGAGAGAGGTTGGTTAGGCATAAGAGGTGAGACCATGTTGATTGTGCGTATATTACACTTTTAGGAGTCATCAGTCATGGTTTGCACGTTGTTTTGGCTAGGGGATGGTTAGGAAAAGGTTGTTTAAAGATGTTGATGTTTTGATTAGGTGACACATTTGGGTTATCCAAAACAAGATCCCCTTTGTCTATCATGTCTTAGACAATAATTTTGAAGGTCTTGCAATTGTCTATGTCATGGCCTTTGACACAGTGATAATGACAAAAGTTGTTTTCCTTGTACCATGCAGGGATAGGTTTTGAGGGGTTAAATTGAGGTGGTCGAATTTGAGGGAGATTGAGGACCCCTTATTTGACAAGTTTATCCAAAATGAAATTGTATGATTCTCCTATAGGAGTATACTAACACTGTATATACCATTGTTGGAATTGTTTGGTGATGCTTTGAGATGTGGAAGGTTTGGATTGGTTGATTGTTGTTGAGGATGATGGTCTAATGACTACAGCATTTTTAGATGCCTTAGATTTGATGTTGGAAGAAGGTTTGGATGAAGAAGGGTCATTTGACTTGGTGTTGGGGTTTTTACTCTGCAATTTGACTTTGTTTTCCTCGACGGCATGTTGTTCAAGCTTCCTAGCCATCGTGAAAGCTTCGTCAAAGGTGAAAAATGTTTGGACCCACAAGGTAGAGGAAATATGTTTGGTGCATGCTTGAGAGAAGAGCTCAATGAGCTCAGGTTGAGGCAAAGAAAAGGAGAGTTGGTTGATTATGCCTCTCCAACGGGCAACAAAATTGGCTATGGATTCATTGTCAAACTGTCTGATAGAGTACAGGTCTGTGATGGAGACCTTTTTGGTGATATTGATCAAAAAGTGGTCAAGGAAAAGTTGGGCTAGCTGGGTGAATGTGAAAAGAGAGTGACTGATGAGGGAGATGTACCAATCAAGGGCAGCACCAAAAAGCAACATGGGGAATGTGCGTAGCAGTAACGCATCATCATGTGCTATCAGGTAACAAGCATGTCTGAATGATCATAGATGCTGTTGTGGGTCTTCCTTACTCTGGAAGTGAGTAAACTTAGGAAGTTTCCACTAGCTGGGATACGACTAGATCGAGACTATGAGATGGATGGGTTCATTACAAATTTAGTCATATGAAAGGACATTTCTTGAACCCAAAACTAAGGTCTCAAGATTAGACATTTTGTCCATCAACATTTTGATTAGATCAGTTGATGGATTTGCAGGTGGAGCGCCCCCTAGATTGTAGGGCGCTTGGAAGGTGTTAGGAGGGGTGTATGACATAGTTGGTTGTGCTTGTATAGGTGCAACATATTGATAACTAGTCATTGGGACAGATGTGGAAGCCAAGGGTGGTGTGTCATGAAGTTGGAGGGCATGAGTTGATTAGATACCACCAAAGGTGGTTGAATGGCAGTATTGGTAAAAGGATAGGTAGTCACTCCCACATTTATAGGTGCAAGAGTGTATGGAGTCAAGACAATCAAGTTCTAAAAATGTGACGAACTTGGTTGAATTGAAGAGTCTCGCGTTTGGCCCTTAGCGAGATAGTGTTGGAGAGCCTTGACGTTATGGTCAAGGAACCTCTCAAAATTTTGATCCCCTTCGGGAACAATTGGAGATTGATCAGGGGTTGACTTGACAGGAGAATATTCAGCATCTAAAGTACACTCCATTAGGGGACTTGATATCAAAGGCAAAGGCGGAAGTGGTTGTTGCCTAGTGTGGTCAACAAGAGTTTTGGTTTGACTACGTGTCAAAACCATTCAAGGCAAAAAGGGTCAAGTTCTAGAAACTGTGTTTTTTAGTCTCAAAAAACCAGGTGTGTCTAATAGCAAGAAAGTCAGGTTTTAAGCCTGCTATTTTTGAAGAAGGATTTTGACAGTGACCAATGTCGGTATAAAAACTGATGCTGATGAAAAAAAGTGGCTGATGTTGGTCAAATAACCAATGTCAATAAAAAAAAGTTGCCGACGTCGGTGATAAAACTAATGTTGATTACTGTGGATTTCCAGGATTTCCAGAAACTTGAAAGTTTTTGGAAGAAAGAAGAAAGTCTGAGTTGTTTTTAGATCTCAGAATGCGACCTCACCAACTCAAAAAACTAGATGGAGACAGAAAAATAGATGAAGACAAGCAAACCCCTAAACGTTAATTCGCAAGAATAAGTTTTAGAGTCTTGTTGGCTTATGCCTTAGAAGAGTGTTTGGGAAGTTGGCTTTTAGAATGGGTCCTAGAAGAAGCAGTCTAAGGTTGGTTTCGGGTTAGTTTTGGTGCTCAAAAGTCTGTATTAGGTTCCGTACATGGCCTGGTGCTAAGGAGCAAGCTCCCCTCACTTCATGAGCCCAGAGATAAGCTGGGTCGCTTCGCCAATATATACTTACCCTAGAGTTTATACTCTGCCAGAGAATAGAGTGGGTTCTCCCCTTAGTAGTGAAGTCCAAGTGGGATTACCAAGAAGGGTAAGGTATCCACTAGGTGATGAAATCCTAGTCGGCCCTTGTCTCAGGTATGTTTAGATGTTTAATTTGTGATAGTGGTCTAGTCGTGTAACATAAGTGCACTAAGATTTATTCATAATGTGTTTTTAACTACTAGATGTGTGGACTAAATATGCATTCAATCAGAAATGAGATGCAATAGATTTTAAGCCCAAATTGAAATGTGTGTTTGGGTGTAGACAAGTGGAGAAAAGGTTGAAGAGTATGAATTGACTAGTCTAAGATGCAAGAAAAGAAAGAAAAAGAATGATTCTTTTTAACTTTGCTGATGGTGTCTTTCGGAAGAGATAGAAGAAAAGAGTACAAGAAGAGACCTAATGCACCTATGTGAAAAGTTTGCTTTTAGAAGAAAAAGTATGAACCCAAGGAAAAGTCTTAGGGTCCCACCGGGCATGCCAGAATGTTTCTAACTGTTTCGCTTTTCTACATTCAAAAGATGAAAGAAACTAAGATAATGGTCAGGGGTTTGTACGTACCCAGATGAAGTTTGCGCACCGTTATCCAGACATTGTAGGGATTCCTCTTTGGCTGTGGAGGATGACACCTGTAGAGAGAAAGACTTAAACAAAAAAATGTCAGATATACATATGGTGGATTGCCAAGCAAAGCTTGATCCCAGAAGTGCAAAGACTTCCTTGAGGGATGACAATCCACTAGTTGATAAAAAGAATGTTGCTAAAAAGAGAGATGCTAAAAGACTGAACAAAATAAATAAAGGTAATACGTACCTGTATTCAGCAATCTATCTTCCACAGTCACCAATGTCAGTTATCCTGTTAGCGTCAGTTTGATGAAAGTTGCTGACGTCGATTAGTCTACCAACGTCAGTAGGGGAAATGGGGCTTTAGATGAGTTTTGGACTAGTCTCTGGTTGACAGAGGGGTCTAGAAGGAGTCTGGGTCTGTGTAAGGGATGCAAGACAGTGGACAGGGTCTTTATGAGGGATAGAGGTAGGGGATAGGTTGTTAAGATGGGTCAGTATAGGAGACAGGATTTTCAGCCTCTCAGGGAGAAGTTTGGTCAGGTCTAGTCTACAGTGCTTAAAACTAGTAAAAAGAGAACTAATTACTGATACTTTCTAAACTACTGAAATGAAAGGGTAGAAGAAATACTTAGCTTTGATATGTTGAAGGAGTGTAGGAGACTCATTGCTAATGTGGCTGATGTACCTGCAATGTCTTTAACCCAAAGTCTGGAGCTATTTCTATAGAGTGCCTGTAGCTTGTGATACTTGGTGTGTGTCTGGGAGAGAGAGAGAGAAGTTGGATTCAAAGGAAGAGAGTCAGCATTCAGGTCTCTGATTGATTGATTTAGCACTGTGATTTTAGTGTCCCAAGGGGAAGAGAATTTACCTTCAGGCCTGCTTTAAGCAACCGATGTCAGTGATTCTGTCGGTGTCAGCCGATTGATAATCGACGTCGATAGCTAAAAGAATGGAAAAAAGGCTATTTTTAGCCTTCTGCCCTTTCCTCCATCTGCCAAGTTTAATTGTCATTGGAAAATGGTCAAAGGTGGGTTAAATGAGTGTGAGAGGTTAGTGGGAGGAATGAAATGGGGTTTTAAGTAATTAAGAAGGGTCATGGGGTGATGATGGTATCCAAGGAGAGGTATCCAAGGAGAGGTGAGGTGTCATGGGGAGGTGTTATTAATTTAAAATAAGTTATTATTTTAAATTAATAAGTGTGTGGGTTAGGAATGTGTAGAAGTGGACCAAGGGGACCAAGGGGGGGAGTTGACCAAGGAGTAGACACAATTTTGGTGTCTACAAATTGATTATAATTCCTTCAAACGTAGAGATAAGGTATTTTTATATTCTCTGCAAAGGAAAGTGCAAACATGGATGGTAAATAGGGACAAATAATGGATGGTAGGTTTAACTATGAAATGGAATGGTAAATGATAATATAATACATGATGGTGGGGAAACAAATGAAGGTCAAGACTTTCAATCACACATAATGTTATTGATGTCGGATTTGACATAATTTTGGTTGTGGTGGAGCCAAAGACTTGTTCTCTCGATAGGACCACCATATTTTTTTGTTTTTTGATTTTGAGAGTAACTACCATTTTATTAGGTTATAGATTGGAAGCTATTCTAATTTTCTCTTTGATTTTATCTCCAATAAACAATGAAGAACTTTTGTGCTTAGTTATTGGTGCCTCAATGAGGTTTTCACCAATGAAGTTGTCTTGATTGTCCCATAGTACCTTCAAGAAGGTGTCACTAAAAGGGGCTAAGTTTGATCTTTGATTATCCCCTAACACCTTCAAAAAGGTGTCACTAGGAGAGTGTTCTTTTGCTACATGAATGTTGTCTTGGTATCCTTGTTCTTTTTCAACTGCTATGTCTCCATGGATGCAGTTTAACAAAGTGTGATTATGTCGATCCCAATCAATACTTGTGGGAGATGAAATGTCAATAGAATGTCTATATTGGGTGGTAATAATGGGATGGTGAAAGGTAGAAAAATCCTTATAAAAGATACTAGGGGAACTTGTGTTGATGCTGAAGTAATCGTCCTCAAAAACCATAGAAGGATCACAAATATATTCAAATTGATCTACAAGGAAATTGTAACCAATGTTGTAACAACCAATATTATAATCTATTTCTAAATCTGATTCTAAAGTAAAGGACTCTAAATCTAATGTCACAATTTATTTTGTGTCTATTTTTGATGCTAAATCCAATGTCGATTCAAAAATAGAACCTAAATCTAATATTGATTCTTCATCTGATATGGTTGTTTTGATAATGTTCTATTGAATGCTGAATTTTTGATAAGTAATGGCCTATGATGGCATAATGGGCTCAATAAAAACTGATTCATCTTGGAAGGGTTCAATATAGACTAACTCATCTAAGTGAAGCCCCTCAAAAAGAGGGAACCTCTCAAGGAACATCTTGATAAAATCACGTCTATCAGAGTGAGACTCCTCAATGAGCAAGAAAAGATCAAGAGACAACTCTACTGAGATTGGCTTGTCAAGGAGATGAATCTCTTTAAAAATAGGTAATATATGAATAGGTAATTTATCATAGTTATCTTGTTAGAAATGGGTATTTCAATAATAACATGTTGGTTTTGGTTCATAATTGATTGAAAAAGATCAACTTTGAACACATTTTGATCCTCATAAGATGGCTTTTGCAAAAGTGATGGTTCTTATTTAGGCTCAAATATTAACATAGAATTTATAAAGTGGGGAACAGTTGGTTTAGCAGGAATAATGGTTTGTGGTTCAATAATGGACTTTCCAAAGATTAGACTATTGAAGAAGGGATAAAAAACAATTGGTTCATCAAATGGAGGTTCTTCACCAATAGGCTCATCAAAAATTGGTGATGGGATAAGAATGGTAATAAATGGATGCTTCTTAGTTTGGTTGCTCATGTAAACCAAAGGAGGAGGTCCTAAAATGGTAATGACCAGACACTTCTTAGTTTGGTTGCTCATGTGAACTAAAGAAGGAGGTCCTAAAATGGTTATCTTGATACATTGTGGAGTTTTATTATTTACACAAGCTAGAGCATCCATGTCTTCTTGATAAACCCAATCATTCTGATCATGAGTTGGTTCATAAGTTAGATCTTGACTATGTTCCCATGACTGATTTTTGTGAAGTGGATAGAAATCTTTCTCACAAACCATATTGTCACCATAGGGGTCTTGACTAAAGTAATAAAAGTCATTTTGTGCAGCCATTCTATCATAAGTTGAATTATCCATGACTACACCATAAGTATAGCTAGACATATCTACATTTAATGAAGAAAGCTCCAAAAATAAAAAGACTTAAAGTTCTGTAAACCCTAAAAAATGATCCAAAGGATAAATGGTTCAAACTTGGTTCAACTTGGTCAAAGGGGTGAAGATGCATCTCAAAAGTAGTTTGTGCCAAGATTTGGCATAAAACAACCTAGCATCAAATATCTAACATCAAAGGTTTTTGAAGAAAGGTTATGTTTTCCCAAACAAAGTCACAAAAAATGAAGAAGATTGGCACTTGAATAAACAAACAATCAATAGTGTTCAAAATTGGGTAATATTTTAACTAAAGCTATGCAACCCAAAAGAAAAAGATTTATGTACCAACCCCATGAATTGAGGCCTAAATAGAAATCAATCAATGTTTGGATCCAAACTTGACAAGGCTAATTTAAAATGCAATGTTGAAGACTAGGATTGGACCAAACAAGCTAGACAAGATCGGAAAACATAACGGCACAAGACAAAGGTCCAAATGGTATATACAAAATGGTTTGAAATGAATGGTTTTGATACAATGTTAAACAAGTCTTGAAACAAATTGAGCAGTCTAATGACATAATCATACTTGAATAATGTAGTCAATAGTTATGTTTCAAAAACTCAAAGGAAAAAAAAAGATTTGACATGATTTAGGTAGCATAACGCTACCCTTGTTATCTCAAATACATGATTTTGACATGGATTATGAACAAATAAACAAGTTTTAACCTCAAATCATATTGAGAAAATAATGACTAAAATGTACTAAGTATAATCATTAAAATCCTAGAAAGGGTATGGCATGTGGCATTAACTAAACTATCAAGTTTTGAACATTCTAGGGAAATCAATTGCATAATGACTTTCACACCAAATAATGCAAAATAAAAGCATGGATTTTGGGTTCATATCACTCAACTTGTTGCATAAATGTCTAGTCCTTTATACAACCACTACATCCTACTATTCACTCAGTGTAGTGCAATGTCCAAAGTGCCACTACATCCCATGTGTAACTCTAAAAAGAGTTAAATGAAGTCAATGCCAGGAGATGAAACCCCAGATCAAAGCTTCCCTAAAGAACTCATGGGAGGTAATGATGTCCCCCTCGCAAGCCAAGTTTTCATGAAATAAAAGACTAATAGAAATACTTTAGGGTCATTTTCAAGATCACCCAAATTTTGACAAGTGTTTGGGGAGTGCTTTAGATGACATTCTTTCTAAGCCTTGGACTAGGCTACTTACAATAAGAATGGCACTTTTGATTCTAAGGGTTCCCTATAGGGGACAAATGGAAGATCATACTCAAGACATACCTCTTTTTACCAAACAATATTTGACTAAACACTATTGCAAACAAAAATTAATAAGTGTGTTCAATTTTAAACCTGAATGAAATGTTTGGTGGTGTTAATTTGACCCCTTGGTCTTAGTTGTAAACTTTGAAAACATTCACCAAAAACACTTAAATTCTTTGTTAAACATCCAAAAAAAAGTTCCTAATCAAATTTTAAGCATGCAAAAGTGATTTAAATATTTTTTAAGCAAATTTTAAACTTGATCCTGCAGCAAAATTATTAGCATGTCTTTTAGCTTTGAAGCCCTTTTGAATTTGAAACAAGAAACTTTGTAAAAGTAGGTCTTGAGTCTATGTTTTTGGAAAAACACAGTGACTAACATTTTTCAATACCACCAATGTTAATTATGGCTAATCAAGATTTGATTGATATCAGTTCTACTGATCAATGTTGATTAAGCTAAGTAATTGATGCTGGTATTTCTATCGACATCGATTACTGTGTAAAAATTGTGACAACCAAAAATGGTAAAAAAGTTAGAAAACCAATTTTCAAGAGTTTTAAAACCTTAAATAAGTTTTTTAAGGTTGAAAAAGGATCTCCTTTAGGTGTAGGATGCATCTTGTCCCACCGAGCGTGCTAAGGTGTAGAGAGGATTACAAAGCAAGTTAGTCAAGCATTAGTCCATAAATAATGAAATATGCATATATAACTAACTACCCAAGCCTATCTATTCCTATGGGAATTACAAAGGATAACAAGAAAAAATGAAAGAAATCAATCACCATATTACCTTCCCAAATGGATTCACCATACCTGTGTGGCTCAAAAACATGTTCTCCCTTGATCAATCATCCTTGTCTTTGTCAAAAATGGTGGTAAGCTCCTCCAATACCTCAAGAACACTCCATAAAACCTAGGATCTTGATTGTAAATCACTAAAATAGCCTATCAATGAAGCTTTGTGGAAATAATTTAGCATTATAACTTTACAATGTTCAATCTTTGAAGATGTTTGAGCATAATAACCTTGCACAAAAATATCTTAGAAATGATGTCCATGGTCTCTCTATTTATAGATTTTTGAGATTGGTTAAGATCAATCTCAACCATCCATCTCAAGATTGAGATGTGTTGTTGAGGATAATCCTAATATTTGGAATTAAATCCATTATTATTCTCAAGATGACCTTGGAAGAAGGGGCATTGAAGAGGCATGGGAGGCATTAACTAGGCATGGGTGACCCATAATCTTGATATTTTATGCACTTATGGCTTGATGGATGTCAACCCATAGATGATGTCACTAGGTGATGTAGATAATAAGAATCAATTTTCAAAAGTAAATATTCAATAACTCTTATGGAAAATCCACTTAATCCCTTGATTTAGATAAATTAGCCTTAAGCAAGGTTAATCAACATTTGTGTAATTATTTGAAAATTGATCCTCAACTAATCAAAATGGTTAGAAAGTCACATTACTGTGTTGTAATTTGACTCAAGAAGAATTAGAAGGTGATGCTAGATGTGTTAGAATTGTATTCCCATTTAGGATGTTACCAAGAGCAAATAACAAAGGTACATGATTTGTACTAGTGAATTTAGAAGAAAAGAGTGATCCAGAGCACTAAATGGCAAAATGGTCATTTTGACTCAAAATGATCTAATCAAAGTTAGCTAGCCCATAAAATTCATTTCCCTATTTAGGGATACTTTAACCTAAATTGGCACTTGTAAGTGACAAGTTTGAACCATTTAGGGCATTTTATGGATTTTGACCTAAAATGTGCATTTGAGTGCAATTCAGGTAAGATTGACAATTTCAATACAAATGGTGTTAGGAATTGGATGTCTACAATGATCAGATTAGAATTTAGCATAAAAGTACAAATAGGTGAGAACTTATAAGCTATAGATATAAAGAGAATCAATAGATGAAAATGGTTGAGGACCCTAAAAAAAGGGAAGAGTTTACTTGTAGAAATATTGTGAGAACCCTCGAAGGAAGGGAAGGGCATGAGGTTGGCTTTGGTTTAGAGAGAATATGATCCAAGGAAAGGATTAGACATGCCATGGAGTTAAAACATGATTTGGTGAGAGCTAAAGTGAGGACCAGGTGTTAGGAGACTAGTGGAGTGGTATTTGATGTCCTTGATCCCAACACACAATCCCATATGTGCCTATCAAAATTAGAGGAGACATTATGAGATCCACTAGAAGTGGACAATAAAGAAGTGGAAGTAGGGACTCCACCTAACTAGGTGTTTCATGACTCCCTACTCAAACTAGAAGTAATGTAATTGATATGCATGTTATGTTAGTCGAGTAGGATCAAGATAAGATCTACTATAATAAGATTTAGTGTGAGATGGACTGCCATAGGAAGATTATAGGTAAAATTCCCCCTTATTCAGACTATGATCACACTAGTCCATCATATTTTTTATGCCCTAAATTTGAACATTTATAAGTAATATGGTATAGAAGATGCTTCAGATCATATGCATAGGTTTGAGCTCATTTGTAAGGATTGAGGGATAGTCTAGTCAGAGCAAAATATGTATCAATTTGCTAACACTCTATAAGGGTTGCAAACATAGTAGTGAAAGGATGATCTGAATCAAATAATTGTAGACTTTTCCCTCTTCAAGGCTATAATTTTAAGTGAGTTTGATGTTCTAAAGATGGAGCACTAGGACGTTATCACATTCAAAGACATCAAGTAAGAGGTTTTAGATATTGTAAGTGCCTATTATGCAAGGTTTAATACCTTAGTATTAAATCTCCCATATGAATTCCATCCATTTGATCATGCTTAATGGTTTTTTGGTGAACTAATCTTGTAAATCTAATGTGCTTTATTCATGATTGAGTTCCCCGAGCCTCGATAAGTGATAGAAGCTATAATCAGAGTTAAATTCATGCATCATATAGATGAATAAGATTGATTGGGATTAGAAATGTAGGTTTAAATGATTAGGTAGTAGTTGTATTAAGTTATATCTAAAAAATAATTAAAATAAGGGATAGTGATGGTGTCCCCAATAGACATACAGTGCATAGATGTTCGTGAATCTATAAGATTGGTAATAGTGTGAATAGTCTAGGTCATGATGGACATAATTAGGGAAAAGGAGAAGTGTTACAAACCACCAAGGGGTATCTACCTAGACATGCTATCTAAGTATGGGGTCAAATAAAATAACTACACCATCTACACTCATTCTATAAATTTGGCTCACTAGAGCATTTCTAATGTGCCTACATAACCCCTCCTCTTTTGAACCTATTATTGAAAAGGACATAAGGTAGATGAGTGTCATAACCTTAATTTTAAGATTATAGTATAAATTAAACCAAATAATATGTACAAGAAGGCATACCACCTACATAAATCGACAAAGAAACTTAGGGATAAGTCTACACCCTAACCTGAGAAACATGTGAGTGTAGTGCAGACTGATTCATGCCCACAAACCAACCCTTATGACCAAGTGTGATAATATAAATTATTACATGAAGATGTGTGGATCATCTGTTATTTTTTGAAGTTATCTCTAGTTAGCCAAGAGGAGATAAGAGCTACTTAAGGTGGAACTCTAGATAGTTAGAGCATCAGTAGATGGCCCCTCTAATCGACGTGCTTAGGAGTTCATAAGGCCTAAGATAGTTAAAATTGAATGCTCAAAAGTAGGTATTCCTATACTAAAAATAGGTTCCCATATGTGATTTATGGGAAAATTTAAAATGAATGCACCCTAAATAAGGATTCCTTGGTAAGTTCCATGAAGCAAGTGATACTTCTATCGGCCTTACCCAAGATGCGTGCAAGATACAACCTACATCAATACTGGTTGACATCAAATGTGCCCCTTTGATAAATTAATGTTATGAAGAAGATGATTAAGGATGTAATATGATGAAATTAAACTTCCCCATTGATCTAAATATATATAATGAACTAGTTCAAAACCTAAATGAACCATCAGTAAAAAATGGCTATGGTAATGGAGTCACGAGGTAAGCACTCCTAAGGAATAAGATGGTGCCTTGTCTATTAAAACTACTATAAAACCAATGAAGTTTAACCCCACTAGTTGATATCATGCCTATTTTAATACCTTAAATTAGTGTTATGGTACTAGAGACACATGAGTCATTGCATGCACCCAGGGTGAGAAAGGTGCATTAAATCACAAAGGAAGGGTTGGCTAAAGTTGTTACTTATATATAAAAAGTTTTATTGATGAATCAACTAGGAATTTTGTAATGTATTTATTGGTTAAAAATATCACACCTTAGAATAAATTATTCAAGATTAGTCTAATATTTGGGAAACATTAGAATACCTCTGGGCCTATGGGTTTCCTATCGTAGAGATAGACCTCTAGGTTTAAGGGCTTGCTCCCTAGATTTGCCTTTAAGTGATTATCACTTACACTAACTGATTACTTGTGTAAAAAGGGAGAGAAATATGCATGAAATTAAATTATTATAATTGGGTGATACACCATAAATATCTCCACAAGATCATCATACTCTTGTACTAAGAGATAAGACCTACAACACTAGCTCTAAAGTCCTAGAATACTCTGACATTAGTATTTAAATATGGAGGTGATATGGATGAAACAAATCAAGGTAAGTGGATAAAAGGTTATTTTAAAACACTATGGGTACTTTTACACTTTAAAGGAGTCAAACACACTAGCCACACTCCATATGACCTGTTAGAATGAGAACTTTTGCACCAAACATGAAAAGATAAAGAGAAGAAAATATGGAATATTATCACTAAACCTCACCATACATCACTTCAAATAATTAGAAAAGATGTTTGTGAAATCAAAACTAAATTTCATGTATTATTCAAAAGAAAAGTACAACATCAAACTAGCAGGGCTTCACCATACATGGTGTGGAATTAGCAAACAAGAGCCAAAATGGCTAGTACTTATAGAATGTGAGAGAGGAGAGAGAGAGAGAGAAGTGGATATAAAGGGTTAAAATGCCACTTGTAAAGGCATGCTAATTATTTATATTGTATAGGATTAGAGTATGAAATATAACATGAAATGTCTCTTTGGACAAATGTCCCTCCAAGGCATGAAAACTCCTTAAAACTAGTGTAAGACTATTCATCTACATTATTATAAATTGTGTTCATCATTTAGCCTCTCTTGAGCACCATAAAGTAGAATATGGAGAGATATAACATGTGAAGTATGATTTTGGGGTTAATAAACATATCTAATATGCATTATATGTCTCCCTAAACATTGGTCTTCTTTTGGATAAGTGTTCTCATTGCTTGCATTCACCATCATCTTTCTTCCAATCATTACTCACACTTATCATTCAAGTGTTCTTTAATTTTCAAAAAAAACCCATGTATGAGGTTATATGACACTTATAAATAGTCCTATTTTCATTAAATCCACAGGTGGACCTTAAAAGGTCTCCCAATTAGTGTTATCACCTTCTCATTTGGTGATCACTCTCCATTCACTATGCTAGTTTGGACTACCTAAAGTGAAGGTGCTTGCATAAGTACTTATGTGCTTATATAAAATAATCAATGAGCATGAGTAGTTATATTAGGTACCACTTGATCTCCCAAAGTGATCTTTATTCTTCAATAATCCTCTATACCTATAAAACACCAAAATATGTTAATAAAATCAGTTTTATACCCTACCCATATGGGTAGGGTACAAGCCAATAAGATGAGAAATCCTGAGGGAGTTACCTTCAAGTCCCAATAAATTTAAGATTCATACCAAATCATTTGGATTAATTATATTCTTTTTCTTTCCCATTGGATCATTAGTAAGGGTTTTGGAGGGTTTTAAGTAGTTTTGACTCTTAAGGATTGTTCATATAAACGTGATGTTCAACCCTCAAAAAAATTACACTAGAATCATGTTAGGACCCTCTTCAAAATATATCAACTCCTTATACCTCCATTATAATCATCCATATATATATTATCTTCCAAAAATGGCCTCTTGAGCACTTCCATGCATTTTGTGTATCCTAAGTTATTCTTAAGCCAAAAATGACTCATTTATGATCTCCACAATAGACTCAAGGATATAAAAAACTTCATACCATCCTCTAAAGGTGATCAAATATATTTCAAGGACCATATATTCCTATAAATGGGATTGAACCCCTTTATGGCTCTAAGCCTAGTTGAGGCCAAGTAGGCTTAGTCTATGCATGACTACTCATCACCACCTCTGGGTATTTTGTTATGACTGTGATGCCTCCTTTATGTTTTTAATGTTTTAACTCACCATTATAAATATCTTAATAATGATTTAAGACCTCCCATCTCACCTTCTTACGTTCTTTATGACAAACTTATAGAGTATGGATCTCTAGGAGTACCCTCTGTCTGAGATTAAAAAAAGTGCACTTCCCCTATCTTATCAATCAAATAAAGGGTATGAGAGGATATTTTAAGTCATATGGATCCTATATACAAAATTATATATTTTTATCACACTCCTATCATCCCTAAACATCATGAAACCTAAGGTAGACTTTTATAACATTGACTTTGTGTAAGGTTGGTGTATGGACTATAAATTGTATGTTGAAAACCTATATGCTCTATTTACCTATCTTGATAATCTCATGGAGTATATATCACTATTTTTTGGGTTATTTAAAACATTTATAACACCATATAAGACTGTAAACTCCTCAAATTTCACTTACCTCTTCTTAACTAGGCTAGATTGGTAGACTGTATGACTGTGTGCTCACTCAAAAAAAACATGCCTGTAGGTGAACGTTTTGTATTAGACCCTACATCCTCATGTTCCAAGATCAAATTTAATTAATTTAACTCACTTCAAACCAATTTGGGTTTATAACAACTATGCCTTGGAGTTTATTAACATCTAAACTGCATGTTCCAACCTACTGTCACACTATAGTTTTCATATTAGAACATGGAACTTTATACCCTAGGTTCTTCTTGGGACCTCTAAGTTCACCTTCATTTACATATATGAACATAACATGCTTAGAATTTGAGATAACACATAAATTTTTCATGTTATAATATGTTACTATCATTCTACAATTAAGTTGTAGTTGTCATTTTATGACCAAAAAGAGACCTATAGGTGATGGTATACATCAAGTATTGAATATTAACCCATTTTATTATATTTTGGGAAGCATAGTGTCATATCCCTTCAAAAGGATTCATTTACCCAAAAGGTATGCTTCCATTGTATCTCAGTATATTGAAAAGCCATTTAAACCTAAAATACTATAGAGAACATTGAAATTATATAGTCAAAAAATGCATGGAATAGGGGCCTCATCTACATCACTTATTAATACCAAACACTCATTAATTTTTTATCAAGGCCTCACTCCTATGTCTTAACTTGATTATGGAACACATTATATCAATTTATACTTCAAGGTAACCCACCATGAGAGGGTCAAGAGTAGGGTAGAGTCCTTATTTTGGATATTTTAAGGTAATGTGTCCTTGAAGTTACTTTCTCCACATATGAGCATGAATCCAAGTCTGTTTATAATATTCTGGAATCCATCATGATTTTTTGACATTTTCAATTATTTAAAACCTCAATTAAGGATTAAAAAATCTTCAAACATTTAAATTCCAATGCTCACCCCTCTGTGGACCACCTATAAGTGCACATCAGTAGTATATGGGACTGTGAAAAGGTGATACAAGACCATGTGCATGATGAATTGGTTATATTAACCAATATAAACCATTTAAATGATTTAAAATTTATTATAAATACCTCAAGTAACCTCTCACCACTTCACCATGACTATGTAAGGAGATTAATGACTGCCTATAAGTGGATGTTGTAGGAAAGTTGACTATGTACCATATATGATTGTGTTCCTCATCAACATGTTAGTATTTGATATTAAAAATACAAAATTAATATGATAAACATGACCATAGGCAATATGAAACATTAAACACTTTTGATTTAAACCATTAAAATAAAGTAAAACTTTTGCAATTGATGAAACATGCCTGCAACCTAGCAATGGAGCTCTTACTAGCAAAATGGAGTGTTTGTGCCTTTATCTTTCATTACAAACATGAAAAATGAGTTGAGGTAAATTTTAGGAGGATTTACACACTATCTAGAGGCACGTGAAATACATATTTTTTATGAATTTACCCAAATAAAAAATAAACCTATAAGGTGTGGGAATAAGCAAGTAGAAAAGAACAATCAACTTCTTAACATTGGTTCATAAGGCAAAAGTAGCCAATATTTTAACTCCTACCATGGTTTTGAATTATACAAAATTTATTTTCATCCCATAAGAGCATTTGACTTGAATCAACTCTTATTGTCTATACTCAACCAAAATTGGTTAGTCATTTATGTATACCTAATGGAATGATGAAAGAACAAAATAGTTTTAGGAAAATTTTGGGACCTCTAAAGCTAATAAAACATGTAAGTGAATTTAGGGGAGTTGAAGATTCATTTTAGGATCCTTCCACATGTGCCACACTCTTTCATAAGTCATACAACTACCAAAAACCACCTAAAATTGCCTCTTTTCAACTATTTTCTTATCTTCAACTTAGACCCCTACGAATTTTTAGTTACAGGACTGATATCTAACATATTATAACATCATTCACATTTTGAAAGGATTTAAATCACTTTAATTTAATGCTAAAATGTACAAACCTCATTAATGGCTCAAATATGACCTTAAGTGACTAAAAATGACATAAGGGGTTAAAATTGGATATAATCAAGGCAATGACACATTAAATGACCCCTATATAGGAATATAACATAACCTATAAGAACCTAATAAGACCCTATCTAAGTTTTATACTATATGGATTGACCTATTTTTACTCGTGGTCAAAATAGTCAATAATCTTGATAGCTACTCATTAGTATGAGGTGAGGCCCCTCACCTATTGACACCTCAAAAGTTATCATATTTCATCAACATGGGATTTGGGAGACCTTGGAACCATTGTGTAATAAGGCATTTGACACCATCATGTAATAAGGCTTCCTTAACCTTACTTCTATCCATTTTTATTGGCAACAAAAAGTTATTTTAGGTTATAAGATGCACTCACCTCTTAATATCTAGTTGGGAAAGTTGAGTGGGTAATTTATTCAAGAGGCCACCATGCCAGACATTTAAGTATATCTGGTGAGGTTAGGAGTGCCATAAACATATAAAATACATGTCTATGCCACCAAAAATAAAAAATTTACTCAGCACCTAGATAGACACATCTCAATGTAACACCATGCTAGAAGAACATATGAAAATTTTAGTGTGGGGTAGGAGATGACACCAAGAAGAGGAGAATAAATGAATCTCACAAAGACAACTGGAAGAAAAATGCATAGGAGGAGATTTTGGGAAGTGAACAAAAGGAATAACATGTGGAAAGAGTTGGCATGTTAACCAGTCAAACATATTAACATGAAAGGATAGGTGTTACACCAATATAAAAGGAAAAAGTTATGAACAATTAGTTATCTTAAAGGAGATATTAACAGTGGTGATTGATCTATTGTACACAAGGAATGAAATAATATAAGGTTTGATCTAAATCTACTGCTATTTGAGTTGAGTAGCAAGAGAAGTGAATCAAAAAAGGAAGGATAAGTGTGAGAAAGATCAAATCATGTGAAGGATATGTCGCCTATCAAAATTTTAAAAATTTGAAACATGAATTAGATAGGATACCATATGCATCATGCAAAAATAGGTGTCAATATGGATAATTATTGACCTATCCACTCTATCAATTGGTCACTCTTTTTGCACCTATAAATAGAAGTATATGGATGGCCCATGACACAAATTTCCAAATTAGGATCAAAAGTGATAGAGACCACTGATAATTAAAATATGCATCCTTGAGAGGCTTTCTACCATAGATATATTAGATGAAGCTAAAGACATAATAGGAAGGAGGAAATTAGACCAAGAGGGTCAAATCTCTAGAGGTTGGATAAGAGGAACCAAATCCAATGAGCTAAAGATACCACACTACTCTATGGATATGACTTGGTTTATTTAAAGAAGGCTACAAAATGGAATATCCCCATTCTGTTGTGTTACAATAAGAAAACTAGAGAATTATAGGTAGTAAGATGTGGAAGAAAGATCTTGTTAGATGAAGGGAAGAATAGAGCAGAAGATAACTTAGGGTGTAGTCATGGGCCTCCATTACATGTAGATGGGTAGAGTCCAGATAGTTCTAGATAATACATGGATGTATTAGGAAGATCTTGTGCATGAATTTGATTAAAAGTAGTGGAGACAATAGACTAAAGTTGGTGAGTATGAACACATAATGAGGATATTTGGTTGCACCATGATCGAAAGATTGCATAATGGTGTTATGAAATGGAAGGATCTAGGGACTTTGAGTATAATATCATATGGTGAGGCAAGAAATAATACCATAAGGTTTTTTACTACCAATCCAAGTAGAATTTAGCTAGGCTCACTAGTATCTCAAATGAAGTCCCTAGAGGATGGTACTAGATGAGATGAAATATGAGTCCACCCTAATAGGTTTTCTTCTAACTTAGAAGAAACCCCAATAGAACATTATGAAGTATGTGTGACCATTCAGCTACACATATATGATTTTCCCCCTCCAAATTTGTTTTCTTGAATGCTCAGTACCCCAAGAAACCAACCCCCATCTCAATGATGTCAGGATCAAGATTGAAGCACCTAGAAGCATATGGTAGCATATACCTTTGTATGAGGATGTGTAGAGGAAAGTTGCTGAGAAACATAACTTGAATAGTAGGAGACAAGCATGGAATGGGTAAAATTTTGGAAGGTATTGAAGTGTTCCTCTATAGGTAATAAGGATGGTAACATCAAAGGAATACTTCAACCTTGTGCATAAATAGGGTGAGGTTGTTGGCCCTAAGTAGTCACATTGCTTGGTGAAAAATGGATTGATATTATAGGAGAGGATGAAAAAAGAGCCACTAGATGGAAGAGTAAACATGAATTCATGTATAAATACCACTAAAGAAAATGAAAATGTCTTAAGAGGAGTTTCACAGAAAAGGATTATAGAACCATGTAACTCCAAGTGAAGTAATTTCTTATGAAAAATCTTTGAGGGCAATTGGATTGCACAAGGAAAGTGAGTAAAATAAGAAATCATTATCTAGGGACAAACAACTAGGTTAGTACATGGTGGTGTTGACCCCTAAAATTGACTAAGTCTAGACAAGACTGCACTTTCACACTTTAGGTGAGTTCAACATCATTAACTAAGAGGTGCATGTAATCCAAACCACATAACTTATGTGTGTGCCTTAAACAAAATTGCCAACAAATAAGATGTTAGTTATTAGAATTGTACCAATGTGTGATACATGACAAAGTTATAAGATCCATGGAGAAGCATCCATATGGACCTAGGAACCATAGAAGAAATTATGGGGGAAAGTGACATATAGATTGGCTAGCTAAAAATTCTAACATAGAGTTATGGTAGTATGATAGACAGTGTGGTAGTTGGCTTGGGGATAAGTTAGCATTTCAAATATGGAATATGGGTGGGAAAGGACCAAGAGTTGAGAGGGGAAAAAGGCTCAAGATAAATAGGAGAAGTTGTCAGTCGAGGAGATAAGATAATTGGTTAAGAAAAGATAAGGAATAAAAAAAACAAAGAGTGAGATCCATCAAGCTAAAATAGAGAGAATTAGGATAGATCATTGCTATTAGATTATACTAGGGAAGGATAAGAGTTTTAAGAAAGGTCTTGACTATAGAGTGAAAGCACCTGGTATGCTATGTAAAATAATATGTGCCCTTATATTCAATAGAGAGTGAATCTAATAAAGAGAATATTTGAATACTTATATGTTGTGCGTTTATCTAATAGTATTTGTGTGTGTGGTCATTGAGGTATCTAATTATCTCTCTCTCTTACTCCTTTTAGACATTACTCTCCCATTACACACTACTAACACAACCCTAGCTTGAATCCTCTATTCCTTCACACCTTAGGTGATTTCATAAGACTTTTCTTTCCTGCATGATAGGTCAATTTGGGAATTGGTTGAATGTGTGTTGAGATAGACTCGTATAACATTTTGGCCCCTAGTGACTAGACTAACAATAACCTAATTTAATCTTTCAAATCTACAAAACTCATAGTTATCCAACTAAGTTGACAATGGTCAACCTAGTCATATTTGTCAAGTTCTTTATAACCAATTAGATCAGCCTAGCCTGACCTAGTTTACATTTTTTTCTATTTTGATATATTAATAAAACAATTGTTAAAACAATTTGGCAAATATATTTTATGGTAAAATAACTCAATATTTCATTTTTCACTCATGTTTTATAGTTTTTCAATTTTATCAAATTTATAAGTTACATAGTCAACTAAGTCAACCTCAGGTAAATTATATTTGTATCTTACTTTCTTTCCAGTAAAGTAAGTTGACATTGGCCTACCTTATTTATTTCAGTGTATTTTCACAACAGACTATGTTGACCTTGTTTTGTTGTGTCTGTTCAACTAGATTGGCCCTGAACAACCTAGTTCTACATGTTTTTACTTTATGCATAATATAGGAAATTAAATTTATTTTTCAAAGTAATTAATATCACCTTTACTTTAAAAAGAGTTGGTTTCTTGTTTATTTACATTCATAAATTATAGAGTTGGTTTTTGATACTTGATTTTTTCCTTTATTTTCTGTCTTTTTTTTCCTAGAAACTGTGTGTTGATAGTTTTAAAACTACTTAGATAATGTCATAAAGGGATATGCAATACTATTTTTACGTTCCTAGTATATCATTTATAAATATTGTGGCATGACAGGTTTTCCCCAATACTCATATCTATAGTAAATAGCTAAACATAAATGTTAGTTTCCATGTACCTCATAGTATTTAGGAAAATCCTAAGATTCCCCTTTTTATTGAACCTTAAGAAGCCATTTATCCATTTGATTTTGTAGTGCACCTGTTAACGGTTAGAGTCAAAAATTTACTCTTAGCTTACCTTTGAATCTGAGTTTAGTGGGATATTGTAAAGGTAATTCCTCCATAGTCAGTTCTTTAAAAAATTAGATCGATACTAGCCAATGGATAAGCATCTTTAAGAGCCTATAAATCAGTCAAATCCCTTTAGTACATCTTCCTAATCTTATTTTTAGATAATTAGTTAGAAATAATAGTTACAAACTTTAATTTTTTTACTATTTACTATTATATTATGTATTTTAGATTATACTAGCTAGCATTGATATAATTATGTGTTGTGTATTTCAACTAGAACGACCAATGTTGACCTAGTTGACTATGTGTGAATAGATTAAGTCAACCAAGCTTAACTTAGTATTTTATATTTTATCTTTTTCATCTATATTTTTCAAAATACATCATCTAGTTTACCATCCAAACCTTTGTAGATCAAACTAAGTTGACCAGGCTTGACCTAGTCTTTTTCTATCTTTACCAATCTATCTAGCTAGATCGATTAGGGTTGCTAGAAGACTTCTAAATTACTATATTTACCTTATTATTTCACTATATTGACCCAAGTTAACATATTAAACTTCTAGATTACTATATTTATCTCCCACATTCAACTAGATTGACTTTGGTCAACCTAGTATACTTTTAGATAATTTTTTATACCTTTTTGTATAACTACATCAACCCTGGTCGACCTAGTGCATTTGAAGTCTCTTATGTTTTAAAATATATTGACCTTGGTCAAACTAGTTCAATATGTGGTTGAAAATATTCATTTGTTATTTCCTTTCCCTTACTGATTATCATTATGAAATCACCTATAAGAATATTTCTTGACAGTCTTAACCCATTCAAATTTTACATGGGTTGTTTTATCTTACCCACTTCAACCAAGCAAGAGGATAATCCCTCATGGTGAAAATATTTTTGATCACCATCTAGATAAATGAAATTTAACATGGTACATATTAATCAAAATGATGATTTATAAGATTCTAACATATTCAAAAACCTTGATGATAATAACCTTCATACCCCTAACATAAGTGTTACCTTATCCAAACTTCCTTACTTTACCATTAGAGTAATTGATACTAACATAAGGAACCCTCCTATAAGGAATCCTCCTATCACTAATCTTGGGAATACTCCTCCTACCAACACTAACATTCTACCTCCTATCACTAACAATCAAAATCCACCCATTTATACAACTCAAATTCTTGCTCAACTGGTTCAAAAAATGAATGTTATGAAAATAACTAACAATTCCCAAATGCTCCAAATGCAAAGCCACATCTTGAAAATGGCTTGTCAAACACTTTTTATCATCCCTCAAAATAATCAAAATTTGGTTCCCCCATCCTCTTAGAGATTTTAATGGGAATATCATCCCTCACCCTCTCTTGCATAAAAAAATAATCTGACATATTCAAAATGAACCTTTAGTTCCATTCATTATATCCACAAATATTGTAAACATCTCTCCAACTATTAAGTATGATAGAACTAAATACCCTACTTTTTTACTTAAATCATTTGGTAATATCTATAAGGAATGGGTGCAAACTAAGATTTTCACTACCACTAAACTTCTTGTCAAGTTTTTGATGGGAGATGCTTTAGAATAGTATAATAAACTCCCCAAACATTCCATATGGAAATTATAGGATCTTGTAAATGTTTTAGTTAAAAAATTTCAACAAAATGATCATTCAAAAAATTATTTTAGTCATTTCATCAATGCTAATCAATTACCCACTGAATCTAATCATATTATTATCAAAATATGTAAATCATTATCTCAAAAGGCTAAACATGACATGATTGATGATAATATTTTCAAACTTTTCATTATTTCCCTTAAGGCCCCTCTTCATATAAGGTTCAATTTTTTTCTCCTCAAATCTTAAAAGAGGTTGTTGATCAAGATAAATGACAAGATTTATATATGAATCAATTTGAACCATCTCATAATTCAATCAAGGAATATTTACATATTTCAATTAACATAATAACCAACACAAATTTTCAATCTAAATCTCCCCCCAAAAAATGGGATCAATCAAATTAGATATTTAAATTCCTTCCTACCCACCCTTGATGGTCTTAAAAATGAATGATTTATTATCTCTATCCAAACCTTTCATCTATAATAATTATCTCCCCCATCATGGTAAATCCTAATTAAATTTTTTGGTTCATTGCCAACATTGGTCATTCTCATGAGACATGTTGTGCACTCCTAAAATTTGTGGTTACTTTCCTGTTAGGAAATGCATTTGATCATGATGCTATGATAAAACTTCATCATCCCAATTATCTCAAAGCTTCTCAAAAGAGGGACTTTGTCAAATCTACTAACCAAAAATATCAGAAAACTTCTTTTTATCATAATGAACAACACTCTAAAGAAAATGTTTATGTTATTGATGATGATTATGATCAATCTTATACTAATTCTCAATATGTGAACACAAATAAAGATAATTATCATCATAAACTTACTCATATATACCCTATTACCAAACATAAGAATCCATCTACCGAAGACCAACTTATTAAATATACTACAGCTTCTAAGCCTTCATCTTCAGAACTAACCACTAGTGATGATATGTATTCACTAGTGGAACCTCAGGCAATTCCAAAAGGAACCCTACCTAATCAACCTAATCATCATGCTCACTCTTATTCAAAATCTCACTGGAATTTATTAAATGAACTTAATTTTATACCTTATAAAATTCCTCTTATGAAGTTAATAAGAACTTATACTTAGCATCATAATTTTCTTATACAACAACTACAAGATATCAAAGAACCTTTATATAATGATCCTTAGCTCCCTCTCGATTTTACTCAACCTATAAAGATGTATGATATTGAAATAATTTCTTCTACCAAAACCTTACATAGAATTTCCTAAAGATGATATGATCAATGATGAAATTATCTTTCAATATGGTGATCTACCTCTTTTTATAAAAATTGGCATCAATAGTAATTTAATTTGAAAAGTCTTAATTATTGAAGGGTCTAGCGTCAATGTTACTTCTCTTTGGTTAATTTAAAAAATAAAATATTCTAAAATAAATCTTAAACAAAAATAGCTCACATGTCATGGATTTGATAAAACTAATAAAAACCCACTTGGCTACATTTGGATCCCTATTATTATTGGATCTAATACAATATGCACCAAGCTCATGGCTCTTGATCTTCCTTTATCTTATAACATGATCTTAGGTTGTTGATGGACTCATTGTATGTGGGATATTACATATTATGGTATCCAATGTATTATATTCATACATAATGCGAAATATTACAAACATAAATCCAATCCTAATCTTTGGAGTATCCAAAATCCAAATCTTAAATCTCAATAACATATCCCTACTATTATTTAGATCAATAATCTTCTTCTTCCTATATTTTTTAATATGCATTCATATCTACATGTAACTCTTTTATATTAAGATGATGATGAACCTAAGTAATTATAAAACCTTTACAATACCACTTGATTACTTCCATACATTTTTGAATGGTTCCATCCTTCTCTCCTTTTATGATATCAAACCATTCCATTAATATATGATACTACGGATATTCCTCCCCTATAAAACACACATGAACCTTCTTATATAGAGGATGATTTTGATTGTAATGAATATGGGGTGGCCAAATTATTTCAAGATCCTTTAGTCATGTCCCCTTATACTTTTAATAATATGGTCATCTCCACTATCAATTTTCCTACTGAAGGGATACATGTGTTATATATCCATCTTATAATAATACTTACATTATGGCTCAATCTTAGTCATGATATTTAGACATCTTGAATTATCAAAAGACATTAGAAAAAATGCATGCCTTCAATCATGATGTTCATGTCATTTACATATCCTCTTATAGTGATTCATAGCATGAAGGCTATGTAGCACCTACCAATGAACCTTTGATAGATACTTTATGGGTTGTCCAATAAATTGACCAATCTAATAAATCCAACCTATAATTCCTAATTACATTAATTAGATAAATCTAATGCATTAGTATATTACCTCTAATAGATCATATCAACCAAAATAATCCTATATGGATTTCTCATAATTCTATCACCACAGCTGATAGTGTTTCTCCTACTATCTCGATACCATATTCTATTAAACAACCTTTTAGCTCTACTCTTGAAATTAACTTATATGCAAAAGATATGAATATTCAACAAATGCATTCAAATTTTGATAATCATGGAAATAAAATTTTAGATCTTGAAGTTGATATTGAATATTATGGACCTTTACCCACACTCTCTATTAATGAAGCTATTTTATAACTAATCCATGCTTGTGAACCTCAAATTCCATTCCAACATCATGAGATTGGTCACTTTTAGAAAAAAGCTCCTTATTTTAAAAATTTCATCATTAGTATCGATCCTAAGACACATTATGTTTCCACACTTCCTCTTGATCCATATCATTTCCAATATAGAAAAACTATGTTTATTGAAGAAACTATTACAATTTATTATGGAACCACTACTGTTCATTGAACTATTATGATATCCAAAGAACTTATTCCTATCAAATATGATAATTTTATCTATTCTTTGACAAATAACATGAAGCTTTTTCATGGTCATATGAATGCATGCCTGGAATTGATCTTAGCATTATGGTCCATAATATCATTACTTATATTGATGCAAAACCCATGCATCAAAATTAACATGAATTTCCTCATAATATCTCTACCTTATGTCATGAAGAGATCATCAACATTTTAGATTCTAAATTCATCATAATTGTAGACTACTCCAAATGGGTTTCCAATTTTTTTTGTGGGTGCAAGAAGGTCACCATGGTTATTTGCATTTGTATATACTTTCACAATATTAACTTAGCATGTCCTAAATATATTTTTCCTTTACCATCAATCGATGCCATTATTTATTTTGTTATTAGTTATGAAATGTTATATCTCATGGATAGTTTCTTAAGATATAATAAAATTCATATTGCTCTCGAGGATCAATAAAAAACCACTTTCGCCATTTAATGGGGCACCTATTTTTATGTTAAAATTCCCTTTGGCCTCAAATTTTTTGGAGCTACCTATCAATATGCAATGAACATATTTTTCATTACCTCATTGATAAAATAGTTGAAGCTTATGTGGATGATATTATTTCCACATCTAAGAATTGTGAAAATCATCTTCATGATCTTGCTATTATCTTTGATTGAATCATCAAATATAAAGTTAGACTTAATGTTCACAAATGTGTTTTTGGTGTTACTTCTAGAAAACTCTTAGTATTCTTAGTATATTTACATATGATTGATGTAGATCCTATTAAAATCAAATCCATTTTTAACATGCTTATTCCTCATACTATCCCAAACATATGAACCTCCCTTAGTTAACTTGGGTAATTTGATGATTTGTTCCTAAGATGTCTTACCTATCTATCTAGTTAGCTCCATTCTCAAGAAAGGTATTGCTTTAGAATGGACTGATTCATGTCAAAAATCATTCAACAACATGAAATAATATTTAATGCATCCACCCACTCTTTTACCACCTTCTAGTGACAATCATCTCATCTTGTACACTTCCTTTACCCCCATATTAGTTTGGGTAATGCTTACAACAAGATGAAACATGTCATGAATATGTCATATATTATATCAGTCATGATTCAATATACTATGATACACACTATACCAAAGTTGAACATGATTTTATTGCTATTTATTTTACAATTAAAAAAATCCAGCATTAGATTTATCAAACACTTATATCATTTTCCATTCCAACCCCCTTCATCATTTTTTCTTTGAAGCTTTCATCCCTGACAATAAAATTGTAAAATGGATGGTTCTCTTGATGGAATTCTATTTTTGAATCATCACATAAAAATTATTTAAAGTCCAAATAATCACCAATCAACTTATTGTTACTCTTATACCAACCACTGCTCACCCTTAAGATACTCCTCCCAAGAAATCATTCCTTTACATTAAAGATATTAATCAAGTCATTTCACTTAAATATTATTTTCACAATTTTACAACTAATATCAAAGAAAATAATCTTGATGAACCAAACATTTCAATTTATAAACCAAAATCCAAAGTCATCATCAAATAATTACCAAAAGTTATAATTTATTTTCATGAATATACTTAGAAACTTCATTTTTATGGATCTAAATGTCTTTAAGGAGATGGGGCAAGATGTGTCTTAGTTGACCCCATGGAAAGATCATACCTCTTGATTTTTTATTAAACTTTAACATTCCAAATCAAGCTTGAAAATATGTCCTTTTATATGACATCTTATATTATTGTAACATTGAAGGTACCTTGATTTATTGTGTTACGCTAGATGAGGTTCCTGCTATTTTAGAATAAGCACATAGGGGAATTTGTGGTGGTCACTATAATGGACATAGGACACTCTTAAATGCCTTTGTATGGGATATTTTTGGCACTCACTTGAAAAATATGCTATCACATTTGTTAAAAAGTGTAATCCATACCAATTGCATGATTATCTTATTCACTCTCCTATGTTCAAGCTTTAAACATTAGAATATCCTTGGTCTTTTTCCATGTGGGGATTATATCTCATTGGTAAATTACCTCACTTTCAAGATGGTCATATATTCATCATTATAAACACTAAATATTTCACTAAATGGGTCAACATTATGCCCCTTATTAATGTTATATGTATCACTATATCCATATTCATACCTAATCAAACCATTTATTATTTTAGAACTCCCTACAACATTATTTTAGATAATGATGGGAATTTCAAAAATAAGGATATGAAACAATTATGTGCTAAATTAAAAATCATGCAAAAATTCTCTATTATTTATCATCCTCAATGAAAATGGACAAGTAGATACCACTAAAAAATCTTAATAAAACTGTATAAAAGATAATTTGGGATTCTTGTTCTGACTGGCATCTCAAACTTTATCTTGCACTTTGGGATTATCATACTAGAATTTGTATTGCTATCAGGGAAACCCCTTTTTCCTTAGTATATGGCTATGAAGTTGTCTTACTTTTAGAATTATAAATACCATCCTCATGCAACTCTCTTCATGTAATTATTCCTAATGAAGTGCTTTGTGAAGCCCACCTTCTTTCTTTAGACCTTCTTGATGAGTATTGTATGGGTACTTTATAGCATAACCATCAATATAAAGCTCAAATTACCAAACAAAATAACAAAAATTTCAAAGTCCATACCATAAATTTTGGTGATTTAGTCTTTAAATTATATTATACCCATGATAAAGAAGGCAAGTATGCCCAAAAATGGTGGGGTCCTTACCTAGTCAAAGACATTCTTAAACCTAGTAAATATAGATTACAAAATAATAAAGGACATATATTCAAATAATCAACCAATTCTTATTTTTTTAAGAATTAATTTTCTTAGTTACATGTTATTTATGTATTTATCTTATAATGTGCTTTACTTACATGATATTAACTCTTATATATACTCTAGAGCTAACATTTCTTGCAAGTCTTACTCAGATTTCCTATTAAACAACATTACATAAATTTTAGTAGCCTTATCTCCTATTGTTGGTCCTTTGGTATATATAATACTTTACATATATATTTTTAGTTCATGAGTTTGCATCATAAGACCATGGATAGGACTAGGCCATTCCTCATGAATATTTTTCTAATCTTTCATTTTGTCAATCAACCTTGAAGTCTCTTTTGAGTCTTTGGTTTCTTGCTTCAAAAACATTATGATACTTTATAGATTATTTTTTATGCCTCTTAGATTTATAATTTTTTATTTGTATGGTCAGACCTTAACTAAGGTTATCCTTACAAATATCCATTACTTTCTTCTTTTTATATCTCGATGCTTACTTCTAACCATAGCTAGGTGTTTTCCCTAAAAGATAAGGCAATAGTTGAGACTTGTATTTCTAGTGTTTAGACTTAGTAAATTTTTTCAATTTGATACTTGGTATTTATAAGGATCTGAGGCCCTTTGTCAAAAAAGATACAAAAAGAAACATAAAGAGTCTAGATCAGCATCATTCCATGCAAATGCATAAGACCTTACTTATAAAACATCAAAAAAAACCACCCTTGGATATAAACATGTTCATATACTACCTTACTACAAAATGACCATGAAAATCCACAGACGTAAAACAAGCCTTCTATTATAGAATTACCAACTCTACAATCTTCCCCTTACTAGTTCAAATCTTCTACTCTGAATCCTAATTTGAATTGCCTACTACTACATCCATGTCTACTTGATTCTTTCTTGCCTTTGAGCTATCCATAATCACTAACTTTCTACCATCCATCTTTAACTTCTTCAGGCTACTCAAAGGCTAAAAAAAAATATTTTCTACACTTTACCAGAATCTTCCAAATTCACTAGCTACTTACATTTCAACCATGGTGGCATCTTAAAATAACCTCTCACCACTCCTTTACCCAATATTTTAATTACATTGACCCTTACTTTAGCTTGCCTAGTCATCCTCCATTCAACAAAACTATGTATAGGTTTAAGGTCTTCTATAAAAGGCATAATAACTCCCTAAATTTTTGTGGCATTTAACTGCACTCTACAAGCCACTTCTACATCCTTCACAAAATGCACCAAAGCCAAGAATCTAAAATCAAGTTTGTGAAACATAGCCAACGAGACAAACCCCAAATAGTATCTCTCAGAAAATGGCAATAGTAGAAATAACCCAGGAAATAATGATTCCAAAGCCTCTACCAACTCAATCCTATACTATGGCCAAATGAAAAAATCAATCATTGTAAGCACCTATTCTCTATCTTTCATAAGTAGGAAAAGATTTGTAGCAAACATGGAGGCTAGGTTAGAATTAACTATAATGTGCCTACTCTAATCTAAGAAATGCATACCCAACACCAGCTCAATATCTTCTATCACTTCAGGAGATGGAGTCCAAAAAACATTTGACAGATGTATTTTTTAGACTAACTTGACAAATCCCATATCTAGGATTTTGGCATTACCAAAATCCAAAGGCCATATGATGGATTCCAGGCTGAAACTATCCATCCCTCCAAAACCACAATCTCAAGCACTACCAAACCAAGGAGCCTTTTAACTACCTAGCCAAATTACCACTCATAAAATGAAGTAAGCCATAAATGACCATGCCACAGAAAAAGAGATGCCATTATGGAAGGAAGTAACTTATAAAAATAATTAATGCTCTAAATGGTAGTGCCACCAAAAAATTATTCTACCAACTTCATATGACATCAAAATTCACACCTGAGAAGAGAAAAAAATGATTGTCCTACCAACTTTTCACTTGCAAATGATTAATAAATATTTTGAAAAAGATTTCAATTTTCAAAAAATGATTCTCTATATTAAGAAATATAGAAACACCAAACAATTTGTTTTTAAAAAAAAATTAAAAAAGAAAAAATACAAAAACCAAGTCAATCCATAATATCAACATTAAAATTATTTTTATATAAATGCAATATAATGTTAATATAGCTCTATCAAAAATTTAGTCTGATAAAAAAGCATGAAATTCTCCCATCTTTTGCTAACATTATCCATCCTCTCCTCCTCACACTAATCAATCACCACATTAACTAAAAAGTTAGCCACTTTATTGTTTTCTATGAAACAATGGTTGCATTCTCAACCTTCAAATTCTTCCAATTTTGACCAAATAACATCCAAAATATTAGCAATCTTCTAGGATTTTATTTTCATACTAGACAATGTTAGTATAATCACCTATGAATCTCTTTCAATTTCCAAAAAGGAGATTCCACAGTTTGATACCAAATTAACACTTGCAACTAGTTCTTGGGATTTAGCTTCATTATGAGTGTCATCTGGAAGTTTAACAGAAAGAGATCTTATTAAAGATCCATTGCATTCTTTTATTACATAACTTTCTCTTGAAGCTCTAGGATTGCCTCTACAGGGCCCATCAAAATTCAATTTAAACCATCCCAATTTTGGCAAAATCCAGTTAGCTTCCTTTCTTTCCTTCCTATTTTTCTTAACTACTAATGACCCTTAAATGGGAGGGACTTTAATGAGTTTTCAAACTGCACACATATGCATATCCCATTTTTACAATAAACTTTTCTTTATTTTTAGATGCGAAGAGACTACTTCAGAGATGGACAATTCCATATCTTGAATAATGACAAAGAGTGATCTCTCTTTCTCTTCAAAAATTCTTACATTTCTTCCTTTCCAAATCATCTAGATGAGAATTTTTGGGCTACATATCCAAAGACTAAACAAAGCATTCTTAATTTCTCCTATAAGCTAGGAGGCAAAAGCTTTAAATAGAGATTTTTGCCATGCCCAACACCATTCTAACCTATTACACAACCCAACCCAACACCATGTTAAAAAAGAATAATTATACAAAAAATGATCCACCATTTCCTCTACTTCTTTACAAAGATTACAATATGACATACCCATAAATTTAATTTTTCTTAGTAGATCTTGAGTCAAGATCCTCCCATGAACTGCCAACCAGGAAAACCCCCCTGCTTTCTGTAAACCCTCTTTACTCCAACACAGGAAAGAGGCCCAAATTGATTCCTCATATTTTGCTTCAGCCATTTGATAACATAATCTTATAAATTAGATACCTGACTTAGCCCCTATATAATGGAGTTGATCCTCTTTATCTTTAAGAAAGATTTTACTTGATTTCAAACAATAGTCCAAAGAACTAAATTCTTCTTGGGGAACTAGCACCTCTTGCAATCTTTTCCAATTTTTGACAACCTTACTTGAATCTAAAACTTGGACTATGCAATTTCTTACTGATCTACCCCAATGAGTTTCTAAATATGCTTTGATCTAACTATTTTCAAAAACTTCAGCTAAAGGCCTATGAACATTCTAGGAATCCAACTAGAAATCTACCTTTCTTCTATTATTTATAGTCCACAAAACATGTTGACCAGTCATTGATCTACACTTTAACATAAAATTCCATATATGAGAACCTCTAGGAGGATATATAGTGGAAATAATCCTTTCTGGGGCCTCAAAATCCAAATATTTTGCTCTAAGCAATCTACACCAAAGTCTACCTGAATTAGTCACTATCTACCATACTAGCTTTGCTCCCAATGCTAAATTTTGCAAGGAAAGATCCTTGATCCCAATCCCTCCTTTACCTTTCTTCTTGTAAACACTTTCTCACTTCATCAATGGATTTTTCTTATCCTCCCCACATCCTTGCCATAAAAAAACCTTCATAATTTTTTTCATTACTTGGAAAATGTTTTTTGGTGGGAAAATAACTAAAAAACAATAAGTGGGAAGAATACTTAAAACTGCTTTGATCAACATGATGCACCTAGCTAAAGATATCCATTTACATTTCTAGGACTTTAATGAAGATTTGAATCTCTCTAAAAAAAATTTACACAAAAATTTGGAGCCAACCCCTATAAAAAAGGGGAGCCCAAGATACTTACTCAAAATTTTCCCAATATTAAAACCAAGAATCCTACTGAGATTCTTCTCCACCCTTTTGTTGAAATTAATAAAAAAGATTTCTGACTTGCCTTCATTAACTCTTTGTCCTGAAGTAGCTTTGTTGTTCCCCAAAAATGTCAGCTATTTTTGGGACAACATTGGAATTATTTTGGTCCTGCAGACCAAAATAATCTCTTCCTTTTCCAAATTTTGTCTTGAGCATTCACATTCCTCATTTTTCAAGCTTTTTAGAAATCTACGGACTGCAAATAGGCTCATTTCTATAGGTTCAATGGGCTTCATGACTTCTGCAGGTGTGTTCAATCAAAAGAATCAGTTTCTAATAATTGGTCATTGTTGGAATTGGTTCATTACCTTGGTTCAAATAGAAATTTCCATCGACAAGCATCAGTAGTAGGTTCAACATTTGGTTCATCCACTCAGCTTCAGCACTTTGATTCATTCTTTGGTTCAATCAAATGGTTCATCAGTCGGTTCAAAGCTTTGTTTGAAATGTTGAACCAAAATTTGGTTCAACGTCTTGGTTCAACGAAAAAGTTCAAAGCCTTGGTTCAATGGTTAGTTCAAAGACATGGTTCAAAGGCAAGTTCAATGTTTGGTTCAATGTTTAGTTCATCAGCTCGGTTCATTCAAATTGAACCATCAGCTTGAACCATTTTTGGTTCAACCGATTGGTTCAATGTCTTGGTTCAATGGAATGGTTCATCGTCAAAGTTCAAATAAGCCCAAAGGCCATTCAAAAGACTGCCTGAAATTGTGAGAAGCTCTTCCCAACTCAAAATGGGTCATTTATTAAGGCCCAAAAGGACAAGTGCAATCCAGAAAAGTGCCAAACAAAAAAGTCGAAAGAAGACAAAGGAATGACGTGCCCAAAAATGTCAAATTCAACATAGTGAATTAGTTGTTGATCCTTTAAACATACAGACCAGAATACATTCACAGATCTCAAAGCCAAGACCAACAGAAAGAAGAGAGGGGACAGAACAGTAAATTAAATCTAGGGCCCGATTTAATTAACTAGAAAAGGAGGAACGATGAAGATAAGATCAGATTGCCATGAGAACATTGGAAGTTGAAACTTTCAATAAGTGCGACTTATTTCCTTGCATTGATAAAATCAAATGGGTAAAGCACCCCTAAGTTTCAGCGTGTCTCCTTAACAAATTCCAATGCAAAATGATGTATTGATTGTTCCCAAGTCCTTCTTGAAGAGACTATATAAAGGACTTTCTTCTATTTTAAGAAGGATCTCTTTTTTGACATTTAGAATGAAACTCTGCCCAAATTGTAAGGCATTACTGAGACTTTGAGCTCAGATTGTCGATCATATTTTGTTACTGGAATAAGAAAGCAAGTGGTTTTTCAGACTTTGTGCTGTAATATCTTTGTTATTGAGGAAATTGTTCTTATGTCTTTTTCTTCAATATATCTTTAGTTCCTTTAATTCAACAAGCATAATTAGTGACAACAGTCAAGAAGGTGTCCTAAAGAGTCAACTGTGGAGAGACTTTGTGCCCCCATAATTGCCTTTAGTGTGTTTTCTTTTCATTTTTGTGTAAATGACCTTGAGGTGACTTTGTGCCCTCATTGTCCTTTGTATCTTACTCTTGAGCAATCCAGTTGAAGACTTTGTGTTGCATCTCAATTTGCTGGTTATTACATCCTTTACTACATTTTGTTGTTACTGCCAGGAGTATTCTTGTGGTTTTCTGAATAGTACTTTTGAAAGAAGAGGAGTATTGTCTGTCATTTCCCTTGAGTTCTGCCTTTGATCCACGTGCATCATCTCTAAAGAAAGAGAGATGGATGGTTTGTCCTACCCATGAGTATTATTTTCTATTTATATATATATATATATATAGCATACCTACAGGGAACCTCCCCTTGATGAGAGGAGAGATTAGTGTCTTTCTGATGTGGTAAAACTACACATTTGGATGACTAATCTTCCTACTTTGGCTGATCAGACATATTTTGTTTATCAATATGCTGATCGACAAAATATTCAACAAACAAGCTTCATAGGCACATAAATTTCTCGTAATTGCCTGAGCTTCCTCTGTTTCATCTTGCCCAAAGAGAAAAGTATCATCAACAAATTGATGATGAGATAAACTTTCAAAATCCTCAATAAATCTAAGACCCTGAAGAAGATCTTGATCCTGAGCCAATTTTACTACTCTCCCTTTTGCTTCTACCATAATGATAAAAAAAGGAGACAAAGGGTTCCCTTACCTCAAACCTCTAGAAATAGATTAAAAAAACCTGATGGACTGCCATTAACTAGAACTAAAAATCTAGGATTGGAAACACAATTAAAAATCCATTCACACTAATCTTTACAAAAACCAAATTTGATCAGCATCTTAAAGATAAAATGCTAATTAACTTGATCATAGGCTTTGTTGATATCCAATTTTATTATCATTCCTTTCTTATGGTTTCTAACTAAAGAATACATAATTTCATAGGCAACAATAATACCATCTTGAATACTTCTGCCTAGAATAAAACTTGCTTGCTCACCTGAAATCACCTTATCTAGAAGAGGCTTCAATCTCTCCACTATGGCTTTAGATATGATTTAATACATTGTATTACACAAATCCAACAACCTATAATCCATAAAGGAATTTTGGACTTCACCTTTAGGAAATAAAGAGATGGATGTGGTATTAATTTTAGGCTACAATTTCTTTTTCAACCTTGATTCTTCTATCATTTCAACAACATTCAAACCCACAATATCCCATAAAGATTAAAAAAGGCTACTAAAAACCATCTATCCTAGGAGCTTTATATTTTAACCTAACACAGACTAATTTTTTGATTTCTTCTAAGGAAAAGGGAGAAATCAATCTCTCATTCATATCTTGAGAAATAAAAGAAGGAATATGCTGCAAAAATTCCTCCTAAGCTTGCAAATGAGAGAAATCTTCATTATCCAAAAGGCTCTAAAAAAATTGACCACTTCCCACTTGATCTCCTCAAGGGATTAAAGAGCTACCCCTTGGCCTGAAAAAATATGAGCTATCCTATTCACTTTTCTCTTTGCCCTAATTGATTGATGAAAAAACTTAGAATTTCTATCACCCTCTTTTAACCACATTTATCTTGATTTTTATTTCCATAAAATTTCTTCCCTGCAAATAATTTCATCATACTCACTAAACATTTTTCCAAATAATAATCATTCACCTCCATACCTAATTGGAAAACTTTCTCATTTAGAGATTTAAGATTAGATTCAATCCTAGTTTTTTATTAAAAAATGTTTTTTAAATGCACTTTCTTCCAAATTTTCAACTTTTCCTTTACAAATTTTTGATGCTTCACCATTTTAACCATTTTAGAACCTTGAGGAAGTGAACCGCTCTTCTACCATTCCTTAACCAGATCATATAGAGATTGGTCTTGTAATCACATTACTTGAAATTGGAAAGGACATCTTTCTGGAGGAGAATCAAAATTGATAGATAGTACCAGAGGAAGATGATCAGATCTTGGGAATTGAGAAACCCAAGTATCCATCTTTTTGTTATCCTAGTTCTAGACAGAAGAAGCAAAACCTTTATCCAATCTTTCCAAAATATTATCCCTACCCAACCTCCTATTGTTCCAAGTGAACCAACCTGAATTTGGAACAATGTCTTCTATTTTATTAATATCTAAAAATGATCCAAAGCCTTGACTAGAATGAGAGACTGAAAACTATCCACCTTTCTTATCAGCTTAACTCAAAATGATATTAAAATCTCCTCCTAAGACCACCTTGTCCTACTGAAATTTTTTAATAAATATAAATATTTCTTCCCAAAGATCCAATTTATGACTATTACCTTGGGGACCATAAATATTAACCAGTAAGAATTGGAGATTAGAGTGAAAATGAAAAATATTACAAGCGAGCCAATTTTGACATAAGGCCAAAAAGTCAATTTTGATAGAAAAGGGGGACCAAATAACAACCAATCCTCTAGACACTCCCTATGCTTCCACAAATACCCCTTGCCATCACTTCCCAATAAAACTTAAATAATCTTCTGCTTCTTTTTTATTCAATTTGGTTTTTTGTAACAATAGAATATCTAGTTTTTCTTCGAACAAAAGGTGCTTAATAAACTGCCTTTTGTTAGGAGCATTCAAACCCCTAATATTCCAAGAAAAAACCTTAATTTTGACAATGGAAGGAATTCTACCCCCCCACTTCATAACATCAAGAAAACCTTCCAAAGTACCTTTAGTTCTTGCTAAAACTTCCCCTTTAGCATGCTCAACTTTATTTTTCCTTCCTGTTTTATATGTTAGACGTCCTCTAGGTTTATAAATTTTACTTTTTGTCTAGGAAATTGACAACACTTCTATGGAATTCAAATCTCCTTCTAAATATTCATCTTCCTCATATTTTGATCCCTTTTCAGAATCTGACCTTGGTTCCTCATAATAAAGAGCAAGATGTTCTTCCTCCACTATTCCTCTCACTTCTTTAGCATCAAACAAAGCCTTCTGATTGTTAATGACCAATTCCTTAATATTTTGTGACTCTTGCTCAAGAAAATCACAATTTTTAATCATAGATGCTAGAGAAATAAATTTGAAAGAAAAAAATTTCCCCAACACATCTTTTGTCATTTGAATTTTTTTAGACAAGCTATCACAGTCGATCTTCTTCTTACTTCTTTCTAACAACTCCATATTTGACAAAGAAGAAGACTGCTTCCTCTTAAAAACCACCTTAGGTTTCCATTGGAGGTCAAATTTTACATTTTTGGATTGAAGGTTACTCATTTTAGCCTTGAATTTTTTTTGAATGTGACCTAATTGATGACAACCATAGCATCTAAAAGGAATATTCTCTACATTAACCCTTTGGTTCCATTCTCGACTAGCAGATTTAATAACAAAAAACTTAGGTATCTCTTGATCCAGATCAAGATCTACTCTTTCCCTAGCATAATCTACCTTCTTACCTTTCAAGGATATCTAATCAACTTCCATTATAGCTCCCACAAGACTTCCTAAGGCCATCAAACAATCTAAGCTCTAGTACTCCAAAGGAAGACCATAGAATCTTAACCAGGTAGGATAAGTCCCTTTTTTAGCTTTAAGGGGATCAAAATTAGGGATCCAATGTTGATCCAAATATATAATCCTTATATCAAATAATTTTTCACTTTAAATATTTCTTCTTTCTCTTTTTTAGATGAAAAAGACACAACAAAGAAACCTTTAGGTAAAAAAACTCACCTTAACATCTTTACCCCAGTTTTCCTTCACCCATTTCTCAATGGTCCTAAATGATAGCCATATACCAATGCATTTAAAAATAAGAGAAAATTCTAAAAGAGATTGTAATTTTTAAATAAATTGATATGAAGACTAATCAAGAGATTTGTTGCCTCCCTTTTTTTATTCAAACCCTAATGGTACTTCCAAACCTGAATCTTCAAAACCTTGTTTTTTACCGCTAACCTACTGTTAAGGGGAGAAAACTTAAATTTTTTATCTTGACACTTTTTATAAAATATCCTCCATAGAAAAACACACATCCTTCACTTTTTGCTCTTGTTGGGACTTCCCAATCTTCTTTCCTTTCCAATTATTACCTAATTTTCCTTCACTAAGCTTTTCATTCCACCAAGCCCTATTCTTCCTCAATAACAACTTCAAAAACTTTCTTACTCAATTTTTTTCCATGATTACCCATTTATTTTCCTCTCATAGATCCCAAATTATGCCCTAAAGGAAAAGCTACTTTTCTCTAACCTTCCACAAGTTTCCTTTTATCACCTATCAATGCTTTCCTCTGATGCTTAGCCCCACCTCCAAGCTTGTCCTCTTCATTCGGTCCTTTCACTTATATGCTAGCTCTCCCCATCACTTTTGTTTGGACTTAGTAATATTATTTTATGGTAACATTAAACAATTTATTATCATGTTTCCATTCACATGCACTATTTCTTTTGATGACAATTCATATTAACTTGTCATTGTATCATGTTAAAATTACACATTTTTTGTGATTTGTGTTAGCTCAATTATTTCATGTTTATTTCCATCCTCTCCCCTATTCCATATCACTATGGACACACCAAGGTCAATTTTTATATCACACTCTTCTCTAACGTGCAAGTATAAGATTCTTATACACCGTACTCTCTAAGTTATTTTTCCTAGCCACCAAGTGTAAGTTCTCTAGTGATAGTCATTTTTAGTACCCATGTTTAGTTCTATTAAAACCATATGGAGGAGGACTACATAAAAGATATAAAAATTAAAATTGAAATCATTAAAATAAAAGGTAATGACCAAAATAAAAAGTAATTATTTAAAAATCAAAATCACACCAAAATATGTGATTATTATCAGGTACATCTCCTATCCTAGTTGAAGCTCAAACTCCACAGTTAGCATCATGATAGAGATGAAGTCCATGGGGTGTGGTAGGCTAGTAGGCTAGCGTATGAGGACTCATAGTTTTAAATATATTTGTGTGTGTGTGTGTGTGTGTATATAATACCACCTAAATTCTCACATAAGTACCTAATCTTCATAGTATACTAATGATTCTGTAATGGGTCCTAAAGAATGGGGAACACATTGTGAGAAGGTAGGTCCATTTTAATTTTCTTGCATATATAGCCTTTTTGGGATGATATTTATACTTCACTTGTTAAACCAAATTTTCATGGATAGGGTGAGTTCTCTAGGGTCCTTAATGTCAAAAGCCTCTCTATCTTGCCAACTTGATTTGAGTGTCTTATCTCAGGTACATATTCTATTTTCACCTTAGTTTTACCTTTTTTTACCCTAACACTCATTTCATTTCCCCTCTTGATAGGCAAGTTTGTTTCTTATTCTTTTCCAAATTTCTATATTTCCAATTTTTCATCTCTTTCAAACATGCTTAGAATATAACTCTTTTAATTCATCCATCATCAGACTATAAGCTACATCTTGGCATTGTTGTTAGATACTCACTTGTGTATTGACTTATCTTCCTCAGATCTCCTTTGGTTACATTTGGAATGAGAGATTCTCTATTTCACCTTTTTAAAAGTTTATTTTGTCTTATTTCTTTTTATATTTGTCCATATTTTTCCATATTTGTTTGAGTATGGATTATTACTTCTCTCTCATTGATGTTGTTCATATTTTTCATTTTCTCTTTTTACATCTTTGTTTGAGTATGTAATTTTACTTATCTCTGATTGATGTTGTTTATATTTTTCATTTTCTCTTTTTCCATATTTGTTTATGGATTTTTACTTCTCTTAAATTGATGTTGGTTTCATTATTTAGATTAATTTGTCTATGGTTTAATCTAGATGGATACTTTTCTTACTTAGGATGAATTTTTTGGGTCTTTTGGTCATTTAATATCCTTGAATTTTTTAGTTATCAGATTTACCCTTTTTTATTCATTTTCCTTGGTCTTTTAGTTCTAATTTATCTTTTGTCATCCCATCTTGCCAATTTTTGAAGTGAATCATTCAGTTATGAAAGTTTTCATTTATCTTGATTTTCCTATAATTGTTAGTTTTTGCTCTCTAGCCTTATATCCATAGGGATTATCCAAACCAGTCACAATGCCCTCCATGCTCAAGACTATGAATACAAAAAACAACCATTCAATGATAAAGGTAAGTCAAGATATGTATATGTTACTTTTGATTATCTCAAAAAAAAAATGTACTATCATTGAATTTCTACATTTTACTGTAATGTGTTAGCTTTAATTTTGTACATTGTTATGTTATTTCTTAAAGAATCATCCCATGTTACACTTTAATGACACATGATGAGATTCAAGTGGGGCATATGTATACACATAATATTTTAAAACTTTATTATTTACTGACTCTTTCTCTCTTATGGGAGCATGTCAATTTTCAATCTCTCTGAGTACACACCTTAAAGGGTGCACTAGGAAAGGCATGGGTAGACCACTAATTTTTCAAAAGATTATGGTTAATTTTATCATGCCTAAATCAACTCAAAAATATAACTTATCAAAATACGTAGTAAATTATCCTCTAAATATACCCTAATTAAGTAAAAATACATTTTTCCTACTAGGTTAACCTTGGTTGACCTAGTTGTGAAATTTACGACCCATGTTACATAACTAGGTTAGCCTAGGTCAACCTAGTTCAAGGCCAAACAATAAATTTTTAAGATTGGGTCATGGTAGGATAACCTTTTCAGATAAAATTCTAGAAGGGTTAGGACCTTTCCCTTTCTATAAATACCACCTTAAATTCAATCCAATAGAGAGGAACATTCATTTTCACATTATTACATCTTGCAATTCTACTACATCTACATTTGAAGGAGACATTACTTAGGGTTTGCCTTGGAGGAAAGATAACTTGTATTATTGGAAGTCTTAAATTTAAGCAGGATTATTTGAGCCTAGATATCATTTCAACTATAATTATCCTTAGAAATCCACAATAATTTATTACAAATCACCATTGGCCAAGGGGGAGATTGAGACTCGACAAGTTCATCCAATGGTATCTCTAACTTTTGCTATTTCATTTGATGGATAGATATTTCACAAAGTAATAGGTTTAAATGTATAAATCCTTTCTTATATTACCTCTACACTTAAACTTAGTGTATCTATAGGGTTTTATAGGCCTACCATCTCCCACCTTAGGTGATATAGCCCTCATTTGCCTACCATGATCCCTTAATTATTTTATTTGTTTTAAACCATCCCTTTTATGTTATAATCTCTAATAAAATAAAAAGACATAGTTAGGTTTATTGCATAATGTTATTTTCTTAGAGGCTTTGGAACTCTCTCCTTTAATGTTGTGTGATAAGTACCCCTTAGTTAGGTTTAGCATATCCAATTGGTCATGCTCCTGATATACAAAGTATCATAATAGATGTTAGTTAATTACCTTCTCTGATCTTGGATTTAATAAGTAGGATAAGTTGTAGATCTATCTTAATTTTTTTTATACAGGATGTATCTTTAGATAAATGAACAAAACTATATAACTAGTTTGATTTTGTAGGTGTTGAAATTATCACTTGGTCATGAAAATATAAGGATCAATGTGTAATATTACTAACTAACTGAGTTTTAAAAAACTTTGTGAGGCCTCGGTATCTTCTTTTTCATTTTTAAAAATAATTAGATCTTTGTGTAGGATATTTTTTCATGTATTTGAATTGTGAAAAGAAACAAACATGTAGGTTATTATATTATAATTAACCAAAAAAAAAATTCTAAATGATTTATAGTGCATCATTCTCATGAATAATGAAATTTACCAGTAGGTTATTTTGTTATTTGTCTAAGTTATGAAATAATTACAATGATTGTATAATTTTTTTGATTCTTTTGGTTATCATTAATACATTTATTTGAGATCTAAGAAGACTATGTGGCCCAATTGAATAAAGTCACTTCCCATAATCCATAGGATCACACATTTATATATTCTTTTTCAATGATTTATTATTTTAGATCTCTTCTCTTTGTATATTTTATAGGGGTCTCCATTATCATGCATTCTAGTTTATAATGGCCATTTAGTTTTATGAATGCATATAACACTCTGAATACTAAGCTTATAAGTCATAAATGTTTGCATTCACATCCATTTCCTGAAAGCTTTGTCTAAAGTTTGAGTGATTTGTGATTCCTTTTCTAGTGACAAAAAATTAGGCAAAATAATCATAGTTGTTAAGTTCTCTATTTATATTTGTGTTCTTTAAATCTAGTTATGCATTCTAAATTATTATAGGGTCTCTCCCCTTGGTTTAATAAAGCTAGAAGAGTATAGAGTAGGCCAACTGTCATTTTTTTTTGGGGTCTCTACCATTTTTTAGTGGGAATAGTTAATAGACCCTACTACAATGACCCATTTACTTATTTTCTAGTCTTATTTCCTCCTTTCATCTCACTAAATTTTGAGGTGCAGATTTGAGAGCTAAAAATCTGGCTACATTATTGAGGATTCAAATCAATGTCTAAATTAAAGTATCTCTGGTCTCTTCTTTAATTTTTTTTAATGGGTTCATCAGTTTAACCCATAAAATATTTTAAAAAAATGGCATTGTTTCTGGGGATGCAATTCATTTTATAATTTGATGTATCTATGATATGTCCTTTACTTTTATGTTTCAGCCATAGTTGGCATATTGATACAATAGTGGATTTATCAGTTTAGCTCATGAATTATACCATCAAATTGGTTCAATTTATTAGTGGTATGTGAAGCAATTTATATCTTATTTATTATTCTTCATTTATAAAGTGAAGACTTTAAATTTTTTACAGACCATGTGTGCTCTAAAATTGTTGATCACAATAATTTGTAGATCACTCAATTTAGTTTCATAGTGATATAGAATGGGCTACTAGTGATTGTTATGATGTGGGTTTAAGTATTAGTCATATTTATTTAGATATGAATTTTAATACAATAGGTGTTGCTAGATATAGTGGAAGTGTAAACTCATCAAGGGTTATGCATTAATATAGTGTATTTGTGAGTTCGTAATTTTTAGATCGCCATTGTAATGGTTTAGTGGGTCCCTCTTACTCTCAAAGGGTGCCTTCCCCTCACCTTTAATTTATTGATCATAGATATCAACCAATTAATATAGCCTATTTTTATAATTTTCATGCTCCCTAAAATAACTAGGAAGATGTTGCCCAAGGTTTATAGTAATAGTGTAGTTAATGGATGGAGCCATTTCGAAGCCTTTATTAATTTGATTAATGACTTTAAAATATAGGATTAATGTGTTGTGATTAGTCCATTCTTTGAAATCTTATAATGGGATGAATATGATTGGTTTCAATAATTTCCTGATCAAATTATTGACTCTTTTGATAAATTTAGACATCTCTTCATTGAAAAATATGGTGATAAATTTGATCTTGCTCTTATGATGCCTTGTTTTTATAATATTAAAAAAGAGCACAATAAAAATATTCAAAATTTCAATCTAAATATTTAGGAAATATTATTACCTAAGAATTTAAGATAAAATGAGGAAATGGATGTTATATTTTATTGAGATGATTTTGATAGTGATATAAATTATTACTTAAAAGGTAAAATCCAACAAACCATTTCCCATGCTTGTAATTTGTCTTTGAGTTATGATTGTGATTGTCATGATTTTTGGATGCACAATGATAAAACTTAATCTAATATGGGTGAATATGAAAGAAAATATGATTTTTAATGTCTATACTCATACTATGAATTAGAACCAACATCGATTCAATGATTTAGAGAAATTGAATAAGAAACAAGTGAAAATGGTGATATCCTTATCGATCTTCTAACCATTAACCATGAGGTTTATGAATCCCATGATAAAAATATTTATGACCCCTATTGCACTAATGTGTCTACCTCATTGATGTATATGATGGTGTATTATTTCACTAAGATGTTTCAGTTGATTTTCATGATGAAGTACACTAAGCAAGTTGAGATTGATTAGGATCATGATGTTGGTTTTATTCACTTGCTAAATTTAATAATGATTTCATTTATTACTTAAAGATGAGTTTATTCTGAATGATAACCTTGCTATAATTTATTTATATGGATATTTTTTGGTCTCCTGACATATTATTGACATTAAAACATGGAGGAAATAATTATTTAATCACTCCATTGGTGAAACCTTGGTTGATGGGTCCCTTTGTGTTGGTAATAACACTAATATGTAGTATATTTTGTTGCTTTCTCAAAGAGTAATTTTTTTTATTGCTTGTTCATGATGAAGAAAGGTAGGAATCCAATGATTTTTTTCATTATTTTTATGATGTTTAAATTATATAAAATCTTCCCATACTTTGTGAAGAACCATTTGATGATTCAAATGAGTTGAGGAAGAATGTGGATTCTATATATGATAATGATTATGAATATGAATATGATCTAATGAATATACTATGTATCTAAGTTATTTTCAAAAATATAACCCATTGTTTGAGCTTAAGACAACAAGTGTATTGGGTGATTTAGATGAGTTAGAGCATCATTATGATTCCACTTGTGAGGATGATTGGCATTTAGAGTATGATAACGTTGAAAGCAATAATGAAGTGGATTATTTTAAATTAAATGACATTATAATATTTGAACATTCCCAATCATTTGACTATTTGTTATTTCAACCCAAGTTTGTAAATAAATATGCAGAGGTGATCTATCCTGACTTAGTTGAGTTTCCCACATGCCAATTGGTGGAAAAAAATGAATATCTAGCCACCACAAAATTTCCTACAATAAATTATTTATATTCTAGTCCAGAAGAAAATTTTGATTATTTTCCTAAACTTTTCAATTGGGATTATAAATTTTAGTGATTCAATTCAAGTATACTCATATGATTAGATTAATTTGGTTATGTGCATCATATAGGGACTCACTATAATTATTTACACTTTTCAAATGATTGGCAATACATTGCATGCATTATTTTAGTTGTTGCATAATGAATATTATAAGTAGTGGGAGTAAGATCTAGATTATGATTAGTATTATTTTCATACTCTAGTGAATCCCACTCTAATCCATTTAGTGGTCTTTAATTGGTTAATTTTACTAATGCATGTTACCTCAAGCTACTTAGGGGCCATTCCACATTTGTCAAATCTAGTTCATATTTATCATTTCATGTGAATGGGTTTATTGAGTAGGCATGGCAAGATGACACCCATTTTCACACACACACACACACACACACACACACACACACACACACACTTTATTTCTTTCTTTTAATTTTTTTCTGTTAGCCTTGGTGTTTTAAATAAGTGATCTTGCATCATTATTGTGTAGCCTACATAGATATCTCAACATAATTGGGCCAAATTTGTGTTGAAGGATCCAAGAGAATTTTTCAACCCAATATATAAATAACAAGTCTACTTCCACCATGAGGATTATGGGATATCTATATACCCACATGTGGTCTTTGTCCCATAGATGGAGCCAATGTTGGAACCCAATATGTCCCATGACATTTTGTTATACTAGTGTTGGAAAATATTAGTGTTATGTGGAAATTCATCCCCAATATTTTGGTGTTGTCTTGGATGTCCCAAAAAGTTTGGGGACTTAGGGACTTGGAGGGAACCTACAAATTTTTAAAAAATGATTCTTTTACTTTAAAATAGAACCCTTCACCTCCAAAAAAGTAGTTATTTTCACAAAAAGCATTGAATCTTAATCTTGCAGTACTCTAAAAATCATTAAATAAAGTTTATACCCCTAAATTTCATCAAATAAAGTTAAAAGTTTAATTTTTATATATTATTTTAATAGGCATCCCCCTATCATCCTTAAAATCTAAAACCTTTTTTGTCATTTTAAAAACACCATCCCCACATCCCTGCATTTTCTAATCCTTGAAACTTAGGTAATTATGGTAACTATGGAGATTTATAGGTGTTGATAAGTGTTTTGGTCACCCTTCATGGGGTTCTCTATATATTTCACCATTTTTTTATGGTCTCCTTGGTATAGTTCCATATTTACCTTCCTCATTAATGATAGTTCAAAATTTTGCTTTATGCTCTATTTCCATGTTTGCCATGTATTCTTGATCTAATTCACATTATGGTCACAGTGTACCTAGGCTTGATTTTCCAAACCAAATTTCAATTTTGGCCACTGTAACATTCCTAAGTATGTGGTGTGATTCAAATAAAATAATTTATGGCTACTAAGTCTAGGTTCACCTTGTAAAATTTTATTCGTGGTCACTTTATATCTTCGAGAGCTAGGTCCACTTTTTAATGTCACTTGTGATCCTTGAAATCATGGCCACTTTGATATGTTTAGGGTTAGATTTCAATAAAATTTCATGTGGTCACTTTGTCTAATACAACTAAATTTAAATATAATTGTGTGACCATTGGCTTGTACCTAAAGCCTAATATTTACTTGTGGTTGCCTTTAGATAATTTATGCTCAAGTTTAAGATTAAGTCTTTCAAACACTTTAACACCTTACATTATGATTGTGAAGCTTCTAAATATATTTTATGCCTTTGATATGTCAAAGGTGGATCCAATCCAAATCAATTATTGGTCTTAGCATAATTGGTCACTAGGGTTGGTCTTATACTCATGAGGTCACTAGTTCTATCTAGGATGTGAGAAATGTTGGTGGCTTCTAAATTTTTTGGTCACAAATCCAAAGAAAAATAAAATGAGAAGTGAAATAATCCACATATCTACATAGCTTAAAATTAATCAAAGTAAAATTTGTGCCCCATGGTTAAGTTGTTATGATCTTAGAGTACAATTGATTACTTTTGTATAAGCAACTAAACACAAAATTGAAACCAAAAGTAATAAGTAACTAGAAATCAAAAACAACAAATAATAGGAGATACAAGAAACAACTAATATATATTAAACTCTTTCAGAAGGAAATACAATGAAGAAATATCTCTCTCCTCATACCTCACAGATGTACAGTAATTCTCCCTCAAGAGTTCTCTCTCTCTCTCTCTCTCTCTCTCTCTCTCTCTCTCTCTCTCTCAATTAATTACAATCAACTCAATTACTGAATTGTACATGCTATGAGGATCTAACCCTACTAGATAGAATACTAAAACACTAAGGTTCATGAGCCATGCATTTGCCACCCTTAGATCCACCTCTTAAATCAAAGGCTCAAATCTATTCTCCTAAAAATAATAATTTTGGAAATGCACAGAAGTCGGTGTCAGTCTGAAGATGACCGATGCCGGTCGACCCCTAATCGATGTCGATTGGTTCTGACTGATGCTGGTTACTATGTAAGCCTAGAAACCTCAACATTAGCTCATTAGTGAAGCTTTTAGCTCCATAACTCAACAATCTCCCACTTGGAGATAAACAGCTGCACCTGTACCTGTACAACAACATCCTCTAAACATCTCTGGCTTATTTCTCCCTCTTTAAGTTCAATATTGAAGACCAACAAGAGTTGAATGAAGATTCAACTTCTCCTTTTCTACCGACTTTGTTAACATATTAGCAGGGTTCTTATCCATATGGATCTTTTCTAGCTTCAACTGTCCATCCTCCAATACCTATCTAATGAAGTGGTACCTAAGCTGTATATGTTTGGTTCTTGAATGAAAGGCTGAATTCTTTGCCAAATGAATTGCACTTTGACTATCACTATACAATATACAAATCTCTTGCACCTTTCCCAGCTCTTCCATGAACTGAGTCATCTAAATCATTTCCTTGCTAGCCTCTATGACTGCAATGTATTCTGTCTCTATAGTAGACAAGGCAACAACCTTCTGCAACTTTGAAATCTAGCTAACCGCCATTCCACCAATAGTGAACACATATCCTGTGGTGCTTCTCCTACCATCCAAGTCACCTACCATATCCGAATCTACATACCCATGTAGAGAAGTGTTTAACCCTCCATAGCATAAAAGCCTACTGTTGGTCCCTCTCAAATATCTAAGAATCCACTAAACTACTTTCCAGTGTTCCTTTCCTAGATTGGCCATAAACTTGTTGACAACTCCCACTACTTGGGCAATATTTGGTCTAGTACATACCATTGCATACATCAAGCTCCAAAATACTGAAGCATATGGAACTCTACTCATGTAATCAACCTCATCATGTGATTTAGGACACTGGTCTCTGCTCAACTTAAAGTGTCTAGCCATAGGTGTGCTTACCAGTTTTACATCCTGCATATTGAACCTCTCCAACACCTTATTCACATAGTCCTCTTGAGACAAAATCAAACTATGATTTTTCATGTCTCTCTTAATACTCATGCCAAGGATTTTCTTTGCTACTCCTAAATCCTTCATGGCAAATGTGTGAGCTAATTTTACCTTAAGCTCAGTAATTTCCTACATGTGTGAACCTGTAACAAGCATATCATCTACATACAGTAACAAGATAATATAACTACCATTATCCAATCTATTAAAATGAACGCAATCATTAGATTGACATTTACTAAAGCCATGCTCTATCATAAACCTATCAAACCTCAAATACCATTGTCTTGGAGCTTGCTTAAAACCATATAAGCTTTTCTTCAACCTGCACACAAGTTTCTCCTTACCTTTGACCTCAAAACCTTCTGGCTGATCCATATATATCTCTTCATCCAAATCTCCATGAAGAAATGTTGTCTTAACATCAAGCTTCTCAAGATGCAAATCCTCAATAGCAACTAAAGACAATACAGTCCGAATAGAAGTCATCTTTACTACAAGAGAAAAAATTTGACCAAAATCAATACCCAGTTTTTGTGTAAATCCCTTTACTACCAACCTAGCCTTATGTCTCATTTGTCCATTCTCTCCTTCCTTTAACCTGTATACCCATTTGTTTTTTAGTTCTTTCTTTCCAACTAGCAACTCAATGAAATCCCATGTATGGTTCTCTTCCAAGGAATCAATTTCCTCATTTATGCCATGCTCCCACTGTTTCCTAGATTCTACCTGCATTGCCTCATCAAAACTTTCTGGTTCTCCACCATCAGTGAGCAATAAGTAGTATAAATAAGGGGAATAATGAATTAGAGGTTTACTTACCCTTTTAGACCTCCTTATGGGCATTTGAGACTCATTTATAGCTTGCTGTCTGCCCAAATTTTCTTCTGACAGTGACCAATCCCGATCATCTTTAATCGATGTCAGTCTGCACCTGATTGATGTCAATTCATCCTGATCAATGCCAATTTCCACCTGACCAACGTTGGTCTCTGTGTTTTTCTATGACTAATATTTTTACCTATGAGCTCATTTTGGATCATAACCTCTTCCAAATCAAGATTGCCCTGCTTAAAATTATTCAGCCTCTTGAGCTAATCACTGTACATCACCTTCTCATTAAAAACCACATCACAGCTTCTAATAATTTTGTTAGTTTCTAAATTCCACAATTGAAATCTAAAATCTCCAAAGCCATAACCAATGAAAGTGCACCACATAGATTTAGCATCCAGCTTCTTTCTATTTTCTTTATCAATGTGCACAAAAGCTTCAGAACCAAAAACTCTAAGAAATAAAAGATCTACCTTTTTACCCATTCAAGCCTCTTCTAGAATTCCGCCATCCAGTGCAGTAAAAGGTCCTTTGTTAATTAGGTAAACTATAGTATTTACATCTTCTATCCAAAACTATAAGGGCAAACTAGCATGCAACCTCATACTCCGTGCACGCTCCATTATTGTTCTATTCATCCTTTCATCAACTCCATTTTGCTAAGGTGTCTTTGGAACTATCCGTTCCCTGCATATTCCACTCATAGAATAGTAACTATTGAATTTATTACTACAGTACTCACCACCATTGTTAGATCTAAGGCACTTCAATCTCAAACCTGTTTCATTCTCAACCAAATCTTTCCATTTCTTAAATGTGTCAAAAACATCAGATTTCCTTTTTATGCAATAAACCCATACCTTTCTAGTAGCATCATCAATGAAAGAAACATAATACTATGATCCTCAAATAGAAGCTACCTGAGCTAGTCCCCACACATCTATGTGAACAAGCTCCAACTTGTGCTTCTTTGTTGACCCAGTTTTGAGAAACCTCACTTTCTTCTGTTTCCCAAAAATACAATGCTCACAGAAATCTAGATCTATGCTTTTCAAATCTGAAAGCTTACCTTTTGACTTAAGAACATTCATTCCCTTCTCACTCATGTGACCAAGCCTACAGTGCCACAACTTTGCATCTACATCTGAAGTAGATAAAACAGAAGGAGAATAATTAGTAATACAAGTAGATAGATAAATTGTACCTACTCTCTTACCTTTTGCTAATACAAGTGCACCATTGGAAACTTTTCAAGATTCAGCTGTGAGAGTTACTGTGCAACCCTCATCACCCAACTTTCCTGTAGAAATCAGATTCCTCTTCAGGATGGGTACATGCATGACATCCTTCAACACCCATGTGTTGTCATTCTACAATTTCAGTTGCACTTTTCCTTTTCCAACAATTTTACAAGGCTCATCATCCCCTAAATAAAATTTTCCAAAATCTTCATGGACATAATCATTGAAAAATTCTCTATTTGGGGTTGCATGGAAAGAGGCACTAGAATCTAAAACCCATGATTCTACTTTATTATCCAAAGAAAATATAAGAGCATCCTGTGCAACAATACCTGCAACTTTTGCTTCTTTATTACCTTCATACTGATTTTCTTTGTTATCCTTCAACCAACAATCTTTCTTTGCATGCCCTTTCTTTCCACAATTCCAGAAGGTTATTCTTCTATTTCTAGATTTGGATCTACTTCTCATCTTTGACCTTGATTTCCCTTGCTTGCCCTTCTCTCTTTGCCTTCCCCTACTTTCAACACTTAAAGCATTACCTAATGTTTCTCCTGTGCTTTTCTTGCAAATTACTTCATTCAAGATTACACTAACAACATCATCAACTTTCAAAATATTTGAAGCAGATGCAGTATTACTAACTGCCATTACCAAACTATGCCAACTTTTAGGTAAAGAGCATAAGATTAAGAGAGCCTTAATTTTATCATCAAAAACTATTTTGACTAAATTTAACTGATTTACTATTATATGGAAATCATTACGATGACTAGATACAGATCCACCTTCCTACATTTGTAAATTAAATAATTGCTTCATAAGATATACCTTATTCGAAGCTGAGGGTTTTTCATATAAATTTGCCAAAGTATCCATTAACTCTACTATTGTCTTTGCCTATGATAAGTTGGAAAACACAAAAGCTGCCAGGCTCAACCTTATAGATCCAAGAGCCTTTCTATCAAGAACATTCCATTCTTCATATTCCATATTTGTGGGCTTCCTTGAAACCCCACCCAATGGTAAATATAGATCTTCTTGATACAAATAATCTTCAATCTACATCCTCCATAATTGATAATTCTTGCCATTAAATTTCTCCATTCTTAGTTTAATTTCTTCTGCCATTGCTTTGCTCCCACTCAATCAGAAACCCATGTGAGTGAATTTTGTAATCAACAAACACTAACACACTCTGATACCAGTTGTTAGGATCTTAGAGTACAATTGATTACTTTTGTATAAGCAACTAAACACAGAATTGAAACCAGAAGTAATAAGTAACTAGAAATCAGAAACAACAAATAATAGGAGATACAAGAAATAACCAATCTATATTAAACTCTTCCAGAAGGAAATACAATAAAGAAATCTCTCTCTCCTCACACCTCATAGATGTATAGTAATTCTCCCTCAAGAGTTCTCTCTCTCTGTCTCTCTCAATCAATTACAATCAACTCAATTACTGAATTGTACATGATATGAGGATCTAACCCTACTATATAGAATACTACAACACTAGGGTTCATGAGCCATGCATTCGCCACCCTTAGATCCACCTCTTAAATTAAAGGCTCAAATCTGTTCTCCTAAAAATAACAATTCTGTAAATGCACAGAAGTCGGTGTCGGTCTGAAGATGATCGATGCCAGTCGACCCCTAACTGATGTTGGTTGGTTCTGACTGATGCTAGTTACTGTGTAAGCCCAACAACCTCAACATTAGCTCATTAGTGAAGCTTTTAGCTCCAAAACTCAACATAAATAGTCACAACCACTTATCTTTATTTAAATGGAGTAATCTCACAAAGTCACATATTGAGTTTTGAGGCATTCAAGATGGACTCCATGAGCCCATGAACTTGTGACTAATTAATGATAGCCATGTGTCACACACTGGATGGTCCAATCCAATGAAGCCATAAAATACAAATTGAAATATATAAGGTGGTCTCTATTAATATCATGGGTTATAACCAATAAAGAGTATCCACATGGACATACTAAAGTAAAGTAGAAAGGATGATTTGGAGTTCAATCAAGGATCACATTACATGAGATTTTACCATGTGGCCATAGTGGAATCAAATAAGGTGTGTTAAGTAAACTATAAAATTATATAACTAATGTAACAGTGAGAATACAGACTCATAGTAATATAAAATCATATTTAAAATCCCCACACATCTTAAGATCACAAAGGAAATTCAAAAGTTTAGGGGGATTTCCATGAACTCCATTATCTATGACCATTAAGAGGTGGCCATGTGTTGCAAGGTGTCTAAGCACATTATCAATTAAAAAATAAAGCAAGGTCATAGACTCACTAAACACAAAGCCAATATATTATACCACATGGATGTTTGAGGTGTTATTTGTTTAGGATATTAAATTTTATGATCATCTCTATGTTAACTACCTACCATATAGCCATAATGAACATTTGAAAATATAATTATAGGGGACTTATTTTTCATTCATAGCTTGAGTTATACATATCCTTTTTTAGCATCAATGGTCTCAATGGAATGGTATATGTTAAAACCAAATTTTGTACCCTAGGATAAGGTTGTTTATACCTCACCAAATTTTGTCAAACATGGGATTACCCTTAGACCTATGGGTTGTCTATAATAGGGGTAAACCTCTAGATTGAATGGTTAGCTCCCTTTGATGAATCACTTAGGGTCACACACTACTTGATTGATTGGAAAAGGGAAGAAATAAATTAAAAAAACCTAACTATAGTGGTGATGCACCAAAAAAATTTGACCACTACCACACATTTCACAATACAATAAGACCTACAAGACAACATGAGCATACACACATCCTATAATGAACCTATCGCATCAATGTTTTGTAGAAGGGTAAGGCATTGTAAAATATAAGGGAAGAATAATTCCACTTAAAAACCTAAAAGAGACCCTTAATGACACAAAATACAACTTGGAATAGATAAACAACCACATGGGGCAAGATAAATAGGACACAAATAAGGTGACATACATCTAAATTTGATAAGATCAACCATTTAGAGCTTTATCACTACATGTAGGCATAAAATGAGGTAAAACATTAGTTTTTTATTGATCAAAGGCAAAACAAGAAAAGAGTTAGGGAAATGATTCAATAGGTATTATATGACATGTGTTTTTCCTATTCAGATGCTCCAACCCTCCAGATAGCATGGGAGTTAAAAAGGTTACTTGACACCTTGACTAGCCCTTTGAAACTCTTCTTCTTATTGACATGTTGAAGGACAAATGGAATTCTTGGTGATAAAATAAATTTATTCTACCTCTTTCCTCTAATATTAAAACCTCTCAACTAATTCCAATAGATTCTCTTTGACACATCACCTCTTTCTCATGCAAGATGTCTAGAAGGTTATTCATCTCCTTAGAATATTTTACACACAAGTGTAAAAACTTGGTTTCAGTTACTATATCTCATACAAACTTTATGTATGGCCTATTGGACTCATATCAAACCTTCAAAAATCCATTTTGAGGTCTCAAACTAGCCCCACCAAGTTGTTCTCTACCAAAATCCTCAAATAGGCCTCATTCCTTATAACTTTTTTTTAAAACCTCCTTGTGTAGATAAAAGTATAAAAGATCCTAATAATATAAGGGCATAATCTAGTACCCAGTATGGCCTTACATCTTCAAGTTGAATTACATGCTCTAATAGTGAGTGGAGATGTTATTTTATATGCTTTCTCTCTCCTAACTAGGCCTCAATTAGGCCTCCCTACCAAGAGAGTGAAAAATGTTTCTACATCCTCCATACATGTTCCAAACCCAAAAAAAGTGTGTGATTTAGTTATAAAACATCCTCCCCTACTTTGATTCTAAATTTGAAGTTTTGACAAATTGTACGGACCTATACAATAGAAAAAATTAGTAATTTTATGCTTATTCCATATAGTTCCATACAAACCAATGGCATGGGATGATTATTAAGGGATTATTGAACATGTTATGGGTGGTTTGGAATTCCATCTCATCCATATGGATACATAAAATTTCATTTCTCTCTCACCTTGTATTTATAGCCCTTCTAAGTGGTTTGAACTCTTAATGATAGTTCATAAACCTCAAGGAATGAAACCTCCTAAAAATTCCACAAAATTTAAGTGAATTAGGGTATTAAAATTCCCATATAATATCAATGTCCCATAGAAATCATATTGACCATACCAAGCATAATAAAGTGACTTCTTAGGGTGGAAGCAAGCATTTTGAGAGGCTAAGCAAGAATTGTAGTCATAGGTTTGAATATTTTGGTATCCAATGAGATTAATGAGGTCTAAGACATGAAAATTATCTCTTTACAATAGTTTTGTAACTAAATTTATCCATAAAATCCCTACTACATCTCATCTACTCAGACTTAGGGTTCTCAAGTCAAACTACTTGTCATACGCTAGTTGACTATCATACCAGTTTCTTCACATCATCAGAGATATAACACTTTATGAAATTTTTATACATGATTTTCAACATCCCTTAATGGTATTCAAGTTTCTCAACCCATCTCACTGATCTTCATCATTTTTTTGACTATCCAATAGGACTGTGTATGCCATTTTAGGACTATGCAGGGTTGAAATAGGATCTAATGCATGTTTCATTCTTGATTGAACCTGAAGGTTTGATGGGATATGTTTTCACCTTTCATCACTATTAAAACATTTTTTCTCTCTCACATATCTTATTATCACTTCTAACTGGCATCTTCTTAGCTAACTACTGATTATCTAAGACAATCCTATACATGTTCTTAGTCTATGTAGGGCTAAATAAGGTATGTGTTTATCTCATTATTTCTACGTCTTAAGTTCTATGAAATAATTTTCACACCATATCAACCACCCTCTACTACCTCATTCTCTCTCATACCCCTACAAACTGTTAGGTTGTGGAGCTAAAAGCTTCACTAATGCAGACATGGAAGAGGTTGCTGAGAGGTTGTTGAGTTGTAGAGTAATCGACATCGATTTGATCAGCTAACGTTGGTCATATACAGTGAGAAGAGCAACTGATGTCGGTCAGGGATCGGCCAATGTCGAACACCTCTAGGCAGACAGGGACCAACGTCAGTCACCTATGCTGTTTCAAAACTGTCAATTGCACGAATAGTTAGTTAACAAACTGGTTGTTTGCATGTCAAAGGCCAATTATAGACTTGAAGCTACGAATCTAATTATTGTAATTAGATGTCTAATTATTGTTTGCATGGGATCTATATAATAGACTCATGGGCTGTATTGTAAAAGTGTGCTAGAGAGTAAGAGAGCAAAAACTAGCTCCTTCAGAGTGAAGAGAGCAAAGTGTGTTCCTCCTAGTGCCACAGTGCCAAGTATGAGCGCTAGTTTGGAGAATCATAAGGATTCTTCATGTATGTAGGATCTTGGTCAGTAGGTGTGCAAGGCCACATTTGGAGATCTACATGGTAAGTAAGATCATTGATCTGCAGGTGTATGTGTGTGTGAGGTCTAGGTTTGCAGGTGTGTAGAACCAAGTTGATCTGCAGATGGCAGTAGGATCAAGGTGACAACAACACAATAGGGAGCAAGATCAGGTAGGATCTACTTGGAGTAGGGTATGTACTCAGTTGGAGAGCAAAGAGGAAGGCAAGGTAGTTCCTTCCAAAGTAAGATCATTTGAGTTGTAGGGTGTTGAAAGTTCATGGGAGATCTACTTGGAGTGTGTTGTGTACTCGGTTTGAGTATGTGTGTATACTCGGGTGTACTGGCAGTATTGTTGCTAACTGGTTGACTGGTGGTGTTGTTACTAGTTGGTGGAGGTGAACAACTCTGTGTGTGAGTTGCTTGTTGGGACCGTAAGAGAGAGAGTGAGCTCTTGAAGAGATTTACTATTTATGCTCTAGATGTGTGTGAGCTCTAGAGATGTAAGGAAGAAGACTATGGCATCTTCTTTGTTGTATTTCCTTCTGGAAGAGTATTAATACAATTGGGTATTGTCTCTCATATTCTATGTTGTTTCTAATTCTAGTTACTTATTGCTTCTGGTTATTTCCACATGTTTAGTCGCTTGGTAATCGATGGTGCTTCCGGGTCCTAACATAAACTCATTCAAGCAAAACTCCTCTAGATTAGGCATACAAACTTATTTGTACCTTGATTATGTGTTTGGACTGTGTGACCCCTATTTAGGTCCATTTTTATTCTCCTATATTAGGTCTCCTTGAACTCAATGTATTTAGTTACCTAAGGTTAATGGAACTATATCATCACTTTCTAATCACATTCCATCACCTTAATTTCTCTGATTAGGTAGATATACTTGTTGAAGACTATGTGGTGGGTAACTAGGCCTTGACTATGTGTGGAGATCTAGGCCTGTGTTAGGTCTACATGTGTTCCTCTCTTTTATTGTAGATCACACATTTTAGAAACTATCTCAAGATTATAAATCTTCAATATACATAGTATCTCCCCAACTGACTATCTATGTAAGTTGTGTTCATGTACTTAGGTTTGCCACGGTGTATAGAGTTTGTTGTGTTTATTTCCCTTTACTTAAGTATGAGGATGTGATAAAATAACATCACTATAAAGAGAATCATTTTTAGATGTTTCAACTCCCTTCTCATGTTTCCATAGACCTCTATAGTCTTTCTAATCAAACACAAACTTCAAAAGTGATGAAAATTTTATTTTAGACTACGCTGAGATTATCGTATGACCCTTGTTTAGAACTTACTCTACTCTCAATGATCTAAGAATAATTTTTATCTTGATGAGTTAATAATTTCAAACTTCTTTAAAAACTTCAATACATATACAAACCATAATTTATTGTTTCCAAATGTTCAACTCTTCAAACAGACCTACAAGTTTGTCACTACCTGTGTGTGCTTATTTGAGATGGTCTACAAATTCTAGTGTTCTAAGAGTCTTTTTTGAAACATTTAACCCCCTCAAATTATTTAATGGAATTGATATAACTGAGTATCCTTATTCAAATATCTAGAACCTTTGTGTTCTCATCTACATTATCCTCCAAGACAGTGCTCTCAATTTGTTGTATGTAGCCATTTGGATAATTAACTCTATATTGGATTTTTAGACCTTCAAACCAATAATTTAAAATTATCTATATCTCATTCATGCTATTGTTATTACCTTGAAACGTTCTCAGTGTCTTAAAGGCTCAAAACCTTACTAACATCACTATTGAAGCATATTTTCATACTAGTTGTAGGTGTTATTTTCAAATTTTAAGTTTTGTATGGTATTGAATAAGACCTTTAACAACTATACCATGATGTTTTGTCAATGATATAACTCATGGAAAATATTTTCACTTGATTACTAACTTCATAGACTACTCAGGGTCTTTTAAATCTTTGGTGTTTTCACTACCTTCACACACAACATCCTATAGGTTCTCCTTAGGTTGCTAGATTGTTAGCTCAGTCACCATTTATATTTAAGACATGTTGAGACATTAAATTGATCCATGAATTCATATTTAAATTATCATAATGTTTCTATGCCTAGACAACATTCATGAGGCATTGACAACATTATATTTTCCTATGTTGCAGACCTATAGGCTTGTATTGAAAAGGGGAAAATATGACTATTATAAATCAAATATAATTACCTTAATTACACCAACATGATAAAATTAAAAACATAGCCTCAATCTCCTTGGAAACACATGTTCAAACACTCAAATCACCCTGATTATGTAAACACATAGAAAATAGTCTTAAAGAGTGAATGAAGAAGTGACCTTGCTTGTTACTTGTACCTATTATCACTAAATATTTCACCCTATATGATTTTTTTCAATCCTCTTCTATATTTGAGCAACATTTGACTACTTTTAGGTAGGTGGGTTTACCTATAGTATAATTAATCCTCTAGGTTTAAGGGCTATCTCCCTAAATTTATACTACTAATTGCTTATGGGAAAAGGGATATACTACTGAGAAGAAAATGAAATCCTAAATTATATAATATTTATTTCATGCATACTGATTGAATTTGAGAGAAGAGAGAAGAAAATGAAATCCAAGAGTCACAAAACACTTTTTTAACTGAGAGAAGAAGTTACATCTACAGAGTAATGGATTATAAGATAGACCATGCAAGGTCTACTTGGACAAATGTCCTTCAAAGGAATGAAACTCCTCAAATCTAGTGTAGAAGTCTCTCAACTAGCTTCTTGAAACTACCCTCATCATTTGGACATCCATGAGCGCTCCACAGTAGACTAGAGATAAGTGACATAATTTAACTATGAGGGGGGGGGGGTTATAAACATGATTCAACATGCATTTAATGTGTCCCTAATAATTAGTATTATTTTGGCCAAGTTTTCTCACAATCTGTAGTCATAATCACCCCTCTTTCACTCACCTTTCACACTTGACACCAAAGTAGTCTTTATTTTTCCATTAAAATATATATAGGGGTGATGTGACACTTTTAAAGAATCCTCATGGCCTTAAATCCATCATTTAGACATTAAAAGGCCTCCCAATTAGAATTTTCACCTTCTTACTTGGTGATCACTCTTTATTCACTATGCCAGTATAGTTAATTATTGAGATGAAGGTGATATCAGATGCACTTGTGAACTCTCTTAAATTAATAAATGGATATTATGAGTTAGATAGGTCCCAGTATACCTCCAAATGTTATTTTAATCTTTTGAAACCCTTTTATACTTATAAAACACCAAAAATTATCAAGAAAACTAGTTTTACACCCTATCTATACAAGTAGGGTAGAAACCAAATTGATGGGAAGGATCCATGGGGAGTCCTCTACAAGTTAAAACCATCTCCCAAGACATTATAACTCATTTGGATGCATCTCCTTCTTCATCTTTCCCATCAAGTCTTTAGCAAGGGTTTTAGAGGGTTTTAGGTAATTTTAGCCTCTAAGGATTATTCATAAAGTTTTGACATGCAATACTCAAAAAAATTCAACAAAATGTAGGTTTAAAACCCTATCCAACATCTCCTATATCCTCAAGCTCCCATGCTAAGAATCCATGCTATTATGAGCTTCCAAACTTGACCTCTCGAGCTTCTCTCTTCATTTTCTGTAGGCTACCAAGTTCTTAAGTCAAGAAATAAATCTCTCATGTCTTTATCTAAAAACCAAAGGTTGTTTACCACATTATAATTCCCTGTGAAGATTTTCTAATGCATTATAATATTCAACTAGTGTTAGAAGTGAGATTTGGACCCCTTTAGGCACTATGCCTAGTCAAGACCCAATAAGTCTATCTACATACCTATGGGTTTAGGCCACCCTATTTGGTCTATCAATGATATGAAACTTTAGTCATGTTTATCTATGTCTAATGTAGCTCACCATACCATTTTTTAAGGTTTCCATTATTATCAACTCAACTTTCTATCATTTACATACTAAACTTGTACAATATAACCTTCTAGGAGTGCCCTCTATCTAAGATAGAACAAAGGGCATATTACCTATTGTCTCAAGAATTCAAAGGTTATGAGAGGTATGAATAGGTCCCATAGATAATTTTTATAAATTTTTAGGTTTGGTTACATCATTATCACCTCTAAATGTCTTAAAACCTAAGATAGACTTGTGGAGAACTTATCGTGTGCATGGTTGGTATATGGACTATATATTGCATGTTAGAAACCTTTTTTTGCCTTGTTTACATATGATAGGAGTATCATAAGATGGACCTAATATTATTGAGTCACTTTCAAACATGTTCATCATTAATTTTGTCAAATTTCTCAATGTGAACCCTCAATTTGGATAGGCTTAGCTGACAGTCAACTATGACTATGTATTCTTGCTTAGAAAGTGATACCCATAGGTGTGTAATCCAAGGTTAGAGCTTATATATAATGTTACACATATTATTTAAGTCTTAAATGTTATTTTACATCTATTTAGATCTTATTTCATCACACACTTACTATGCCAACCTTAGGACATTCATGCCTTAGTACATTGTCATCTATAGTCAAGTTATGGATGGTCATTTCAAGGGTAAAAGACACTTAGAGGTTGCATTTCAACTCTTAAAAACCTATGTTTCACACCCTAGGATATTTTTAAGGTCTTATAAATAAATTTAAATATCAATTTTTCATTATTTATAGGATTTTAATCCTCTAAGGTGTATGTCATGAGCCTATAAGTCTCTACAGTCAATTGTAGGTGACCTTCTTGAAAATCAAGGTGCATCTATAGGTGATAGTATAGATCAAAACCTTGTACTCTCACCCTCCTTGATGTTATTTAGACTATTGGTGCCCTTCTAATTTCCATATGGTCACTTTACATGGAGGTATGTGTCTATCATACTAAATTAGAGTGTAAGGTAGCTTGAAGTTGAATATACTACAGAGAACACTGAACTTCTATAGTGAACAAATGCATAGATTTGAAGCCTTCTAGCATGATATTCTATTAGTCAAACCACTCACTCTCTTTTAAAATATGTTACCCTATATGAAGGATATAATATGGATACATTTAAATTAATTTATACTCTATGCAACATTATCATATAGTAATACCAAAAGTATCTAGGGCTCTATTTTGGAGTTTTTAAGGGAATGAGTCCCTAAAACTCAATCACCATCTATGAATACAACTCCTTATATTTTTTTGCCATTATATGGTTTCAAAAATGATTATATTGACATTTTAAAAATATTAAAACTTCATTAATGTCTTAAAACATGTCAAATTCCTCTATACAACACCTTCAGGGCTCTATGAGAGCCACCTATAGGTGTGCACACAATTGCAAATAAGGGTTGTGAAGGTAAGATATAAAAAATTACATTGTGTATGGTCTTATGGTTAATTTTTATACCTTATCATAGTCTTAAAATGAACACTTATAACTTTTAATGACTTTAAACCAATTTAAATGTTTCATCTCAATGTGATCATCTCCTGTATGGCACTCATAGGTGCATATCAATGGTATATTATTAGTGTAGGTTTTTATTTTTCCCTATTTATTAATTAGGGAAATTGTATTTCTTGTGCATACATGGAGTCTTCCTACATTTGTGGGATAGGATAGCTTATGTGGAGGTCTGTGTCATAGGTGTCATAAGAATGTCATAAGTAACTCCCTTGATGGGAGTTACTTCTCTATTCTTAGCACCTTGTCACCACCTTTCATAGGGGAGTTACATTCTATTCTTGGGGTGCCTTGTCCACCTTTTGTGGAGTTACTTACGTACTCTCCTATTTGTATTCCTCTCTTTGGCCATCTCATGCTAATCAGATTTTGGTTTTCTCCATTTTGTCTTGTGCAATTTCTCTTATTGTGTTATTTTCAAATTGCTTTAGCATCTATGTGGTGTGCACTTGCTTTAACTTGTGTGATCACGTCTCCATTGCACTCGCATTATCCATATTCTGGCAACAACTTTGATATGGTATTAGAGAAAAACCGGTAATCTTGTGTGTGATTATGCTTGTAGCTTATTTTGAAATCAAGAGGAGTGGAGTTCTCTTTATTTTTTTATTCTAGATTTGGTCTTAAAAAAAAATCTGTCAATATCATTTCTGGTTAGTTTTCTTGGATCCTTGGCCTTTGGGTGTCTTGGTTGTCTTCAAGTGCTGGTTTTGCTTGTGTTCTTGAGCGCCATTATTGTGTGAAGCAGTAGAGAGAGGAGCAGTCAGCACTCCTCACAGTCAGCGCTTTTGGTCAGCAGCTTCTAGTCCAGGCGCTAAACTTCAGTTCTGTGCCAAGCTTCTGTCCTTCAACAAAATTAGTATCTGCGCCTAGCTTCAACACTCCTTCAAGTGTCCATGCCACAGTCTCCAGCCTGCTACTCTAGCTGTACCAACTTTTAGCAGCTGCGTCCTTCCAGCTAGGTGCCTTAGGCCGTACAGTAGATCTATTTTTTTTGAAAAAAAAATTCAAATTTGTGCCCTCTTTTTTGGGACACCACTTCCTGTTGTGTCTAATGTTATCTTTCTAGCTTTTGTGCCTAGTTTTTTGAGCTTCAGTTCTGCCACACATTAGGCCGTATGGTTTCAACAGGTCTACATTTAGTTTTTTGTCTTCTCTGAGTCAAAATTATGGACTGTTTGCTTTTGGACACCCCTTCCTTACTTGGCATCCTATTTGGCACCCCTTGGACACTTGATATCCTTCAAAACTATCTTTGCTTCATTATTTTCAGTTAAAATTGACCTGTTAAAACAAAAATCAGTCAATTTGACTGAGTATTTAATTTTTTAGACATTTTTGTATTTTTGGGGGTTTTGAATTAAAACTTGTATCTTCGACCTACGAAGATGAAGGGTGAGGCCCAAGTTGGTGGGAGGCCAATTCCCCCTCACACAAACATCTTTTGGATTCCTCATTTCGTGCCGAATCCAACGAGTGGTTAGAAGGCCACTTTCTCTCCCCATAACAGGTATTTTTTAATATTTTAGTGCTTTTTTTTGCAAAAACACTAGTTTACGGGAAAATTGTAACTTTAATATCTTGCAAATGGTAGCTCGATTTTGGGTGCCATTTTGTGCAAAAGTGCTTGTAATTAAATTATCCATAGTGTAGACTTGTTATTTTCAAAAATGCACTAGTTTATAAAGTGCCAAAAATTTGGGTCTCCTGGGACGCATTTTCGGCTGAGTCCAACGTCCTGTTTGCTTTAGTCTTGCACTGATTGCTCTAAGATGCATTTTCAGTTGAGTCCGATGTCTTTTGAGTGTGCACTTGCATATTTGGGGGGGCTCAATATTTGGGGGGGGGTGTGATTGTTTTTCACAAATTGCTTTCATTCTCCTTTCTGCATACATTCACAACTTGCAATCAACACAACTTCACCTAAATTCAGCTAAAAAATGGATTCTTTTCAACTTAAACCCCTAACACATTTCAAATATCATGAATGGAAAGTTAAAATGTCAATCATCCTTAGAAGTAAAGGGTTGTATAGGATCACCATGGGTACAGAAGTAGAACCCAACACAGATGCTGAAAAGGTCAAGTGGTACAATCGTAGTGATGAAGCCTATGGATTATTGAGCTTGTTTGTGTCTCCTAAACTTCTCTTCCATCTAAAATCCTCTCAGACTCCCAATGAAATATGGGACACCTTAGAAAATTAATTTGGGAAGCTTGATGAGATGAGAGGTCATGAGCTCGAAAATGAACTCATAAGTCTAAGTCCTAGCAACTTTGACACGCTACAGAACTTCTTCACTAAGTTTAAGGCCCTTAGATTACAATTGAAAGAATGCGGGATAAAGAATAAAGATGATCAGATTATTCTTTCCATTCTCGCAAAGTTAGGTCCAAGCTATTCAGTCTTTGTCTCCACTTTCCATGCCACAAAAAGTGCCCTTAGCACTACATGGAAAATGCCTTCTTTGGATTCATTCATTGCCAACTTGACTAGGGAGCAAGATAAGCTAATTCAGATGGCCACAATGAAGTCTACTCAACCCCAAGCCTTGATAATTGGAAATGGTAAGGATAAGACTTTAACAAAGGAGAAGAAGAAAAAGAACAAGGACCGGGAGAAGAAGAAAGAAAACACCAATCCTGCCAAAAACAACACTAAGACTTCATCTTCCAATGCTAAACCTAAGAAGGAGAAGGTTAAGTGTGCCTATTGTAAAAAGATAGGGCATGATGAACACAAATAGATCACCTAACTCATCTTCTAGAGAAGAACAACATAGGTGTTCTAGAGTCCATTAAGTAGAATTCATCTACCCAAGATTCTACTAAGGCAAAAGGCAAGGGTAAGGAGAAAGAAAAGGGCAAGGCCCTTGTAGCTACAACAGCTTCCACATCTTCATGGGTCATCGACTCGGGTGCTTCTCACCACATGGGCTCTTCACTAGTTGAGTTTTCATCTTTAGAGCCTTGTAACATGACTTTAATTAGTTTGGGTGATGACACATCAGTTTTTGTTGCAGGGAGAGGGTTAGTTGAAATGGAAGGAGGAACATTCAACAATGTTCTAAGTGTTCCTTCTATTTCAACCAATCTCCTATCAGTATACCAAATCACTCACATTGGTTAGGGCATGAGTGTTGAGTTTTCACCAGATTCAGTGTCTATCAGGGAGTTGCATAGTGATACTATAGTGGCAGTGGGTAGGGCAGATCACCAAGCCAGGTTATACACCTTCTCACATTTTGTATCAGATTCTTCTCCAACAGCATTGCTGACTCATTCAGATGGAGTTAACAAATTATGGCATGAGCGGTTTGGCCACCTTAACTACCACTACCTTGAGCAACTTTGTAAACATGACATGGTCATTGGCTTGCCTCATGTCCAATTCTCAAAAGGACTTTGCAAAGGGTGTTCCCTTGGGAAGCATCCCGAAGCAAAATTTGACAAAGGCAAAGCTTGGAGAGTTTCACAACCTTTGGAGTTAGTCCATAGTGATGTATCGGGACCCTTTCCCAAACCATTTTTCACAAGGGCCAAGTACATCCTCACTTTCATTGATGATTTCTCTAGGTAAACTTGGATATATTTTGTCAACAAAAGTCTAAAGTGTTTGAAAATTTTCTATACTTCAAGGCTCTTGTTGAGAAATAGAGTGAGAAATCCATCAAGGTTCTTTGAACTGATAATGGAGGAGAGTATGTTAGCATCAGGTTTGAGCAGTTTTGCACCACATAGGGGATTGATTTGAAGTGCACAGTCACTTATAGTCCTTCACAGAATGGGGTTGCAGAATGCAAGGATAGGTTCTTGAAAGAGATGGGTAGCTGTATGATTCACTCTAAATCCCTAGCACCACAGTACTGGGCCGAAGCTATCAATTGTGCTTGCTACATTCAAAATAGGGTTCCTCACAAAGCTTTGAAAGGGATAACACCCTTTGAAGCTTGGCATAAAAGGAAACCTGATGTTGAGCACCTTAGAGTTTTTGGATCCCCAGTCATGACCCACATTCCAAAGAAGAAATGCAAAGCTATGGAATGCCAATCCAAGCCTTGCATCTTTGTAGGATATCTGGATGGTATTAAGGGATATCACCTTCTAGATCCAGTCACTAATGAGTTGTTCATCGAGAGAAGTGTCCATTTTCAAGAGAGTCCTAGAGACTCAACACTTGACACTTCTTCTCCCTCATTGGATCTACTTCTTCATGATGATTCCTCGTTAGATTCAGATCAGCCACAACATGTTCTTGAGCCAGAGACATCTTCTTCTTTTTTGAGTTTAGACAGTGAGGACAGTGATGTAGAGTCATCCACCTCTAGTTAGTCAGAGGATGAGGAGTTAGCACTTGACTCGCCCACTTTCGGGCCACTTTGGGCCAAACAGACACTTGAGAGTGTTGGCACTTGGGTAGGAGATCCTGTAAATGACATACGTACTAGGGGAGATTTTCAGAGAGATCCACATGCCTTCTTTGCTTCAGTTTTGAATCCACAAACTTTTTGAGAGTCATCAGGGGCACCTGAGTGGGATAATGCTATGGAGGAAGAATATTCTTGGACTTGAATTCACTTCCTAAGGGAAGAAAGATGGTTCGATGTAGGTGGATATATCAAACCAAGTTTGTAGCAGATGGGTCGGTTGATAAGTACAAGGTGAGATTGGTCACCAAGGGTTTCTCAAAGGTGGCAGGCATTGACTACTTAGAGACCTTTGCACCCATTGCAATGATGACTTCTATCTGACTCACCTTGGTTATTGCCATAACACATGGTTGGGATGTGCATCAAATGGATGTGAAGAGTGTCTTTCTTCATGGAGACCTTGAGGAGGAGATCTACATAGAGTAGCTGCCAAGATTTGTTTAGGATTCTTCCTTAGTATGTAGACTTAGGAAATCTATCTATGGCCTCAAATAGGCCCCTCAGGCTTGGTATGCCAAGATGGATTCCTTTCTTCTCATAGTGAGTTTCACTAGGTGCCATTCTGATCCCAATGTCTACTTATAGCAGGATGATTCACTCTTGATTTTGGTTTTATATGTTGATGACCTTTTGATCACCAGGAGTTCTTCATCGGCTATTGCAGCGGTGAAGGCATCTCTTCAAGATAGATTTGACATGACAGACTTGGGTTTGTTGCACTACTTCTTTGGCATCGAGATCTCACAGTCAGATTCAAGGATTTCTCTTGCATAGCCTAAGTATGTTCTTGACTTATTGGCTCGGTTTCACATGGCTGATTGTAAGCCATCTCTGACTCCCTTTCTAGCAGGAGTCAAGCTTGAGGATGATTGTTCTTCACCATTGGTTGATGCCACTCAGTATCGACAACTTGTTGGTAGTCTCATCTACTTGACTCACACCAGGCCTAACATTTCATATACAGTGGGACTTGTCTCCAGATTCATACAAGAACCTCATGAGTTGCATTAGAAAGCAGCTAAGAGAATCTTGCATTACATACAGGGTTCACATAGATATGGGATTCATTATAGATTTATCACAGAGGTTGACTTGGTTGGATATACAGATTTAGACTGGGCTAGTGATTCACAAACTCATAAGTTCACCTCTGTTACAGTTTCTCTCTAGGTTCTGGTCCTATCAATTGGTTTAGCAAGAAGAAGAATGCTATTGCTATATCATCCATAGAGGCAGAGCACAGGGAAGTTATTAATGCAACTACTAAGGCTATTTGGCTTCAGGGGATTCTTTCTGAGTTTGGCATTCCTATCAGGTAGCCCACCATCATTTACTGTGACAACTAGAGTACCATTCAGATTTTTAGAAATCTAGTTTAGCACCAGCAGACCAAGCACATAGAGATTCACATGCATTTCATTTGGGGGCTTATTCATAGTCAGGTCATTGACTTGATATTTTGCTAGTCTTCAGAGTAGGTTACAGACATCTTCACCAAACCTTTCACTGAGAGTAAGTTCAGTCATCTACAAGCTCTTTTTGGATTTTGGTCCACATTTGCAGTAGCATCATCTTCAGGGAGGCCTTCTAGACTCTTGTTTTCTTTATGTCTCGCTTTTGGGGGGAGTTTTTTCTGCAGGTTTTCTCCTTTTCTCTATCTTATGGGAGATTGCATTTGTACATGGGTACCTCATCAGGTCTAGTTGTCGAGACCCATTTTCTATTTCCACACTTCCCACCTAAGCTGTGCTTATGGGGGGGTATTAGTGTAGGTTTTTATTTTTCCCTATTTATTAATTAGGAAAATTGTATTTCTTGTGCATACATGGAGTTTTCCTACATTTGTGGGATAGGCTAGCTTATGTGGAGGTGTGTGTCATAAATGTGTCATAGGTGTCATAAGAATGCCATAAGTAACTCCCTTGATGGGAGTTACTTCTCTATTATTAGCACCTTGTCACCACCTTTCATGGAGGAGTTACATTCTATTCTTAGGGTGCCTTGTACACCTTTTGTGGAGGAGTTACTTATGTACTCTCCTATTTGTATTCCTCACTTTGGCCATCTCATGCTAATCAAATTTTGGTTTTCTCCATTTTGTCTTATGAAATTTATCTTATTGTGTTATTTTCAAATTGCTTTAGCATCTATGTGGTGTGCACTTGCTTCAACTTGTGTGATCACGTCTCCATTGCACTCGCATTATCCAGATTCTGGCAATAACTGTGATATATATGACTATGTTAGGGATTGAATTGGTCATCACAATCCATCTCATGCCATTTGAAGGTATTGGCTTGTTGGATCATGTTATAATAAATTTTTTTAACACCTTAAAACTCCTCATTACACCTCCATGACCATGCATAGAGCTTCATACACCATGACTATAGATGATACTTGTAAGAGCTGACTGTGTGCTATGTTCTTTAACTGCAACTCCATGAATGTTGACCATTGAGACTAAAATTCATAAGGAAAGGTGGTTGATATGAATTTAAAATCATATAATATATTATTTAATATTCATTTGAGACAATTACAACAGAGGAAAATGTTTGTAGTTGATGAATCTGACTGCAACTAGCAATGGAGATCTTAACCTGTAACTCGAAGTGTTTCAACTCATCAAATCACCTCCAAACATGAAAAAAATAATTTTAACCATAAAATAATGATTTCCACATCCTTTTTAAGTAATTTCACTAATTAGATTATATGTACAAGCTCATATAAGAAGAAAACCTATAGGATATGGGGATTAACAAGTAAAATGAGATAGTCAACTTATTAAGAATGGTTCATAAAGCATAGGTAACCATTATTATAACTCCTACCAAGAATTTTAATTAGACAAAATTTACTATCTACCACCAAGATAATTGACTTGAAACCTCTCTTACTAGTTATACCATCAGAAGACATGTTAACCAATTTTAAATGTCTAATGGAACAATGAAGGAGCAAAATGGTTTTTAGCAATTTTTAATGTTTCCAAAGTAGATAAAGCATGGAAATGAATTAAAGGAAGTTAATTATGCATTACATAAGATTATCCATGTTTCACTCTCCTTTATAGGTTATATAACTGCCAAAACTCCTTTTCACTTGTTTTCTTGATTTCGGTTAGGAACCTACAAGTTTTAGTTATGAATAACATTACTAACAATGAATCTGACATGTTTTATTTTGAAAATAGTTTAGAACACTTATCTATCTATTAAAACCACACAACCTTCATTTATGACCCTTAAGTGACATATAATGACTTAAGCCTAGATTTAATTATGACCAAGGCTAATAACACATCAAATTGACCATGACACACCCTATTATTAGAGAATTTTAAATGATGTCATTATTATGTCATGAAGGTGTCTTAGTGAGTGGATTTAGTTCTTTTATTATCTAAGTGATAATGACAAAGTGTGAAAATGTGCTTGTTCTAGTATGCTTGAAGTATGATTGGTTGATCTTCAAATTTGACATAGTTAGAGATGTTTAAGGATGAGTATGGTGACTTTAGGATGTGAAAGAGGTCCATAAGATTTTTTATATGCTTTAAGTGCTTGTTTTCATGAGTGGATTGGTTGATCATTGTTGTCATATATACATTTTGGGTCTAGTGGAAAAAAATTTGAGTAGGTAGTTTGATGACATCACCATTTCCATGTATGGATGAGTTAGGGGAGTTAGTCATATGGTTTTGATCACATTAGTACCTAGTTTTTATGCACTAAATCTTAGGTCATGCACATAAATGTAGTCAAAGATATGCAAGTGCAAAGATGGGCTCCTAGGCATTTTGACAATGTTTTCCCATAGTCAAATTTACATGAGGAAAGGAATAACTGAGTAATAATTTTGATGTATTCATATCTCACATGTGTGGATTTTTAAGTAAAATTTTATCATATGGGTTTGTTCAATTTTATGCCTAGTTGATTTTCACTAATTTTTAGATCATGTGTTGAAGCACATTAAAAGATATACATAAGCAAAGTTAACCTCCCAAATAAGTTCTAAAGCATAGTTGGTTCTATGACAGAAGATTTTGATAAGGTATTTTAATGGTGATATATCTCACATGCGTGAGGGTTCCAAGATTATTATGTCACATGGTTAGATTATCCTATTTGAAGAGATCATATGGTCCAATTTTGAGAACATGCAAGTGAGTGAGGAAAAAGATATGACTATAAAAAGTTGGCCTTCTAGGTAGATAAACAAGGTTCCCATACTTAGTCAAATTTACACAAGTTAAAGTTAGATCAACATCGACGGAGCGCATTTCTCCAAGAAGTTAGGAAATAATGAGATGAGGATAAGTGCATGATGTTTTACACTAAGAAAAGATAAAGATTGAGTTTATTCCAAGGATCAATAGTGAGAAGGTGATCATATAGATAGAAATCATCAGTGTGTATTAAATTTAAGAGTTAAAGTGAAAACTCTTTAGATTTGTTAAAGACCATGCTATGTATAAGAGATTGATGGAGTGCATGAGGTCAAAGTTACTAAATTGCATGAGATGAGGTCAACGTGTCCAAGGTTTAACATTTGGCATTAGAAAACTATGTGTTAAAGATAGAACAAGATCAATGGTGCATTATTTATCTAAAATGATGAGGACATGATATACGATTATTGTGTTTGAAGTTTAACTGTGACCATTTACATTTGAATATTTGAATTTGTAAAGGAGAAAGTAGTGCTCTATATTTTGGATATAACTTTTGATCCAGGATGAATTTGCTCATGCTATAAAAATAAAATATGAAGAGGAATTCATATCATATATAATGAACCTAATTTAAATATATAGAAGTGTGTACAATCAAAGATATTATGTTTCAGTTTATTCTATAAGTGACCTAGGAAGGATGTTCAAGCATGTGTTAATGTTGTTTTAATATTTTATGTTGTTATCTATTTGAGAGTGTTGTAAAATCCATAAAGATACTCTATGAGGATTTTGGAGGTGTGATAAATCTATTTTAAGTATGAAAAATGCTTAAGAGGTTGACTATGTGTTCATTCACGATGTTCCTATGTACCAGCTCAGTGTTTGAGTTTTTTGAGCATATACAAAGGTGATAAAATTTGACTATGATAATTTTAGGATGACTAAGGGGTCATTTAGTGTGGACCTATGATTTTTTAAGTGGTCTTATGTTCTTTTTTTTCTAACTAAAATGCTAAATGGGTGAATAGGTCTCCATGAGACCTATAAGAGCTACAAAGACCTTATTAAAAGGTGTAGCTATTTAAGGGTGACCCATGGATGCTATAGAAAACCTATGAATATTATTTTGAGACATGTATTAATGTGTTATTTTCCTTAAATATTAATTCATGACTAATCATTGACCAAGGTAGTGAGTATCATGTTTATTCCATAAATAGTGAAACCAAATGTGTTGGTTTCTAGACTTGTAAGACTTGGAAGAGGGAGTGTGAATGTGGAATCAAGTGAAGGTAAGAACCTTTGAAAGAGAAGGTGCAAGTTAGTAAGGAGTAGTAGAGAGTGAAGAGGATTATACATGATTTTTTCATTAAGTTAGTGTAGGAGGACATATAGGTCAGTGGACCTAATGAGCCTAGAAGAGGCAAAATGAGCAAGTTGCTCAAGAGGTTGTTTGAGAGAGTATATTATGAGAGAAGGCAAGGTGAAGACTATATGATCTTGGTGGTTGATTTGAGAGGTAGATCATAGTATGGAATATGTGTATGATCATCTGGTCATGTTGCTATTATTATGATAAAGTTGTTACAGGTGTGCTAAAGTGAGTGTGAGTGAAGGGTTGAAGAGTGGGGATAGTTGGGATATGTAATGTGTGTCAGGATCTTGCTCCTCAATTAGAGCACATATGATTACCTCTTGTATTAGCAACTAAACATGGAATTTAACCAGAATGATAAGTAACTAGAAATATGAAACAACACAGGAATATGAGAGACAATACATAATTGTATTAATAATCACTCAGAAGAAAATACAATAAAGAAGATGCCACTTCTTCCACCTCAAAGGCTCGCCACACCTCAAGACCTTCTTCCCTCTCTCTCTCGGTCCCAACAATCAACTCCAATATAGAATTAATGTTCACCTCCACCAGTCAGAAACAATGCTGCCAGTACATCAAGTACATAACCATACTCCAAGTAGATCTCCTGCTCTCTGTTGCTACCTGAAAATCACTAGACCTTACTCACCATTGTAGATCTCCAGAAGAAGCCATGCACACCTGCTGACCAAGATCATACATACACGAAGAACCCTTCTGATTCTCCAAACCAGCACCCACACTTGGTACTGTGGCACTAGGAGGAACACACCATTGCTCTCCTCTCTCTGAAGGAGCTTATATTATTGCTCTCTTACTCTCTAGCACTAGTTTACAATACAGCCCATGAGTCTATATATAGATCTCATGCTTACAATAATTGGACTATCTTAATTACAATAATTAGACACACAACTCAAGACTATAATTAGCCTTTAACATGCAAACTAATAGTCCAAAAATAGACTCTCTGGAATCAACATGCAAACTGCATGTTCAAGCACAGGCTGCCGACGTCGGCTCCTCCCTGACCGATGTCAGCCGATTGGTAACCGATGTCAATTACTTCTTCATTGCTATCAAACTAATGTCAGTTGATCAGACCGACGTCAGTTGCCCTATAACTCATTCTGTAACTCTCTACAACCTCTGTAACCTCTGTTACTCCTCCTATTTGCATCCTGGTGAAGTTTTTAGCTCCACAACTTAACAATCTCCCACTTGGAGATAAATAGCTGCACCTATACCTATACCTATACACTATCTAATTTATTCCCTGGCTTGTATCCCTCTTCAATATCAATCCTGAAGACCAACCACCACACAACCTGTGATGCTACACCTGTCATCCAAGTAACCTACCACATCCGAACCTACAACCCATGTAGTGAAGACCTTGACCCTGCATAACAAGAATCCCTACTACTAGTCCCTCTCAGATACCTAAGAATCCACTGAACTGCCCTCCAGTACTCCTTCCCCGAATTGGCTCCATACTTTCTGACAACTCCCACTACTTGGGAAAACTCAGGTCTACACTAGACCTCATGTGATTTTGAGCACTATTCTAAGCTAAGCTTGAACTGTCTAGCCCTTGGTGTGCTTACCGATTCTGCATCCTGCATCTTGAACCCCACCAAAACCATCTTCACATCAGCTCCCACTAGAGATCAACCTGTGATTTTTCATGTCTCTTATGCCAAAGAAATTTGCTGCTCCAAATTCCTCATGACATGCCACTGAACTAACCTTACCTTTAGCTCAGCAAAACCCTGTATGTATGAACCTGCTCCAAGCTCATCCTCCACATACAGTAACAAGATAATGTTACGACCATCATCCACCTGGTAAGATAAACACAATGGTTATACTGACATTGACAAAAGCTCTGCTTTGTCATCCACTTGGTACCACCTGTCAGCCATATACCGCTATCCTGCAGCTTCCTCAAGACCATATACCTTGGCCTTCCATCTCACATATCCATCCACTCTCTTCTTTAACTTGGGAATCCATCCATATTTTAGTGCTTTCTTCTAGTTGACAACTCCACCAACAAACTCTTGTTTGGTTCTTCTCCAAGGACTCACACTCCTCATCCATGCCAAGCTCCCACTATTTTTGGATTCTACATGCATTGCCTCTTCACATCTTCCTGGTTCTTGACCATCGATAAGCAATATAAAGAATGTGAACAATGAATATGAGGTTCACTTACCCTTTTTGACCTCCATATGGGCATTTGAGACTTGTTGACAGCTTGCTGTCTGCCCACCATCTATTCCAGTGACCGATCTCGGCCATCTCCCAGTCTGCATCCGACTGATGTCAGTTCTCTGCACTAACCCTGACTACTGATGTTGTTTCCCTGGTCGACACCGATATCCCTTCTATCGACATCAGTTCCTATATGACTGACGTCAGTCTTCTTATTGCCGATGTTGGTTACTGTCTAACCGATGTCGGTACCTATGTTCACCCATGAGTGATGACTTTTTACCCATGAGCTCTCTATGGATCAAAACCTTGTTCAAATCAACACAGCTCTGCTTAGAGTAATTCAGTCCCTTCAGCTGATCTCTATCTGTCATCTCCTCCATGAACACTAAGGCTTTCTAGTTCTTAAGTTTGTCAAAGATATCTATCTTTCGCTTAAGAACATGCATTCCCCTCCTACATATGTGACCAAGCCTACAAAGCCACATCTCTGTAACAAAAGGTGAATCAGTAATATAAGTAGATAGATAAAGGATACCTACTTTCTTACCACCATCTAATTCAAGTGCATCCGCTGTGAGAGTTACTATGCATCTCCCATCACCCAACTTTTCTAAAGAAATTAGACTCATCTCCAAGACTGGTACCTGCATGACCTCATTCAACACCTGTGTGTTATCCATCTGCAATTTTAGCTTCACTTCCCCTTCGTCAACAATCTAACAAGGCTCACCAACCCCTAAATAAATCTCTCCAAAGTCTCCCTGGACATACTCATGAAAAGATGCTCTATTTCGGGCTGCATGGAAAGAGGCAAAAGAATCTGTAAACCAAGATTCTACTTTATCCAAAACATCTTGTGCAACATCACCTACAACATATGCTTCTACACGCTGATCTTCTACCGACCAACAATCTCCCTTTACTTGCTCTTTCTTTCCATCAATCAGACCATTCGTGTTATTCAGTTTCTCCATTCGTAGCTTACTTTCTTCTGCCATTGCTATACTCCCACTCAATTTGAAACCCCTGTGAGTGACCTGTAATCAACAAACACTAACCAGATCTAAAACCACCTGTTAGTAACCCAACCAAAAGCTCTGATACCAACTGTCAGGATCTTGCTCCTCAATTAGAGCACATATGATTACCTCTTGTATTAGCAACTAAACATGGAATTTAACTAGAATGATAAGTAACTAGAAATATGAAACAACACAAGAATATGAGAGACAATACACAATTGTATTAATAATCACTTAGAAGAAAATACAATAAAGAAGATGCCACTTCTTATTCCACCTCAAAGGCTCGCCACACCTCAAGACCTTCTTCCCTCTCTCTCTCGGTCCCAACAATCAACTCCAATATAGAATTGATGTTCACCTCCACCAGTCAGAAATAACGCTGCCAGTACACCAAGTACATAACCGTACTCCAAGTAGATCTCCTGCTCTTTGCTGCTACCTGCAAATCACTAGACCTTACTCACCATTGTAGATCTCCAGAAGAATCCATGCACACCTGCTGACCAAGATCATACATACACAAAGAACCCTTTTGATTCTCCAAACCAACACCCACACTTGTTACTGTGGCACTAAGAGGAACACACCATTGCTCTCCTCTCTCTAAAGGAGCTTATATTATTGCTCTCTTACTCTCTAGCACTAGTTTACAATACAGCCCATGAGTCTATATATAGATCTCATGCTTACAACAATTAGACTATCTTAATTACAATAATTAGACATGTAACTCAAGACTATAATTAGCCTTTAACATACAAACTAACAGTCCAAAAATAGACTCTCTGGAATCAACATGCAAACTGCATGTTCATGCACATGCTGCCGACGTCGGCTCCTCCTTGACCGATGTCGGTCGACTGGTAACCGACGTCGGTTGCTTCTTCACTGCTATCTGACTGACATCGGTTGATTAGACTGATGTTGGTTGCCCTGTAACTCATTCTGTAACTCTTTGAAACCTCCATAACTCCTCCTGTTTGCATCCTGGTGAAGATTTTGGCTCCACAACCTAACAATGTGTCCTAATTGATATTTATGTGTTGGTTAAAGTATGTAATGTGTTTTGACCAATAGCAAGTGTTTTGGTGATATACTTGTTGCTAAAAAGTGTAGAGTGTTCCAAAAGGTGGCTTTGGATGCATTGAGTGTGCAGAGTTGAAGAGAGATGATATACTTTGTATCTCCATCTTATTGGTAGGCAATCAATGTTGAGGAGATGCTATTATCATAGGTAGCTCAACATATAATGGAGTAGAAACCTCATTGCAAGGTGAAACTTGATAAACTTCTAGTTCTTATGGTAGATCAACTAGACAGGTGTGGTAGCTCCTTGTAGGATTGCAGTCTCACTAAAATTAGGAATGGTAGTTATTTAATCATTTGTAGATGGTCAAAATTAGATTTTATTATTATAAGATAGTAATCTAATTGTAGGCTCTAGTGGGTTTTATTCCCCAAGATGGTTTCTCATGTATGCCATGTGTTAAGTTCTTGATATTGGATTATCTTTCTTGTTTATTGATATGAATGATGTATGCCTCATGAATGTATGTATTGAATGATTAAGCATTTAAATAAATTAGAATTTAAATTGGATTATCTAAACTCACTGATTCACCCCCCCCCCCTCTTAGTGATTTTACCTATTTTCACTTGGATAGGCACCCTTTGAGGAGATGCATAGCTCTCCTCATCTAAGTGGCACAATGGAATCACCTCTAGGCTTGTGGGCAGCCCAAGGAATGAGGTGAGTCTCTAGATAGAGCTAGCTCCCTTGATGTACCACTTTGGATTGATACTATTAATAACTTTGGGGGTGAAAATGGAGAAGGATAACTAAAAAAAACTAACATACAGGAGGTGATATACCAAATAGATTGATGAATTCCAACCATATGTGTATTACACTTGAAATCAAAGAACAAACCAAACATACACTTCTCCAATCTACATCTTCTCACATCAATACTATATTGTGGGGTCATAGATGATATACAAGGATAGGAGGACTAGACAAGAGGCATTGAATGACACTGATGAAGAGATAAAATAACTTAATCCTTGACATATCTCAAAACACTTCACATGCCTTGCAATAAGAAGTTTTCCAAGTGCAAATAGGGTGCAAGAATGAGATGACATGCTAAGGAAACAAGAGTGCCACTTAAGCAAAATAAATAATTCAAATGAAAAATACTATGAATAGTCATGGAAGAGGTAACACTTAGTAATTTTATTGATCAAAAGGTAAAAAAATTAGTAAGGATTCACCATACTCAGGTGGAGCATCCAATACAATGTCAAAATGGCTAGTTCTTATAGAACTTATGAGAGAGAAAAGAAGAGAAAATTCAAAGGGTCACAAGGACACTTGTCAAGCTAATAAAGTAAATTATCCATGCATGATAAGAAGTTATGGGTTAATCCATGTAAGATTAGGATATCAAAGTGTCAATCCAAGTCACAAACCTCATGAAAAGTGGAAAGAAAACTCCTCAATTAGCTCAAAAAAACTACCTTCATGATTAGAGTTGTTTGAACATCCTATAACTAATAAAGAGTAGTAAAAATGATTTTAATGGAAGGGGATATTCTCATACATGCCTTTGCATTCCCAGTCCTCTAAAAACCTCTGAAAGTGAGTCATCATCATCCATTATCTAGAAAACTTCCCTTCCATGCACCCTACCCACTTGGCCTCCAAAATGCCTTCAATTTCTCATGAAAATACATGAAAGTTGATGACAAGTTTAAATACCTTAAATTTCCATATAAGCATTAGAGACACCTTAAAATGAGTTCATTTGAATTTTTCTATCTTCTTCAGTAGCTTGTCCAATATGCCAAATTTGACTAGCTAAGTTGATTCACCTAGTTAAGGAAATTATAAGTTATTTAAAGGCATGAAATGAATATTTGGAGTTATATTAAGTCTTAATATTCCATCTAAACTTTTTTTCATCTCTTAACTCTTTCTATAGCCTACACAACACATAAAATAGTGAGAAAAACCTTGTTTCTACCCCCATCCGTACAAGTACATAAAACCAAAATACTATGGAGTAGACTGAGTGAGTCCTTTACAAGTTTTAAAAGGTTACATAGTCAAAATATTCCACTATACTAGGTTTCCAACTCAATCTTCTCCATTGAGTCTTTAGTAAGGGTTTTCAAGGGTTTTAGGCCAATTTTGACTCTTACGGAGTGTTCATAAAGTTGGGACATCCAACCTAAATTTTTTTTTCACTAATTTGGACTTAAATACCCCTACCAACATCCCCTAACTACTCTATCTCCCATGCAGATCTTCATGAGAGATGTGAGATCTTGAACTTAGCCTCTCATGCTTGTTCTTATTCTTCTTGCAAGTCTAAATTGGATTCTAAAAAAAAATGACATATCCAAGGTTTCCTATACAATTTTAAATATTAAACACACTTTTTGTGACCTCATTAATGTATCCAAATAGGTTTCAAAGCATGTCTAAGTCTAAAAGTATGAATGACTTCCTATTTGGCATTAGGCCTAGTCATGCCTAGTAGGCTTGAGTTGACTTTTAGCTTGATACATGTATTTTAGTAGTTTACAATATATCCAAATGATAAAAAAAACTCTACATACACCTCTTACACGTTTTCAAAAAATTATAAATGCATATCTAATGCCAAAGGTGACATTGTTCTCCCATTTGGTCTTATGGCTTAAGCCTGCTCAAGTAGGTCTGATTGCAAACCTAGGAGTTTGGCTCATATTATTTGATTTTCCTCCTCTATGATAGGTTTTTTGTGTTGGAATATTCCTTTTCAACCTCACACATCTCTTTCCAAGGTCCAAGCCATCTATAATTCACCTTATCACCTATCTTTCTTTAAAACTGCTAGTTTATACACTGAGGGGAGTGCCCCCTATCTGTGACAAAATAGAGGGTAATTACCATATTTATATGATAAAAATAAGTATTGGATGAGATTATATATATTTTAATTACCCTTTAGATAAAATTTCATCCCTTTTTCATCTCATATGACCCTCTAACTCTTCAATTTACTGAGACTATGTGATTTTGTACCCTACTTATTGTCACAGTCATTTGCCTTGGTTGTAGGTGTCTACTAGGGTCTTAGGGGTCTATGAAAGCTTTCCTTCCTCTTGAAATAGTTTTATAAGATCCCCCATACCACAATAATATGGTCACTCAATGCATCATCATGTGTGAACTCCTATCATACTGCCCATAATCTTTAATCTTTAAAAAATGAGTCCACTGCATTGATTGATGTACTCTGCCTATAGGTGTATGTGAGTGCTCATGTGGTTTTAACATGGATTTTATTGATGATCAATACCAATATTGAATAAAATTTATGGTTACACAATATTCTTAAGTTATAAACCCTCTTTGAAAACCTTCACCATCACCTTAACCCTAATCTCTAGGTCATTGCCTTGTTTCAAGCTCTCTGATTGTAGGTGGCTTTTTTGCCTCAACTGAGGTTGATCATGATGTGTGATAACTCATAAATTAATCCCTATAGGTCATAATGAATGCATTGGAAAAATAATCTTCTTTTAAAACCTTAAATCATCACTTTAGGAATAATCCAAGGTCATTTCCCTGTTGATTGCTATTTGACCCTATTGTAGGTGCATATCAGGCCTTGTATGGATTGTAGGAGTTTGTGAGGGTGTAAAAAATGATAAATGATCTCCCTTCAGTGTTAAATAGGTTATTATTACTACTTTAGGCCATGTAAGGCCATTAAAACATGTGGGATGATTTTTATTGTAACTTGAGAAGGAAAGCACCTCTTCGAGCTCCTAACCTGTAGACACTACTACATGTTTTTAGTGGTTTTAGAAGCAACTTTTAGGCTCTCAAACACTGTCTCTCCCTTGTCATCTACTTTATAAACTTGGAAAATTCATTATAATAGGTGGAGGCTACATGATTAATATATTTGGATGCCTTTGGGTACCTTGTAGTTAGGTTTTAAGATACCCACAATAGTTGTGAGGATATGGACCTCACAACTAGCTTAGTTCATTGGCCCAGTTGTGCATTCATGCCCTGACCTAGTCAAATTATGTGCAAACTTGCTCCATGCACCTTCAGGCACCATTCAACGAGGCCCATTCATGGTGCAAATCACACCACAAGCTATCAAGGATATGTTAGCCCTGCATCATGATAGTACAACTATGTTTCCCACTATTACTAAGATGCAAAGAACATGGGAAAATATCAACACTCAGTCAAGGTTCTTAAGATCTGAGTTACAAATGGGTGATGATGACACTATGATACCCACACTCCCTGCACCAAGAGAACAATTCACATAGGCTAGCCAAGATGCATTGTCTATGATGGCTGTCATCTTTGGCATGAAAGATGATATGGTAGTGTATGCAGAACAAATGGCTATCCTTTTTAGGTTGAAGACCATTGACAAAACCCAGGAGTATCGGCTTGACTTTTCTAAACAAATTGCTTTCTCGATGGTAGAACAATTGGCCCATTTCAAATCAAAAAGAGTGTTTAGGTATTCTTCCTATTTGTTCCACCTCATGCTTTTTCAAAACTCTGAACTCTTTGCCCAACATATGTATCTTAATATGTATGACCCAGATTTTGATCCCCAAAGGACCATTCCTGTGTCTGCATGGACACACATTTTGTCAAAGACTAGTGACCCATATGAGTTCTGGGAATTATTTAGTACTCCTAATTTTTACCACCTCAGTCCTAAACCAGTTATGAATAGATTATTTCCCAGTGTTTCAAATCTTTTGGCTAGTTTCCCAATTCCTTGCGATTTCTATTTTGGATCCCACCATATCATTATAAGAGTCCATGGTTTTTATGGGGAACCAATATTGTTACCTAAGATATTGACTCTTAGGTTAGCATTCCTAGAGGTCACTAGGCAGGTGTCCATAGTTGACAATGAATTTGGCTTAGGGAAGAGGAAAAGAAAAATGTATAATCTACCATGGATGACCAACGGCATGGTTTTGGAAACTAGAGATGCTGAAGTTGTATTGCTCAGAAAGCTAGCCTTTTTGGGTTTCCTTTTAATAGAGGACAAATGGGTTTATGACCCAAATAATTTCATAGCTTCCTGGATAAGAAATAATAGATTTGCAATCAAAATTGCACATGAGGGCCACCCTTTTTGGGAAATCAGGAAAAATCCTAGGGAAGATGCTCCTGGATTTTTTGTTGAGTTAACAGACTTGCCCCTTCCACAAAATAGACCCTGGGAGACATTTTATGTTAAGCAGAGAGATTATGATCCTAAAGTCAAAATGACATCTAGATTAAGGAGAGCATTAAAGAATAAAGATTGGGATACTGAAAAGATAGAGGCCTATTGGAAATATAAGCAGGAAATTTGTCAAATAACCCATTCTTTTGAAAATGTAGATACAGATGAAAGATGGGAAGAACTATGGGATGAGTGTCATCTCTCCCCTGTATCTAGCCTAAAGACAGGTAATTTTCCAACACCAGGTGAAGAGCAAGAAGCTAGGGTTAGGTCAAGCCAAGAGTCATAATCCTCAGAGCAAACTACCACTGCAGCAACTGTATCAGTTTGGCCTCAATCCCTCAGAGCTATAGAAATGCAAAAAAAGTGTGGTGCCTTAATCATCACAAGATTCCCCATTGGCCCCAGTTATAGATATTCCTAGTTTTCCACAAGAAGTAGATGTGGAAGGAAAAAGGATGCAACAAGAAGAAGAGACACCCAAGAAACAAAAGAGGGTGCAGTTCCAATTTGGTTTGGAAGAGGAGATGGAAACCACATAGTGCCAATTATAGGGTACTGTAATTACTCCTCAGGTAAGTACTATTCCTCCCTCTCCTTCTCAGTCTATTTCTTCCCCTACCACTTTTGCCATTCCCATTTCTCATTTCACCCCATCTGTGCCACCTCAAGCTTTAACATTACCCTATTTCTCCCCTTCTCCTCCCAAGAAACCTTTCCCTCAGATTGCCCATAGCCAACAATTGGCTATTCAATATGGTCTACCACAGGGACATCCTTTTGTGGGTGGGCACATTATCTCTCCTTCCACCTTCCAGACCTAAGCAGATGTTGCTAGGAAGGCAAGGGAAGCTCAAAGAGAGAAGAATAAGATCAAGGAGAATAAAACTTTGGCTACACCCCATTTGTGGTCACAATTTGACCCCATCCAGCAGTAATTGACGGTGACTCATTTATCGCCAAATGTAATAAAGCTAATGGAGTAGATGCAGTTGGAAGATTACACGATGAATGTTGTGGCCATCGACATGTCACTCTTTAGGCCACATGACAAAGTTGAGCTACTAATTGAATCTACTTCTATAGTTACTAAAGATTATTTGAAGATATCAAGAAGGCTACAGAAGATGGAAGCTGAGCTAGCAAAGGAAAAGGCAAACTATGACAGTTTGACCTCAGAAATCAATAGCAAAAACAATGAGGTAGAGAATCTAAATAAATAGTTGCAAAATACTATTTCTCTTCAGACCCACTAGGTAGTTCAGGCCCAAAATGATTCTTTAAAGGCAGAGCTCACATAGGTAAAGAATGCGATGACAACCCTTAGGCATGAAAAGGTAGCACTATAAAGAAAGTGTGAGGAATACCTGTTGCAAGTTACCCAATTACAACAAAATCTATTGGCTGAACAAAATAACACTGTGGTCATAATAGCCCAATTTCACTCAGAGTAACAGAGAGCAGCACAATTGACACTAGAGCTGGCCAATAGGCCAAAGAGTGTCAGAGTATTAAGTCTAGTAAGGGAGCTATATGAATCCATGTGGAAGAGAATCTCTTTGGAGCTTATTCAGCTCAGGCCATCTCTCACCTTCCTGCTAAATGCATAGAAATTATGCAAAAAGGTGGAGAGTTCAGTTGTAAATACTCTGGCTACAGTCTCTGAGAGAGTAACAGACTCGCAAACATTGCTGCAAAAGCTTTATGATGTAATAGATGTAACATTGTTAGCATCAGGAATAAATGATATAATGGTCACTACTAAGTGAGTAAATGAGGTCCTCAATTTCAATTCCATAGCCAACGGTTGTAAGGAGCTTCTGGATGTCATGAAGGAAGGAATCAATGAAATGAAGTAGCATGTTGAAGATCTGGTACAATTAGGTCTTCCTTCTCCATTTATTGATGACAATACCATGCTGATGGTAGAAGAAATTGAACCATTTTTGTTGGCCAAATAGAATGATCAAATAGTTTTCCAGGATCTCAAGGATGATTCATCAATCCCTGAAATAGAAGTTGTCTTGGTTCCTGTTTCCCAACTCAAATTCAAATTAAAGGCTATTGTTTAAATTTTACAAAAAATTTCACACAAGGATATTTAACCTTGATTTAGCCTTCAAAGAATTGTAGAAAAATTAAGGGTTATCTGATGAAGAGTGGTCCACCTACCAGACAACATTATTGAAGCTGTGATTTTGAAATTTTGATCTAGTGGGAGTCATGGTTTCTTTTTTAGCAGGCTCAAAAGTCCTTGGGGTCACCAGTAACTGTAGAGTAAAAATTTACTCTATGTTTCATTCTATTTTTTTAGTCACGCACTACAAAATTTTGCCTTCGCATGCTGTGGTCTGAGATGGCAAAGTTTGAAACAGAGCACAGGCTCTATTTTCCCTTTTTGATTCATTTTTGTCTAAGTGTCAGGGTAAAGTGGAAGCTAACAAGTGTCATCCTCTGAGGCATCTTTTCTCAAGTGTAAATGCCAAGTGTCATCATCTAAGGCACCTTTCATATTTTCTATAAGTTGGTCAAAATGTGCCACGTATCTCATAGCGACTCAGTGGAACACGCCAAGTGTCAGCGTCCACGGTTACATACTAGCACCCACATTTTTATCTCTTTGTAGCAAAAGATTTTCAAAAGGCTAAGTATTGAGATTAGGTGGAAAGTGCCAAGTGGAAATAGCGGAAGGTCTCAGTGTTTCTTTTCCTAGAAGAAGTGGAAGACGCCACGTATCTTCCTAGAAGAAGCGGAAGATGCCACGTATCTTCCCAGAAGCAGCAGAAGCTACCATGTGTCGCCATTCGAAAGATCTTCTTCATGTTTCATTGCTGAATAAAGACTATGGTGGGTCCCAAGTTTTATTTCTAAAATTCTACAGAAGCTACCAAGTGTCACCATCCGTAGGAGCCTAACATGTGCCCCGAACATTTCCACAGTATAGCTAAAGAGTAGTGGAGATTGCCACGTGTCTTTTGTTAAAGTAGGAAGAGATCAACACTTGTCCCTATGTTCCTTTTAAAGTTACTCAGGTAAGAGATGTTGTGGGTCTTATTTTCTTTCAATCTATTGAGATTTCGAGGAAGCGGATGGTGACAAGTGTCAAAGGTAGAACGATCCTGAGCCAAGACACAAAAGAGTATAAGTTATGTGGAAAATGTCATGTGTCTTTGATAGTTGCTACGAAACATGACAAGTGTCATCCTTCGATGTCTCCTAAAGTAATAAAAAGATTTTTAGAGAATTGACTAAGTGTCCTCTTCCATTTAATAAAATAGAGCATCTTGTGTATTTGTTTTAGCAAGTGAATTGTAGGGAAATAGAATGTTTCAGAATCTAAGAACTATCTTCTGATAGACACTTCCAGCTTAGTTAGAGTTCTTTTGGCCAACTTAAAGCATGGACCCAAATGCATTCAAAAAATCCTAAGGCCAAGATCAAGAGGAGGAAGAGACAAAGAGGGAAACTCAACAGGAGTTATTTCTAGTAGATGGAGTAGTTCACTGAGTAGATATTTGGGGCCTGTAAACATTAAAAGGGCCATCTATTTGTCCCCTATGAGATAAAGGTAGAATGGATAGTTGTGTGGCTAAAAAGGTGATGGAATGAGAGATTTAGGCTTGGGAGGAGGCACTAGAGATGAATCAACATGCCACAATCAGGACAGTCACCCTACTCTAGCATGGCCCTTCCTGACAAGACCAGAATGCATCCAAGGTATTGAATGCGCTGAATTTCATATTATTTTATCTAAAAATCTAAGGCTATAAAGAGGAGTAGAGGGATCACCAAAATTAGGGGGAGATATTGAGAGAGGGAAATTTTTTAGAAAATTATTTTCAAGAGTTTTAGACTTTATAGAGCTGTGATTAGGAATATCATTTGCCTTTATTATATCTTTTTTTAAGTTGTAAAGTTTATGTAACTGTGCATGTTTCTGTGCCTTTTATGTGGCTGGATAATTAATGAGAAGATAGAGTTATATGCCTTTTTTGATATTTCCTATATCATTACAAAAGTAGTCTAAGCTGTGAGCCTCTATTTCTATTGTTTCTATCTTTTACATTGATCATGCCTCGTCTACTCTTTAATGTAATTGAATCTTACATATAGTTTCACTGTGCTTAGGATTAAGGATTAAAATTACATTCAGGTGCATTACCATAGTTATATTTTCTTTCTTTGCATTTGCATTTCTATTTAAATTCCTATCCCTTTTCCCCTAACACTTGATATAAAGAAGAGACCAACTTCTTAAAAATCTGGAGGTTGTTTCAAGTCGCATGTCCCACATCTTGAAATTTCCCATTGTTGGTGTCTGCAACAAAGCAAAATCTTAAACATCAACACAAACTCTATCCAATATTGATCATTTAATTCCATGGAAACTTCTTTCACTTTGTCATATGTTTGGCCCTCAACTTGGCAAAGCTCTTCAAGTTCTTGAAGTAACTCCATTTATAGCTGCTAATCATCCTTGTCCTCTTTATCATCTAGAACCACTATCTCTTCCATCTTATCTTCTTGATGTATGATATCATCAAGATGGTGTTCTTCAAGATCCATTTCATCATTAAGTGGCTTCATGATAGCTAGTTTTTGACTAGTATAAAGAGCTCAATCTTTATGTTTGAGTGTACACTTGAGTTCATATTCATTAGACTCATCAACCAGATTGGGTTTATCATTAGCTATACAATGTTTTGGAGAAGAATAAAATTCAACCAACTCACCAAATTAATTGAATATGGCATTAAACTTATGCCATATATCTTCTTCCTCATGATCATCTTCAAGATCTACTTCTTCTACCTTGGTCTCATGAAACTCATCTAGGACTACCACTTCTTGAGAAATGACTTGAAAGTGGTCTCCATCCTTGATAACATATTCCACTTTATGATTATGATGATCATATACAAAAATTTTATTATATGTATAATATTCTTCAAGGGCTACAATATCTTCCATCTCTTTTTCCTTCATGGTGTTGCCAAGGCAAGGCATTTTGAAATCATGTGATCTAGCCCAATGAGGCTGCCAAGGGGGTAGGTTTTCTTCAAACAAGAGATATATTTCTTTGTCAACTAGTTGATCCTCCTTAGGTTCCCATACCATAGGTACATCAAGGTAAACATTTATAGGATAATGATAAGATGAGGTAATTGGTGGAGGTGTTACATAGAACTCAAAATCAAGTTAAGGGTGAAATGTAGGGGTTTTTCCATGGACACACATTCCTTCAAACATAGAGACATTAGCTATTGGATTATCCTTTTGTTCATTAAGTGGAGTACCTATGGTGATTTATTATTCATAATCACTCATTATATTCTCTTGATCATCCATGAATTGAATTTTTTCTTCTTTACTTTTTTCTCTCAAGATAGGTTCCTCTTTGAGAAGAAATGAAGTGGAGGCTTGATCAATAGGCTCATGGATTTGAGGTGAAGGAGCTAGAGTATGAGATGTAGTGGAAGGTGAAGGGGTTGGATATGGAGTGTGGGATGAAGGATAAGGCTTATTAATGTGTTTGGAAAAGAGGAAAACACTAGTGAGTTCTAATGGAAGTGAATTTTCGGGCTGATTAGGAGGAGTAACATCTACATGAGCAAGAGTTGTATTTTGCCAATGATATCTTTGTTTACAACCCATATAAACCTCTTCTTTTTTCATATGTAAAGGATGATACGAATAATATTTAGGTTTATAGGCATCATTAAATGAATTATAGGGCTCATATTGAGGTTGATAGATAGGTGTTTCTTGGTATCCATTCTCATATAATTGTCCAACAACATGGTGTCCATATGGAGAGGGAAATGAAAGATTATATGGCTACCATGGTTCATAGTATTTATATAAATTTTGATAGGGATGTAAAGGATAATATTGGAATTGATTAAGGTCATATTGAGGTTGGTAAGGATCATGACAAGGTTGACCAAGGACTTGTTCATATTGATGGGGAATGACACAAGCTTGCAATGTCTCACCAACTTGTAGGGAACAAAACTCAAATCCAAAGTCAGCCATGAAAATTCATTGGGAATTAATAACATAAGAAAAGGTTATAAAAAATCTTTAAATGGAATATTTGTTCTTCTTGACTAGTTGATGTATCTTTGGAGTCACCATTGGTGCGTTGATAGATGACTCTAAAGGTTGATTATTGAGAGACAACATCAAAAATGTCCCAATCTTTTAGAAAAAGAGTCCCACCAGGGATGCCAAAAAAATTTATCACTTAGATATTCACCCTTTTAGGAGATTCAAATCTCTCCTTATCCAAGTGGCATAATGGAATCACCTCTAGGCTTGTGGGCAGCCCAAGGAATGAGGTAAGTCTCTAGATAGGGATAGCTCCCTTGATGTACCACTTTAGGTTGATACTACTAATAACTTTGGGGGGTGAAAAGGGAGAAATATAAATTTAAAAAAACTAACATAAGGGAGGTGATACACCAAATATACTGATGACTTCCAACCATATGCATGTTACACTTGAAATCAAAGAACAAACCAAACATACACTTCTCCAATCTACATCTTCTCACATCAATGTTACATTGTGGGGTCATAGATGATATAAAAGGCTAAGAGGACTATAAAAGAGGCCTTGAATAACACTGATGAATAAAAAAACTCAATTAATCCTTGACATATCTCAAAACACCTCACATGCCCTACAAGAAGAATTTTTTTCAACTGTAAATAGGTTGCAAGAATGAGATGACATGCTAAGGAAATAAGAGTGTCACTTAAGAAAAATTAATAATTCAAATGAAAAAACTATTAATAGTCATGGTATAGGTAGAAATTAGTCAATAATGTATACAAATGAGTAGGTCTTCACTATACTGAGGTGGAACATCGAATACAATGCCAAAATGGCTAGTTCTTATAGAACTTGTGAGAGAGAAAAGAAGAGAGAAGAAAAAGGGTCAAAAGGACACTTATAAAGCAAATAAAATTAGTTATCCATGCATGAGAATAATTTATGGGTCTAACCATGCAAGATAAAGATATCCAAGTGTCAATCTAAGTCACATGCCTCATGAAAAGTAGTAAGAAAACTCCTCAATTGGCTCAGAGAAACTAACTTCATGATTTTTAGCTATTTTAACATCCTATAACTAATTAATAGTAGTCAAAATTATTTTAATGGAAGGGGAGACTCTCAAATATTCCTCTCCATGCATTGGTTGCATCCCTAGTCCTTTGAAACCCTCTAAAAGTGAGCCATCCTCATCTGTTACCTAGAAAATTGCCCTTCCATGTACCTTGCCCACTTGGCCTCCAAAATTCCTTTAGTTTCTCATAAAAATCCATTGGAGGAAGTGGATGAAAGTTTTAAAGACCTTAAATGTCCCTATAAGCATCAAGTACACCTTAAAATGACCTCATTTGAAGTTTTCCATCTTCTTCACTAGTTTATCCAATATGCCAGATTTGAATGGCTAAGTTAAATCACCTAGTTGGGGAACTTAGAAATTATTTAAAGGCATGAAATTAATATTATGAGTTATATTAAGTCTTAATATTCCATATAAACTTTTTTTCATCTCTTAACTCTTGTAGTCTACACACCACATAAATTAGTGAGAAAAACCTTATTTATACCCCCATCTGTACATGTCCATACATCCAAAAGAGTATGGAGCAGATTGATTGAGTCCTATATAGGTTTAAAAATGTTTCATGGTCAAAATATTCCCCTATATTATGTTTCCAACTCAATCTTCTCCATTTGACTCTTAAGGAGTGTTCATAAAGTTGGGACATCCAACCTACAAAAAAAATTCACTAATTTGTCCTTCAAGACCCATGATAAAATATCATAACTCCTATAGATCCCATGCAGATCCTCATGAGAGATGTGATCTCTTGAACTTAGCCTCTCAGGGTTGTTCTTATTCTTCTTAAAAGTTTGAGTTGGCTTCTGAACCAAAAATGGAATCTCCAAGGTTTCCTCTACAAGGTGAAAGATTAAAAACACTTTTTTTTTACCTAATTAATTCATCCCAATAGGTTTTATATCTTTTCTAAGTCCAAAAGTATGAATGACTTCCTATTTGGACATCACACCTAGTCATGCCTAGTAGGCCTGAGTTTACTTTTAGCTTCAAACATGTTTTTAATGGTTTAACCTATCTATAAATGATTAAAACACATCTACATAAACCTTATACACATTTTCCAAAAATTATAAATGCATATCTAAGGCCAAAGGTGACATTGTTCTCTTATTTGGTCTTATGGCTTAAGCCTACTCAAATAGGTCTAACTGTAAATCTAAGAGTTTGGATCATCTTGTTTGAGTTTCCTCCTTTGTCATTGGTTTTTTTTGTTTGAATATTAATTTTCAAGATTAAATATATATCTCCAAGATCTAATCCATCTCAAATTCACCCTATCAAGCCTCTTTCTTTAAAAATTCTTGTGTATGTGTTGAGGGGAGTGCCCCCTATTTGTGACAAAATAGGGGGTACTTCCCTTGTTTATCTAAGAAAACTAATTATTGTATGAGATTTTATATATATATATATATATATATATATATATATAGCAATGACCCTCTAGACAAAATTTTATCCTTTGGTCATTTCATATGACCCTATAACTCTTCAATTTACTGAGACTGTGTGCTTTTGTACCTGGCCTATTGTCATAATCATTTGAATTGGCCAAAGGTGTTAGCCAGGGTATTAGGGGTCTATGAAAACCTTCATTCCTCTTTAAATATTTTGGTGAGATATCCCAAACCCCACTAAGATGTTCAATTAATACCTCATCATGTGTGAACTCCTATCAATACTACCCATGCTCTTTAATCTTCAAAAAATGAGTCCACTACCTTGACAGATGTACTCTACCTATAGGCACCTGTGAGTGTTCATATGGGTTTAACTTGTCTTATATTGATGATAAAGACTCATCTTTAAGAACCTTTATGGTTACATAATGTTCTTAAGTTAGAAACCCTCTTTAGAAACTTTCTACATCACCTTAACCCCAATCTCTAGATCACTGCCTCTCTGGTTGTAGGTGGCTTTTTTGCCTCAACTAAGGTTGATCATGATGCTTGAGAACTCCTAAATGAATCCATCTAGGTCATAATGAATGCATTGGACAAATACTCTTCTTTGAAAACCTTCAAGCATCACTTTAGGAATAATCCAAGGTAATTTCCCTATTGACTATTATTTGACCCTATTGTAGGTGCATATCAAGCCTTGTATAGATTGTAGGTGTTTTTGAGGGTGTAAAAAATGATAGATGAGATCCATTTAGTGTTCAATAGGTCATTCATACTAATTTAGGCCATTTAAGGCCATTTAAACTTGTGGGATGGTTTGTACTTGAGAAGGAAACTAGCTCTTGGAGCTCCTAACTTGTAGACACTACTGCATGCTTTCAGTGGTTTTAGAAGCAAATTTGAGGCTCTCAAACACTGTTTCTTCCTTGTCATCTGCTTTCCAAACTTGGTGAAGTCATTTTCCTAGGTGGAGGCTAAATGATTCATCTATTTGGATTCCTTGGGGTACTTTTTAGGTATGTTTTAAGATACCCACAAAACCTCCTAGGTCTATGTTTTTCTCTTTTAGGGACAAGAGACCAAAATACGGTCATGTGAGATCTTGAAATGATTTCAACTCCATTTGTAACTATATATAACTTTAGATAGATCAATAATGGCCTTTTAAACCTATAAGTCTCTAAGTAAGGTCTCATTACATGATTTATCACTCTATTGAACATCTTATCCCCCTATTTAGGCCACCTGTAGGTGAGTATTTAGTTCCCAATAGTGAGTTGAACATGAACACTATGATAACCTTACATGAACATAAACTTTGATATTTTCATCCAACATCCATAATACACTTATATAAATTATTATAAGTTGATACACATGCTCATCTCTTTATGCATCATCATGATGTTTTCAAGACCCTATAATTATGCATTAGGATGTGTGTAATGATGTTTTCAAGTCAAGTCTTGGTTGCTAGTACACTCACATGTGGTCACATGGCAAGGATGAGTTGTAGATATAAGGTTTAAAAGGGGGAGTCCTAGTTTTCTAGTTTACCTGTATATATTTCTAGGTCAAAGAAGGATTATCCATATAATTTGGCTAAATGTTTTTGTTTAGTAATGGTCCAAGATGATTAGTTCTTTGTCTAGGATTAATGGAGATGGTATTAATTCTATCCCCTACAATATGAACTACAACCCTATTGTAGTCATGTGCAACTACCTGGTAGGTTTTTTGGTTGTTACTATTCTATCCTTGATTTTGTCCATTATTTTGTCATTATTGGTTCTACTGTTAATTTTGTTGATTCTATTGGTTTGGCCTCTGATTTTAATACTATTGATCTTTTTGTTGCACTGGCCATTATTGTTCTTATTATTGATCATTTTACTATTACTGATTGTTATGTCAAGGAAAGGGGTTTTGATAAATCCTAATAGTTTGATTGGAAGTAGAAGCACCATTATCCAATGTTATCTCCCCATTCTCCAACATATTCTCAATTAAATGCTTGATTTTGACATATATTCATATATTATACGCGTTGACCTAATGATAGTCATAGAATTCATTTTTATGGTACCAATCAGGATAAGGAATGCCTTGTGGATAATGCTTTGGTATAACCCAACTAATTAGATTAACAATAGCAAGCTTGAAAAATATAGACTTGATATTTTCTCCTAGGTCACTAAAGACACGATGTACATGCACGATTCTCCTAGGAGGAGGGTTTTGTAATGGTAATGACTACCATATTTGTTGTGTAAGTCTTAGTTATTATACTTAAAATATTGGTTGGAGAGGTTGTTGGGTAGGAGTAAGCTAAAAAGGTGGTACAAATGATGTTTTCACTATTTGGACATGATGGGATTTGATTACTCCATTTCCCACAACATTCTTATTATGGTTGAATTACTTTAATCTTTTTTGGTTATTGGCCTATGCTGGTTGTAATGTTGGTGCTTGAATGGGATGTTGATCATTTCCTTAATTGGTACCTTAACTTTGATTATTTGAATTAATCTTGATAACTCATTTATTGATGAGTGCTCACTCAAACAACAATCCTTTGTTAATGATTTCCTTGAAAGTATATACACATTATAGTTCTAAATGATAAGCTATCTCACTATGCAAATTTTTGGTAAACATAATAACTAATTGTTTATTTGGTAAACTATGGGTGAAATAGATTGAAAGAGTTCTCTATCACTATAGATAACTAGTAAAACTCTCACCATCTTTTTTCTTTTCTTGCATTAAGTCTACTAATGAAATCGCATGCTCAAGATTATATGAAAAGTGATACACAAACTTATCAGAAAGATCATCAAAATCTATCACTAAATTTTTGGGCAACTTTAAAAACCACTCCAAGGCTTATCCAACCAATCTCCTTGGGAGCAATAGCAAAAAGTATATGTCATTATATGCCACTAGTTGACATGCAACAAAGAATTTGTTCAAATGAGCCTTAGGGTCACCTTTCCCTTTGTATTTGTCTAATTTTGGTGGTTCATATCCTGGAGGAAATGGTATTTACAAATACTCCATGTTGAATGGGTAAGAATACATGTCATCCAATTTGAAAATTTTAATCTATTTACTATCTTGAATGGAAGTAATTACATCCTTCATCTGTTCCAATTCTTGAGATAGAAAACTAGAAAAAAACATTGGTTTGAGGGAGAATATTGGTTTGGATAGATGGTTGGGAGGTCAAAAGTGGGATACTTTAACCAGGGTATGATGGAGATACCTATTGGGGTGCATTGGCTTGGTTGGGGAATAGACTAGGAATATGCATACATGGATTAGGATGTACCTATAATTACATAATTGGTTGCACAATATTCTGGTTTAGGTTGGCAATAAAGGTTTGACTTGGAGGATTTTGTGGTTGGGATAGAGGGATATAACTATACTATGCCTATTGTAGTTGAAAGGGACATACTATCGGCTAATTAAACCTTATTTTTGAGTGGGAACTTATGGTCTAAGACCCTATCTCTGAATTTATGGCACATTTTGAACCAATAATTGTCTAGTAGGTATGTGAGAAACATGAGGACCTCCTTGTTACATGAATCCTTATAGAGAAGTGAAAATATGTTACAGATTCAACATCTATCATTGACCAATATTTGTACATTATTTACTAGTCATTGCTTGGTTTTAAATTGGCATATTAGTCTGTGATTGAAGAGGTATATTTATCATTACCTGGTGAGGTAAAACATTTGTTAGCCCTGATTGAGGTGGCAATGTATTTTTCCTCTATTGCATTGATACACTAGAATGTGTCTGTTATTGTGGAATACTAATCGTTACTTGTTGAAGAAGAGTAGTGTTCATTATATTCTATCATTGACACATGACATTAGTTATTATTTGATTACTTAATCCCATAGGTTGTATACTTGAGGAATCAGCCGATTGAGGTTGGGGTGTAGAAACTCATATTCCCCGGTATGATGATCTACCCATGTGATTAACTATAGACACATATTTTTGGCTAGTTTTTTGTGCATTAGTATCACTTTATCAGGATTGGACATTGTCTACTATGTTTGGCTCACTATTTTGTGTAGAGGCTGAAGACACTTCTTCAATATTGGGCATATGCATCAAGTTATCTATTGAATCGGTTTGTATGAGTGGGTCAGAACTTGGATTCTCTTATCTAGTTAACTCTATCAACACTCATATTGAAGGAACTATGTCAATAAGAGGCTTACTCACCATGTTCATCTAATTGAAATTATGTGTTCTATTCATTTATGTTTAATATGTTGTCTGCATTAAGTTGAAGTGATATGTCATGTTTTTTTTGCCTTGATTAGATATATTAGGGTCTTGATACATTTTTTGGATTAGAGCCATAGGATTCCTAGAAGAAGCCTATTGATCGTAAATGATATTATGGGGCACTCTTACTAGACTTGGTAAATTTTCATGGGGAAAGTATACTAGAAACTTGGCCCTTACCTCTATGGCTCTAACCAAAATCTCATCTTTGTTATCTAGCAAATGTCAAACAAAAATGGATCATATGTGGAAATTTCATTAGTATAATATGACTATTAAAGAACTGGCTCGTCCACTATGGGTATTGTAGCTAGCTATTATGTGGTTTATTCTTGGTCTTATTCTGAATAAGGTGGTGTGTTAACTAGATAGTTAGCCAATGGATCTTGGATTTATGCCCCTGATTCAGTATTATATGAGGGATAATAATCCATCTCATAAACAATATTATATACATAGGGGTCTTGCACCATTTCTTCCTGCACAACTACATTACTAATCCTTGGATTGTACATGTGAGTGTAGGAATGAATGTTGGGATTCATAGTCAATACTTTGTGATAAAATGTCAAAGAGTTCTAAAAACTCTAAAAAGTATAGAATCTAAAATAGATGATGTTTTAACTTGGTCTAGATTCATCAAAAGGATCAAAAGGTTTATGTAAAGATTTGTGAGGAAAAAAGCTAGCATAAACTATCTAATGTTTCACTATTCACACAAAGATAAATAAGTAAATGGAACAAAAATTGAAATGCCAAACTCTAAGGTCAAAGTGTTTCAAATCAATCTAATCTAGGAATTTAAATTTTTTTAGGTCTTTTATCCAAATGCGGTGTCAAAAGCTAGGTTGAAATAAGGCATGCGCTAGGACTCTTGGCCAAATGGTGTCAAAAGATAGACTTTGAAAATAGATGAAAGGTTTAATCTAATGAATTTGAAACACTTTTAAAAAACACTAGGCATTTAATTCTTAGACATAAACTTGATCAACTAGGTATAAGGTGTGAAACAAAAGGCATTTTATAAATAGTTTATTTTCTCACAAAAAATGGTATAAAACTTGGTTCTTTTGAAAAAAAAATTAGACAAAAGTGAACAATATAACTGCATTAGACAAAATATCAGAAAAGTAAACATGGATTGGTTAGAAAATGTAGGAACAAATTTGAAATGTTTTGGTCAGCACTACACTACCTAAAATGTGTGATAAAAATGTTTGTTTAAAAAACTCTCTAAGGCAAAGACTTTTTTCCATAATTTTGACATCATAACACTACTTTTATTGACTCAAAATGTTGTGGTGCATAGACTCAAAGTGCATTTTTTTAGCACAAAATGGCTTAAGTCTATCAAGTGATGACAATGATTATGAGTCTTAAACAAATTTCAATCCAAATTAGAATTAAACCTAAGTTCCCTCAAGTTTAGTGAAAATGGTGAACCCACTTAACACATCAACCCTATGAACTTATAAAGGTGCAATTCTGAATTTAGACTATAAGTGAAAGACTTAGCACAACTTTGGTAAAGGTATAGACTTAATTGGGTAGCATAACTATACTAAAGTGAATGATATGACTCTCAATCTTTTGATGAACTTTAAATAAGTTAAATTTATGATCTCATGTGGGCAAAATAATGCTTCTTTATGCAAATAAAAATTAGGACTATGTGTTTGGTTTGAATTATTTATTTACACCAAGTTTTGACTTTAAACAAGATTTTAATCTAGGACAAGATCAACTAATTAATCACTCTTAGATCCTAAACTGACAAGGTTACATAGTATTGTTGAAATCCATCAATATACATTATTTGAAAGGATTTTAAGTGTTCATCCAAAAGTAAATGTGCATTATATAGTAGGGTTTTTACACCCCCATTCTCTCAAATGATAATACTACAACATGGACCTTGAGGTGCACCTTACACCAATAACACTTCCATGGTAAATACGGATTTGTCTAAGATCTAACAATTTTCTAAATGTTCTAGGGGAATCAATTGCATAATGACTTTCATGCCAAACAATGTAAAAGAAAAGCTTGGATTTTGGGTCTGTATCACTTGGCTTGTTGTAAAAAGGTCTAGTCTTTTTTGCAACCACTACATCTTGTTGTTCACTTAGTGTAGTGCAATGTCCAAAGTGCCACTACATTCCATGTGAAACTCCAATTAGGAGCCAAATGAAGTCAATTATAGGAGATGAAACCCTAGGTCAAACCTTCCCTAAAGAACTCATGGGAGGTGATGAAGTCCCCCTCGCAAGCCAAGTTTGCATAAAAATAAAGAAAACATGAAAGTAGAAAGAATTTAGGGTCATTTTCAAGGCCACCCAAACATTGATGAGTTTTTGGGGAGTGCTTTAGATGACTTTCTTTCTAATCCTTGGAATAGGCTACTTGAAATAGGAATGGCACTTTTGATTTCAAGGGTTCCCTAAAGGGGACAAATATAAGAGCATACATGCAACATCCCTCTTTTTTCCAAACAAAAATTTAATCTAAACAACTAAGTAAACACAAAAAGGTTTAAAAATGTGAGTTCATTTTTAATCCAAAATGGAAAATGAGGTGGTGTTCATTTGACCCCTTGGTCTTAGTTGCAAACTTTGAAAACATTCACCATAAACATCTAATTTTTTTTGTTAAACACCAAAAAAAGTTTCTTAATTGATTTTAAAGCATGTGAAAGGTGATCTAAACATGTTTTTAGAAAATGTCAAGATTGGTCCTACAATAAAAATGTTAGCATGTCCTTTATCCTTGAATCTCTTTTGGGTTTGAAATAATGAACTTTAAGAAAAGAGCTCTCAGGTTTGTGTTTTAAGAAAAACATAGTGACCGACATCAGTTATATAACTAACAATGATTACATTTTCTAACCAATGATAGTTATCTTATTGACATTAGTTATGCCAATGTGATTGATGAAAGGTATCCAACTGATGTCATTTTTATTAACTAATGTTGGTTAATCGATCCAACCGATGTTGGTCTTACTAGCTGACGTTGGTTACTGTGTAAACCCATGGCAAATAAAAATGGCAAAATAAACTTAGAAAATCAATTTGAAAGATTTTTAATGGTCTAAATGAATATTTTAAAGCTATAAAATTATCTTCTTCATGTGTGGGATGCATCCCATCCCACCTGGCATGCCATTATGTGATCTAAGAATTTGACTCAAGAGAGGATGGTTAGTATGGTGTTAGTTTCAAAATGAAAAGAAAATAAAAGAAACACACTAACTAGCATAACATATTTAGGCCTAGACACTAGGGAGAGCTTAGTTAATAAACATGAATAAAACACAACTAAAATAAAAAATAAACCCTTTTTTACCTTCCTTGGATGCTTCAAAATTTTTGTTTTAGTGGCTTGCTCAGCTTGTGCTCATGAAGTCCTTGGCAATGGAAGCTTGGCTACCTCCATCTCTCCTTGGCACCTTTAGCTTGTGGCTTTGCTTGGATTGGATAGGCTTGGAATCAATTTGGCATGCTAACACTAATTTTAATGGATTATTGAAGATATTTGTGCATTATAACTTTGCACCAAAATATCTTTAAAATGATGTTCATGGCCTCTCTATTTATAGATTTTTTAGAATGTCTAGAATCAACTTGAACCATCCATCTTAAGATTGAGATGTGTGATTGAGGATTAATTCAATTTTTATAATTAATTTTATAATTATCCTCATCATGACATTGGAAGAAGGGGAAATTAAGAGGCATGGAGGGCATCATGGAAGGCATTGATGAGGCATGGAGGGCATGAATCTTGATATTTATGGTATTTATGGCCTAGGGATGTCTTCCCAAGAAATGAGGTCACTTGATGATGTAAATATTCAATATTAATTTCCAAAAATAAGTATTCAAGATGTTTCCATGGAATTATTAATTATGCCTTAATTTGGGTTAATTATCTCTTAAGCATGATTAAGCACTTTGTGCACAAATTACTCAAATTGATCAGAATGCCTTGTTATTGGTCTAAAATCTGATTAGATTAGAATTAGAAGGGATGTTAGATGCATTGGATCTATTATCCCATTTAGGATGTTATAAAAAAAATAACAAAGGCACACATCTTGTGAATAATATTTGATAGGAAAGAGAAATCTAGAGTACCCAGGTGCAAAATTGACATTTTGACTCAGAATGATCTGATCAATGTTAGCTGGCCCATAAATTGCATTACCCCATTTAGGGATACCTTGGCCAAATTCAGCACTTGAATATGTCAGTTTCACATCATTTACCATGTTTTAGTGTTTTTAGGCCAAATTGTGCATTTTGGGTGGAAATTGGTCAAAACCTTGATTGGAGGTTATCGATGGCCAATTTTAGGTGTCTACACTTGGTGTCAATCCCAAGACATTTCTCATCTAATTCAACTGCAACATCCAACTCTATTATGTTCTCCTCTTTGGCTTGAATATCCTCATGCTTGAGCACTCAATTAGGTGCTTTATCTTCTTTCATTTAAAGACCTCTTACTATGAACCTAAAATTTTCATCTTCCTTTTTTCCTTGGGTGTTTTGACCAAACCCAATATCTCCATAGTTCCACTCCAATACTACCTTGTCAATATCATGATGATTCTCTCATCTCTCCTATATTCTTCACCCTTAAATGGAATAAGGGTATATGACTGTCCATCCTGACTAATGGTATATGTGTTGGTTGTCTCATCATATATGGCATGATCATCAAACTACCATGGTCTCTAAAGCAACAAGTGACACACATATATAGGCAAAACATTACACAACACCTAATCTCTATATCTACCTATCTAAAACTCAACCCAACTTTGATCACTTACTAATATCTAATGAACTTTTTGAACCCATGCAATTTTATATGGCTCTGGATGTAGCATCCTTTAAAACCTCAATTTTTTCACCATATCCAATGAAACAATATTTTTAGTGCTACCAGTATAAATAAATAAATTGCATACCTTACCATATACCTTGCATCTGCTTTTAAATAGGTTTCCTCTTTAAACTAGTTCTTTGCCTTGTTTTTACTACAATAGTACTCTCCTCATGAATAATGAATCATTTTTGTCATGCCTTCTATCATCATTCACCTCTTTTTATTATCATATACTTATATTTACATTCCTTGGACACTCTGCTACCATGTGTCCATCTCTCTGGTAGTTCCAACATTGCCCTTGAAATCTTTGTCTTGGTCCTTGCCTCAATGAACCTTCATCTCTCCTCAATTTATGACCTAAAAATGGTCTAAATTGCCTTACATGGTATTGTCCCATGACCTCTTGACCTACTACATGCACTTGTGGTCTCCCTTGAGCCACCTCTTTATTCTCTCTCTCATCCATCCTTGCTTACAAAGGTGCTACCTCACCTTGCTCCCTATCTTCTATTTGTTCTCTCCTTCTAAGAACATCCTCAATGGAATGCATCCTCATCACTCATAGAGCAATCACCTAGGTCATTAATCCAACCAAATAATCTTATTCTCTATTGGCTCTCTTCATGGAGCACTATACCTAGTTACATGTTCTGCACTTCACCTCAAAACACATTGTTAAATATTTTCCACAATCAACAAGAATCTTTCCCTCACTCTGATACCAAAATGATGCAAATATTCTCCTAAATTTCTCTTCTCTGACTAATTATTTCACTCTATACTCAAAAATGATGTAGAGCATATGCACCAAATTATTTAATCTTCTTCACAATCTCTCTTTATGAGCTTCCCATAACAACTACTCTACTTGTAACAACCTCTCAATACCTTTCCCATAGCAACTGTCTATTTCCCATAGCATTACCAATTAATCAAGATCACTCAACTCATATAAACTATCTATTTCTTGTAGCATTATCATTCTTAACCTTCTTTAAAATATTTCATTTTGTAGCATCACACAATTCTTTATCCACTCCTGATCCATACAAGTGTGAAATTGAACCAAAAATCAAAATCTCCTATTATGCCACTAATCAATCTCTTTTTCTCTATTCATCTAGCACACTATGAAGTTTGTCGATAATACATGATATAAACAAATAATTGAGTAAAATTAAAATAACATAAATTAATAAATATCTTGAAAACCATACTCATTATTTCCCTCTATTCTATGTTTAAACAAGATTTGATCTTTTTATGCATGTAAACACAACATGTAGTCCTTTATGATCATTCTTTTCCAGATTTAGAATTATCAATAGGGTTTTCCACCTGAAATAACTCTAATTTTCCTATAGAATCAATATCCTCACATATTGACACTTTTCCATAAACTCACTATTTCACACCTTCTTATCCAATCCTGTAAGGAACTCCAACAATATCACAATACAAACTTTTGGTCTTAGTTACAACCTAGTCAGTCTTTCACAAGTCCACTTTCCTTCAAGATACACATGCAAATTTATTTTAAATTAGTGTTAATATATATTATTTCATGACATCCACATATCCTTCAACTAGATAAGAGAAATTGCAAATAGCAAACTACATCAACATAATAGGAACTATATGAGGAACCACCAATAGGGTTTTATTTCACAACGTCCTTCAACAAAATATGATCCATCACAAAGTATGAGAACCTAAAGGGTTATTGAAAACATATTGAATTATATATTTTCAAATAATAACACAAAATATTCATAAATTCATATAATGAATTTATCAACTATCATTTTTTCTCAGTTTGAAATGGCACAATCTGCAATTAAGTAAATAACACACTAAAACAAATAGAGTTTGTATTTCCTTATTTGACAAGAACGTATTTCCTTCAAAGTCTCTTAAAAAAACATTAACCTAAAAACATATCTAGACATAATTCCATTTCCACTCTTTCATAAATAAACACTTACAATCACTAACAAATATCAAAAGACCTCAATAGGGTCTATGCTAATTCTCTATTCAAAGGCAATGTTTTTTTTTCTACAAAACATGTCATCTTCTTCCTCTTCTCAATATTATTCATACCATATACCCTCATATATTTAAAAGGAATATCAAGAACCTTATCCTAAACTAACTCCAAGTCTCCTATGAAAATGCATAACTGAATCTTGGAAGTTACTACGTGGAAGTACTTGAAAATTACTTTACATTTTAATGTTTTTCCACTATAGGCACTATCTGACCATGCATAAAGACTAAATAAGATACTTAAGACCTATAAGGCATCTTAAAAACATATAATTGGACCAAATTAGAAAAAATTAAATCAAATATGGGGTACTTATAGGATGCCCCTTCATCAAGAGGTCAAGGTGACAGTTGTTTAGCTTTGTTAAAGACTGTGCTATGTATAAGAGATCGATGGAGCACATGAGTTCAAAGTTGCCAGATTACACGAGATGAGGTCAACATGTATATGTTTTAATGTTTATCATTGGTAGAATATGTGTTAAAGATCAAATAATATCAATGGTGTATGATTGATCTAAAGCAGTGAGGACATGAGATGCGAGTATGGTGTTCAAAATTTAATTGTAACTGTTTGTATTTGAATATTTGAATTTTCAAAGGAAAAACTAGTGCTCTATTTTTTGGCTATAACTTTTAATCTAGGATGAATTTGCTCATGCTATAAAAAGTAAAAATGAATAAGAATCCATAGTGAATCTAATGAACCTAATTTTAAGATTTTAAAAATGTAAAATCAGATTTATTGAGGTTTAAAACTGACTATGTTTCCATATTTATTCTACAAGTGACCCAGGAAGGATGTTCAAGCATGTGTTAATGTTGTTTCAATGTTTTATGTTGTATTAGATATTTTAGAGTGTTATAGAATCCATAAGGATGATATTTGAGGATTTTGGAGGTGTGATCAATCTATCTTGAGTATGAAAAATGCTCAATAAGTTGACTGTGTTCATTCATGATGTTCATGTGTACTAGGTCAGTGTTTAAATTGTTTGATCATATACAGAGGTGAGAATATTTGGATTTGATCATTTTAGGATGAACAAGGGGTCATGTAGTGTGTACCTATGCTTTTATAAGTGGTCCTATGTTTTATTTTTATCATTGATATTCTACACGGTGAATAGGTTTCCATAAGACCTATAAGAGCTACACGGGCCTTGTTAAAAGGTGTAGCTACTTAAGGGTGACTCATAGATGTTATGGATAACCTATGAATATTTTTTTGAATCATGTCCTAATGTGTTAAATTCATTAAGGATTAAGTCATGACTAATTTATGACCAAGGTAGTGATTATCATGTTTTCTCTATAAATAGTGAAACCAAATGTGTTAGTTTCTAGACTTGTAAGACTTAGAGGAGGGAGTGCAAATATGTGGAATCAAGTGAATTTAAGAACCTTTAAAAGAGAAGGTATAGGTTAGTGAGGACTAGTAGAGTGTGAATAGGATTGGACATGTTGGTCTGATTAATTTGGTATAGGAGGACATATAGGTTAGTGGACCTAATGAGCCTAGAGGAGGTAAAATGAGCAAGTTACTCAAGAGGTTGTTTGAGATAGTATATTATGATCGAAGGCAAGGTGAATACTATATTATCTTGGTGGTAAATTTGAGAGGTAGATCAGAGTGTGGAATATGTATATGACCATTTGGTCATATTATTATTGTTATGGCAGAGTTGTTGCAGGTGTGTTAAAGTGAGTGTCAGTGAATGGTTAAAGAGTGGGGATAGTTAGGATATGTAATGTTTCCTAATTGATATTTGTGTGTTGGTTCAAGTATGTAATGTGATTTGACCAATAGGAGTGTTGTGGTGATATATTTTTTATTGATAAGTGTAGAGTGGTCTAAAAGGTGGCTTTAGATGTATTGAGTGTGCAGAGTTGAAGAAAGATGATATACTTTATATCTCCTTTAAATTCACAAGAAATTAGTGTTGAGGAGATTTTCTATTCATAAGTGTTGTTATGGTAGTTTAGAATCTAAGGGGATCCTCCTTATAAGGTGAAACTTGCTAAAAGTCTAGTTGTTATGGCAACTTAGCTAGACAGGTGTGGTAGTTCCTTGTGGGATTGCAATATCACTAAAATTAGGAATGGAAGTTCATTGATCATTTGTAGATGGTCTAAATTGGATATTTTTATTATAAGATAGTACTCAAATTATATATTATAGTGTGTTTTATTCCCCAAGAGGGTTTCCTATGTATGTCATGTTATGTGCTTCATCTTGGATTATCTTTCTTCTTCATTGTTATGAATGATGTATGCCTCATGAATGTATGTATATAATGATTAAGTGTTTAAAGGAATTGGAATTGAAATTGGATTATCTAGGCTCAATGATTCACCGCACATACCTCCACTCTTGTGCCCTCAATGATTGTACCTTTAACACCTATAACATACTAATAGACCTCTATATCAAGTTTTGGACTAGAAAGGGTTGACCTATTTTGAATTATGGTCAAAATAGTCAATAGTAACTTCATGGAAAGATTCAAATAGACCTAAATAAACTTGAGAGGATTTGTTAAGATGCATAAAAACTTTTTACTTTAGAATAGATTCCACCATTCTACCTAAAAAGTTCAAGAAAGACCCTTGTCATGGTTGACTAGCTAATTTTAGTCCCCTAACTTCTTAGTGATTGTTCATATAGATAAGGAAATTAATCTAAAAATCAATGATTTAATTTTTAATCTAAAAAATACTATAATCAATTCCCAAAGTTTTAGGCTCCCACCTTCTCTCCCCTAGTTGTACCATTCAAACCATTTTTGCCTTTGTGAGCTTGTGAAGGAGTTGATATGAGAGATATGACATTTTTTACTTCTTATGACCTTTTAACTACTATATAATCAATTTTTTATACCTAAAAGCACTTTATCATTTTGAAAACCTAATTTATGTACATATTCTCTCTCCTCCCACATTGTATTTGTTTGTGAAGCCTCTAAAACTGACTTTTTATGACTTGAAAATATTTATTCCATACCATGACATATTTTAATACCCATATTTACATATACACATTTTTAAAGGTACCACAAATTTACCCTTTTAAACCTTTTTAACTCAAGAGACCCAAATAGACCAAAACACGTAAAAGAGACTTACCTTAATCTTTCCATAATTACCTTAATAAATGCTAATCAGGTATTTTAGACTACAATAAGACCTAAGGTTCAATTTTTTTACTATAGATATTCTATTTTGATCTAGTAGGTCAAAATTGGATAGCAAATTAGTGACTCATTGGGGTAGCATGTCTTCTATGCTGACTAGACCAATAGCCTTGTCCTTTCATTAGGCTATGGAGTCAATTGCACTTTGAGAAAATAAGATCAAACCTTGAAATTAGATCAAAAATATAACTTTATTACCTTAACAACATAAAAAATTAAGACACACACACACAAATGAAAATAAAAAAAATACACACACATGTGTTAACTAAGTACTTAGGGAACACAATAAGAACATAAGCAAGCTAGACTATATACAAACTGACCTGAAGCAAAATTCTTCCTAGATCAAATGGGAATATTGCACCATATCTTTATCCATGAGATGAAGGGGTGAATTAATTAAGTTAAATTTTGAGATTTGGCCTTGATGTATTTAATTCTTTGATGATTTCCACTCTCTTTAGCATGGTCTCCAATGCAACAATAATAACTGCAAATAACTCACCAAGCTATTCAAAGAGCTTTGCATACTCATCCCCATATTCATCATTGTCATCCTTTAGACATATTGAAAAATATATTTTTGAAAATGATCTTCAACCTTACAAATGATTTCAATTTCTTGAAGAAGCTCAACATGTTGCTAATTACCTTTGTCCTCCTCTTCAAGAACCACAACTTCTTCAACCTCATATTCTTGGTCATTGAGCACTTGGTCAAATTTAACTTGTTTACTTGAAGATTTTTTAAATCAAAGGTTATCTACCACTTCAAAAATCTTGTTACTTTGGAAGATATCATGTTGTAATTCAAAAGGCAATGCATCTTCAATAATGTATTCAACTTGAATAGTAGGAGGTGTAGGTTTTTTAAGGGCCTCAAATTCACCACATGCCTCATTGAATCTTTGCCTTAAGTCATCTTGTTTCATGGAGTCATCAACAACTTCTTCTATTGTATTTTCAGATTCAAGCTTTTAATCATACACATGAGTCTTACCCAACTCAACTGATGTGATGTCTTTTTCAAACACCTTCTCTTTCATGTCTTGATCAAGCTTTTCATGAATAGATGCAATGTGATCTAGATATTGTCATTCTTCACTCAAGAAGGTTGACTTGTGCTTGTCTTCACCAAGGGAGTACCTATATTAGACTCTTCATAATATATACTTGAGTCATCTTATAGATTAGCTACAAATTTAGATTGATCTTATTTGTTTATCTCCCATAGGATGGGTTCTTCTTCAATAAGGGATAAGGTGGGAGGGTGGTGAACAAGTTGATGGGTTGGAGAGGGAGTATGAGGTGTGGTGGATGTTTCATAAATGGGAATGGGGATGGAAGGAGTACTCTTGCAATTTAGGGTCTTAGAAAAGGGAGACTCTTGAAATAATTCTTGAAGGGAAAGCATGTTGATATGGGTTATAACCATTTAATTTTATTCAATAAGCACTTCACATTTCTCATAGCCTCCTTGAGGCTCTTTAATAGATACAACTTTATATTCCACCTTCTCAAATAAGGCCTCTTTTTTATGTTAAAAATCTTCTTGGATAGACTTCCAAGATAGACAAGCTATAGGTTCTTGGGGAGAAGGGAATGAGGCTTGAACAAACATAAGGTCTTCTTTATTGACATCAAATTCTTGGTCCTCACTCTCTTCATCTTTCCTTTCCCAAGACTTCACTACTTGGTTCCAAGTTGGAGTTTTGAACCTATTAAGATATAATTTTTTTTAGGTGGAGGGAGATTTGGTATCATAACCATTATATGATTTTGATTGACTAGTTATCCTTGACCTTGAAGATGGCTTTGAAAGGGTGGTCTATTACCTTGATAGTTTGGATAGGATTGATTGTGTTGATAGGAGCTTTGAAAAGGTTTCCCTTGTAGATGTTTTATGATCCTTTTTAGACTCGAAATCTCTTGCTTAAGAGTATTAATCACATCTTCTTATTTATGATAGCCTTATTCATAGGCTTATTCATAAGGTTTTTGAACAACATCATGGTCCTATGGATAAGGAATAGGTTGACCATAGAGATACCATGGCTCATAGGGCTGATAACAATCTTTATAGGGACGTTGAGGAACATAGTATAAGTCATAACAAGGCTGATAAGGAGGTGTATAGTAGGAAATCTCATCATAGCTATCCATACCAAATTTATTAGTCAAATGAAACACAAGATATGATCAAAACCTTTTCATAATAAGTACCTGGGCTACTTTTAACGAGTTGATTTCATTCAGAGTCACCATTGATGTTTGTGGAATGCCTCCAAAGGTTGATAGGAGGAATAACACACCAAAACTTTCTTCCACTCTTTTGGACCTCACGCCCCATTGAGAATTCCAAAATTATTATAACCAAATTTTATAACTTAGGAACATGTTGTTTAGACCTCTCCAATTTTAGTTAAACATGGGATTATCACTAGACCTATGGATTGTCTATAATAGGGGTAAACCTATAGATTGAAGGGATATCTCCCTTTCATGAATCATTTAGTCTCACACACTACTTGATTTCTTGGAAAAGAGAAGAAAGAATTGAAATAAACCTAACTATAGTGGTGATGCACCCAACTTTGTTGACCACTACCACACATTACACAATACACTAAGACCTAAAAGACAACATGAACATACACACATCCTATAATTAACCTATTGCATCAATGTTTTGTATAAGGGTAAGGAATTATAAATCTAAGAGGGAAGAATGTTAAGAATAAAATTTCTACTATGTAAGAAATTAAATTCAAAAAATAAGCTACTAAAAATCATAAGATAAAGATGGAACATATTACATAGAGATTATATGGAAAACCCTTGAAAATAAGTAAGTGAAAAACCCATGGTAAAATTGGCATCTCCAACCTTCATTATTAACACATCATCAAACTCTCTTCTAAAATAACTCCTCTAGTAACTCCTTTAGTGCTTCCAAATATAACACTCAATGCTTCCACCTAAAGCATTTAGGTTGTGAACCAAGTATAATCTAGCCTACATGATCTAACCTCCAAACATGTAAGCCCAAGTATTATATAGATCCACTAATTGGATGAATTTACAAAGGAGAGATCAAGATAATAAATAACATTTACAACATAGAGATAAATAAGAGAGAGAGGATAAAATTACACCATAATCCAAGTTGTGATACTATTCAGTAATAGGGAATCTTTTCTTCCCATGTGCAAAGTCAAGCCTTTGAATGGCATCTCATCATGCCCACTTAACCACTCTATGTGCATACCCTTGTGCTCACCCACTCCACATGTGACCTCAACAAGCATAGTAATCCTTGTCTCCCACTTTCCCATGTTCACACATGTGTGAGTCAAAATATTCCCACTTTTGACCTCACCTAATAGGATCCCATAAACAACTGTACCCCATAGCATATGCCTAAAGTAAAAACATGTGATCCACTATAATTATGTCCTCACGTGATTTCCATAAGCCAACCCAGGTGACTTAGTGGAGAAATTCATTACACTTTCTCTCACCTCCTCTTTTGACTTTTAAAGATTCTCCATGGGCCATACCACCCACCATGGGTCATGTCAAGTCATCACCTAACCACATCACTAACCATCCACATCACCATGAATAGTGACCTCACATCCTAAAAAAGAATAATTCCACTTCAAAATCCACAAGATACCACTGATGACACAAACTAAAACCTAGAATAGACAAATAACCACATGAAGCAAGATAAATATGACACAAACTAGGTGACATACATCTACACTTGATAAAATCAGCCATTTAGAGATTTATCACTGCATGTAGTCATAGAATGAGGTAAAAAATTAGGTATTTTATTGATCAAAGTTAGAAAAAATGGGTATGGATTTTCCATACCCAAGTAGAGGATATATTTCAAGCCAAAAATGGCTTCTTATATAGAGAAAGTGAAGGAGAAGAGAAGTGTGTGTGTGTGTGTGTGTGTGTGTGTGAGAGAGAGAGAGAGAGAGAGAGAGAGAGAGAGAGAGAGAGAGAGAGAGAGAGAGAGAGAGAGAGAGAGAGAGAGAGAGAGAGAGAGAGAGAGAGAGAGAGAGAGAGAGAGAGAGAGAGAGAGTAGACAAGTGTAAATATGAGTTACAAAAAAGAGAGGAGTTATGTAACTAACTCAATAGGTCCTATATGACATGTGTTTCTCCTTTTTAGATTAGCCAACCCTCCAAATGGTGTGGGAGTTGAAAAGGCTACTTGACACCTTAAGTAGCCCTTTGAAACTCTTCTTTTTATTGACATGTTGAAGGACAAATGGCCTTCTTAGTGATTATATTAGTTTCTTATACCTCTTTCCTTTTATCTTGACATATCTGAACTAACTTCAATAGGTTATTTTATACACATCACCTCTTTCTCATGCAAGGTGTCTAGAAGGCTCTTCATCTCCTTAGGTCTATTTTGCACACAAGTGTTAAAACTTGGTTTCAATTACTCTATATCATTGAAACTTCATGGATGGACTATTGGACTCATATCATACCTACAAAAATACATTATGAGGTCTCAAACTAGCCCTAATAATTTGTTCTCTACCAAAAGCCTCAAATAGGCCTCATTTCTTGTACCCTTTTTTGTGCAAACATCCTTATGTAGATAAAATTACATATGATCTTGAGAATTTAAGGGAATATTCTAGTCCTTGGTATGGCCTTTCATCTTCAAGTTTAATTTCATGCTCTGATAATGAGTGGAGATGCCATTTTCTACCCTTTCTCTCTCCTAACTAGGCCTGAATTAGGCCTCCCTACCAAGAGAGTGAAAAATGATTCTACAACCTCCCCACACATGCCAAACCCAAAACAAGTGTGTGATTAAAATATAAAATAGCATCCCCTACCTCCATGCCAAATTTGAAGTTTTGATAACTTGTACAGACCTATAAAATAATAAAATTTAGTGGTTTTAATCCTATTTCATACAATTTTTTACAAACCAATGGCATAATATTATTATTAGTGGAGTCTTGAAAATTTTATTGGTTGTTTTTAAGTCCACATTATCTATCTAGAGGCATATAATTGCATTTCTCTATCACCTGATCTTTATAGCCCTTTTAGGTAGCCTGAAAGTGGTTTAAACTCTTAATGATTGTTCATAAACCTTAGGGCATGAAACCTCCTACCAAATCCAAAAAATTGAATTGAGTTAGGGTATTAAACTTCTCGTATAATATCAGGGTCCCATGCAAATCCTCTTGATCATACCAAACAGAAGAAAGTGACCTCTCAAGCTAGAAGTGAACATTTTAAGAGGCTGAGCAAGAATTGTAGTCTATAGGTGGTTGTTTGAGTTTTTTTGGTCTCCAATGACCTTAATGAGGTCTGATACATTTACCTTATCTATTTAAAATAGTTATCCAACCACATTTCTCCATTAATTCCCTACTAGATCTCATTTACTCAGACTTAGGGTTCTTAAGTCAGACTACTTATCATACCCTAGCTGACTATCATACTAGTTTCCTCACATTATCAGAGATATAGCACCTTATTTAATGTTTTTACATGTTATTAAAAATCACTTAAGGGTCCTCAATCTTCTCAACCCATCTCAACTGATATTCATCATTTATTGATTATCTAATAGGACTGTGTATACCTTTTTAAGACTGTCCATGGTTGAAACATAGTTCGATGCATGTTTCCTTCTTGCTTGAACCTAAAGGTTTTATGGGATATGTTTTCACCTTACATAACTATTAAAATATATTTTATCTCTAAAATATATTACTCTCACTTCCAACTAGCATATTCTTAGCTAACTTCCAACTATCCAAAACAGGTATGTACATGCTCTTACGTCTATGTAAGGATAAATAGGGTCTATGTTTATATCATTATTACTAAGTATAAATTTATATGAAACAAGTTAAAAACCATATAAACCACATTATACTACCTCATTCTCTCTCATACCCCTAAAAACTCAATCAAGCAAAACTCCTCTAGCTCAGACATGCCAACTTGTTCTTACCTTGACTGTGTGTTTGGACTATGTGACCCCTATTTAGGTCCCTTTCTATGATCCTAGATTAGGTATCCTTGACTTAAATGTATTGATTTGCTTGATTTTAATGTAATTATATCATCACTTTCCAATCACATTCCATCACCTTACTTTATCTGATTAGGCATATATACTTGTTGAAGAGTGTGTGGTGGGTAACTAGGCCTTGACTATGTGTGGAGCTCCAGGATTGTGTTAGGTCTACTTGTTTTCCTATATTTTATTGTATATCACACATTTAAACCAATATCTCAAGATTAAAAATCTTAAATTCAATTGGTATCTCCCTAACTGACTGTCTATGCAAATTTTGCTCATGCATTTAGGTCTACCAAGGGTGAATAGAGTTTATTGTGTTTGTTTCCCTTTGATTAAGTCTAAAGATGTGATATAATATTTTAATCATAAAGAGAATCATTTTAAAATGTTTCAACTCCATTATCATGTTTCCACAAACCTATACATTATTTATAAGCAAACATAAACTTCAAAAGTGATCAAGCTTATGTTTTAGACTAGGTTGAGACTAGCTTATGACCCCTATTTATAACTTACTCTACTCTTAATGATCTAAGAATCCTTTTGATATTGATGATTTGAGAATTTAAAACTCATTTAAAACCTTCAAGACATATACAAACCACATTTTCTTGTTTCCAAGTCTTCAACTCTCCAAACAGACCTATAGGTCTATGACTGCCTATGTATGCTTATTTGAGATGGTCTACATATTTTGGTGTTCTAAGAGTCTTATGTGAAAAATTGAAACCACTCAATTTATTGAAAATAATTGACATATCTGATTATCCTTATTCAAATCTTTGGAACCTCTATGTTCTTTTCTAAATTATCATCTAAGACAGTCCTCTCAGTTCGTTATAGGTAGCCATTTGGGTAGTTAACTATGTATTGGCTTCCTAAACCTTTAAACTTCTCCATAGCTCAGTATTGCTTTTTTTATTGCCTTGAAACCTTTTTAGTGTCTTGAAGGCTCAAAATTATACCAACATCACTATTGAATCATATTTATATACTAGTTTTAGGTATTATTTTGAAAGTCTAAGTTTTGTATGGTCTTGAATAAGCCCTTTACCAACTATACCATGATGTACTAACAATGGTCCAACTCATGTAAAATATTTTCACTTGATTACTAACTTCATAGACTACTCAGGGTCTTTTAAAACTTTGGTTTTTTCACTGCTTTCACACATATCATATTGTAGGTTCTCCTTAGGTTACTAGCTTGTTAGCTTAGTCACCATTTGGATTTAAGACACTTTGAGACTTTCAATTGTTTCATGACCTCATCTTGAAATTTCATAGTGTGTCCATGTCTAGACAACATTCATGAGGCATTAACAACATTATATTTTCCTAAGTTATAGACCTACAAGTCTATAGGTGATGGAGACTGTAACTTGTGTGTTGGAGCTTGAAAAGGGGAAAATATCACTATTATGAATTATATATCATTACATACATTTAACCAACATGATAACATGAAACACACAACCTCAATATCCTTGTAAATACATGTTTAAACACCCAAAACACCGTACTTATGTAAACACATAGAAAATAGTATCAAGGAATGAATGAAGAAGTGACAATGATTGTGACTTGTACCTCCATGTAATTCTTAAAACATAATTCAAGATACTTTATAGGATTGTTGAATACCCATACAAACTTTATCCTTTGAAAAATATTCCACCATTTTGCCTAGAAATTTCAAGAAAGACACCTATCATGGTTGACTAGCTAATTTTAGACCCCTAACTTCTTATAAATTATGTATAGAGATAAGGATATGAATCTAAGAACCATTTCCAAAAATTTTAATATGATCAAGACTACAATCAATTCCAAAAGTTTTAGGTTCCCACCTTCTCTTTCTTAGTTGTACCATTCAAACCATTTTTGCCTATGTGAGCTTGTGAAGGAGTTAATAGGAGATATATGATGTATTTTACTTATTATAACCTTGTAAGTACTATAAAATAACTATGTTGGACTTTAAAAAACTTGAGCATGCTAACAACCTAATTTATATACACATTCTCTCTCCTCCCATGTTGTACTTTCTTGGGAAGCCTCTAAAACTAAATTTTCTTGATCATAACTAACTTTTTATGACTTTAAACTCTTTGGTCCATGCCATGACATATTTTAATACCCTTATTGACCTAAAATTACCTTTTACACATTTTTCAAGGCACCAAAAATGACCCTTTTGACTCTTTTGACTTATCAGACCTAAATAGACCAAAACACATAAAAGAGACTTACCTTAATCTTTCCAAAATTACCTTAATAAATTATAATAAATTATTTTAGACTCCACAATGACCTCATAAATCACATAAGGTTAAATTTTTTTACTATAGGGATCTTATTTTGACCTAAAAGGTCAAAATTAGATAACAATATCTTTAAAGGATATTAGGTGATGTTATGTTTGGGGATAATTGATGCATATCTAAAGACCTACTAGACATTAAAATTCAAAACTCTATTACTCCTAATAGAAAAATAGTAAAGCATAGAAATGAGTGATAACTAGAATTGAAATGAGAATTGAGTGAATAGAATAATATAAAGAATTCTAGATGTCACAAATCACCCCATAATGAAAATTTAAGTAATTATTGTATCATCCTATGTGATTGGTTACTAGTTCCCATGGAAATAATTAAGATATTATGTTAAATTTCATTGCAATAAGCTATTCATTATCCATCCCTGATTTCACAATTACACATGCTTCTACTAGTTCTTAAGGTGATTATTATGTTTCTTTGAGACTCAAATTTTCACTTTGAATGGTTCATTCTTAGGTAAATTCTATGTTTTCTCCAATTTCACATGATAACAATTGGTTTACTCCTTGAGTGAGCTTGATATATTCCACTTGTCCCCTAATTCCCCATAGAAAAACTTGAGTAATTTTTGCATGTGTAATAAAGAATTGTGGTTGGATAAGAGTTTAATTTGCCATGATGAAGACACTTTCCCTCTCTTATACCATCGATGGGAACTCCTATATAATGATCTTTTGGTGGTTGAATAAATTTATAGTCTTAGAGGTCTGAATTTGATTAATTTTTGTGTTATTTTAAATGAAAGCATCACATAAGTTAAGGAGGGATGTATATTAAGAGAACTCAACATATCTATATAATTGGTTTCAGTTCATAGATGTTGAGACTCTCACTTGATCATGAAGCTACGAGGTTTGATGTGCAATCTTACTAACTAGTTGAGTTGTAATAAACCTTTTGAGGACTTAGTATCTTCTTTTTTATTATGGAAAATAATTCTATCTCTATGTAGGTTACTTTTTAGGTGTTTTAATTTATAAAGGCATAAAATGTGTAGTTTTTTTATTATGCTTAACTATATTTTTCTATTGTTCTATTCTCAGTGATCTATAGTGCATCATCCTGATGGATAATCATATTTCCAAGTAGGTTATTTTATTATTTTTATAATTTATTAAATAATTATAATAATTGTGTAAATTCTTGTATTCTTTTGGTTATCATCGATACATTAATTTGAGATCTAAGAAGATTCCATGGTCTAATCAAATGAAGGCACTAACCATGGTCCACCATATCGTACATTTTTATATTTTTTTTCACTAAGTTATTTTTTGAGATCTCTTCACTTTTCATATTTTATAGGGATATCCATTTTCATGCATTATAGTTCATAATGGTAAATTTGGGTTTATGAATGTATATAAAATTATGAATATTAATTCTACATGTCATAAATGTCTGTATTCAAATCCATCTACTAAAATCTTTGTCTAAACTTTGAGTGATTTTTATTACTTTTCTGGTGATAATATATTGGGTAGAGTAATCATAGTGGCTAAATATTCTATTCATATTTAAATTATTTGAAGCTTTTTATACATTATAAATTATTGTAGGGTATAAGAGTATATATATTAGGCCACCTACCCATTTTTAGTGTAAATAGTCAATGGGCCCTACTAATATAATGACCCATCCACTTATTTTCTCTTTTCATTTCCTTCCTCCATCTCACTAAATCTTGAGGTGCAAATTTGAGAGCCAACTAATTCTTTGAGTACAAGTGAGAAGTTTATAAATTGGTTTTTAAAGGCATTCTATGTAGGGTTTTATTCATTTACCTTAATGTTTGGTGCATGCAAAAAGTGTTATACATTGGCTTAGTTTTGGTGTGACTAATATTTTCAATGTTTAAGAGAGTGTTAGATTTGTTATGTGTAATCAAAAGAAAAGGAGACTGTGCAAAACTATGACTATAAAACTATGAGTGCAAAAGAGATTAATAAGGGAGAAGATTAATAAGATCCTATAAGAGTAATTATAAATTTTCGGCTCAAATAAAATGTGCACAATATCATTCCTCGGTATCAATTATTTTTACACTATTTTTCAAATTAATCTATTCACAAGTAGATTCGAAGATGCATTTTCATATGGTGCATATATAACATGTTTTATATAAAGGGAAGATATGTCATTTGAAATTGTATTTAATATTAAGTTTTATATTTATTTACCATAAGTGGAACTATAATTATCCAAAACAATGGAGAATTTTACTTGTCATTAGACAACTCTTTTTCTTGAGGTGTAAACATTTTTGAATGCTTTATTTATGTATCTATATTATGGTTGCCTAGAAAATTTTAGAACGTGGGAAAACTAGTGTGAGCATATGCTTATATAGTAGGAGTGATAAGAATCCACCCCTAATAAATGGCCAATGGGCTATGAGTATATGCAATTTTAAGCTCAGAATCACTGTAACATTTGCTTTTTAGTGCATGTTCAAGAGAACAACCTTACAAATTCTAGCCTATATCTGAATGGTGAAACTAATATTTTTAAAGATGAATTTAATTTTTATAATTGAGGCTTGAGGAGAGCTGTGAATAATTTTGAAATCTATTCATGAATAATAAAATATAAAATGTTTTATTAGAGATGATATGCTTACATTTTGCATTGAGGAAGCTTATTTATTGCATTTTTTCCTCTCTGTAGAGGTGTCAAAGTTCTTAAGAGGTGAATAAATTAGTACATAATAACTTAAAATGTCATCCTTCTATTGATAAACTTCTAAAATTATCTCAAAGAGGCATTTGAAACATTTAAAAGTGATGTAGTCTATAAAGCATAGGCAAAGTGGAAGATTTTACAACACCAAAAAGTGAGGCATAAAAAGATTTTTTAGTGTATAAGTTTTTTTTCAGGTTCTTAATAGGTGAAGAAATTAGTAAAAAATAACTTAAAATGTCATCTTTTTACTGATACATTTCTAAAATTAGCTCAAAGAGGCATTTGAAACGTTTAAAAGAGATGTAGTTTGTAAATCATAGGCAAAGTGGAAGATTTTACAACACCAAAAAGTGAGGCACAACAAGTTTTTTTAGTGTATAATTTATTTTCATAAAAATCTAGGGCTAGATTATTTTAGATTTTATAGTTTTATATTATTATTAAAAAATAAATTATACACAACATCTCCACAACTATAGAATGTACCTATGAATATTTTATTACTTCTTTTACCACATTATCCTCTTCCTCTTGAAGAATACCCTCTTCCTTTTGGACCATGATTATAATTTTAAGAAGTATTAGATTATTTTGAGTATGTATTTTTATTATAATGTTTACTTTAACTCTTCCTCTATAAAAAAATCCTTTACCTCTTATTGTGTTTTGTTTTCTTCTAGACAACAACTCTTCTGCCTTCAATGCACATTGATAGGATTCTTCTACTAATCTCAACTTGAACATTTTAAACTTATATATTTTTAAAATTAAAATACCTTTCACATACATTGAGATATTTTATACATCATCTTAAATAATACTAACTCTAATGGTGAACCTGTAAAACTCTTTAGTGTAATCCTTTACACTCATTTATCTTTGTCTCAAGTTTTAAAACTTTTTAGACACAATTAATAATCATAAGGTTGAAAATTACCTCTAAAATTTTTAACTATCCTATCCCATGCCTTAATTTTATCTTTACCTCTTATCACACTTTCCAACTCTACATGATCCCACCACAAGGATACATGTCCCTTAAAATTTATGTAAGATAACTTCACTTTATTAGGGAGGACCATTTGATCATATTCAAAATTTTATAGCTATGGATTCAAATTAATGAGATCCTTAAGGCATATAGTTCCCTGAATAGTTAGAGTTATCTAACTTATGCTTGCCTACCAAATTAGCAATTTCCTTAAAAAATAAATATGTTGGTTCATGAACCAATTTTTCAACCTAATACTCTTGGGTTTCTCCTTCTTCATCATTACTCACATCAATAACAATAGTTCTTATACTTTTTGCAATATCCATAGCATCTAACCTTACTTGGATTACTCTCAACATCTCTAAAAAGTATTAAAACCTTGGTTCTCTTCCTCCTCTTATATGATGTGATACTTTATGTACCATTTATACTCATCATAAATCTCAACAATAAAAATACATGAATCTTTTGTAACCTATAATTGATTCATCTAGAGCTTCTTACACTAACAAAGTAAGACACAGCCTTGTTTTGATACCAAATGTTTTAGATGAGAATGAGGGGGCCAAGTTAATGGTTACCTTGTTACCTAATTTAGATTCACTCATTCTCAATCTATACACCTCTAGACATGGTACATAGGCTCATAGCCTAAAAAACACACTCTTTATTTCATTAAATGGCAATCTTAAAGAGATGGGATACACACACATGTCTAGTTTATTAAACACAACATGAAGAATATTACACCCACATTTAGTCCCTTATGGACTTAAGAATCTCATTATTAACATAATATTTTACATCAAGCTTTTTATAAGCTTTTGTTCACTCTTTTTCTCTTGTTTACTCTCTCCTTATAATGGTAAAACTAACTAAAACTTCTTGAAATTAAAGAACATGAATCTAATTTATGCCTCTGACCATCTTTAGTGAGTCTTCTAGTCCCTTTATTCATGGTAAATGGTTCACATTTTTATTTTTTATATTATAAAAAATTAATTTACCTGTGCAACCTTCACATGTGAAATGACAAGGTATTTTAGATATAACTATTGGTTAATGTAGACTAGTGGTTTTAAAACTGTTACCTATGATGATATCATCATATGATAAAAAGGGATCAATTTAACCTATAAGATACAGCTTAAAATTGATCCAATTTATGTTATTGAGGTTTTGAAACTTTATTAATGCTTCTTAGACTATTTTTAATCATCTTTGACACATAAAATGATGTCGACATTGTTGGCTAGTCACAAACACATGCATAAATATGTACTTATGTTTTTGGTTGATGTAAGATCTCTTGTTGACCAAAATTATTTTACATCACCAAAATCACTAGTTAAATCATGAACCACCATGTTCATAGATTCCTATTTCCTATCCATGAGCTCTTATTATTTATGATAGTATCTCGAAACTTTATCACACTTTCTATGTATGCCTCTAATGTAACAAATCTCTTGGAAATACTTTTTTCACATTATTCTACCATTTATTTCACCTTTTGATTACACATTATTGTATAAATCATATTATTATAAATAATTAATTCTTCCCTTTTTTATCTTGTTGTTGTCATACAATTCAACCAAAAATAGACTTTTCTATAATACCCAAATATCAACCTGCCTAGATACCAAAATGATTAGTAATCTTCTAAGTTATCACAAAATCATAATGTGTTTTCATACTTTGAATTTAACTCAAAAATACATATTATAATTCTTTAAAGATTAAAATTAGTGCAATTTGTCATTGAAAACACAAAATAGATCTTTGAGAAGTGAAAACAAAATTTTATTAATTATGAACGATCAACATAAACTTTAAACAACAACAGACAATGTACACACCTAAAAATCTCAAAATGAAACATTTCAAAAATAAAGAGATGATAGAAAAACCTCTAATAAACATGTACTATGATTAGATCCTTGTCTTTCCCTTTTTTCCCTTTTACTACCTTAAAAATTTCCCTAAGTGTCAAATTTGAAAAATGATGGGGCTTCAAACTTCCCCAAAACCATCAATGTGGTTTCATAAATTACATTGGTAGTTTCACTAACCTCCCTAGTGGTTTCAAAATTGTCATTGGAAGTTTAATGGCTATTACCATGGTTACAAAACTATCACTTTGTTTAAGTCAATAGTTTTTAACTATTATTCAAACAAGAATTTCAAACCACATTATGTGAATTTTGAGCCATTCTCACTTATTTGGTGCTCTAAATTTGATCTTGACTCCCTTATATTCTCTCTTAACTAACTTTACACTACCCTTCCCATAAAAAATCCACTTCTTTATATTAAAATTTGGATTGGAAAAATCATTAATAAACACCCCATATTATGTAATTCTTGATAGCCAGCCATATAAAATTACATTTTCCTCTCACCCTTTTTCTTTCATCTTAATTTCCATTTCTCTATATTCCCTCTTGGTGATAAAAATACCATTAGATTAAAAATGAAAAACTATACAAAGGTACAACATGAGGATTGAAGCTTCACAACAAATAACACTCTTTTGGTTTGTCATCTACATTTAACAAGTTGGAGGTTTCTTTATTTTATCTTTCTTGTTATTTTAGATTATATTCCTCTAATTAAAACTTTCAAGTAGATTAAAAAAGATAAAAAAAATTATGTTTACTTTGGAAGCCATTGCCATAGCTCTGTATGGGCTACCATCTACAAACCAATAAGCTATAGAATTATTGGTGAAGATTTATTTATATCTTCAAACCTACTTCTTCACATCCAATAAAGGATTTAAAATAGTTATTTCATTTATTTCTAGGTGTCTTTCTCATGTTTACATTTATTCAATATTTCAAAACGTCTATGCATCGATGGCTTTATTTGAAGTTGTTACCCTTTTGTTTCTTGTTTAAAGGTAATATTTTTGATATTATATTTGGATTTCCTCTCTTTTTTATTTGTATCCATGAATCTTATTTGAAGCAATATGTGTTGTTTCTTTTATGGAATGGAAGAACTTGTTTGTGTGAGTCCTATATGCAGTTTTAAATCTACCTAAGTTCCATAGTTCATTTATTTCTTGTCAAAGTTGTATTATTTCTCTATTTTCAATTATCCATAGGTTTAAATATTTAATTGTTATTATTTTGCATGCATAAGATATTCATCTAAAACAACCCCTACATGTGTGTTAATCTTTTCAATAATACCCATTCATTCATTGTTCACCTATAACACCCCTTTGTTTATTTTGTTCACTTCCATCTATAAATAAATTATTTAGATAAATCACATAAATATAAATATTATGGGTATATCAACAATAATATATCTCAATAACAAAAACAAGTAGATTCACTAATAGGTGAAAATAGAGAAAAATAATTGATAAATAATATTGATCCACTTCAAGGGGGAAACCTCCAAAACCATGAAAAATGAACATAAAATTTAATATGATCCTCAATTAATACCCACTAGCTCCTATATATATATGTGAATTAATCCATGGTTACTCCATAGGCTAACCCTATTAACAATATGAGAACATAGAGAAATGTGATAAGATAAGGTAAAAGATTACATAAGTCATAGGTTATCCACATGCATCCCAATACACACTATATATTAAGGGTCTAGCATTCCCTTCCCCTTCAAAAAAATGTTTCACTCAATTTTAAATAACTCCATATGTCATTTTAGGAATGCTTCATCCTCCCATTTTTCATCCTCACTAGTTAGATTCTTCCACTTGACCAAATACACCTTGATCTTCATTATGCTTAACCTTTTAGTCAGTGTCAGAAGGATATCCTCAATTTCTAAAATGATACTACCTTCCTCATCTAGTTTTGGTAACTTAGTTTCGCTAGAAACTCTCAATCAAATTACCTTCTTCAGAAAATAAAAGTGAAATACTAGATGTATGAGTGTAGACTGGGGTAGCTCTAGCTTGAATGTGGCACTACCAATTTTATGATAAGGGTCATACTATTTATGAGAAATTTGTTTATCATTTTTGTGTTGCTTCAAGGAATTTTTCTTGTATGTATCTAGACACACAAAGACCCAATCACCCACTTCAAAATTCCACTCACTATGGTGTTACCACTCATTGCTTCATTTGATCATGTGCCATTACTAAATTATCTATTAAACTAGATAGTACCTCATGTTGGTGTTGGATGTGTTCTTTAATAGATCAAACCTTTTTTTGTACCCTCAATGATGAGGTGATGGATGGGGAATGGTATCAATATAGTGTCAAAAATGGATAAATTTTAGAATAGGTATAAGAGGAAGTATTATACCATCATTCTAATAATGGAATCCAATGAACCCATCCCTCTTGTTTATATGATGTAAAATAATGAAGATAACCCTCTAGGCATTTATTGACCACCAATATTTGACCATAAGATTTAAAATGATAGGATAAACTATGAGCCAATTGAGTACCCAAACATGAGAATAAATAAATCCAAAAATTACTAGTAAAGATAGGATCACAATCACTTATTATGATCTTGGGAGTAAAATGTATCCTTTGAATTGCATCAATAAAAGTAATAGATACTATAAAAACTAAAAATTATTATGATAAAACACAAAAATGGGAATATTTTGTGAGCTTATCCATGATTACCACGATAACATTTTTACCATCTGACCTATACAATCCTATTGTGAAATCCAAGGAAACCTCCTATGACCTTTGTATAGGAATATATAAGGGTTTCAAATTACTTGGGGTCTTAATTATCTCACCCTTATTTTATTAACACACCAAGAATTCAACCACAAAATTTTTGGATATCCCCCTCAAGTCCTTCCCAAAATAAATCTTGCTTGATTCTATGATAAGTTTTTAAAAATATGATATGTTTCCTAATGGAGATTCATGGACCTCTATAAAGATATTATGCTTGAGGTAAAAATTATTACAAAAGTACAACTTGTATTTATACCATAAGTAATTCCATTTCCACTCATTTTTTTGAGGCAATAAAATATTGTCAATTTTTTTGAATCAAAACCTAAGTATACATTTCATTCTCCCATTCCATGTTAATTTATTCACCTAATTTATCTACCATATGGATATTACACATAATAATGCCTCTATGGATTCATCCCTCTTGAATATTTCATCCACTACTACATTATATTTTCCTTTCTTATGCATGATTTCAAATTTATATCTCAACACTTTAGTCACCTATTTTTATTACTCTTCAGATGAAAACCTCTATTTAAATAAATATTTTAGACTATCATGATCAATATTCACTTTAAATTATTTACCCATCAGATAAGGTCTCCATTGTTTAACATCATGAAGAATATCCATCATCTCCTTCTCATAGATAGGCTTTATAAAATTATTACCCTTGAGCTGATGACTCTAAAATGTAATGGGTCCCCCTTCTTACATGATTACTACCCCATTCCATATCCGAATGAATTGTATTCAATAATTAAAATATTTGAAATATTTATGGTAACTAAAATTGGTGTGGTGCACATGGTCTCCTTCACATTTTTTAAGGTCTAGGTGGTGGTTTCATTCCAGTGGAAGGATTCCTTATTCAACAGGGTTATGAGTAGTGTTTCTATGTTTCCATTATTTTTCAAAAACCAACTATTAACTTGTTATCCCTTAAGTGTCTTAGATCTTATTGATTGTTTTTGTAACTTGTCATTTTATCATGCCATGATATTTTAAGGGTATACCTTGATGCCTTCATGTGAAACAATGTGACCAAAGTACCCCACCTATTGTACTAAAAAAGCACACTTGAAAGGCTTTACAAAAAGTTGATGTTGTTTTAGAATTATCAATTCCTAATTCACATGCTACAAGCGTTCTTCCCATGTCTCAATGTATATTAATATATCATCAAAAATTACCAAGATAAAATTATGAAAAAGGCCTAAAGATAGTGTTCATCAAACTCTAAAAGTAGATGATGCATTTGTGAGATAAAAAGGCATTAAAAACTCATAATGGCCTTAATGAGTTATGAAATATGTTTTATCGATATACTCACCCATGATATGAATTTAATGGTAATCAAAAAAAATATCTAGTTTTTTAAAATAGACAACACCATGTATTCCATATATAAAATCATGAACCACTAGAATTGGGAACATATCTTTGATGGTGTACTTATTGATTTCTCTATAATCTAGGCACTTCCTCGATGTACCATCGTTAATGTATACCATGACCATAGGGGATGATGATCCATGTAATTGGTGTACTTTAAACCTATAAAAACTTATCTTTGAGCTTCCCATTGCTAAAACTCTTTAGACATGCTTTGTATATTTTCCTATAAAAGCACTAAGAAACATGATGCATATATTATCTATGTTTATATGAATGAAATAATTTTTCTCTGTGATTAATATGCATTATGGTTATATTTAATATGTTGGTTTATTTATAATTTATGTTTTTAATGAATGTGAACAATCAGGACTAGTACACAATATTTATGGGTAGTTACATCCCATAGTAATATGGGAAATGATATCCCATAGCAACTCAATGATGAGATTTTAGTTACTTGGAGATTACCACATTGAACCTATAGAAACTACCAAAAACATATGTTAACATGTAGTAAGTATAATAGTATCTTAAGGTTGTTACCCATGATGGGAGAAGTTGGAGAATGGATGTTTCATATCAAAAGCTGACAACTATGGTTGAAGGAAGCTAGCAATGGATCTTCTTCATTAGACTAAACTCTTTATATTTTTAGTTCTCAAACATAACTTCCCATATTATGTTTTCCTATATCCATAAATAACATCTTTCTTATAGGTTATACTTATTCCTAATTTTATTTTGTATTCTTAGAATATCTTGTTAGGAAATAACAAATGGCCACCTTTGTATATAATGGACCTAGGCCATGGATAATAGAGTAATAAGAAATTTAAGTGTGAAGAGCATCATTATTATGAATAGTTATCTTTTTAACCATTATTATAGCAATATTTAATTGCTATAGTATTATGAATTTAATCATTATTTTGAAGTAAAAGCGTTAAAACTTAAGAGGAGGATTGGAACTCAATCCAAGTGAGGAGGGCCCCGTTAGGAGGAGTTATAGTGAATATCCTAGTTTGTTAGAGTAATCAATATAATTATTATGCAAGTATTTATTTCTATCCTTTGAATTATGCATATGTTTGAGTTAAATATTATAATTAATTCCTACATTATTTAAATAAGTCTACATTATTTAAATAAGTCTAAATGATTGTTAATCTATTAGAGGAAGCTTACACCACATTCAATTCAATTTATTTATTTCATGTAAGTGTGATTTACTTCCAAGTACTTTTAGTTCATGTAATTTCCTTTAAGAAAGTGTGTTCCTATCTGCAACTCATACATTTCAACAAGTGTTTCACATACAATGCCAATAACTTTTTAGAACTCAATACACGATGGGTTGAAAATTAATGAAGTAGTTATTTTATCAACCAAGTGGCTTCCCCATATTGTGAAGATCAAGTTGTACATTCATAGATTGGTTTATGTCAATTTAATTGGTGGTTAAAATTTTTCTTATTATGGGATGAGTATGTGATTTTTTTATTCCTAACAATACATTCTTCCAACATCTCCTATACCATATTTTAAATCTCACTCTTATAAACATATGGATACCTATATGGTCTGATGTTTTTTGGTTAACTCCCTAGAAAAAATCAAATTTCATGATCATTATCCCTTGTTGGCAATAGTAATTTTGACATTACTCCAAAAATAGTTGAGTGGTTATCAACAATATTATTTAGATTAGGTTGGGTGGATATATTTTTGGTTATACTTTTAAGGAAATAAATTGTGCTATAAATGCTTCTACCCCTTTTTTGATAATCTTATGCATCTTATGATAACTAACCACTTGTGGAGACTTTTATTTCAATCCACATAGTTAAAATGTCTTGCCTTCATAGTGAAAGTGCATGAACAACTCCAAGAATTTCATCTCTATTACACCCAAGGTTATGAGCCATTGGACTCCAAAAATGATGCTTTCCCCACCTATGAAAATAGAAAATATAAGAGATTCAAGATTGTAATTTACCATAGTAATTTTGATGTTATAAAATTTTCCTAAATAATTGATTATGCAACCATCTAAAATCATGACATGAGCTTCTAGAGCTAGACCTAAATAAAATAGTTCAAGCGTGTCACCAACTTATTGTTGATGAATTTATGTGTTATCCTAAAGTCAATTAACACTACTACCTTTTTTTTCTTAAGGAAACACATGACCTTGAGGGTTTTTGGAATGCTAATACCTAAAATTTCATGGCATGATATAAATTATTGGGTATCTTTTGATTCTTCCTTTGGATCATCCTCACCCTCGTCTGCTACTTACTCATCCTCTTCTTGTTCATTTTCACCTTCAATTTATAATAGTTTATTCTCAACACATTTATGTCCTTTGTTATATTTTTTGGCACAATTTAAACATAATGATTTGGCTTGTTTCTCTTTAATTTGTTAAGGAGTCAATCTGGTAGGTTGGGGGAATGCTTGTGTTGAAATAATGTGCTCTTTGCCCATAGTGAGTTCTCATCATTTGACCAAATCTCTTTCCTCTACTTTATGTGTGAATATAATGGAATATAATACTAAATTTTAATTAAAATTTTCAACATCAAGTTGGATTATATCCTTGATCCCACCTAAGAATAGGTCATTTAGGTTGTCCTTTGTGATTTCTTTCACACCTAAGGACATGTTATGAAATAGTTAAATATAATCCTTGACAGTCACTATTTTTCATAGATTTACTAACTGGCTAAAGTAGTTACATATTACATTGTTGCAATAGTGCATCTATAACTTAGCCATGAACATTGATAAAGTCACTATAAGGCCCCCCTTTTAACACATAACCATATATACCAAATGAATTACCCTAGTTCCAAATACAAATATGCCATATCCACATTTTTTGTATATGGGGTATAATGTAATTCAAATAAATTTTACATCTAATTAATCCAATTTATTAGATCCTTACCATCTAAATTGTACACTTCAACTTTTGGTAGCATGTTTCACAAACCTAAATTTGAATTAGGTTTTTTTTTGCTAGGAGAACCCCAGTTACTAGATGGAGAGTTATTAGATAATGACATTGTGTGTATATTAATCAATGACACCAATATATTTTTTAATATCATATTGAGGTTACAACATTCCTTTCATTGATTCCATTTCACCTTTGAGCCCATCTAGGTCTTCTTTTTAGCCATCTTTTGCACATCAACATAGAGTTTGTTAACCAATTTAGAAACCCATAAGTCAAAAGTTTCAATTCTATTTATTACTTTATAGGTGTTTTTCTTATAGTGTATTTCCCTTTTCCACTACCTCTAGTGTTTTAACTATCCATGCATAAACTCTAGGGTACAAGGTTTGAGAATTTAGGTTTAGGGTGCATGGTTTAAAGTTTCAGGTCAAAAAAAGTGTAGTGGAGACTTATACCATAGAAACTTGCCCAAATTAAAGCTCTGATACCACTTACAATTTAATTAATTACACAAATCACATCAATATAAATATTAAGGGCAAATCAACAATAATATATCATAGTAATAAGCACAAAGTAAGTAGATTTGTACCAATAGTTGACAACATAGTATAATTCTTGATAAATAAAATGGAACAACTTGGAGGGGAAACCTCCAAAACCATGAAATAATAAAATAATTCATAATAGGATCCTCGAGTACTAAATAATATATCCTATATACATGCTACTTAAGTCATGGTTTCTCTATAGGCTGACCCTATTAACAATATGATAACATCAATAAATGTGACAAAATAATGTAAAATATTATGTAGGCACCAAAGCAATGACACATATATATAGGCACACTATAGGTTAAGGGTGTAGCACCAATAATATATTAGGTTCATTGTGTGCAAAATATTTGACTAATTTCTTATAATTCAACCTCAAGATAATTTTATGTCAATCCAGAGCTTCATAACAATCAAATTTTTGTTTACTTATAATATTTACACTTACATATCTAGAGTATTAAATCATTTATAGCATTCATTTTAAATCTAAATTAAAAAAAACATTTAGTTAATTTTTTTCAATTATGAATTCTTTATTCTAAAATGAAAAAATAATTTAGTTAGTTGTTCATTTATAACACTATGTTTTTGAATTCATTAGTTTGTTAGTGAATGCATAAAACATAAACAAATAAAACATGAAATTAGTTAGTTGTTCATTTCTAACACTACTTTTTTCAATTCATTAGTTTATCATTACATGCATAGAACATTAAAAAGACAAAATATAGTTTACTTGTGTTTCTCTACATTGTTAGGTACTTAAATCATTATGAAACATTTAATTTATGTGTAAACATTAATTTAATTATGCTTTGATACATGTAGGTTATTTGTTTAATTTCATAATAAATGCATTCTAGTTATTTATTTCTTGTAATCTTTCATCATGAAAAACCTAGATAGATTCCCATACATACATTTCAAAATCAATTTATAACTTCATTTAGTTTAATTATATCATGTCCATTTGTTCTCACATCCTTGGATGAACTTCTAGATCAATTGAATCCACAAAGGATAGGAGTCTTTCCTCTAGTAGTTGCCCTTATTCAGGTAGAACACACTCAAATTAATATCAAATCTAATCTCCAGCTAGAGGTCTTTTGATCGAACCCATTCCACCTCTAATAATTATCCAACTTTAAGTCTTAGATGAGAAAAATTGATTATTTGAAGCCTAATTAGCCAAATAAATTCATTTTATAGCTTTATAATTAGTTCAACTTTGCATTTGACTTGATTTTTTATCCTCGAGACAGGCCTCATTTTACTCATTTATTTTTGTGGATGATGTTCCCTAGATGTAACGAACCCAAATGAGTTGATCAAATAACAAGGGTGATCCAACCCAAATTTTTCCTATTCAAGGAGAGAAATATTGATCAATAATTATGCTATTTGGTTCTCTTATAGTATAGCTACTCTAGATCCCACATTACCTCATAATTTGTTGCATTATACATGCATTAAAAGGCTACAAAGGATTACTTGTATCTAAGATGAAATCCACCAATACATATAATTCAAAAACCTAAAAGGTAGCTCAATACATATATTGATCTCATCCCATTCAACAAGCCCACTAACTCAACAAGCTCAACCCATAAATCAAACTCAACCTAACAAACCCATTCAACCCATCCAATTAGATTGCTAAATTAATTAACCTATATTTCTCTTGGCTATCTCATCCTAACCCTAGGAAGCTTAGTGCATAAGGTTAAAATGTTTATTTCCATGCATAAAAATCTAGTGAACCTAACATGATAGCTTGTATTTTGTTTTTTCTATCTCCTTTCCTTTTATTCTTGCTTTCATCTCTATCTTCTTCCATTTATTTTGTGGGTGTTCATACACACCCAAATATGTTTGATAAGGATTTGAATAGACCCCTAGGCATGTTTGTTTTTATAAACAATGTCATAATCTAAGTTGATACTGAATTATACAATTGGGATAACCTTGATGATCAAAATAATCAAATGATTCACAATTTCTCTTCTTCTTATATCTCTTCTTTCTACATGCCCCATATTAAGTCTAATTTTGTTTTAGAGGAATTACAAGATTATTCATAGACTTATAATAGTCATCATGAGTAAAATAAATTGCTTCAAGGGTGGTTTGTATCCACATGTTTTAACCAAACCTCATATTAGGCTATAAATCCTTTATTCTAAAAAAATCACAATATTTGACCAATACATAGAAAGGGCTCAAATCATAGAAGAGAGACTACGTATAGTTCAATTGCCTTCCCCTCATCGTAGCCTAAATCACTCTTATCCAACACCTTTTTTACAACATAAAGTGATAATTCTTGAATAATCAAGGACAAACCAATCCATTTTAGGTTATCATTCTCTACCTCTTGAACTTCCTATAATAGAGGTGTCCATACCAATTATTGTCATTAATCTGAATGATCACATTTGTACCTTTGTGGGATGCTTTTGAGACCTATAAAATAACCAAACCTCCTCTCAAATAGGTATTTAAATCAAGGGGTTATGTTGACTTTAATAATAAAAACTATTCTCTTTTTATCCAAACTCCATCAACTCCTTACTAACCTTTTCTAAATCAAGATAATTCTCTTCTAACCAATTATTTCTATCACCCAAATTTGGGAGGTTTACTTTCTTACAATAGTCTCAGAAGTATGGCTTCTAACATGCCTCCATATTATATACCCCATAATTATATTCTTGTTGGTGTCCCTATTTCGTACATCAATCCTACTAATATTAATGTTAGTTCCCTTCCTTCTTGTGTTATTCATAACTATATACCTATTGGTATAACACCCTTTTATGTTTTTCCTAGCCATGGGTCAATCAATGTGTTTCCCTCTTTCACTAATCATGGGACCATGCACTAATTGACACACTTATTTTTAAATATTTATCACCATATGTTCACATGTATTCCAAATCCAATCAACCAAATAATTATTTTCCAACTTACTATCCTCAACTGGCTCAAGGGACAACATTTACTCCTAACAGCTTTGCTCTAACTTCTTAGTCGACTCTCCCTTTTCCAAATTACCTGGATAAATCTTTGATATATTCTAATACAATCATAACTTATGTTGATTTTGTTAAGGATCCCATTTAACACATCATTCATGGAGTTATCTTACCTCTCCCATTGCCTAAACTTCCTAAATACAAAGGAAAGGAAGATCCTAATGCCCACATCAAAGCTTATGTTACTATAATTAGGGAGCTACTCCCTTGGCATGCAGAAGTGGAAAACACATTTCCTAAAACCTTGAGGTGATTACCTTAGATAATTATTATTGTCTCCCTGAGGCTTCTATCGATTCCTTCAAATAGATCATTGTTGAATATGTTAAAGACTTTAACATGAATATATTACTCCATTTTGATATATGTGAATTTATTCACATCAAAGAAGATGCCAATGAGTCTGTTTCCCACATCAGTATGAGGTGGTGCCAAGTACTCTATTTTTTATGGTGTTCTTAATATAGATCAAAGATATTTATGTGATTTTTATTCTATTCTCTTAAATATTAAACTAGGGAATAAGTCTAATTTTTTTCTTATCGATCTTATGAATAATCATTATAAAATGCTTTGAGTATTAACTAACCAGCCATAGTAGCGGTCATAGAAATTTTGGGTCTAATGGTAATATTTTTACTCCCAACTAAAGTAATAGGGTTTATAAAAATAATAATCAAAACTAAAAAAACAATCAAGGACCTGAAATTTTAAACCATAAGCCACTACTGATTGCATTAAATATCAGGACAAAGATAAAAATGATGTTGATAATAATCAAAACCAAAATAACAACAACAATAATAATAATAATGGGATTGGGAACCAAATAAACCCCAATCCCATGTCTAATTTCCATGTTGTGGATTTTCATCACCCATCACCATGGTAAAATCAATACCAGAGTTAAAATAAAAACCCAAACATGTAGTATCAAATCCAATATTATAACCAGAACCAACCTTATCAAAATAACAATCAATATCAAAATTATAACCAAGGATTTAATCAATAATACCAAAAACAAAGACCAATGTATTGTAATTCCAATGTCTATTACTTATTTCATAGGGTCATTAGTCATGGTACTCATCCTTTTAGGGAGTAAAATAATTTTATCCAAACACTTCTTAAGGATAAGTGACATTTTTTTATTATTATGTTCTTGGTGAATGCTAATAGGAATCCACAACCTTCCCAAATAGGTCCTATAACACCATAAAACTCTAATTTTAGTATCTATCAAAATATTTTCCCAAACCATCAACCTCAACCTAACCAAAACACACCATAAAATAGTCTTGAAAACTAGCCTATGCTAGTTGGAACCCATGATACAAAATCCTTGATTTTTTACTTTAATAAATCCTAATATCACCCCTTACCTTGGTTCACAAGGGAAGATTGGATTCATAATTTTAGTAGAAATAGAAACTGGTGAAGAAGTGAATATTATTATCTTCTCCAAAGAGTATCAATCATAAAATCCCCCTTATATGAGTGCTCTATAAGATTAAATTCAAGGAAAACCTAAACTAATTGGGACATATGATCTTATTTTAAACCTTATAAAAACCTTTTCCTATATTTCATTCACAGACTTTTTAAATAACTCCCTTACCCATAACTTATCTCTTATCAACACCCTAGGTCTTGGTCATCAAACCAATGTTACCCCACTCATAAAGCTCAAATTAACCATAATCATATCGATATAGATATGTATTCTACCAAGAAAATTTTTAGACATGTTAGGTATTTATTTGATATTAAATAGTTACCTTCACATGTTGATAAGACCAAGAGAGTTGATCTTTATTTATACTTAAAATTTTATATTTATAATAATTATGTCAAGAGAGCTATCATTGATGACAAGGTTTTTGTCAATATATTACCTTTCTCTTTTCTACATAATATGGGTTATGATGAAATAAATAGTTCATATACTAGAAACATCCTTTGAGGTTATGACAACATCAAGTCTTCTTCCTTACTTGTCACCTTATTACCTAAAATTTTGCTCCATGTTTTTTAACATTATAGATAAGGGAACAAACTATAATATGATCTTAAGAAGGCCATGGATTCATATATTGAAATAAATTCCTTAAACCATATTTCAAGAGGTAATATTTTTGTATCTTAGATATATTTTTGTTTCTCAATGCGATCTTAATCCATTAAATATGCATAGGCTAATCTTAAGAAAAATATTGGGCTCCACACTGACCACCATCTTCCTAGAAATCAAATAAATAAATGTCCTCCTCATTTAAAATAAAAAGTGTTGGTAATATTTTGTAAAAGGGTTCCAAAGGTGAATTATTAAAATCCAAAACCCCCATCAAGTGAGAATATTTATGAGAAATTTATTGAAGATGAAGAAAAAATAACAAAAAAGGTTGAGTAAAAATCCACAACAATCCACAATGTTAATGACCCAAATCATTAAGAACATAGAGAAAGACAACTTTATTAGTCTCCCTTTTGACCCAAATGGGATTGGGACTTATAATCCCCATAAACCTATAGGTTTTGAGGCTTTTGATTGAAAGGAAAAAAACCATGACATTTACATGGTATAGATTATTAATAATGAAGAAAAGCCTAGAGAATTGTAGATGCTAGTTTATACACCCTTGTGTATTAACGTGGTGTGTCATCACGTTTATCCTTCATCTCTAACATAATGTCCCCAATTAATAATTATTTGAAATAATTACATTTACCTCACCCATTTACCTTTACCACATGAGTTAATTAAGTTAATTACTATATTCAAATAGTAATTAACTCTATTTTATCATCCCTAACCATAAATTTATAAAAACAAACTCACCCAACCTCCAAACAAACCCATCCTGTAGTTAAAACAACCCAACAAATTTAAAACCATTCTTTACCCCCATAAACAACCCATTTTAATGGCCTAAGGATTAACTTCACCCATTTTGGGAAAGTCGACATCGATTCTCTAAGATCGATACCAATCTTACTAAAATGGCATCGGTCTATAAATATACAATGAGCCTTCATGGCTTGGGATGACACTTTTAGACTTTAAAACTTTGTTAGAATCATCTTGGAACATGTGTACAAACCTTATCAACATTTTGTTACCTTTTGAAACCTCTGTTCATGAGATTACAAAGAATTTTTTAAGGTCTCTAGGCCTAATTTTGTGGTATCCTTTATCTACGTGTTTTCAACCATACAATGTTAGTATTTCAGGTTAATTTATTCTAATTTGAACTTTACAATCTTCTGCACCTTTGTATCATTATTTACATTTGACTTTTATCATTTTATCAATATTTCAAGTCATTATTATCTTCTATTTTCATAGTTTAGCATTTTACTTAGAATTGATGTAGATCCTATAGGATCATCATCGATCCCTACTAAACTATTAAAATAGCCTTGAAGTTTGTTTCATAAGATTCACAATCCTTAAAACTTATTAAAATCTTCATTCTATTTTTTAAAAATCTATCTTTTACATGTAGATGACTTTGCCTGGATTAGCGCATGATATTTTTAGCATATTTAATGTCCCCATTGTCCAACAACCTTTTTTCATTGATCAAAGTGATATTGCATCGAATTAGGTCTTTTTACTATGGCTTTCACACCGAGTCAAGAAAGCATTAATGAATAATTAGCTATAATTTAAGAGGATATTGATATAACTACAAAATTTTGGGATGATTACTTTGATCATATTAATCTTTCTATAGATTAGATATCTTTGGTGTTTTCTATTGCATCCTATATATATATATTTGTAATTTCATGTTTATTTATAAACGTGAATGTTAAATGTGGGCTGACATCCACCTAAGGAAGCATATCGCTTCTTGGGTCTAGTTTCTTACCAAGCAAACCATTCATCTTTCTATTAATCCATTTAATTTGTGAGTTAGTGTGATTTGTAGGTCATTTCTCCCCAGCCAAAGAGGAGTTCCCACAAGGCTGATCAATGGTGTGCAACTGATGTTCATCTCAAAGTAATCTTTAAAACCCTGCATTTACTTTATTTTTTAGTAGCTAATTAGACCACATTATAAAATAATAAAAGTACTAAAACATTCTAGCATGCCCAGTGGGACTGTCAGGTCTCATTTTTTGAGTTTGCTCTCTTTCCCTTTCTTTGTATGAATTCATCCAAAGAACATCAAGTCTACATTTTATTTCCTTTTTAAGGTTAAAATAAATTGTGTTCATTTTTGTCTGCTTAAGTAATTCACATAGAATAACCTAAGCGGTAAATTCATCATAGTCATCACTCTTTGACACACAAGCCAAATCACAATGACAATAAACTCATTTAAACACTTGACATAAGGAAATCAATGGGGATTTCATCACCTCATGACAACCTTATTCTCAATGACCCCACTTGGATTTTACCACCAAAGGGAAGACCGACTTAATTCTCTAGTTGAGTATAATCTCTAGACTATCAATATATCTTGGCTAAGCACCCACACTAGCTATGGGATTTTAACATGAGGGGAGCAAGCCCCAAGTATCAATACATGTACCAATACCAATATAGATTTCCTTTGAGTGCCAAAAAAAACACCTAAAACCATCCTTAGATTACCATTTCTTAGCATCCTTGTTATCATTTTTATTTATTTCTTTTCACAGCTTAAAATTAAAAAAGATAAAAACTTTTTGGAATGAATTTAGTTTGTGCATCTTTCATCTAAAATTAAAAGTGAGATAATTCAAAAAGAAATTATTATTATTATTATTTTCTTTTCCTTTCCATTTCATGGTTTTGACTAAGCAACAATCAAAGAAAGAATCCAAAGTGGGTGTCATGTCCTCTCCTATGGAACATAAACCTATCTCCTCCTCTACCCCTGAGTCCTTTGAAAATCCTTTGTTCCCTCACTTTTATTCTTAAGGATATCCTTCCTTTATGGAAATATTGGACAATAACCCTATTCCTCTCAATTACTACCTTAGTAATTGACCAATACACATTCCTCCTTCCCCCCATACCCAAGATTCTTAATATTTATATGGGATGCCTTTCAAAGGAACTGAGAAAATTGAAAGATTTACCATGTCAATGGTATATTTTTCTACTAAATATCTTTTATCTAGTTATAATATCCAGATGATGCAATCTTTATAAAGCCAACCACCCATAGTCTCTACTAATTCTCTAACCCCCATTACTCAGGCTCAAAATACTTATACCACTCAACCTATATCCACTATTCCTCCCTAAATGTTAGTGGTGTTAATCCTTGTAAGTATCCCACCTATCAAAATGAGTCTAGCATATAATTCTCAAGCTCTACACCACACACAATAAATCCCTCATAAATAACAAATCCCTCACACACAATAAATCCCTAACAAATAACAAATCCCTCTAACACAACCACCCCATCAATATGTCTCCTCGACTACCCAAAACATGGCTTCATCACAACCATTGGTGACCACTTACTTCCAATCTTCCACACAATAGAATATTCTTCTATAGATCCCATAATATGTGGTGGCATCCCAACCCATTATGTCCACTTTAGTTAGATACCCTTCCTCACAACCCCTATCTACTTCCTTGTCAAATTATCAAACTCTTTAGCAAGGTGTCTTAGGGAATGTGCCTCAGAATAACACCCAAGCAGACCTCATAAACATCCTTATGAATAAGATGTCTAATTTGGAAGCCTCCAACTCCAAACACAATATTATGCTCACATATGAGCAAATTTGTAATGAGCCTATCCACCCATCTATTCCCATTTGACCATATCCCTCATAATGGGAACTTCCCAAGTTTACTAAGTTTCCCCAGTAACATCTTAGAGCCTTTTAACACACGTGTCACCTTATAACACATGATGATGCATTACTACTTAGGACATTTCCTATGTCTCTAGTAGGGGCTGAATTAGATTGGTACAACTCCATCCCTTAGCATTTGCTCTTTTCCTTTGGGTAATTGGCCCGAATTTTCTTAGGGCACTTCTTGATCAATATTGCTTGAAAAGTGACTATCAAAAATTTATACACTATTTGTCAATTTGAATATGAATCCATATCAAACTTTTTAGCTCATTGGTATAGCCTAATCAACCAGTTAGCCTTTTCCTTGCCACAACCTAAATTAATTGAATTTTTTTCACACTCTTGCCAAAAACATATCCCATCCATGTTACAAATTCAAACCTTTATGAATTTTGATTAATCCTTTACCATGACACATAAACTCAAAATTTAGAGCATTGAAGAGGAAAAAATTAAGTTATGCAATAAAAACTTTAAACTTGACCCTTTAAAAAGCAATAACAATAATCCTAAACCAAAAGGGATAGAAAATGCTATTATTCTAAAAACTTCTCCCCCTCCAACACCCAATCAATTAGGACCATCCACTTCTCAAACATAGCCACCCAGGGGCCTTACTCATTTTTCCCCTAGGAAATATACCCCTTTAGGAGAGCCTTACACTTTTGTGTTGGATAAAACCCTACAAGCAACCATTCTTTAACTCCCCCCAATTAGACTAGTTGATGATACGTGTCCCAAACACACTTGGTATAAATAGGATGAGTTTTGTGCCTATCATAGGGTAATAGTACATGACATAGAATGATGCCAATCCTTTAAACAATTGGTACAAAACCTCATTGATAAGGGGGACCTTTAGTTAGACAATCCAAATGCTTCTCCCACCCAATCTTTAGATATTTTTAGATATCCATTTCCAAACCATCCATACATATCAAACACAATCCAATATAGCCCTAGATAAACACAAAATCAAGATACATTTATGATTGATACAATCTATGACCAGTTATTGCCTAAAGAAGCTCTAGAGAAATATGGGAAATGATTTTGATATAAGTCAACCTAAAATTATCAAAACAACTCCCAAAATCTCTATAGAGCTCCTTAATCTCATTACATGAGGTTTTTCATGTGAACCATCCCCTTCATCTTCCTAAATTGAATCTCCTAAAGTGGAAAATGAAACCACTCCTTGGGATGTCACAGATAAACATCTTGATACTTCTAGAGTCAAACATTCCACCCATTTAGTCCTTGGAAAACCTCTTCATGGTATTCACCTAGATCATAATATAATGAGTTCCTATCAATTTGCTTGATACTAAGACCCTTCAAAATCATCCTCTATCACAACACCTCCTTATCTTGAAGATACTAAGGGAAAGGGTAAATCTCCTGTCATCAATAGATGGGATAATTATCTTGGTATTCCCCTAAAGAAAGCCTTAGCCCATCCTCAAGTCAAGGTCAATATTTTTCATATGTTAAAAGACAAAAACCTTAGTCTGAATACCCCTTCTATTCTCAACACATGAAAGAGTAAAGGGCCAACCCTATTTATATCATCTCCATCATCTATTTTAGGTCCTCATCCATCTTCCAAAATGATTGTCCCTGTCATAGGTTCTTCCATTCAAATACATGGGAAAACGCAATCTCCCTCTATTATTAAACACACCTCTATCCCAATATCCACCATCTTCTACTAAAGGACCATGAAATATTTATAAATAAAAAGTGCCTAAGGTCATCCCTATCATAAAAGCTAAATGTCAAAACCAAATGATCAATACATTACCAAAAGAGATTGCATAACCTATTATAAGACCACAAAACAACCCTTTGAAAGGATCTTACATTAAAATATTAAAATAACTATTAGATACATCCCTCATAATTATACCACCTATATGTCCCAATAACCCCCACCTCCAAAGACCTACTTGGTATAGGAGTCAGGAGATATGTGCATATCATAGAGTAGTTGGACATGATATAGAAAAACTTAATATCCTTAAGTCCATAATCCAATATCTAGTTCAATATGATGATCTATTAATTAATGATCTAAATGATAATACTCATAAATAAAAAGTCACCATTCTAAACATTCCACCCACCCATAATCTTTCTAGTCCTACAATTGATAAAGAGTTAGTGGCTTCTTCGGACCCTCCATTATTACACATCGATGTTGTCCAACTACCCACTCTCAAAATCAAAAATCCAATAAAGCTAAGGTTTTAATTATAGGAGCCTCTACCCATAATATGCCTAAACCATCTAGAAAAAATCCTAAAGTCTCTATTACAGGAACTACCCCAACTAAAGCCAAAGAGTTGGTACAAATATCCTTATTAAAACAACTCCACTAAACACCTCTAAAAATGTCATTGTATGAACTTATCAAAAAATCTCCACACCATCGACAAGAAATGATAGAAGCTCTCCAGGCTATTGAAGTTTGGCTAGACAAGCCTCAAGCATTGTCAACATTTATAGGGGCCCTCCAAATGGTGTCAGCGATTAGTTTCACTAATTCTTAGGTCATTCCTTTAGCACCTGAAGATCAAGATCCCCCACTTTTCATCATAGCTCAAATAAATCAAACTTAGATTAAAAGAGTTATGATTGATAATGGGGCCAGTATCAATATTATTTCTTCACATACTTTCCAATAGTTACAACTATCAAAAACCATTATTTCCCAATCCCTAACAATTCTCCATGCATTCAAAGACATGGTAGCACCCATAGTATGAATGATTGTCCCTCCCATTTGCATAGGTTCTTGTACCCTCCATGAACTCTTTTATGTCATATAAGGTACATTCCAATATAACATTTTATTAGGACATCTATGGATTCATGTGATGTGATATATCCCCTCCACCATCCATTAGTGCCTTAAGTTTGAATATGAAGGCTAGGTCCACATCATACTCATCAATCCTCATTCCTTCAAATCATGCAACTTCACTTTTTGACTAAGTGATGTCATAATACCCTCACTTAACACAATCCCATCTTCATCTTCTAAATAAGCCTTGACCAGAATGACTATCCTTGATTTGAAACTACCATCTCAGGAGTCTATTGATTTTATGATGTATCATCTTTCAATGGGGGAATACCAACTATTAACCCTTAACATGTTATCCACTCATAGGGAATATGGCCATCCTGACAAACAACCCATGTATTTACCCAACCTAAGTGAGCTCGTCCCATTTAGACCACTTTTCTTATGCACCCACTTGATATATGGTAAAATTGATCAAACCACCATAGGACCAGACAACAACACCTATGCTAAACCCTTTAAATCTAATTTTTCATTTATTAATAAACCCTAGTTTGCACAAACCTATCTTTATCACTATGCTTAGAAGGGCTTCAACATGGGTAGATATGAGTAGGGTCCCCACAAAGTCATGTTAGGAGTTTTAAGAAAACCACATGAGAAGCATGGCTTAGGATTTTAAAAAGATTCTAAATCCTCTCCCAAACCCATTCTTCTACCATTTTTGGAAGAATAAGAGCAATCTTCATCATTTGATACCTCTTCTTCGACCAGTGACATTGTATCCATTACTTCTAACTTTTTTAATCAATTCAATCTCCATAGAACCCCTCATCTTTCATCATAGTGGTGAGACCCAAACCATCCCTTTAACATATCCTAACTTAAAAGGACATGATACACTAACCATCCCTATTCTTCAATGTCAATATGACAAGTCAATCTTGACTCATTTAGGTGCTAAAAACTCTTATCTACACAATTCTCTTCCATCTAAAACATATAGCTTATTAAATGAATCCACTTTTGATATTAATATCAAGTCTCAAGAAACTAAAAGGATTGTTAAAATTATCAAAGCCTTAGATCCCCAAGAAAATTAGGATTTTACCACTTTTCTATCAGACCATCATAAGGCCTTTGCCTAGTCTTATAATGATATACCTGGTATTAACCCCTCAATAGTTATCCATAATATCATCACCTTTCTTGATGTTAAGTTGGTAAAACAAAATCTCCATAAAATTCATCCCCACATCACACTCTTGGTAAAAGAGAAACTATAATACCTCTTATCAGCTAACTTTATTCAACTTGTTGATTATCCTCAATGGATATCCAACATCGTTCTAATCACTAAACCTATAGGGGGACTTCACATTTATACTAACTTTCATGATTTAAATCTTGCTTGTCCAAAATATGATTTACCTCTCCTTAACATAAACCAATTAGTGGACTTGATAACTGGCCATGAAATGTTATCCCTTATGGATGGTTTTTTTGGTTACAATCAAATACTTATTGAACCAAAATATCAACATAATACTACATTTATTAGTCCTTGGGGGACCTTTTACTATCATGTTATGCCCTTTGGCCTAAATAACATAGGAGACACTTATCAATGGGCTGAGACTTACATATTTCATGACATAATCCACAAAATTGTTGAAGACTATGTACATGATCTCTTTGAGAAGTCAAAATTATTCAAGGATCACTTATCCATACTTAAGGTTATCTTCGATCATCTACTCTAGTATCATGTGCATCTAAATCTAAAAAAGTGCATTTTTGGTGTCTTGATGGGTAAACTCCTAGGTTTCATTGTCTCTATTCAAGGATTAGAAGTAGATCCTGATAAAATCAAAGATATTATAGAAATGCCTCCTCCATCAAACCTTAAGTATCTACATAGTTTATAAGGCAAGATCCAATCTATCCATCATTTTATCTCCCAGCTCTTCGATCGGTATCAACCTTTCCACCATTTATTAAAAAAGGATAGTCAATTTGTATAGAATTATAATTATCAGGAAGCCTTTAATGCACTCAAAACATATCTTCTATCACCTCTAGTCCTCACTCTACCAAAGGATGGGCAACCTTTCTTCCTTTATATCTCAGCTACTGATCATGTTCTAGGCACTATGTTTGCCCATCAAGACAAGCATCACAAAGAACAAAATTTTTATTATATAATTCATACTATTTTATAATATGAAACATGTTATCTACATACCAAAAAAATATGCCTAACATTGGTTCTTATAGCCTCTAAGCTTCATCATTACCTACTTAACCACAAGACGAACGTAATTATGACTATCAACCCCCTTAAGTTCATGCATTCTAAGCCTGATCAAAATTAATGAATTGCCATATGGATTATGCTTCTAGTTGAGTTTGATCTAGAATTTCTCCATCAAAATTTTGTGAAAGGAAAAATTATTTATGATCACCTAGACAAGGCATCTCTTAGCGATAATCGACTAATCAATTATGAATTTCCTGATGAATCTATCACATCCACTTCTCAATTTATCCCAAAATATCAAATGAATATATTATTTGATGGGTCCACATGTGTGTATGGAGGTAGTGCATGAATTATATTAATCCCTCCTCAATGTATTCCCATGCTTACACCAATAACATAGCTAAATATGAAGCATTGATCATAAGCCTCTAAACTACCCTTGCATTAGGAGTTAGATCCCTTAATATCTATGGCAATTCTTATCTAGTGGTCAATCAAATTAATGGTATATATCAATGCAAAAATGATATCCTCCAAAGATATAAGACCTTATCCAATCATCTCTTATCCACTTTTCAATGTTACACCATCCAAACTACTCCTAGATCAACTAATAAGGTTATTGACACTATGGCATCTTTTGCCTCTTTTATCCCATCTAGTTAAATATACTTCCTATATGAGAACCAATATTCTATCTATCAATAATATCAATGAAAACCTAGAGGATCCATTGTATGCACAAATATTTACTAATTTGTCTATAGGACTATCTTCTCCCCATCTATCCAAAGGTGTCAGGCATGTCTTCCAAAAGAAAGTTGCCCACTATACTATACTAGGGGGTGTTATCTATAAGCATGGTTTCAATGGCATTCTTCTTCATTGTCTCCAAAAGCATGAAGCTACCTTAGCTATATAATAAGTACATAATGGGTCATGTGGTGGACACTTTAGTGGCCACATAATCGCTAAAAAAATCTTACGTCTAGGCTACTATTGGCCCACTCTAAATCAAGATTGTTTTGCATATGTTAAGAGGTGTGTAAAATATTAGCAGCTTATAAACTTATCCCATGTCCCTAGTAAATCTTTGTAGGCATCAAGGACTTCTATCCATTTTCCCAATGGGGGCTTGATCGTATAGGGTAAATCAACCCTAAGTCTTCTCAATGTCATAGCTTAATCATTACCGCTACAGAATACTTCACCAAGTGGGTAAAAGTTGTGCTGCTTATCTTGACCAAGGCAAAAGAGATTATGGATTTTATCCACCATCACATTATTTATCATTTTGGAATTCCATATAAAATAATAATAGATAATAGAAAATCTTTCAAGAATAAGAAAGTGCATGTACTATGTGACTTATTTAAAATAAAATTAAGTTTTTCCTCACCTTACTATTCTCAAGCCAATGGTCAAGTAGAAGCATCTAATAAAACCTTGGTTAAAATCCTAACCAAATTCAGCAATGAAGCTGGGAATGATTGGCATATTTGTATCCCTTTCACCTTATGGGCATATTGAACTAGTATTCTAACTGCTACAGGTGCTACTACCTTTTCTCTGGTCTATGGTATGGAAGCTATACTTCCTTTAGAAGTCCAAATTCCATATCTTTATGTTTCCCTTAAAGATATCATTTTTTATGAGGATTTTCAATAAGAGTGTTTATCCTAGCTCAAACTCTTAGATAAGCATCATGCGACAACCCTTGATCACCTTTGTATATATCAAGAATGACTAAAATGAGCATATAATCAACATGTAAGAGAATGAGAATTTAATATTAGAGACCTTTTACTTAAATAAAATCAACATGTCACTAATATGAAATGAAGTAAAAGGGGTCAATTTTATCCTAATTGGCTTGGCCCTTACATCATAACCCATAAATATGGATCTAGAGCATATTGTTTGGCCTCTCTTAATAAATTTGAATGAGAACCTCTTAATGCATTGCATCTACATCCTTTCTATAGTCAATAGATCTTGGTTCATCTTGGTTAACTTATCTTAAATACTATCATATCCCCTTATCCAAAAATACCAAATAATGATATGAGAGTTATGTGGTTATCCGATAGTCACTATAACCTCAACCTTGAATATGAATACCCTAACTCTATTCATAATATTCTCTCATGGATAAGTTTCCCCTATAATGGGAGAAACCCTAGATCATTAATTCCCTTATTTCTTAAAGGCCATTAATTTCCAAGATATCACAATCACCTCATGTAATGAACTCATGAAAATTATCATAAGGTATCTTTTTATGCAAATTTGCATTACTATCTTTGGGATCCAAAATCAAGTAAGTAGTTAAAATCAAAGTATCAAAATGGGCTAAATAAATAGATTGATCACTTGAAGGACAACTGTAATCAAATATAAAGGCAAATATAGACTTCTCCCTTGAAGGATAGCTATGCAAAAACATGATAATGTAGACCACTCCCTTGAAGGATGGCTACCAAGAAGAAAACTTCCCACATTGATTAGTTTTCAAATTATGCCATTTAAAAGCCTTAAAAAGCAACAAAACAATAAAATAAATAGTCAAAATCAATATCCCAATAAAGCTTCCTATATTGATCAAATTACTAATTATAGGCTTCTCATATTGATCAGTCTACCCATTGGCATAAAAATGATCCCTGAAAGATAAATCTTGATTTCAAAATATGGTGTGCAAAAGGTTATCTCTAAATCAATCCATCCCCTATCTCACCAAAAGCATGTAATCCCAATAAATGACCAAGGTCAAATCTCTATCTAACTAAGGTTGTGTCAATATTTCTTATCATCTAACTAAGGATGCATAGGCCATGTGTATGAGAGGTTCTCTTTTGGTTATGGTCCAAAGTAAATGTCAAGCAAATCCATAATCTATAATCACTAAAAGTCCATAAATCCACAAAAATAAAGCATTAAAAGATATATATATATATATAATCCATAATTTATTTACATTCAATCATCTAAGAAACCATAAGCATCCACAAGGTTAATAATGGTCTATATCACAAGTAGCATAATTCATAATCATAATCCATTAGTAAAAACCCATCTCATGATATAACATTTGAAATCAAAATAACATGTAAAATCTATAATACATAATCCATAAATCATCCATAGCTTATATGATAGCAATGATCAAAATTCAAATACATAACATCTAAGTCTATAATCTATTTCATCAATAATTCATAAAAAGACTACATATCCATAGCCATCAATAAATCCATAAACAAACACACATGATCCATCCATAAACATAAGCAATGTCTCTACACACACACACACACACACACACACACACACACACACACACACACACATAAAGTGTCTATAAAAATGTCATAGCATAAATAAGATGGGGCTCTCAGTCCATAAAATATAATCTAATTACTAAAATCAATCCTACTTAGATGAATGCTATCATCTCCCCCATCATCTCCTTTTTGACCTACTATGCTCCATGTACTAGTAGACCCCCCAAGATTCCTCCATGATCTACTATGGATAGCCACATATAAAACAAACTAAGGAACATCTACTAGCCATCTTTATACTATCCTCTCATAATAGCTCATCTCAGCAAGCAAATCTTTGTATTTTTATTATGGTACCATATCTAGAGTTGGCCTCTCTACAAAAGTAGATCTTATTTGCTATATCTCTACTTGATACCTATCTCACTCTTATATATCCTGGTCATGTTGACCTCTCATGCTATCAAGATCACCCTGTAATGTGGCAATCTGATCCTATAAAGTATTAGGGGTTATTCATACCTCATGTAGCTTAGCCCTTAATGTATACCTCTCAATAACAACTATAGTTATATCCATATGGTCATATGCGAGGGCATCTTATAATGGTACCTCATCCATGTGTACATTAGGGGAATCCTACTCAGTGTCTCCTCTATTCTCACCCTCCTCCCTCACCTCCTTAATAACTACCTCCTCCTGAGGTCTCACTAATCTCTCCTATCTCCTCACCATTTCACCAACAAACCAAGCTCCATAATCATTAATGAATCTAATGTCATCTAGTTAAATAGCCACAGGCTCCTCCTATGGCCCCATCAAAACCACTATATTATTAGAGGCAAGCTAATCCAACTCTGTATTATACTACCTATACAAGCATGGGGCTAATGGAACATCTTGTACTAATCCAAACTGATAATGGACCCTTTCAAAATAAAATAGCTCAGTGTGCTCTAGTCATCATCTATGTACCCATATCTCCTAGGAAACATCCCCTATCTCTACATCTAAACTAGACCACTCTAAGAAGAATACATAAGGCCTCCAGATAACATCTCTTATCTGTAATTTGTTAAAAACCTATTTATAGTGCACTAAATCACACACTACCCTATATGTATATAAAATGACTAGGTTTTCCTTCCACCAAAGGAATCTTATGATATAAACCATGTCCATGAATCTGATCCATGGGGTTCCTATAGGGTAAATCACATGAATGTGCTCATACACCTAGCAATGCAATACAAATGTAATATCAAGCCTTGATCGACACTCAATATGCCAACCCCATAATTCCCTATATATCTACCCCAATAGTGTGGGTGCCTAAGAAAAAATAGTCTTGAACTCCACCATATCTACTATGATGCCAATAAAACTCCATGGTATTTTCCCTCCTATAGAATTAGGTAGCACATAGTAGGTCAATGTCAACATCAAATTCATTGGCACTAGTCTCTCCATAGGGTCTTGGTCATACAATGGTTGGAATGAGAACCCCCAGTAAATAATATCATGTCCAATGCATCCTCACCATATAATCATGCTAGCATCATTGCTCACCCAACCTCATCAATAGTATAAATAGGGGCTCCCAAAATCAGTAATAATAAAATCTGATGGATGTCCTCTATGGTGATCATCATCTCACCAATCAGTAACCAAAAAGTATTGTTGGTATAATCCCACTACTCTAACAAAGCTACTATCATACCAATGTCCTAATATTCATGGTGATAGTTGAAAATCACTCCAAATCCTATAACATCTAGATGGGCCTAGTCCTCATCACCCATAAATTCCCATAACTACTCTAGTGGAGGGACCCTATCCCTCATCATTAATACCTCTCGTGCCTTTCAAAAACATATTTTTAGTTAATCAAAAGCCTAAGTTTTTTTATTTCTATTGATACTCTAAGAGTTGATGTTTATTTTAGTAAATTGATGATGATCGTGGTTGATCTACATGGAACACATTGATCCTAATAGATCAATGTCAATTCCCTCCCCTAAAAAAAATCCCTTTAGACTTAACATTTTTAACCTAACCCCCCTCCCTCCCACAAATTTATAAAAAAACAAAAATAGGAGAAATAAAATAAAATATCTTAAGCAAAAATAAAAATAATAAATTTTAACATAAAAACATTACACCTACCTCGTAGTGTAGTCATCATCATTGTCATCCGCTCCTGCTCACCTCCATCATCTCTCACATATGTTTGAAGGGTTGAAACATGTCAAGTTTTTTATCTTAATTTCTTCTTCACTCAATATCTAAATGAGCCTTATGCCATGTTAGATGCCTATTTATAGTCATTTTCATGATCGATGTCAATTCCTATGAATCAATATCGATCATTCTAGATCAATGTCGATTGTCCTAGCTTGTTTAGATTTTGCACTTGTGGACCATTTTACATGCTCCTAGTCTAGTTCCAAAGCCCCATATTGTTGCCTTTTCTAAATTTATCCCATTTTTATGACATCTTAACCTTTAGATTTGATGATTTTGATGATTTTTCAGTTCCCCAATCTCCTTAAGGTGTACCATTTTTTTTTGATATCTTGCTATTGTCAAATCCCAAGGGTATATTTTATCTCAAGAATATTTGTCTATAGGTAATGCATACACCATACACACATTGGATGCTATGGTCTACCATTCCTATCATTTGTTCTCTTGCTAACCTTTTATTAATCCTACCTATTTTAGCTATGGTATTTTGTTACTCGATTAGGTCTTTGGGGTATTACTTCTTGCATCACTTTTTATCCTATTAAGTGTAACCTTAGAACTTCCTTGCACCATCTGCACTTCTAATTATCCTTTGCTATATTTCACTTATCCATTTCCACTCATTCAAATTTATTTATACCTTCCATATTTTTCAAACCCATCATCTATTTCATCTCATTTCTCAGCACCTTATTTGAGGGGGAATACCTCCTCAAAATGCACTTGGAGCATTAGGCACCTTATAGTTTTTGTTTTATGACATGCTATTGCATATCGATTCACAAAAATGGGAAAATGCAGACACTAGTTTTATACACCCTTACATATTAATATGGTGCACCATCACGTTTATCCTTCATCTCTAACATAATGACCCCCATTCATAATTATTTGAAATAATTACATTACCTCACCCATTTACCTTTACCATATGAGTTAATTAAGTTAATTACTACAGTCAAATAGTAATTAACCCTATTTTACCATCTCTAACCATTAATTCATTAAAAAAAACTCATCTAACCTCCAAACAAACCCATCTTATAGTTAAAACAATCCAACAACTTTCAAACCATTCTTTACCCCCATAAGCAACCCATTTAAATGGCCTAAGGATTACCTTCACCCATTTTGGGAAAATTGATGTTAATTATCTGAGATCGACATTGATCTTCCTAGAATGGTGTTGATCCATAAATATATAGTGAGCCTCCATAGCTCAGGATGGCACTTTTGGACTTTAAAACTCTATTGGAATCATCTTAGAACATGTGTATAGACCTTATCAACATTTAGCTACCTTGTGGAATCTCTATTCATGAGATTACAAAGAAATTTTGAAGGTTTCTAAGCTTACTTTTATGGTATCCTTTATGTACATGTTTTCAACCATACAAGGTTAGTATTGCATGTTAATTTATTCCAATTTTAACTTTATAGTCTTCTACACCTCTGTTTCATTGTTTACATTTAGTTTTTATCAATATTTCAAGTTGTTATTATCTTTTGTTTTCATAGTTTAGCATTGTATTCAAAATTGATGTCAATCCATCTGAATCGACATTGATCCTATAAGATCATCATCAATCCCTACTAAACTATTAAAATAGCGTTGAAGTTTTTTTTCATAAGATTCATAATCCTTAAAACTTGTTAAAATCTGCATTTTATTTTCTAAAAATCTATCTTTTACATGTAGATGACTTTGCCTGGATTAGCGGATGATATTGTTAGCATATTTGATCTCCCCATTTTCCAACAACCTTTTTTCATTGATCAAAGTGATATTGCTTTTGAATTATGTATTTTTACTATGGTTTTCACACCCAATCAAGAAAGCATTAATGAACAGTTAGGTGTAATTCAAGAGGATGTTGATATAGCTAAAAAATTTTGGGATGATTACTTTGATCATATTAATCTTTCTATATATTATATATATTTGGTGTTGTCTATTGCATCCTATCCATATATATCTTTGTAATCTCATGTTTATTTATAAACTTGAATGTTAAATGTGGGTTGACATCCACCTAAGTTAGCATATTACTTCTTGGGTCTAGTTTCTTACCAGGAAACCTATTCATTTTTCTATTAATCCATTTTCTTTGTGAGTTAGTGTGATTTGTAGGTCATTCCTCCCTAGCCAAAGAGGAGTTCCCACAAGCTTGTTCAATGGTGTGCAACCTTTCTCCATCTCTAGGTAATCTTTAAAACCCTACATTTACTTTGTTTTTAGTAGTTAATTAGACCACATTGAAAAAAACATAAAATTTCTAAAATGTGAATAACATGACAATCCTTTTCCTTCAAATAATCAATGGATGTTTCATTATAATGTGGAAATTTTTCCTTTTGGTGGTAAGGTAGGACTAATTTTAACCTCCACTAATGGAAGGATCGTGCCTTTCAGTTTTAAGTTGAAATTTGAGTTCACCAATAATGGCTTTTAATATGAATCCTTGCCTTTGGTAATGATAATTAATAGAAGATTAGGTGTTCAAAATACTAGGGTTATTAGAGACTTGTAATTAGTAACCAACCAAGTTTTTAAGGTTTATAAAATCAAATATGAATACATTCAACTCTATAATAAGGTTGTGTATGAAAACACTAAAGATTTTGGTTTCATCTCCATAGAATCTATACCTAGAGAAGAGAACCAACTTTATAATTCAATAAATTTCTCTTTTTCATGACTATATCCTCATGAGGAAATACTAGAATATAAATTTTTCATGTCTATGAAACCTAATTTATTTCTCCAAAAGATGTCAGGTAATGAAATTATTGTTCAAGTGAAAAATTAAATCATACCTCTCACCATGCAGTTTTATATAAATGATGGAGAAATCCTATAGTTTTTACAATCCTATGATGATCTTCCCAAGGTGCATCACAAAAAGGGATTTTCTCTTGTTCCCTACCCTTCATCTTGCCTTGGATCTAAACATTATGACTCTTAATTTAAAATTGAGGAGTATGAATCTTATAGGCAAGATTCTGAAGTCTTTGAAGCAGATAATGAAACTTTATATCTTTATCCTACTCCACAAGAATTTGAAGAAGGGAATGCTTCTTTGATACATGAGGCTATATATATTAACATTAGCAATAAATAACAACCTAATATCCACAATATTAGATCTTATCTCTCTCATGAAGAGGTATAATATCATAAGATACTTTTTACTGAATTTTTGAGAGATTTTACTTTTTCTTACTCAAACATGATAGTTTTTAACCCTATGGTAGTGTTCCACAATCTAGTGACCAAACCTAATGCTAAACCTATCAAACAAAAATTGAGGCCTTTGAAGCAAAAAATTGCATTGATGGTAAAATAAGAAGTAATCAAACTCCTCAAAGTAGGATGCATTAAGCCTATAGACTACTCTATGTGGTTATCCAATATTGTTCCTTTTCTAAAAAATAATGGTAAGATTAGGGTATGTATTAATTTTAAGGATATAAACAAATCATGTCCTAATTATGATTTTCCTTTCCCATCCATAGATGTTATAGTAGATTACATATCTATATTTGAGCTACTATTTCTCATGGATGGCTTTTCAAGCTATAATCAAAATATTATTTCCTAAAAGGACCAAAGAGAAACTTCCTTAACCACACCTTAGGGACTTTTTTGCTATGCTATAATGCCTTTTAGCTTTAAAAATGTATACACATCCTATCAAAGATATATAACCCATAATTTCTATGACCTCATCCATAAAAATATAGAGGTTTACTTAGATGATCTTTTCGGGAAAGACCAAAAATAGAGTTAATCATCTTGAGGTCTTACACATCATTCTTACCCACCTTATTGAATATAGTGTCATAATTAATCTAAACAAATGATTTTTTGTGTTTCTAGAAGAAATATTTTAGGATACATAATTTTTAAATGTGGGATCAACATTGATCTTGTAAAAATATGTGTTATTCTTGAGATGCCTCCCCCTAAATATGAATTAGGTATAGATCATTCATGGGGATGCTAGGGGTTAAATGATGGTTTATCCCCAACCTCACATAAGGAATTCATCTATTAGGTCCCTTCATCCTAACCATTTTGTTGAAACTATCATATTTAGTAAAAGTATACCAATGCATGTGCTTTGTAAGACATTCCTCAATCCCATTTCAATAATCCCACATTCATGAGAAGTAGTAGTTAGTTATTGATTGATTAGTATAAATAAGATTCTAGATGAAGACACTAGAAAATTGTACTAGGTGTCAAATTACCTCAGGACTCTTTAGGTACCACCTAACCCTTATTGACCCACTTACCAACCCATTAGAACTTGAGTCTAGTTATCTATTTAGCCAACTAAACTCATTAACTTACTAACTTGAACATTAACCCAACTCTTTCAACCCACCTTAACCCCTTTACCTATAGACACTCGACTACCAATGGTCAGCCTAAATATCGATGGTTAGCCTGATCATCGATGGTTAGGTCCCCACCTCTCTAACACATCACTAGATATGTGTAAGCTAATGAAGCACAATTAAATATGTTCACCTTATGTAGTGCTAATGAACTTTCAAGCATCGAAATCAGTAGTGTCACCCTCTAAGAAACCTTATATCCTCCATGTCTCTTTGACTATAAAAGGAGGGGAGTAAGAGGTGAAATGGAGGATTATCACAAGTATTATTACATATCAGTATTCAAGCTTTCCAACATCTAGTCTTCCTTCAGAAACTTAATAATATAAAAAGAGACCTGAACCTCTACTAAATTTACTTTTGGGGCCAAAGTACTATTACTTTGGAAAAATTTCCCTAGCCTTCAACCATCAGTCATCTTGCAAGCTATAGGTTTATTATACTTGTTCTTTATTTTATTAGATTTCTAACCCCCCTAACCTGATTAGACCTATCTATACCTTATTTCTCCACTTCTAAATCCTTAACAGAACCCTTATTTGATCTTTGAGTCAATCTACAACTCTTTTTTGAGAACCTTAAAAATACCATAGGAAACCACTGATGGTTATCACAACTATCGATGGTCACTCCCAACCATTGAAGGTCACCCAACCATCGATGGTTAGCTGAACCATTGATGGTTCACCTATTCACTGATGATTACTATGGCAAAAAATAATGGTAAGTTATTTTTAGCCTCTTTACCCCAACCAAACCTAAATTTATGTATTCCTACCTATTTATAAACCTTTTTCTAGTTTTTTTAACCTAACCTCACTCACTTTAGAATGAGTATTAACCCACTTTTAATATATTTAATCATTTTCTTTAATAAGCATTTTAATTTCTTCTTGTATTACATTTCATTTTCTTTATTCAAGTACCTTACTTTTATCTATTTTAATTTGATTTTTATTAAGAGTGGATTGATAGCCTCCTAGCAAGCTTATGCTTCTTGGATCTAACTCATGCTAGGCAGTCCACCCAACTATCTTGATAACAATCCCTTTGTTAGTATGTTATTATCTGTAGGTTATTCATTCTAAACTAAAAAGGAGTTATTCATCTTCATATAGATTACGCAAACATCACCAACCAAGTATTTCTACCACACCCTTATTACTAGTTTCTTATCTTCTTTGAAAATTAAGAAATGAGTAAAAATTAAGAAAAACATTTTGGCACGCCGGATGGGACCCTAACATCATCTAGGTGCCCCTTTCTTCCATTATTCTTTGCTCATACAACAAAATCTGAAATTTCTTTTAGGCTTAAAATAAAATTTTCATACATTGATTGCTTCCTTGTTTTAGTTCATTTAGTAACTTAAAATCAAAGTAATTAATAATAGTTTCACTCTTTGATGAGTCCATAAAATGACTCATTATTACTATAGTTTATGGCCTTAAATATGTCAAATGGTTGAACATTGTATATAATCTTGATGTTTAAAACTTGCATAAAGTATAAAATAGATGATTTTACCTCTATAAACTCTTTTAAATTCTAAGTCTATCTTATTTATACTTTGTTCTAACATTTGCATATTTTAGGATCCACATTTTGACTTGTACAGGTAAATAGTAGTATTAATATGAGTTTTGACAAGATTGTGAAGACAAGGAGGATCTAAGGTAAATAACAAACCATCTAAGACCCAAATATGGATTCTAAAGTTGATACAAATCTTGATAGTTAGCTATAGATTTTGATAAGTGAGCTATAAACTTTGACAAGTGAGCTACAGATATTGATAGTTAGCTATGGATTTTGACAGTCAAGCTATGGATTTTGATAGCAAGCTATAGATTGTTTAAGTTTTTCTATGGATTGACCTAGATTACTCTAGAATTAATTCTAGAACATTCTAATGAGTTCAAATAGCTTCTCCAACCTCTTCATGAAAATTTGGAAGAACTCTTTTCAACATTTTCATTTCTGTACATGTGTATAAATAGATGTCTATTTATGTTTAGTCTTCTATTTTGGGAGTTGATACTCTAGGTTGAAAGGCTGAAGATAGAAGATATGGGTATCAATATATGTAAAGATTTGGTTTATATAGTTAGGTGTGTAAATTGTTATCTATGGATTCTTTGAATCCATAAAGATCTCATTGTAATGACTTTTTATTTTAACTATTCCACTCAATTTGTCCAAAATATCTTTTATTTTTAAATTAGTTAAGTTGTTACCTATGATTTAGGGGTAACCAATTTTTTGGTATATAATAAATAGATATATCCATGCTTGGATCTATAGCTTTTGTGACTACATATAGAGATATTGTAATTTTGGTGATTTTCTAAAATATAAAGTACTGCAGCAGTTTCCTTTCTCAATTTATGTGTTGAATAAATATTTTGAGTTGAGTTAATTTGGACCTAGATCTAAGGGAGCAAGGGCCCACTCCTGAATAAATAAGAAACCTATTTGATATTTTTAAATTAGTTTAATATTTCTTTAATTAAAGATTGATATAGATATATGTTTGTATAATTTAGATTGAAAACCTACATGGAAGATTGAATAGTTAATCTATTATTTCCAACATAAACATTTATTTCATTCCTTTAAATTCTAAAAATATAGATTTATGATCATTTTTAATTAGTAAGTGAATATTTTATATTCTTTTTATTTTTCAAGAGTGATTAAGTAGATTTGTTTTACAGTTGTGTGCAACATTTCTAGATTCTACAAATTAGATTAGATTGAGTGGTTTTGTTTTTGTGAATAGTGTTTTCTTTAAAACAATAACATAGAAGTTAAAATTAGATATATATTAGCATAACATCTAAAAACCCCTAAAAATGAGTACTATTAACTTAAAATTAATAAATATCCCATTGCAAACAGCGTTAGGCATCACCTTGGTAAGAGCAAACAACAACATATGTTGGTTAAATAAAAGGGTAATAATGACACCCATCATTTTTGGTGTCATTTTTAGGGACAATTTTAGGTGTCAGTAAGGTAAAACTTAGGCTAACAGTCTATAAAATATAAAAATACAAAAATAGAATAAAATCACTCTCTTGTCAAAATCAATTATATGAGTAGGCCATGGGATTCATAGGGTAGATTTGTTCCAAAAGATTTTGATATTTTCTAGGAAAGAATCAAGATAGTCACAGACAATAAATAGCTTGAAAAAAGAGATCAGAGAATATTTTAAAAAAAAATTTGAAGGACAAGATTAATCTTTTTCTAAAACAACTTAAATTATAGACATTGAATGACCAAATCCCCTCCTCTCAATATAACTTTATTTGACATGGGAGAAAATGTATGCCAAGTGGAGAATCCTCATAATAATGATCTTGAGATGACCTTCTCTTATCTTGTTTTCTTTGAAGATGATGAAATAATAATGAAATATATTTCTCTAACTAATCTACCTACCTTTAGAGGTTTGTCCACCGAAGACCCACATTAATTTAGTTTTGAGTTTAAGGTTCTCTATCAGACTTATGATTACACCTCAAATAGCTAAAAGCTTAAAATTTTTCCTTATACTTTAAAATAAGGATCTATGAGGTGGTTCATGGGGATAGGTGGGAACTCCATTCATACTTGGAGAGAAATATAAACAACATTTTTTGATAAATATCAAGACTATTACAAGGTCAAGGATAGGAAAGAAGATTTTTTCAAAATTAGACAAAATAAAGATAAGAACCTTGAGGATTACTTAGATAGGTTTGCCTTTGCTCTCAATAGATGTGGTTATGAGCTACCTTAAGAAGTAATCAAAACTATTTTCCTTAAGGGCTTGGATGACTCTTCTATGGATTCTTTGAATCTTATGGGGAAAGGAGACATTACTAAACTAGATTTCCAATAAATCACATTTTATGCACAAACTAATCTAGAATAAAACCTAGTGGTAGAAGAGGTAAAATGAGAAAATATAGTGAATTAAGCCAACTCATGAAAGAGTTAGAAAAAATTAAAATACACATATTGGTCCAATTAAATTTAACATTGGATAGATTGCAGGCTAAGGCCAAATTCAATAATGAGTCATTAAAATTCTATTCCCCAAAATGTAGATTGAAACATGTACTTAGAGATTATCCTTTGGATAAAACTAAATTTTTTTGGAATCTATGATGTTAAGGATCATGACACAAATAATTTTAGTCACCTCCCTAGTCTCAAAAATTAGTTCAAACAAAATTCACAAGCCATAAAAACATTTAATTATGTTCAAAGACAAGGAAATACCTTCCAATAAAATCAATAGTTTTTCTCAAGACTTCCTTTCCAACAATGACATGCACCTCTAAAAATGTGGGTTGTAACACCATGGGGCACCCAAGAATGGATGCCATAGTAGTGGATGATACCCTAGCATTTTCAACAAACATGGACAAATCAACAATAGAATACTGGTCCAAACTAATATTAGCAACACCAAAGAAGGTATCCATAACAACAAAAAAAACAAGCATTAATGGCTCCCGAAGGAAATCAATCCACCCCTATAGAAGAAGTAAACCAACCTTAGCTACATGATCAAGTAGTTACAAATCCAAAAAATAGATTGATTTTGTAAATATGCAGGGTGAAACAATGGGGGTAGGATCTATTAAATGTGTAAACATTCATCTTAGATTAGGAAGAATAGTGCAAGAACTTAGATCATCATCACAGAAGTACCATAAGAAAAAACAAGTCCATAAAGTCAACTAGAAAAACAAATGAATTTATCATAACACCTCCCTCTATGCCTTTTATATAAATATTAAAAGAAGTAGAAAACAACAAGGAATCTAAATTGATCTAAGAACTCAGAAAACTAAACATAGAGATTCCATTATTACAAGCCATCAAAGACATTTTGAAAGTAAATAGGGTGATTAAAAGTTTGTATATTAAAACACCTGGTAGAAAAAGATAGTATCCTAAGACCATACAGGTTGATGGTAAGCTTGATGATTTATTATCAAGAAATTTGTTGTTGCCTTAATATGGAGACCTAGGAAGTCTTGTCATTTCTATAAAAATTGGATAATATGAGATACCAAATGTATTGGTAGATTTAGGAGATACCATTAATGTGATGAATACAAAAACCATGTAAAATATCTCTTTGAAGGACATGAAACTAACCACCATAATCTTAAAAATGGTAGATCATTCAACTACAAAACCAGAAGGTGTCATTGAAGACATAATGTTGATTATATAATCATGGGAGTATTTTGCTGACTTTATTATCCTATAACCTAAAAACAAATAGATTGGATACCCAATGATTCTAGGAAGACTTTGGTTAGCAACTATAGCAACATTGATTTATTATAGATCAGGAAATATGACCATCTCAAATGGTCTTAAAGCAAAATGAATTTCTCTATATCTATCTGCTCAAGCATTAATCAATATTATCAAATAGTTATGAGTTGATCAACCTAATGAAAAACATGACAACATTTATTCTCTAGCTATGGTTACAATAAATGAACATGTAGATGAAGTAGATGATGAGTTATTAATAATTATTGGGATCAGTTATGGCTATTGATAGTCCATCTATGAATCTTGATAGTCCTACTACAAATTGCAACAAAATAGTTACATATTGCAATAGACTAGCTACGAATTTGAATAAAAGACATTTTTAAGGTAAGCACTTCTTATTATTATAATAATTCATCCTCTTCCACCTATTTAAATACATTATATTATCATAAATAAATTCAAAATAGTGTGATGAAACGGGCATATGAAGGCCAAGACTCATTTCTTACAGCCTTCCATTGTCCTTTAGCTAGAGTTATTCCCACAGGAGAAAAATTTGTTAAAGATTATATTACATTTCATGCATTAATTACACATCCTTTTACTCTCAATTCATTGATGAGTGAATTCAAGAAAAAATATTCTTCTAATCCAAGCAATAAACAAATAATAATGACATTAGGGAAGACACTCAACATAAACAGTTAGTTGACAAATGATTAGGAAATAAATTTTTTTTATGTACTTATGGATCACACTCAACATTTTTCATGGGATATCAAGATATGAAAGAATTAATCCAATCATATGTACACACCATATTTACACATAGAACATTAAACTAGTAAGGTAACCACAAAGAAGAATCAATCCTACCTTTAGAGACATTGTGAAAACTAAAATTTAAAAGTTACTAGAAGTAGGATTTATTTATCCCATGTTTGATAGCCAATGGGTCTCTCCCTTGATCATTATTCCTAAGAAAAAATTTAAATGTAGATTATTTGTGTAATATAGATAGTTGAACAAAGTAACAATGAGAGATTACTTCCCTTTACCCTTCATTCATCAAGTACTTGATAATCTGGCTAGAAAAAGATACTTTTCTTTTCTAGATGGATTTAGTGGATACAATAAAATACAAGTGAAACTTGAGGATCAAGACAAAACAACCTTTATTTACCCATGGAGAAAATTTTCCTATAGATTCTTGCCCTTTGGTTTATGTAATGTACCTGCCACTTTCCAACGAGTTATCCTAGCCATATTTTCATCCTTGACCAATGACTATGTAAAAGTTTATATTGGTGATTTTAATGTTCATGGGGAATATTTTGATGAATATTTAATTAATATTTAAAAAGTAATACAAATATTTGAGGACCACCATTTGTCTTTAAGACATTAAAAATGTTTGATTATGGTAGAAGAAGGCATAGTTTTAAGACATCATATTTCTGCAAAAGAGATCTAAGTAGATCCAAAGAAATTTAAAGTCATTTTAAACTTACCTATTCCTCAAAATCAAACTAACATTAAGATTTTTCTAGGACATATAGGGTATTACAAAAGATTCATATAAAATTTCATCAAAATTACTACTCCAATGTTTGCTCTGTTTACAAAACAAAGTAAATTTATTTGGAATCCAGCCTGTCAACAAGCATTTGAAACCATTAAAGAAAAGCTCAACATTGCACTAGTATTAAAAGGACCTAATTGGTCACAGTCCTTTTATATTTATATTGATGCATATAATCATGTTATGGGATATAAAGATAAAAATGGACATATGTATGCCATATATTACGTAATCAAGAACTTAACTTCAACTGAAAGAAATTAAACAACCATTGAAAAGGAATTCCTTGTTGTAATTTATTCCATAAACAAATTTAGACATTATATTATTTTATATAAAATCTTTGTATATATTGATCATGAAGCTATTTGATATTTGATTAACAAGCCAGTAATAGGAGGAAGAGTTATCAGATGGCTATTGTTACTACAAAAATTTGACATAATAATTGTTGATAAACTAAAAAAGTTCAACGTGGTTGCTAATTTTATGTATAGATTGCATAATAAAGATGAAGAAGAACCTATAGAAGACAAATTTCTAGATGAATAATTATTTTTTATTTCAACACAAACACCTTGGTTTGCAGATATAGTAAATTTTATAGCTATAGGGAAGTTTTATTTTCAATATACTAAAAAATAAAATAAATGTTTAATTAGAATAAGTTCTTATAAATGGATTAATGGTATACTATTTAAACTTGGACCTGATTATATTTTTCATAGGTTTGTGAAGGAGCATGAGATGTATGATATCATGTGTGCATTTCATGATGAACCTAGAGGAGGATATTACTTAGTGAAAAGAATGGTGCACAAGATCCTTGGAGCTGGATATTTCTGGCCAGCTCTCCACAAAGAGGTAAAGACCTATGTTTGGCAATATGATGAATATCAAAGAATGGGGAAAGCTATAATATCCTATGTGATGCCTCTTCACCCATAGGTAATTATATAATCTTTTGAGAAGTGGGGTATGGAATTTATTAGGCCCATAGATCCACCTTCACAAGGTAAAGAATACTTATTGGTATGTACAGACTATGTAACCAAATGTGCTAAATTTTAAGCTCTTTTTTCTGCAAGAGAAGAGGGAGTAGTAGACTTCCTCTATTCTAAGAGTATGCAACATTTTGGAGGACTAAGGGAGATAGTATCAGATCAAGAACCATAATTTAAGTCCAATATGATTCAAGCATTCATGGAAATCTACCAAGTCAACCATCAAAAATATTCACCATACCATCCTCAAGTAAATGGATAAGTAAAAATCACTAATAGAGAATTGGAGAATATTCTTACCAAGATAGTCAGTAATAGCTAGAAGAAATTGGTAGCCAAACTTCCAAAAGTTGTTTGGTCATTCAACACTATGTGGAAGACCACTATTGGATTTTCACTATATGAGTTGGTATATGGTAAGAAACCTCTTCTTTTAATTAAATTTGAAATGTGAACTTTGAGGACTGCATTAGAATTATGAATTGATTTAGATGAAGCATAAAAATAAAGAATGTTGTAGTTGAATGAATTGGATGAGATGAGGACAGGGTCCTTGTAACAGATAGAAATGATATAGTACCAAAGAAAATAATGGCACGAATTTCATATTAAAGAAAGATAATTCATAGAAAGAGATTGGGAACTCTTATATGATTTTAAATATCAACATTTCAAAGGTAAGTTCTGAACTAGATGGTTAGGACCATTTCAAATTTAAAAATATATATATATATATATATATATATATATAATGGTTTTGTACAACTGCTACCTATCGATGGAAATCATAAAACACTTCTTGTAGATGGATATCATCTAAAACTATATAAAAAGCTTATGATCAAGGAGGAATTTGTTTAGTCAATATAGAATGAGTTTTATGCCATGGAAGAATTCAAGTCTTCCATGGTAACTGATCTTTAAAAGACAAAATTGGCTTGAATAAAGGAAGAGAATCTTTCTCTTCTCTAAAAATGTTAAAAATAAATAAATAAATAATTCAACAATGAAAATATTTTGGGACATTGTTGACAGTAATGAGCAAAAACCCAGCTTGTTGACTATTCATTCACTAAATAAAGAGCCTTGACTAGAAAACTAGAAATGGCTAGTCAAGGGGAAAATATCAAAAAAAAATAGAAAAGTCAGTTCAAAAAAATTAATTAGTTTCAGAGAAATAAATTTAATGTTATTATCTATTGTACTATTGTTTAAAGACCAACTCATGCAATTTTTTTTTGTAAAAGAATAGATAAGGAAGACTGATAAGGACAATACTAATATTTGTAAGGTAAAGTATTTATTTTTTTGCTAAGTTTTAGTTTCAGATATTTAGAATTGCATGCATGTACTCAAAACCATTAATATAAAATTTTCATATGGTGATATAAGGAGGTCAAACTTTATGAAGTCAGTAAAATTCATTTCAAAAGGTCATATATCAATGTAAGAGCTACAGATAGTACCCCTTCTAGTTATAAAAAGGTTCTATATTAACACATCATTGTAATTATGTGTCATTTATAAAAAGGCATTAAATGGAGGATTGAAAAGAATTGATGATAGAATGGTTTAAAATAAAATAAAATAAAAAAGACATCATCATTACTTTTAATAGATGTTATCATCATTACTTAGCATGCTTCGAGTAATATCCATAGTCTAACCCTTGAGGGATATTATTGCCATCCAAATCATTTTGAAAGCATAGTTTAATTTCTTTTTGAAAGCAGGGTGAAGAATCAACTGTACAAAAATAGAGTTGAAAAAGAAATCAGAACCTAAAGATGTAAGTGAACTATTGGAGAATGAATCAATAAAAAAGATATTGGCTGCAATTGGATGGCTTGACTTCTTTCTCAAGTTTTAGGGTTTTGATGAAGCATAAGTGACATAATTTTTCCTTCACTTGAAGCCTGATTTCTCCATAGTCAAAGGTGTTTAGATACCCTTCTCCATGCAAATCCTTAGTGAATTGTCAGGGATTCTAGATGAAAGAGCTTAGATAGGAGGAAGATCCTCATTTCATGATCTTGTTAGAATTTTTAGTAGAGAAGGAGAGTCCACACTAGTCTTCATGGAAGATGTTAAAGGTAGAATAAAAGGGGTAATCCAAGAATCTCTACCTAAATCCTAGAGGTTAGTTTCCTTTTGTATTATTAAATATTTAACATGTGATGGATAGTATAGTGTGTTAATTTGTATGGTGTTAAGAATGTTAATTCATTTAAGATATGGTATTCAACAATCTCAACACAATGTAAATTTGCCCTAATTTCTCCTAAGATCCATTCAAGTTATAGCTATGAGGTATGTGAAAAACCCTACTACCATACATTATCATGGGTTGATTCAACTCATTATTCAACATCATTTCCTACAACAAGAAAATAGAATGGAATCTTGGTCTTCTTTCCTTGAAGGAAAAAAGAAAGAAACCCCCTAAACTGGTTTATAACATTTCTACACACATGCATGACTCAAGTTCAAAAACCCCACCAAAACTTTATTATAAATAAATTGCCTTTAATTTCATCCATATCACAAGATCCATAGCTAAAACTATTCCAAAGCAAACCCTAGATCCTCTTCCCATTGTCTCTCCTCTTAATCCAACAAGTAAGAAACTGAGGCTCTGATCCTCTACTAGAATCCAACAACATGTTTCCCAAGTTGCTCAAGTCTAAGATCCCACTCAAATTATTGAGGAAGAGTTTTATGCAGACCCTACTTCCTAACTAAAAACTTAGGAAACCCTACCTACAGAATCTTAGCCCCCTTTTAAAATAAGAAGAAGATTAATTCTGGTAGTTGATAGTGATGAGACCATTGTTATTGAGACACTAGATAGTTTGTGGCAAAACCCCACAGCCATTACTATTGAAGCTCACAATAGAGAAGATAAGGAAACCTTTCTTTCACATGAAGATTTGGCTGATGACTTTGCTGAGACTATTCCTAATGAAATTCTCATTCCTCCTATATAGTAAATAAATGATAAAGGAAAATCCCCCATGATTGAAGAAGAGGGACAAACTTCAAGGAAAGTAGATGATATAAAAATATAACATGTTTATCATTGTCCTAGTTAGAAGCCACTGTTAAACAAAATATAGAGGATATAGTTTAACTAATTATTACAACTCAAAACAAATATTTTGTGATTTCTCATTTAATGAAACAAATTGAAAATTTGAAAATATAGTACATGAATAAAAAGGATGAGGTAGAGTATGAAATTATTGATGTATGGGGTCATACTAGATCACTTGAAGAAGAAAACTTTTCCCTAAAAATGAAACTTCTAAAAAATTGAATGAAAAATGTTAGGCTAAGAACCCAAATAGATTCTAGTCCTTCTCATGTCCACCTAGGGTCATGATAAAACAAGGATATCAAACTAATTTGTCTATTTCAGAAGTGAAAAACTAATGGGACCAAGTCTACTCATAATTGAAAGAAATGAAGATACATAATCATCTACTTAAGAAGTAAAATCATCTTCTTAAATAAGATAAATATAAAATGCAGGAAGAACTGACTCAAGCCCAACAAAAAGAATAACAAGTTAAATAAACTCTTTAGTTTACCTATCAATTAAGTAAAAAGTTGTTATCCTACATAGTCCCTTCTTCTGTATATATCCTATTTTGACATGAACAATCTTTAGATGGAAATTATTGTAGATATCTTATGACTTACCACATGAGATAAACACTAGTGATGACTTCACGATAGCATTCAAAAATAGTACCCCTGATAGACAAGATCTACTTTGTGAGTTTTATTTGTGTGAAATTATTCTAAGAAATACAAATAATTTCTTGGTAAATCTATTTTTTGGAGAGATTCAGTTGAGATCCCTATTATCTTCATATATAAATCAAATTACCTAGTAGGACATATTTGATGATCACATTAATATTCCACAAGATGTTGATTTATGCATTAGGCCTCAATTTGGTAGTGCACAGTATATATTACACCAATTTCAAAAGTATTAGTAACAACCAAGAATTCATGATCATTATCTCTCCACCTTATAGAATTAATTTCTTAACTTTGAGTTTTTTGTTCAATATAATGTTGATAATGTAGTGGTGGATTTTAGATAACGCTGGCATATGCTACCAGTTACATTAAGATGAAGAAAAGTGTTATCACCCACTACCCTTTAGTGATCTTTGAGAAGAGATAATGTTGTTGTGTAGATAATTTCAAAAAAATTATAGAGGGATGGAATAAATCCATAGATTGGAATGAGGTTTAGACCTCCCTTACTACTTTCTCCTATGTCTCCTTGGCAGAATACAAGACCACCATCTTAGGAATAGTTTAATATTTGGGTTCATTTTATGAAAAGGGATATGGGTTTCACTCCTCATCATCATAAGATTCTTTAAAAAGATATATATTCCATTTATGATTTGATTTTGAAACTACAATAGAGATTTCACAACTATGGAGATTGATGATATGGTTTTCAAAGGGACTTGCAAAAGGTAAGGAGTGGGGGAGATGATGAGTCCATAAAATGACTCATTACTACTATAGTTTATGACCTTAAATATGTCAAATGGTTGAGAATTATATGTAATCTTGATGTTTAGAACTTGAATAAAGTAAAAAATAGATGTTTTTTCCTATATAAACTTATGTAAAGTCTAAGTCTATCTTCTTTATACTCTGTTTTAAGATTTGCATGTTTTAGACTCCACATTTTGACTTGTACATGTAAATAGTAGTATTAATATCAGTTTTGACAAGATTGTGAAGACAAGGAGGATCCAAGGAAAATAATGAACCATATAATACCTAGCTATGGATTTTAAAGTTTCTATAGATCTCAACAACCAGCTATGGATTTTAATAGGTGAGCTATAGATTTCAATAGACAAGCTACAAATTTTGAAAGTTAGCTATGGATTTCGATAGTAAAGCTAAAGATTTCAACAACAAGCTACAGATTGTTGTAGTTTTACTATGGATTGACCTATATTGTTCCAAAGTTGATCTTCGAACATTTCAAAGGGTTTAGATAGCTTTTTCAACCTCTTCATGACAATCTGGAAGAACTATTTTCAACATTTCCATTTCTGTACATGTATATAAATAGATGTCTATTTCTATTTAATCTTTCATTTTGGAAGTTATTACTCTAGGTTTTATAAATAAAGATAGAAGATATGGGTATCAATATATGTATAGATTCGGTTCATATAGTTAGTTGTGGCAATTGTTATCTATGGATTCTTTGACTCCATAAAGATCTCATTGCTATGACTTTCTATTCTAACTATATCACTCAATCTGTCTAGAATATCTTCTATTTTCAAATTAATTAAGTTATTACCTATGATGTAATGGTAAATAGTTTCTTGGTATAGAATAAATAGATAGATCCATGCTTGGATCTATAACTTTTTTGACTTCATAAAAATATATTGTAATTTTCATGATTTTCTAAAATACAAAGTACTATAGTAGTTTCTTTTCTCAATTTATGTGTTGAATAAATATTTTGAGCTGAGTTAATCTGGACCTAGATCTAAGGGAGAAAGGGACCACTCCTAAAAAAATAGGAAATTTATTTGGTATTTATAAATTAGTTTTGTATCTCTTTCAATTAAACATTGATATAGATATATGTTTGTATAATTTAGATTGAAAACCAGTAGAGAAGATTGAATAGTTAATCCCTTTATTCCAGCATAAGCATTTATTTCATTCCTTTAGATTATAAAAATATAGATTTATGATTGTTTTTAATCATTAAGTGAAGATTTGATATTCTTTTAATTTTGCAAGAGTGATTAAGTAGATTTTTTTTACAGTCGTGTGAAGTATTTCTAGATTCTGCAAATTAGATTAGATTGAGTGGTTTATGTTTTATACAATTAGTGTTTCTTTTTAAATAATAAAATAGAATTTAAAAGTAGATATAGATTATCATAACATCCAAAAACCCCTAAAAATAATTATTGTTAACCTAAGATCAATAAATACCTCACTACATATAGTTTTAGGCACCACCTTAATAAGAACAGACACCAACATATGTTGATTAAATGAAAGGGTAATAATGACACCCATCATTTTTGGCACCATTATTGGGGACATTTTTAGATGTTAGTAAGGTAAAACTCAAGCTAATAGTCTATAAAACATAAAAATACAAAAACAAGATAAAATCACTCTCTTGTCAAAATCAAGTATATGAGTAGGCCACGAGATTCATAGTGTATATTTGTTCCAAAAGCTCCTGATCCTTTCTAGGAAAGAATAAAGATAATCACAGATAAAAAAATAACTTACAAAAAGAGATAAAAAAATCTTTTAAAAATATTTCTAAAGGATCAGAAGAATCTTCTTATGTAATATCTAAAATTATAAACACTGAACAACTAAAATCACCTCCTCTCAATAGAAATTTATTTGACATGGGAGAAAATGTAGGCCAAGTGGATAATCCTCATAGGAATGCTCCTGAGAGGACCTTCTCTTATCCTATTATCTTTGAAGATAATGAAAAATATTTCCCTAGCTAATCTACCTACCTTTAGAGGTTTGTTCACTGAAGACCCAGATCAATTTATTTTTGAGTTTAATGTTCTCTATCAGAACTATGATTACACCTCAAATAGCCAAAAGCTTAAAAAAATCCTTCTAATTTTAAGGAAGGACCTATGAGGTGGTTCATGGGGCTAGGAGGGAACTTTATTCATACTAGAAGATAAATGGAAATAAGATTTTTTCAAAATCAAACAAAATGAAAATGACAACCTTGAGGATTACATAGATAGGTTTGTCTTTGCTCTCAATAGATGTGGTTATGAGCTACATGAAGAAGTGATCAAAATTATTTTCCTTAAGGGTTTGGATGACTCTTCTAGGGATTATTTGAATCTTATGGTGAAAGGAGACATTAATAAACTAGATTTTGAATAAATCACATGGTTATACACAAACTACTTTAGAACAAAACCTAGCGGTAGAAGAGGTAAAATGGGAAAATCTAGTGAAGTAAGCTAGCTCATGGAAGAGTTTAAAAACTTTAAAATAGACATATTGGTCCAAATGAATTCAACATTAGATGTATTATAGGCCAAGGCCAAATCTAATAATGAGTCATTAGAAATCTATTGCCCAAAATACAAATTGAAACATGCACTTATAGACTATCATTTGGATAAAACTAAAATTTGTGGAATCTATGATGCTAAAGATCATGATACAAAAAAAATTAGTTGCCCCCCTAGTATCAAAAATTATTTCAAATAAAATACACAATCTATAAAAGAAATTAATTATGTTCAGAGACAAGGAAAAGACTTCCAAAAAAATTTACATTTTGGCTCAAGACTTTCTTTTCAACAATGGCATGCACCTCCACAAATGTGGGTTGTACCAACACCTAGGAATGGATGCCATAGTAGTGGATGATGCCCTAGCCCTTTTAACAAACATGGATGCTATAAGACCATCAATATCCATGAATAAATCAACACTGGAATATTGGTCCAAACTATAATTAGCTACACTAAATAAGGTACCCACAATAACAATAACAACAAGCATTAATGGATCCCCAAGGAACTCAAGCCACCCATATGAAACAAGTAAACTAGCCTCAACTACCTGCTTAGCTAGTTATAAATCCAAAAAATAGATAGGTTTATATAAATGAATAGGGTGAAAAAATGGGGGTAGGAGATATTGAATGTGTAGACATTCATATTAGATCAGGAAGAATAGTACAAGAACCTCAAATCATAATCACATAAGTACCACAAGAAAAAACAAATCCACAAAGTCAACAAAAAAAGAGTCTAAAGAGGAAACTATGAAAATAGATGAAGTTATCATAACACCTCCATCTGTGCCTTTTCTAAAAAGATTAAAGGAAGGAGAAAACAACAAGGAATCTAAATTAATCTAAGAACTTAAAAAATTAAACATAGAGATTCCATTATTACAAGCCATCAGAGACATTTCAAAGGTAAATAGGGTGATTAAAAAGTCTGTGTATCAAACCTATCAAAAAAATATAGTATCCTAAGACCATACAAGTTAATGGTAAGCTTGTTGATTATTAGCAAGAAAGTTATTGTTGCCTAAACATGGAGACCTAAGAAGTCCTATCATTTTTGTAAAAATTAGACAATATGAGATACTAAATATATTGGTAGATTTAGGAGTTACCATTAATGTGATTACTATGGACACCATGCAAAATATCTCTTTTAATTACATGCAACCAACCACCACAATCCTACAAATGGTAGATCATTCAATTGCCAAATCAGAAGGTGTCATTGAAGACATAATGTTGACTATAGAATTATGGAAGTATCCTACTAACTTTATTATCCTATAACTTAAAAACAAATAGATTAGATACCCAATTATTTTTGGAAGACCTTGGTTAGCAACTATAGAAACATTGATTGATTGTATATCAGGGGATATGACCCTCTCAAATGGTCTTAAAGCAAAACAAATTTCTCTATATCCACCTACTCAACCATCAATCAATAATATCAAATAGTTATGGGTTGATCAATCTGATGAAAAAAATGATAGCATCTCTTCTCTAGCTATAGTTACAATCACTAAACATGTAGAGGAAGTAGATGATTAGTTATTAGTAAGTATTGGAATAGCTACAAATCTTGATAGTCTAGCTATGGATCTTGACAGTCCTATTATGGATTACAATAGACTAGCTATGGATTGCAATAGACTAGCTATGAATTTGAATAAAAGAACTTTTCAAGGTATTACTTATTATTATTCTAATCATTCATCCTCTTCCACCTATTTAAATACATTATATGATAATAAAGACATTCAAAATAGTGTGATGCAATGGGCATATGAAGTCCAAGACTCATTTCTTACAACCTTCTATTATACTTTAGTTGGAGTTATTCCCACAGGAGAAAAAATTGTTAAAAATGTTATTAGATTTCATGTATTAATTCCACATCCTTGTCCTCTCAATTCATTCATGAGATAATTTAATCAAATAGATTTTTCTCATCTAATCACTAAACAAATCATAGTGGCACCAGGGAAGACACTCAACATAAATAGTTGGTTGACAAATGATTAGGAAATGAAAGTTTTTGATGTAATTAGGGATCACACAATATTTTTCATGGTAATATCAATATATGAAATGAATTCATCCAAGCATATGTACACACCACATTTACATAGAAAAATTAAATCAATAAAGCAACCATAAAGAAGAATCAATCTTGCCTTGAGAGACATTGTGAAAATTGAAATTAAAAAGTTTCTAGAATAGGATTTATTTATCTCATTTTTGATAGCCAATGGGTCTCTCCCTTGGTCATATTTCCTAATAAAAATGGTAAATATAGATTATGTGTGGAAAATAGAGAGTTGAACAAAGAAAAAATGAGAGATTACTTCCCTTTGCCCTTCATTGATCAAGTACTTGATAATCTGACTAGAAAAATATACTTTTCTTCTGTAGATGGCTTTAGTGGATACAACCAAATACAAGTGGAACATGAGGATTAAGAAAAAAAAACCTTCACCTTCCCATTGGAAACATTTTCCTATAGATTCTTTCCCTTTAGTTTATGCAATGCACCTGCCACTTTCCTATAGATTCTTATATCATAGCTTATTAAATATTTGACATTTGAAGGATAGTGTAGTGTGTTGAGTTGTATGGTTTTGACCATCTAGTTTATGGATAAAATGACTAAGGGGAGGACCAACTCGGCTTTATGGTTGATTATAAACTCTATAATTATGGATCTTCCCAACCTCAAATATATTTGTTTAAAATGTTAATGGATAAATTAACCAACCTAGAATCATCTATCTCTAGGACCCATAACCTTTTATCTTATGATCAAATTTGCAACAAACCTATCCATCCATCCCTATCTGATCTTATCCTCATCAATGGAAACTACCCAAGTTTTCCAATTTATAAAGCAAGGAGGATCCCCATCAACACTTGAGATAATTTCACCATTCTTGTTATTTAATTGCATATGACGATGTCTTTCTCCTCCATATCTTCCACATGTCTTTATCCAGACCAGCCTTGGATTGGTATAGTTATCTCACCAAGCATTCCATATTTTACTTTTCTCAACTTTCCCAAGTATTTTTAGATCATTTCCTAGTAAATATATCTAAAAAGTTTTCTATTACTGACCTTTACTCCATTAAGCAATTTGATGATGAATCAATTACCAATTTCATAGCTAGATGGAGAGGTCTCATCAACTAACTTTATTTCCCCAACCCAAATTGATTGAGATATTCTCTCAGGGTTATGCCAAACACATTTCCCCTACCCTTAAAATTTAAACTTTTAGGACTTTTGATGAGGCTTTAACCATGGCACAAAAATTGGAAATTCAAGCCATTGATGAGGAAGAATTGAAATTTAGGAACAAAAATTATAGATTTAAATCTTATGACCCCTCTTCTACCAAAACTACCAATAAACCTAACCATCCTAATACTAAATCAAATTCATCCACTAACTTGATTGTCCTTAAAACCAGTCCACCACCAATTGTCAACCAACCCAGCTTAACCAATTTTTGTGGCCCTTCCAACCAACCAAATAAAAACCAAAACTAAGTTTCCCTAAAATAATTTGATAGGGGAGTCTTATGCATCAATTTTGGATAAATTTTTCAAAGAAAACATCATATAACTTCCTCCCATAAAATCTCCCCAATAATTTGATGCTTCTCACCCTACACCTGGTTGGTACAATGAAAATGATCTTTATGCTTTCCATCGCATCATTGGACATGATGTTAGTAGGTGCAACACCTTTAAGACCATTGTATAAAACATGATTTATAAGGTAGAGCTTGTATTTGATAATCCTAATTCGCCCCCAAATTAGTCCATTAACATCTTTCATAAACCTTTTCCCAACCATGCCCCTTCCACCAACTATGATGATAGTAAACTAGAATCATCTCATGCTCGGGAGGCCCATATGATTAATGTCATTATTAGTGAACCTATAATTGAGGAGACCATTACCTCAACTACCCCTTCCTCCATTCCAATCATTAAAGTGATGGATCTACCTTCTATTCCTTTGGATATCCAAATAGAGGAAGCAACCACCCCTCTTTATTTACTTAAGGAAACCATGGACTTATCCATATCTCCTTTGATAGAGATACCAAAGGAGGAAACCATTACTTCAACCACCTCTTTACCCACTCCACCTATTGAAAAGTTTGAATTACCCTCTATTCCTTTGGACATCCAAAAAAAAGGAATAACCATCTTCATCCCTTCAATTGAGGCTATCAAACCTTCCTCCCCTATCTTAACACCACCCATTCTCTCTTTAGGAACCATCCTAAAAGAAGATATCACTTTACCTAAACCTTCCATGGAGGAGACATCCTCCCAAACTTTGGAACCTTCCATCAAGTACAAAGGTGAAGAAACCATTACCTCACATCCACTGATGGGCTTAACTTTTTAAACCAATGACCAAGGAGTCAAACCTATTTACAAACCTTTTTCTAGATTAGTCCAAAATCTAGAGTTCACTTCTCAACCCAACCTACATAGAGCCACTTTTTGGCACCATCTTGGGCTCCCTTACCAAAACAAATCTAAACCTTCAATTTCAATTACATCCACCATGAAACCTATCATTACCTCAACCCCATCCTTAAACCCTTATCCTTTCAAAACCATAGGGGAACCATCCAACCCACCTCTATCTAAAATTTCCAAAACACCCTATACCTCTCTAATCAAACCCATCAAGAATCTAGAAATACTTCCTACACCTAATATTACTTACCCATCCTTGAAATTAGACTTAATACCTTTTATTCCACCAAAGAAAACCCTAACCAAAACAATTAAAAAGGGGGAACCAAAAAAAATCCCACCTCGAACACAAGCTATACCACCTCTTTCCTACCTACCTTCCATCTTAGGACCCCATCCCTCTACTATCCCCATTACCTATTCCTCATCTAGTAAACCTTCTCTTTTTTCTCTAACTAAACCTACCTCTACCAAAATATCTAACCCTCCATCATTATTAGTTAATCTATCCACCTCTACCTTCTTACCTATCATCAAACCTTCACCCTCCACCTCCAAATCTTCCACCTCCAAACCAACCATAATCAAACAATACCAACCAAGACCCCTAACCAAAACCCTTCTACCACCTACAATTTTCATGGTGAAGCTTACTTCTAAGAAGTCTCCCACTCCTAAAACCAAAAACCCAACACCCTCAACACTTTTCATCAAATATTATTTAAACATTATATAAAGGTTATTGCAAAACTCTTCCTTAACCTTACCACCCATCAAAACTTTCAACCCCTCACATCTTAAACCATCATGGTTTAATGACAATTTGATTTTCTCATACCATAGGACTCCTAGACATGATTTAGAAAATTAAAAATCTCTCCAAACACTTATCCATAGATTATGGGATGAGGATGATCTATTATTTGATGAACCTTTATTGAGCCCATTACCAACCAATCCAACATTTACCTACTCCTCTAATCTCATTTGAAAGTGAGGAGGAATCAAAGTAACCATCTAAACTAACACCTCCCTTAATCCACACTATCCATATGGTTACCCAATCTAGGACTCAACAAAAGGATAAGGGAAAATCAAAAGTGTCTGTACCATGGACTTACCCTTCTACCCCTCAACCTTCCAACCAAAACCAAGCACTATTACCTTTATTGTGACCTTCACCAAAACCCAATATATCCATTTTAGGTACGTCTCCTTCCAACCCTTTTAAATCCATCCAATGAGTGGTTCGAAAATAACTTCACCAAATATCGATCAAGATAAGCCTTTATAAACTAATCAACACCTGACCTTATAATCATCAAGCATTGATAGATGCCTTAGAATCAATAGATGTTCAACTAGAAGATTCTCAACCTCTTGCATCCTTTGTCAAAGCCCTTCAAATTTCCACCTTTGTCACCTTCCAAGATTTAGAAATACCTTATATCCATTCTAAAGATCTTGATCCTCCCCTCTTCATCATGGCATACATCATTCAAAACCACATCAAAAGGGTCATGATTGATGGAGGAGTTAGTATAAACATTATCTCCTCCCATGCTTATGACTAGTTCTAATTACCTAAGAATATCATGTCAGAAACTACAATGGTCCTTGGGGACAATCATCCTCCACATCTGCTTAAGACCTCACATAGTTCTAAAACTCTTTTACATTGTAGAGGGCAAGTTCTAATACAACGTCTTACTTGGAAACCCTTGGATTCATGCCATGAGTTGTGTCCCATTTACCTTACACCAATGTGTCAAATTTGAATATGAAGGTTAAGTTGTTATCATAAGAGTTGGCCCTAGTCCTTTTTGATCATGTAACATGACATGTCAACCTAATGACATTCTTCTTCATCCTTCATCCACCTCACCACCAACTAACAAAAATACCACCTCATCAACCAAAACTAACATCTCCACCCCTACCATCAATGAATACTCAACCAACTCATATATCCCTTCTTATATCTCTATAGGGGACCCCTTAGAATCCACGTTCCAACATCTCTCACTAGGGGAGTATCATCTTCTAGCCGTATATGTTTTCCCTATTCAAGAGTATTGGAAACTTAACCATGATCCTAGTTATGACCCCAACATCAAAACCATCATCTCTTTTAGGCCTCAAAACAATCAAACCAACTTAATCTATGAGGGAATTGATCATCCACTTCTTGCTTCTAATGATACCTCCATCACCTAACCATTTACCTCATACTTATCCTATCTTGACAAACTGACATTTAAAAAACTATACCTTCAAAAGTGTGCTTAGAAGGGATTTAGCCTAGGAATTTAAGAACATGGACCTCATGAGTTACCTACCATCAAAACCCAAAAGCCTCTTGAGCTATTTAGCCTTGGGTTCTTACCACTAGAAGAACCCATTGATTCACCTAAACCCATCACCACCATTGAGGATAACACCCCATCCTCACTAACCCAATATCCTTCAAATTTTTAAGATTTTTATGTCATCTCTCCTAACTTTTTAAATCAATACTATTAGTTTGGTCCCCCTGACTTATCAAAAGGATGACCAAACTAAACCCATCCTCTCATCTATCCTAAAATGGTAGAAAAAAAAATTCCTACCATCAACACCATCCAATATTAAGATAATGATTCCATTTCACCTACCTCAGTGTGGGGGATTATTATATCCATAAATCCATTCTTCTTGAGAACCAAACCATGTTGAATAAATCCACTATTGATGTCAACTTGGGTACTCAGGATAACCCTCACATTATCAAGATTGGACCATCCTTGAATTTTGTAGAGAAAAAAGATTACCCTTCTTTCCTCCATGACTGTAGCATAGTATTTTCTTGGTCATATCAAGATATGCTTAGAATTTACCCTTCCATATCCCTCCATAACATTTTCACCCAACCTAATGCCAAGCTTGTTCAGTAAAAGCTTCACAAGATGAACCATTGCATCACCCTTCTAGTCAAATAAGATCTTCAATGTCTCTTGTCTATCAAATTCATCCAACCCATTGATTATCCTCAATGGGTTTCTAATGTCATTCTCATTATAAAATCTATAGGGGGACTTCAGCTTTGTATCAGCTTTTATGACCTCAGCCTTTCTTGCCCAAAGGATGACTTCTCTTTGCCTAGCATTGACCAACTTGTTAATCTTACAACTGGCCACAATATGTTATCTCCATAGATAGTTTCTTGGGATATAATAAAATATTAATTTCCCCCAAGGATCAACATAATACTTCTTTCATCACCCCATGAGGAACCTTCTACTACAAGGTCATGTCATTTGGTTTGAAGAATGATAGAACAGCCTATCAATGTGTGATGACCTATATCTTCCATGATTTAATCCATAAAATCAAAGAGGACTATGTGGACAATCTATTTGAGAAATATAAACATTGCAAGGATCACCTAGATGTTATCACAATCATCTTCAAATGCCTAATCCATTTCTATGTCAGACTCAACCCCAAGACATGTATTTTTGGGGTCTTATCTAGAAAGCTCCTTGGCTTTATCATCTCTCTTCGAGGAATCGATGTAGAACCTACCAAAGTTAGATCAATCTTAGAGATACCTCCTATAACCCACCTCAAGCAACTTTTTAGCCTGTAGGGGAAGCTCCAATCCATCTATCACTTCATCTTTTAATTATTTGATAGATGTCAACCTTTCCACCATTTTCTCAAAAAAGACACATCTTTTAAGTGGACCAAAGACTACCAATAATCCTTTGATTCACTCAAATAATACCCTCTTTCTCCACCCCTTCTTACCCCTTTATATATCTACCATTGACCATTCCTTAGGGGCAATTCTCACTCACCATGATGAACAAAATAAAGAATAAGCTATCTACTACATAAGTTGAACACTTATAAAGTATGAGAATTAGTACACCCATTCCAAGAAAATTTGCCTTGCCTTAATCTTTATGGCTTCCAAAATTCATCATTATCTTCTTAACCAAAAAACCTATGTCATCACAAACACTAACCCACTCAAGTACATACACTATAAACCACACCAAAACTAGCATATGGCTAAGTAGCTTATGTTTTTAGCTAAGTTTGACCTTGAGTTCCTGTAGAAAAAGCCAATTAAAGGGAAAGCCATTGATAAATAATTGGTTTAAGCTCATTTACTAAACAACCAACCACTTCCTCTTACATTTCTTGATGAGTCCATTGCAACTCTTTCTCAAGAGGACCCCACCTACCAAATAACCATGTTCTTCAATGGCTCAAAATGCTAGTGTGATGGGGGTGTCAGAGTTATTTTCATTCCCTTTGATGGTGAACCTCTTCCCCTTTCTTTCAAACTTGATTTTTAGTGTGCCAATAATGTGGCTGAGTATGAAGCCTTATTCATAGGTCTTCAAACATCTATAGCCTTGGGAGTCAAGATAATCCATATCTTTGGTGATTCCTAACTTTTGGTCAACCAAGTTAATGAATCCTACTAATGTAGGAATGATGTCTTACAAAAGTACAATATCTCATAGATGTACTCTTAGTAGCATTTAATTATTACCTTATCCAGTTTGTTCCATGATCTACCAACAAGTTTATGGATACAATAGCTTTCCTTTCTTCTAAAATCCCATCTCAACTTACTGAATCTAAACTATTTATTACCATCCACCACTTTATCACACCTTATATCCATTCTGACCTTCCTACCATTTGTAGTGTAGATCCATATCCATTTGACATATGGTATGAATAAACCATTCAACTACCTCAACCTCAGTATCATTCCTCCTAATCTCTCTAGGAACGGCTGAAGAGCCTTCATTCAAAGTACTTCTCATTATACCATACTAGGGGGAGTCCTTTATAAGCATGGCTTTGACAACCTCCTTCTTCATTGTCTATATAGTCATGAAGCTTCCCACGCTATCAAGTAAATGCATGACATAATATATGGGAGACACTTTAGTAGCCTACTTATTGCTAAACGTATCCTTCATCTTGGCTACTATTGGCCTACCCTCAATCAAGACTATTATTATTATGTAAAGAAGTGTGTCAAATGTCAACAACTTGCTAATTAACATCATGCACCTACCCATGGCCTACAAATATCCAAATACTATTGGCCCTTATCACAATGGGGACTCAATCTCATTAGGTAAATCAATCCTCATTCTTCACAATGACACCAATCTATCATTACTACTACCAAATATTTCACCAAGTGGGTGGAAGTTATTCCTCTCATCTTGATTAAAGTTAATAAGATAGTCGACTTCATTAACTACCACATCATCTATCATTTCAGTGTTCCCCATAATATCATCATTGATAATGGAAAATATTTCAAAAATAAGGAAGTCCAAGGTCTTTATGATGCATTTGGAATCAATTTAATATTTTCCTCGCCTTAGCATCCACAAGTAAATGGATAGGCGGAAGCCTTTACCAAAACCCTTAACAAAATGTTGACCAAAATAGTCGGTGCTTCAATTTGAGATTATCACTTACATATTCCTTTCACTTTATGTACCTATCACACTAGCATTTGTACCTCTACGGGGGCTACCCCTTTTTCTCTAGTCTTTAGAATACAGGCAGTCTTGCCTCTTGAAGTCTAGATTCCCTTTCTTCATATATCTTTATAGGGGATCATTTTTTAGAGCAACTATCATCAAGAGTATCTAACATGACTTGATTTCCTTGATAAGCACCACCTATCTATACTTAACCATCTTTGTGTCTACCAAAAGAGAATCAAGCGTGCCTATAAAAAACACCTAAAAGAATGAGAATTCAATATTGGAGACCTTGTCTTAAACAAAAACCAACATGTAACCAATATGGATAAAATAAATAGAGGCAAGTTTGCTTTCAATTCTATTAGACCCTAAATCATAACCCATAAGTATGGATTAGGACCTTATCATTTATCCTCTCTCAAAGGCAAACCAAAATTTGAGCCTCTTAATGCTTTACATTTTTGTCCTTTCTTATGTTAAAGAAGGGTCAAGCTCAACTTTTGTCTAACTTAAGATCATCCGTTGATTTATGAAATTTTCACCTTCACCTACTGATCCCTCTCCCTTTGAGCACAACCAATTACAACATAGAACCATGTGATTAACCATCACAGTCATAGCCTAATACTAAATATGGGTACCATGTATCTACCCATGGCATGGTTCTCATGGATACTTTTCATCTCTAATTAGATGGAATCCCATGATCATTTATCTCTCAAAACCACTCCTTTCACATATCATTAACTTTCTTGTGCTACAAGTTTTGCCATCATAAAGGTAAAAATCTAAACCTAATTAGACTTGTCCATGTCTAAAACCTTACATCAAAACATTTGGGATACCAAAATATTACTTGGGTCATATCTCTATAGCATAGTAGACTAATCCCTTGAAGGACAACTACCCAAAACTAAAATTACTTAAAAGATAGATTGTTCCCTTGAAGGACAACTACCAAACATACAAACCCAAATTTATACCACTTTTTAAAAGGATGGCTAAGTCAAATAGGTAAAAATCAATTATTTGAATATTCTTGCATTGATCAAATTCACAACTTATCAAAACAAAATCAATAAAATTTATCCCAAGGAAGCATCAATCAACTTTCATATATAGCATTAATAGACTTCTTCCATCGATCAGTCTACACCTTAGCATAAGACATGGACTTGCTTACTCTAGTTTTTAGGTCACCTATAGAAGGGGAAAACTAGCCCACGTAAGGTTACCTTACCTAGCACCCTATCAACCCATTCACCCATCACCTATCTCCCCTTTATACTATCTATAAATTAAGAGATTATGAGCTTACTTGACACAATGTGATTAAGATACCTTCTTTATCAATCAGAACATGCTAATTCAAAGCATTCAAAAGGCTTATGTTCCTTAAGCCAATCTAACTTTGATTTTTTTAGGTCCTTACCAATGAGAAGGCATCATGATTTTTCTTTACCCTCTTATCATTGGTTCATATAGACATGTGTCTCATGATTCTCATTTTTTTCTTACATTTAGTTTGTTATTTAACTTACTTTATATATTTTTAGTACATCATTAACCATAAACACATTACATCTTCATGATCATAAACAACAAACACAATGATGAGCACAACATTATGAACCATATCCATAAACCACATCATATATCTCTCTATGATCAAAACATCATAAACCATAACATATAAACATCATATCATAAAGCACATCAATAACCATAATTGAACCATTCATCATCATATCCATGAAAAAAACAAAACATCATCCATGATCATCACATGCCTAAAGCTACGGAATCCACATCTCATAAGCATAAGGCATAAAGCATCCAAACATTAAAACATGTAAACCATGAACCATGAACATAAATCACACACACACACACACACACACACACACACACACACACACACACACACACACACACACACACACACACACACACACACACACACACACACACACACACACACACACACACACACACACACACACACACACACACACACACATGCACACACACACACATCATCATCATCATCATATAAACCATAAACATATATCACATACACATCATTGTATAAACCATAAACATATATCACATATATATCATAAACATCATCATATACACCATGTCCATCAAAGGAAATAACACATGTAATAATGTATAATCTCTCTCTCAAATCATGTACATATTGCATCATCGACACATAGGATGGTATCAAAATCATGCATATTTATACATCATATCATATATCATGCCCTTGGGACACCACTACCACTAGCCCCACCTACTCCTACACTTGTACTACCATCTGGTGGTAGTCTTGGGATGCCTACTTGTCCAATCACTGATGTGACCCATTGAATTGGAGTCACCATGGCTGACTCACCTACTAAATTAGCTTTGTATTTACCCCATCAGGGCTCCATCAGACATTGTGCCAACACTATAGCCTCATAATACCTCAATTCCTCCACTGTGGCCAAGTACCATACCATAAGAAAAGTATCAGGTGGTCTTACTAGTGTTTCCACTACTCCTACCCTCTTCCTCAGGGTATCCCTCTCTTGGGTCACCAAACCAAGTGACATCTAAGCTTGGTCTCTCTCTCCTATAATAGTGGTAACCTGATCCTATAAAGTGATAATCTAGCCCTATAATGTGGCCACCTATCCCTATAAACCTATAATCTATGCTTATATAACTATCAGTGTTTCTCCTAATTATCCATCTTGACCACCACCCTATCCCTATGCTATAGCTAGATCCACATCCATGGCCTATTAGCTCCCATCATCCCATACAAAATTGATCATTACATAAATACCCTGGTACCATCCTGCATAGCTGTCAACAAAACTGACATCATCTATCCATATTCTAGTAGGTAACTCCTCATGATCTAATACAAAATCCACTGGATGCAGCTTTGGAAGTGGAAAATATATATCCTCCCTCTTGTACCTTAGAAAAGGATCTAGAATCCTATACATAAGGCTAAACTACCTTCAACCTCTATCAAATGGGATGAGATCAATCTCACCCTCTCACCTCTCATAAATGCACCTCCATCTCTACAAAGATAGAGTGTGATAGCTATAGAGGACCCACCTAGGCTAGCTCACATATGGCCTCTAGATGATATCACCCATAACCAAACCCTCCAATTCATCTTTAAACTAGTCAATGTCCTTTGTCCCTCCACCTACCCCTATTAAAGCATAATCTCCCCTTCATCATACGAAGCCCACTCTATAGTTAGCCTAGGCATAATGGTAACCCTAATGATATTAGAACCTGAATGTGATCATATGATCAATAATGGAGCATAAACCCCACACTGATCCCATATCATCTATGATCTCAAAATTCCTAGAGCTCCCTATAAATCTAAACAATCAAAATTGGTGCCCATTCAAACACTATCTTCCCTAGTAACATATCTACCAACACTCCTAGTAGTAGATATGGAAATCATCCACTACTCAAATTAGGCAATGAAAAATAGGACACTGCCATCATCATCATCATCATCATCAAGTGCCTATCATCTAAATACCTTTGGTATAATGTCCCATAACTAAAACCACCTAAACACCACCTAGCATGGGCTCGATCCTCCCCATAATGTAGCTCCATATGATCATCCCTCTCCTCACTCTCAATATGATAAATAGTCTCCTTTTGAATAGGTAGTAATGTAATCTAGTGAACATCCTTAATAGGATGGTGATCTCTCCTATAGGTAGTAGGAAGTTGTTCATAGTCATATCCCATCTCTCAATGAGGGCCATGATCATTACCGTATCTCACAACAACCACTGATAATGTTGTATAACTCTTAAGACAGCCTCCTCCATGTGTGTCTAATCATCACCAGTCATCCCTTCATGGATCTTTATAAATATCCTTAGAACTTGATCCCTCATCTAGATCTAGTCTTGTGCCTATAAAAAGATGAAGTTAGTATGCACACTTACTTTTCTATTACCATTGCTCATGAATTCTACCAACTTCAACCTATTTATCAACCTAAAATACACATACATCAACGTATTCCAACCTTTACCTCTACAACATCATCTCTACAATACTCACCCACAAATATCTTAAACATCTACCCTACACTATCAAACCAACACCTAATGCTTCTATCATAAACATCTACCTTTACTTGCAAACATTTTAACACTTCACTCTATAATAATGCTATAATCTATCAAACCAACACTTTACTCTATAAGCTTATTTCAAACATATAAACTTGGAACTTTTGGAGATTACTGTTCTCTGACCAATTATTAGACAATGTCCACCTTGATGATTGGTCATTTTTTCATTTTTTAACTGAACAATTGAATATTTTGTGATGAACCTTACATTGGTATTTTTTATGGCACGGACCAACCTTGACATGTTGATCATTTCAATTTTCACCACCTCATTCAAAACTATAACATTTATGTTTTTTGAGGGAGTGATTCCTACCTTGAATACCTATGAAAACACTAACCCAGTCTAGGAGACTTATAGAGTAACTTGATCAGCTATGACCAATACTATGGACTAATTACCCTATCACTCGTACTTCTAAAATTGACCTTATTTTTACCAACATTATAAATCTTAGTCTTTTACATGATATTGACTATCACACTTAGTCACATTTTATGCACATGTTTGTGTCTCAAATACAAAACTAACCCTTTTTATCATAGACCTTGTGACTCACCATACACTGCTTGTCAAACCTTGACTCGGTTTTAGTTTCACCTCATCGACTCCCAGTTTGAGGGGGAACACTTCCTCCCATACTCAAGGCAAATAGAACTTCAACAAAGAAATCCATTTTTATTTTGTAGCTTATTAATTCAAAACCACATAATAAAAAGGGGCAAAATGTAGACATTAAAAAACTATACTAGGTGTCAAATTACCTTAGAATTCTTGAGGGACCACCTAACCTTTATCAACCCATCAGACCCTAAGTTTATTTAGATATTTTCCAACTAAAATCACAAAATTACTAACTTGAAAATTAACCCAACTCTTTCAACCCACCTTGACCCCTTTGCCTCTAGACACTCGACCATTGACAATCAGCGTAATCATTGATGGTTAGCCTAAACATCGATAGTCAAGTCCCCACCTTTCTAATGTATCACAAACTATATGCAAGCTAACAAGGAATAATTAAATATGTTCACCTTATATGATGCTAACAAACTTTCAATCATCAAAATTAGTAGCCTCACCCTCTAAGGAACCTTCTATCCTCCATCTATCTTTACCTATAAAAGGAGGGGAGTAGGAGGTTAAATGGAGGATTATCACAAGTATTCTTGCATATAGGTATTCAATCTTTCTAGCTTACAGTCTTCCTTCATCAACTCAATAATATAAAAAGAGACATGAACCTCTATCGAATTTGCTTTTGGGATAAAGTACTATTACTCTAGAAATATTACCCCAACCTTCAACCATCAACTATCTAGCAAGATATAGGTATATTATACTTGTTATTTTTTTTATTTAATTTCTAACCCCCTAACCTAATTAGACTTATCTTTACTTTATTTCCCCACTTCTAGATCCTTAATAGAACCCTTATCTGATCTTTGATTCAATCTATAACTCTTTTTTGAGAACCTTCAAAATACCATAGGAAACCATTGATGGTTAGCAAAACCATTGATGGTCACCCCCAACCATCAACAATCACCCAATTGCCAATGGTTAGATGAAATACCAATGGTTCACCCAACCACTAATGATTACTGTGGCAATAAATAATATCAAGTTATTTTTAGCCCCTTTACCCCAACCAAACCTAACTTTCTATACTCCTACCTATTTAGAAACCCTTTTCTAATTTTTTGAACTTGACCTCACCCACTTTAGCATGAGTATTGACCCACTTTTGCTATATTTAGTCATTTTCTATAACAAGCATTCTAATTCTTCTTATATTGCATTTCATTTTCTTTGTGTAAGTACCTTACTTTTATCTCTTTTAATTTGATTGTTATTGAGAGTGGATTCATAGCCTCCTAGTAAACTTATGCTTCTTGGATCTAGCTCACACTAGGTATTCCACCGAAATATCTTGCTAACAACCCCTTTGTTAGTGCTTATTTATCTGTAAGTTATTCCTTCCAAGCCAAATAGGAGTACTTCATCTTTGTTTAGATTATGTGTGCATCACCAACCAATTATTTCTACCACACCCTTATTACTAGTTTCTTATCTTCTTTCAAAATTAAGAAATGAGTAGAAATTAAGAGAAACACTAGACTAGTGATAAAGTATCCATGAATCATATTCACTTGAGCCTGGTTAAATTAGGTTTCCCCCTTGAAGAGGTCGATGATATTTTTAATGAAATTCTACACTCTTTTGATATAAATAATCATTTTCTATTTCAATTTCAATTTCCATTTTATTTATACATATTTGTAATATAGTTCTAATCTATTTTAGAAAGGATCCTAACATCTGGTATCAGATCTCTTTCTAGGGTCATTTTCTATAGCAAATTTAGAGATTTAGGGTTATCTAACTCTTATCCACCATATGATTTCACCTCACCCAAATGGGATCTTAGTGATTATAAATTGGTAATAGGGTGGTGGCACTAAGCTTTTACCCCATATTTGCACCCATTTTTATTTTCTCTCTCTATCTTAGGTATAAACCATGTTCCAGTAGTTTTAAATTAACATAATCTTATCATTTTAGTCTAAATAGATTTTAATTTTCCCTAGATCCATGGAGTGAGAGGTTATGCCCAATACATAACCCATTAGACAATGTTATGTATGGATATGTACTTTAATGTACCCTCAGTTATATAGGAAGACCCCCTAGTTATTTGTATAGCCTAGCCATAGGAAGCCTTACACCATTAATTTTTGTGATGAATTAATAAGTGGTTACCCCCAAGATGTTTGTTGCACTATACCTTAGAGATGGGATATTGGGCTACAAAATGGTTATATGCCATTATTATCACTCTAAAATATTGAGCCCACACTATTTTAGAAATAAGATTGATATATTTTCAAGATCACAATGCAAAGACACCTTGTAGTAACCTTAAGTATAATGTTGACATTCCTATAGTCATAAACATGAATCTAAAATTTTGGAAAAAGTAGTGATAATGAATAGTCATAAGCAAGGTAGTTGATTCTACCAATTGACATAAATGTAGTAACATAAATAGTTAGAAGGGTCAGAATATTCTAAAATAGTTACTTGCACTTAGGGTAGTAGTCAGTGGACCCAAAAAACTATTATTCTTTACAGATCCCATAGGATAAACACATTTTTTTAATTTTCTCATCGAGATAATCATTTTAATAAGTATTTCAAATTTTCATTAAAAAAATCACACAATTTTTTTTGCTCGTAGTACTGAAAGCACTTTTTTAGGATTTTTTTCACCAGTGTCAAAATTATACCATTGTGATAATTTTGTTGAGCTGATCAATTTAATATATAACTTGAATAATAATTTTCCTACAACCCCAGACCCCCCTAGCCAATGGTTTTACCCTGTGCAAGGACCAATAAATGACATAGGATAATGATGAACTCAGAACAAAATTTGACTCATGAATTTCTGATTTAAATGACCAAATACTTGGCCTACATGCATATAATAGGGCACTAAGAAATAATGGGGATAGGCATTATAATTTCAGATTTTATTATAGAATAATGTCATGTGTCCCTAAATTATATTTTCCAAAATTTGATGTTGATATACCATACTAAATATTTTTTTAGTTTGTATAACATAGTGGGGGTAGATAAGGCATTTATTGCTTCATTCTACTTGTAAAATGAAGTTGTCTAATGGTAATAATGGTATCAAAAATCAAATGAAGAACCAACCTACATTGATTCTTATAAACCCTTATGTAATTTTTCATCCTAGTGCCTATGATGATTTCATAAGATCCTTGACTAAGATTCACCAAAATGGTATAATGCGATAGCATCAAATTGATTTTGAGAAACTAAAAATCAAACTAATGAGTTATCTGATGATTTTTTCAACATTTTCTTCATCAATAGACTCAATGATGTGATTTGAGTTGAGGTCAACATTATTTAAACCTCAGACCATGATGGAAGCCTTGGGCTTAACTAATATTGTAGAAGACAATATCACATCATAATGTTACTTTTCCAACTTGGGACCCTCCAAGCCATCTACCTCATAACTTTCTACCACAAACCCCCTCTTAAAGTAAATCCCATTAAACATCTCATCAAGGTAAAAAGTGTTTACATCATGACAAGTTGTTGTGCTATAATTGTAATGACACATGGATTAGGGCCACAAATACATCAAATAAAAAATTTATATGCTTGATATTTATTCCTCACTTGATATAGATGAATGGGAGGATGTTACCAATTCACATTTAGTTGAACCCAAGCTAGAAATTAAAGAACCAACACCATTAGAATCATACATAAAACTTTATATGAATACCTTGGTAAGAGTAATTATTGACCAAATTTGACCCCAAGTCAAATTGGTCACCCCCTTATAAATTCAAACTTGTCATATGGTAATATCATACCTTATATGGTCCCTAAAGTCTTTATTTAACTTTGTTAGCATGGTTTAAAGTTAGTGTGGAGAAGTTAAGTTACAATCATGTTGTTGTCATATAGTGTTTTAGGCATGTCATGAGGAAATAAGTCATGGTCAAGTTGTGTCATAGGTGATTATGTTTCATTAATGTCATTTCATGTCTAAAACATCTTTTAACAACATTTCATGAAGTTTTGGAAATTTTGAGGTCTATTGGTTAGCTTGAAGGTGATAGAAATACATAAAAATATGGTTTTTGGCTAATATTTACATTTTTCAAAGTTACCTAAGTTCCAAATTAGTAACATACACATTAAAATGATATTACATTAGTTACTCAACTGCTACACCTATCATCTTATCAAATAAAGTCAGATTCTTGGATTTCAATGCCATATTGAAGAGTTATAAGAAGTTATACGAACTTGTTGAATTCATGTGTGAGTGAAAACATTGAAGAGGTGTCTTTTCATATGTTATAGGTTAGAACAAATATTGGAAGTAATTATTAACTCTCATAGTTGCATAAATCTTCTCTCTCCCATCACTTCATTTATAAACTAGTGAAGGCAAATTTCAAATAGATGGTACAGACTGTATAGTTAGATTTGGGGGTTGATGTTTTATATAAATTTTATGACCCCTATGAGATTAAAATTTGTATAATTGTACATTATATTGGTGATCTTATTTTTATGAATAATTGCTAAGATCCTAAACTAATTTTTAAGAGCTTAAAAGCCCACAAGTTGAGTTTAAAGTGACTCTAGTACAAAATATGTATTTATGGCTACATGAAACCATTTGGAGTATCTTATAAGATGTTTATATATTCCTTACACACATTCAATCATATTCTTATCATGTTTGGATGTCCTTTTAGCATGAAAAGTGGTTCTTGAGCATTGTTTAAAGTGACTGATAACTTTTTGTGTTGTAGAGGTTATTTAGGTGGTTTGATAAATTTTAGTGAATCTTCATGGTCATATAATACCATATAAATCCATTCATGGCTTTCTAATCATCCAATAATTTTGTAAAAGTCTCAAATGATCACTTCTTTCATTCATCATCTTGGACTATGTTTTCTATGTTTGCATTTAGCAAGGTGTTTTAATGAGTTTGAATATGTTTTTCAAATAGATTGTGAGTTTTATTATTGATGATAAGTGTGTTGATCTAATTGTATTAATAGTATTTCAATCTTATCAATCATATTTTTTCACTTTATTAACTCCTAAAGCTTAAGATTGCAGACTGTCACTTGCTACCGATAGGTCTACAACTCCATGGAAGTTCATGTTGTCAATGTTCAAGGAATGTTTTCTATGCATGGAAACACTGATATATTTTAAGTTTTATTCCAATATATAGATGAAGGTTTCCAATCACTGAAGCCAAAAATAATTAATGGCAGGTTAACTATCATAAATAAACACCTACATGATTGTAGGCATGGTCAAGTGGACACAAAGGTTTAAGGAACCTTAAGGATTATATATAGAGATTGAAGGAAATGAGGATTCCTTTAGTGAGTTTTAACACAACAAAAATTTATTTCATAATTGATAATCTCCATTCAAACCATATGCATTTAGGCCTTGCACGCAATCACCTACAACGTGTTAAGAAAGTTATCTTTGATAGTGAGATTATGGATAGAGCAAGGATATTTAAGACACTAAAAGATTATTAAGACACCATCATAACTTTATAAAACATTAATTAATGTATAGATTGATAAAAAAGGCTAAAGATCTTAAAACATAGTCAATTATGCACTCACAATTCTCTTGTTGACACCTACAACCAATTGAGAGGATTAGTCTTTGAACAGTGATTTTGATAGAGTTTAGATTTCAAGGCATTGAGAAATGTTTGAATACCTTATACACAATATGATATAAATACATTGGAAGTTTCAAAGGTGATAAAAAAAGGCCTAAAAATACCTAAAGCATAGTCAAGACCTCTCAAACAACACTTGTAATTAGCCAGGTTAAAAAGTTGTTTTGGATAGAGATAATGATGAAAACATAGAGGTTTAAATGTATTTTAATAAGGTATTGAGTAATTCAATATATTTATTAAAATTTGAAGAGATCCAATTTTTCAAGAAGGGTCCTCAAAATGCCAAAGTCTGTAGACCCTTTCCAAATAAGTGCACACAGTCACTCATATGTCTGTTTAGAAACTCAGGGTTTCAAAACTTGAGTTTTTTATTTATGTAGTGTTTTAAAGATGGAAAGGAGAATAAAATATATCAAATCATTATGAAAAAAATATATAAATATGGGAGCAAGGTAAGTTCTAAATAGGTGTCACATAGTCCAAACACATAATCTTTACTATAAGCCTAATCACTCAAGAGGTCTATGTTGCTTAGAAAGACTGTAGGGGTTTGTAAAAACATGAGAAGGGAATTGAAACATCTGAAAATAAGTCTCATGATAATTATATTATTCAATCACACCCTTATACCCATTAAAAAATGAAATGTCACACAGTCATAATACCCTGCATAGTCCTAGTTGCATACTCTCAGGAAGATACACCAACTTGTAGATTTGCTGAGTAACCTATGGAATCTCTAAAGTCTTAATATATTTATGTTTTAATATTGTAAAGTTATATAATATATTTAATTCCTTAGGACATTGAGGTTACCAAACCATTTGAGAGAAAGTGATCAAATAGGGTCACAGGCCTAATTACCTATATATAATCCTTACACAGGGCTGCCTTGTGAGAAAGAGGTGTGTTTGCCTAAAAGGATTGTATGAGATTTTAAGTAAAATAAGGTAATATAATATTATTTAATGGTTTGAAATTATTCCATCACACCCTTAGGTTAAAATAAATAGGACAAACACAACCAGACCCTATTTTGACCTCTAACAGGCCTAGTCACAGACACAGTCCTAACAGGCAATTAGGCCTCAAAGATATGATAGTGAAGTAAAATGAGTTGAGATGAAATTAAATAACTTAATGGGATGTTTAAATATCTTTATAAACACCCTATTAATAACACATATTCCTAATAATGAGGGAAATTGAACATACGCAGTTAGGGTCTCTTGGGTAGTTTGGTTTAAGAACCCTAGGTTTGGACATTAAGATATAGCAGAGACTTGATGAAGGATTGTGATAAGATAGACATTTATAGAGGTCAATGGAAATGTCATAGTCCACATGAGAATCATCTGAGATCACATTTATGAAAGCTACAATCACTAAGAAGGGGGTGAATCAATGAGCCTAGATATTTCAATTTCAATTACAATCCTTTAAACTATTAACAAGACAACATATATCAATTTGGTCAAGAAACATTAACAAGATAGCTCATACATTTAATGCATACATAAGATAAGACACATAACACATAGTTCATGTGGGAAACTCTCATGAGGAATAAAACCAAATCTCAATGCTACAACATAAATGGACTACTATCCTATAAGAAATTACAAACAAGAGACTAATCAATTCCTTTAGACCAGTAAACCTTGATCATGTCCTCCTGATCAAAGGTATTTAGTGAACCACCTATTTCACAAGGATCAACTACCCCTAATAAATACCAAATCCTTTAGACCCTATTTTGAACACCTCCACCTTCAAAATTTTGTCTTCAACACCTGATGATGGATCTCTATTTATCTAACCCCTACACAGACTTGATCTATCTCAAAAAAACCTCTCACATAGTCATGCCATAATCTCTTTCCTTCTTCACTTAGTCTATCCTTAGATGCACACTAAAACCTCTTCACATATCCTCAAATTAAAATATCACTATTATTACATTAAGAACATGACCTATAGGTCATACACATAGTCAACAACCTATTCTACTCAATAGCTCAACCAACAAGCACACTACCTATCCCTCACTTCACAGCTCTCACATCCACCTTGCAAAAGTCTCTCTAAAATCTCACATCTAAGTCTATAAATAATCATCTTTTATTTCACTATATATATCTCTCTCTCTGTGTGTGTGTGTGTGTGTGTGTGTGTGTGTGTGTGTGTGTGTGTGTGTGTGTGTGTGTGTGTGTGATGATTTATCGATATCTTGGTTGTCCAAAATACATGACTTCACCCTTAAGGCATCTTACATGGGTCACACTTAAGCCCAATCCACTTTTAAATAGGCCTATGTCACTTTTAGGTCCTATGGAGACCCATTCAACTTTTTTGATACATCTTAGAGAAAATAAAGAACATAGGAATACTTTCCAAATGCATATACCCATTCAAAATTATCTATAGGTCCTCCTTAAGTACCAACAACCATCATAATACCCACTTGTTTAAGAACAATTTGCTCAAACAACTCTTTGTACACAGTCATTATGAGTGAACACACAGTCACCTTCTAAGCCTTTGTTTAAAAAGCACATGATTGGTCAAACCTTCATAATTCACACAAATTATCCTCATGGAATCTACAACACTCCCCAATATCCAATTCACTAACATATATTGAAACAACATCAAAACGAGTTCAAATACCCTTCTTTGGTTGCTTGTAGAAAATGTATGAACACATAGTCATCTTTAGAACTCAATATATTTGTTTGCACAAATTTCTAAATCTTAAAATACATATTTAGAAATTTTATTTGGAGTCTTATACCACTTTTATTTTTTACTTCATGATTAAATTTTTCTTCTATTGAAAGATATGGTCCAAAAACCACATACTGGTTTTTTTTCCTTTGAAAATTCAAATATTCAAATGCAAATAGTCACAGTTAACCTTTGAGCAAAATGTTTTCATCTCATGTCCTCTCAGATTTGGAATAGTCTCACACCATCAATCTTGTCCAAAAATTAATGCATAAGAACCTATGATCAAACTTTAAACCTTGGTCCCTTTGACCTCATCTTGTGCAATCTGGAAACTTTGACTCAACACACTGTCAATCTCTATAGATCAGTCATATATTTATCATGTAGTGTGCACCATTTGATAAATTTTTATGAACACCTTATCATCATTATATCTTTATCCTTTACCTTTTCTCATATTTTAAACATTGAACACTTCTTTCCATCTTGTTCAACATGCACCATTGATCTTGATTTGTATAATCACTCGTGCACTATTGGATCTTCATTTAGTTGTGAACTTTAAATTTGTTAACCAGTGAAAAATTTGACCTATTTTTCTCTACATGCACCATTGGATCTTTAATTATGAAGTCTCACATATCATTATATCTCCACTAGGTCTATATCTTTAACATTATACAAATTGACTAGGTATAGGGTTCAACTATAATATGCTTGGAAAGCCTACTTTGCATAGAATATCTTTTGCCTCGATCAATCTCATGACCTCAAATTTACACCATATGAAGAAATTTTATAGGGTAATACAAATATGTAACAAAATACTCTTTAAAAAATCATTCATTCAATATATAATTCCATTAAAATGCCTTCTCAAAATATTCTATCATAGAGCCAACTATGCTTAGAATTTTTCTATGAGACCAAATTTTCTCCTGGATAAATTTTGTCACACTTTGGTGAATGATATGAAATTTATAAAAAAATAGGCTCAAAAATAAACAAAACCATATGATCACCTTCTACTAAAACATCTACATGTACAAGATATTCCACGATCAAAAAGCTTACTCATCTCTTCTTTCCACTTTGTAAATTTGGCTAAGTATGGGAACTTAGTGAATTCTATTTGAGAAGCCAACTTTTCACCCTCATATATTTGAATGAACTTTGATGCATGACCTATTATTTATCACATAGATACTAGGGACTAATATTATCACAACCATATGACCAACTCCCCCTGACTCATCTACATATGGCAATGGTGACATTGGCAAACTACTTACTCAAATTTTCTGTCACTAGACCTAAATTATCTAGATGAAAACTATGGATTACCAAATTAATTCCAATTAATCACATATATAACATCTTAGGGACCTCTTACACATTCTCCAATCATAATACTCATCCCTTAACATCTCTAATCATGTTAAAACTAAATATCAACCAAGCCAACTTTAAGCATATTAGGACAAACACATTGCACACTTTGACATTGTTACTTATGATATCAAATAACTTCATCCACTCATAAGGATAACTCCATGACATAAAAATTACATCACTGACAACTCTCCAAAAATCTCCCCCTTTATTATTGATGCCAACAAACATTATATAGCAATATATAGCTTACCTTCCTTCTCTCTCTTCAAGCACTCTTCTAACAGGAACTTTCTCTCCCTTTGACACAATGACAAAGTAGGAAAAATCTTATCTTGAGGACCTAAAAATAATACCAACAAGATTATACCATATTATAAATATATTACACACTCCCTCTTACCTTGAGACTACCTCAACTTGCCTTGATAACATCTTTTTTCTCCGTGTTAAAACTCTCTTCAATCAAGCACTGAAACCAATGAAGAAAGAATATGCAAAACACTATAACTAAGGTAAATCACCAAGAAACATTTGAGAGATACCCCCCCAAGATCTTTGATCAATTTCACCACTTAATCATCTTTAGATCTCCATACACCATGAGGAACTAACATACAAGCTTACTATCCTTTTTTTTCAAGCTACCATAAGGACTATCAACAGAACTCATGCCACTTACCAAAAAAAAAAATGATCTCAATCAACCTAAGAAATCCCTAAAACATACCTTTCTCTTTTGGAGTAACTGCACAAAATTCATTCTTCTTCATATTAAGCCTGTCTTAGACTTTCTTATAGCCCTACTTAGAACTTGCAGGTCCCACACCTTTTAGTAGATACATCTTCAGGACCTAAATTTTCATGTCTATATCAATATCATATGCCCCTTCAAACACACCAATTTTCATCACCAGGATCATCCTTTGAAACATACTTCCTTCACAAACCAACTACCTAATTAAACCTCCAACTTAATAAAATTTTGAATAACTTAATAACCACAAACCTTCAATTTTCTATGAAGATTGATTTGACCACCCATTTTTCCCATTAAACACATTAAGAATCCTTAGACCTCAACTCATAAGGCATACCACTTTTATAGTAGAACCCAAAACCTTAGAATCATAAAATAAACAAGGTCAACATAGCATCTTCTAATCAACGCCCACCTCTAAAACTTCTTGAGCACCCAGAGATAACTATTACTCACTTTTGGACCAAGATTTGAGTTTCCACACCATTGAGAACCTTGAATTCCTATAACCCATTTTAGGACCTGCAAGCTCTTAAGCACAAACTAGGAAACCTGAGAACTAACAAAAATCTCCAAATAGACTTCAACATAACTTCAGATCACAAAACCACTTAGAACATACTAGAATAAGGTCAAAAAAACTTTTTATACAAAATGATCATCTTGAGAATGCATCAATCTCATTATTCCACTTGGGAACCTTCAATCTAACCCTATAGACTACTATATATACTGTTATCAACATCATGACATCACCTCAGCATATTTTCTACTTGGATATACATGTTCTAATTGAGAACACTCAACTCTAGTCTTCTAGGACCATCTTAAGAATACTAAAGCAACACTTGATTCTACACTGAAAGGAGTCTTTTAAGAAGCATAGATAGAGACCCCCTCTTTATCACAATGTCCTAAAATAAAGTAAATCCAGGAGTGGCCCACATATCCTCAATAACTACTAGAATCCTCTTATAGCTATAAGACATCTTACTCTTATTCTTCTTCTTAGTCTGAACTATGATAACTAGTTTTTATTCTATATCACTCACCTTTTCTTCAAATATATAATTGACACCACATGGAGTAACTGTAAAATCTTGACATAGAATTTCATTTGAAGCATCAACCTTATAGTTTAGAACCTCATCATTAGGTACAAATAATTTATGTTCTTTGAATTATGCTTTCTCAACAACAACAAGATGTTCACTTGAATCCATACGCATCTCAAGACTAGCCTCAACCCATACCTTGGTCTTCTCCTTGAGCTTTGTCTCTTCATTCTCAACATGAGTAGTTAATGAGAGATCTTATGACTCTTCATCTTCTATGGTTTTCTCCACCATAGCAAATAAATTACTTAGACCTACAGTCTTATCATGACTAATACTTACCACCTTTGGTCTCCATGAGGTTGCTTTCCTTTTATCTTACACTCTAGGATCCTATTAAAACCTATTCTATCTTATAGGCCTTTGCTTACAGAATCTACAAATATGACCTCTCTATTCATACCTATAACAAACCATATTCCTTGATGGAAACTCAGCTTGTGTTACTATTTCTTTTAATTTCTACTCATTTCTTAATTTTAGAAGATAAGAAACTAGTAATAAGGGTGTGGTAGAAATACATGATTGGTGATGCACATGTAATCTAGATGAAGATGGATAACTCCTCTTTAGCTTGGAAGGAATAACCTATAGATAATAAATCACTAATAAAGGGATTGTTAGAAAGATAGTTGGGTGCACTGCCTAGCATGAGCTAGATCTAAGAAGCATAAGCTTGCTAGGAGGCTGTCAATCGACTCTTAATAATAATCAAGTTGAAATGGATAAAATTAAGGTAATTGCATAAAGTAAATGAAATGCAATACAAGAAGAAATCATAATGCTTGTTAAATAAAATTATTAAACATAGAAAAATAAGGTTAATACTCATGCTAAAGTACATGGAGTCAGGTTCAGAGAATCAAAAAAAGATTTATGAATAGGTAAGAACATAGAAAGTTAGCTTTGGTTGCGGTTAAGGGGCTGAAAATAACTTTCTATTATTTTTTTCCATGGTGACCATCAAAAATTAAGCTAACTATCAATGATTGGGTAATCGTTGATGGTTGGGGGTGATTATTGATGGTTGTGCTAACCATCGGTGGTTACCTATGGATTTCTAGGAATACTCAAAAAAGAATTATAGACTGGGTAGTTGATCAAGTAAGTTTTTGTTTATGGATCTGGTCAAAAATAAGAGGTTGGAAGATAGGTCTAATCATGATAAGGGGGTTAGAAATCCAATAAAATAAAGAACAAGTATAATATACCTATAACTTGTTAGATGGTTGATGGTTGAAGTTTGGAATAATTTTTTTAGAGTAATAGTACTTTGGCCTCAAAAATAAATTTGGTAGAGGTTCGGGTCTCTATTAATTTTATTGAGCTACTAAAGGGAGACTAGATGTTGGAGAGCTTGAATACTTGTATGTAAGAAGATATCTTGAACATGGATCTATTTCACCTCTTACTCCCCTAATTTTATAGGCAAAGAGAGATGGAGGATGGAAGGTTCCCTAGAGGGTGAGGTTAATAATCATGATGCTTGGAAGTTTGTTAACACCACATAAGGTGAGTATATTAACTCATGCCTCATTATCTTAAACATAGTTGGTGGTGTGTTAAAAAGGTGAAGACTTAACCATCGATGATCAAGCTAACTATTGATGGTTCAACTGACCATCAATGATTGAGTGTCTAGAGGAAAATGGGTGAAGATAAGTTAAAATGGGTGGGTTAAACAGCTAAGTTAGTAAGTTAATAAATTTAGTTAACTAGGTAGTCAACCAGACTCAATGTCTGAGAGGATCAAGAGTGTCCCAAGGCATTTTGACATCTATTAAAGTTTTCTAATGTCTACATTTTGCCCCTTTTTATTATGTGGCTTTGATTTAATAAGTTACAAAACAAAAATAGATTACTTGGTCAAAGGTCTATTTACCCAAAGTATGGAAGGAGGTGTTCCCCCTCAAACTGGGAGTTGATAAGGTGAAAAAAAATCAAGTCAGGGTTTGATAAGTGGTATAGTGTGAGTCATGAGGTTAGTGACAAAAAAAAGGTTGGGCATAAAATTGTAAACCTACACACAAAATATGACTAAGTGTTATATTCAAGATCACGTAAAGACTAAGATTGATAATATTGGTAAAAATAAGGTTGGTTCTAGAAAAATAAATGACAAGGTAACCAGTCCCCAGCATTAGTCATAGCTGATTGGGTTAGTTATATCAAATCTCCTAGATAGGGTTAGTGTTTTTCTAGGTATCTAAGGTAGGAAGTGCTCCTTTGAAAAACATAAAAGATCTAGTTATGCACGAGGTGGTACAAATTCAAAAGATCAACATGGTAAGGTTGGTCGGTGTGGTCAAATGACCAATACAAGGGTCATCATAAAAATATGTGAGTGTTCAAGTCATGACCAATATCAAGGTGTACATGGTGTAATGATTTATTGGATAAGGGTAATATCTAAAATTTTATGTTTTGGTTTGTGAGAGATTAGGTGATCTTAAAAATTAGCACTCAGGTTTAGGTGCTTAAAATTTTAAAACTATGATACCCTCACCATCGATAGTCAAGGTTACCAAGGTTGATCATTGATGGTCACCCTAACCATCAAGGTTAGGGTGGAATCTTATATAGCTAGAGAATAAAAAGTGAAAATGAAATTTCATTTTCACTATTTGTTATTTGACTTCTAAGTGTTTTGTGTGGTTTGATGAGCTAGTGATTTTGGCATTTTATTGAGAGAGTTGACTTAGTGTTTAGTTAAGGTAGAGTTTATTGATTGGTGAGAGGCATGTGTTAAGGTGATCTATAGGGACCAGTGATGTAGGGTAGATGAGGGCATGGCCAAGTAGCAGGGCATGGAATTCATCCTTGACAAATTAAGGAATGAGGTAGGTGATGTTATGAAATTGTTAGTTTATTTGGTCTATTATTTTGTTAAATTGGTTATTTTGTGATGGGTTTGGGAGGGTTTTAGAAATTTTTACCTAGTTTAGGTTCTAGGAAGAATGGGGGAAATTAGTGGGTGAAATTAAAATTTGAAGGAGGTTTCAGGTTGGGGATAGGTGATAGGATAGTTTTAGGTAGTTTAGTTGTTGAATATGGTTGTTTTGTTGAGGTTTTAGGTGGGTAGGTTAAGGGTGTTTTCATTGATGGTCACACAAAGTGACTATTGATGGTTTAACCTAATCATCGATGGTCAGACATGACCATTAGTGGTTAAATAATGAAGGAGGAAACACACCTGATCATCGATAATTGCTAGGACCGTCAGTAATCAAAGAATGAGGGGAGTTAGATTGTACAAAATGAAAGTTGTGTTAAAATGTTAAAAAATGGTGGGGTAATTAAAATACTAAGTGTAGGTTTAAAATAGGGTATGTTAAAATGATTAATTTTTTGAAAAGGTTATTGTGTATAGCTAGGTATTAGTTTTCATTGATTTAGGTAGGTTATAGGACAATTTTTTGGGTTTAGAGTTGGTGTTATTTGGGATAAATGTGATGCATTTGGTGTGATATGTTTGTGTGGGCTTGAAATAAGTAGATGTTGGTGGTTGTAGGTTGTTAAAAAAGGTTGGTGTTAGGTGGGTCTAGCTATAATGATTGAAAATTAAGTGTGTGAGCTAACTTAATTATTTTTTAGGCTCGAGACTAGATCCAGATGAGGGATCGAGTTTCCAAGATCTTTGCAAAGATCCATGATGGGATGATTATGGATGAGTGGATGCATATAGAGTAGGTTAGACTTGGAGCCATGGTTCATTATCAACACCTATCATGAGATGTGGCTATGATCATGGCCCTCATTGATAGATGGGATGATTGATATTAGGCCCTATATTTAATAGTCAATTTTGGGTGGGATGATGGGGGTCAGTCAGCCATGGATGTGGATCTAGCAAGGGCACATCTGTAGGGTAGTGGTCATGATGGATAGGTAGTGGTAGCACTAGCAGTTGTATAGGCTTATATCATAGGGTTATAAGGATAGGTGGTGACATTGTAGGGATAGATTTTCACTTTGCAAGTTTAGGTTGCCAATGTTATAAAAGAGAGAGATCAGGCTTAGGCTTCACTTGGTTTACTGAGCCAAGAGAGGGATACATTAAGGTAGAGGGTAGGAGTAGAAATAACACTAGTTGGGCCACCTAGTATTATTCTAATGATGTAGTACTTAGCCATGATTGAGGAGTTGAGATATTATGAGGCTATAGTTCTAGCACAATGTCTGATGGATCCTTGATGGGACAAATACAGAGCTAGTTTAGTAGGTGGGGCAGCCATGGTGACTCTAAGTCAATGGGCCACTTCAATGATTGGACAAGTAGGCATCCTAGGACTACCATCAGATGGTAGTGTAGGTGCAAGAGTAGGTAGGGATAGTTATAGTAGTGCCCTAGGGGAATGATATGACATTAGATATTGTATATGTTTTTGATACTAGCCTACATGCCAATGATGTGAGATGTACACGTGAGAGATTATACATTGTTACATGCATTATTTACTTTAATGGACATGATGTATATGATGATGTTTATGATATAGATGATATAGATGATATATATATATATATATATGGTGTATGTTTATGGTTCATGGTTTACGTGTTTTGATGTTTTATGCTTTATGCTTACGAGATGTGGACTCAATAGCTTTAGGCATGTGATGAGTTATGGATGATGTTTTTATTTTTCTCATGGATATGATGTTATGATTATGGTTATGCTGATGTGGTTTTATGATTTGATGTTATATGATTATGTTTTATGTTGTGATGACATGGTAAATGGATAGGATGATATTATAAAAGGATGATGTATGTTGTGGTTCATGATGTTTTGATCATTGATAGATAAATGATATAGTTCATGGTTCATAGTGTTGTGTTCACCATTGATATTTGTTGTTCATGATCATGGAGATGTATTGTGATTATGGTTAAAGATATAATGAAAATGCATAAAGTTAGATAATAAAATGAATGTAGGAATAAGAAATGAGAATCATGAGATGTATGTCTACATGAACCAATGATAAGAGGGTAAAGAAAAATCTTGATGCCTTTTCATTGGTAAGGACTTAATAAAATCAAAGTTGGATTGGCTTAAGGAACATAAGCCTTTCAAATGCTTCACATTAGCATGCTTTGATTGATAAATAAGGTATCTTGATCACAATGTGTCAGGTAAGCTCATAATCCCTTGATTTATAGATAACATAAAGAGGAGATAGGTGAATAGGTTGAGGTGAGGTAACGTTATGTGGGTTAGTTTGCCCTTCCTATAGGTGACCTAAGAACCAAATTAGACAATTCCATGTCTTAATGAAAGGTGTAGATTGATCGATGTGGGAAGTCTACTAATATTAGATATGAAAATTGATTGCAACTTTCTTGGGATTTTGATTTTGATAAAGGGTCTTTTATTTGTTGCTTTTATTTTTGATAATTTTTGAAACTGATTGAAGTGAGAATCTTCAAATGATTGATTTTGACCCATTTGACTTAACCATCCTTCAAGGGAGTGGTCTAAGTTTTGGATTTGTTTTATTTGGTAGATATCCTTCAAGGGAGCAATCTATCTTTTAAGTAATTTAGTTTTGGGCAATTGTCCTTCAAGGGAGCAGTTTGCTATATTAGATATGTGACCCAAGTAATATTTTGGTATCCCAAATGTTTTGATGCAAGGTTTTAGACATGGACAAGTCTAATTAGGATTAGAGGTTTACCTTTATGAAGGAAAAACTTTTAGCACAAGAAATTTAATGATAGGTGGAAGATGTGGTTTAGAGAGATAAAATATCATGGGATTCTTTCTTGATTGGAGATGAAAAATATCCATGAGAACCATGCTATGGGTAGAGCCATGGTACCCATATTTAGGATTAGGCTATGACTATGATGGTTGATCACATGATTTTATATTATAATCATTAATTCTTAAAGGGAATAGGGATATGTAAACTAAGGTGAAAATATCATAAATCAAGGAATGAGCTTAAGTTAGACAAGAAGGTGATTTTGATCCCTTTCTTAATTAAAAAAGGATTAAAATGTGAAACATTGAGAAGATTAAGTTTTGGTTTGCCTTCAATCAAGGACAAATGATAAGCTCTTGATCCATATTTATGGGTTATGATATAGGGTCCAAGCCAATTGAAAGCAAACTTACCTCTTTTTATTTTCTCCATATTGGTTTTCCTTTAGGATGTGGTCTCTAATATTGAATTCCCATTCTTTTAGGTGTTTATTAAAGGCATGCTTGATTTGTTCTTGGTAGACACAAATATGGTTAAGTGTTACAAGGTGATGTTCATCAAATAGCTCAAGCCGTGCTAGATGTTCTTAATGATATTTGCTCTTAGAAATGATCTCTTACAAAGATATGCAAAGAGATGGAATATAGACATTGAGAGGCAAGACTACCTCTGTTATGAAGACTAGAGATAAAGGGGTAACACCTATAAAGGTTAGAATTCTAGTGTGATAGGCCCATAGAGTGAAAGGGATGTGCAAGTGCCAATCCTGACCTGAAGCATTGACTACTTTGGTTGGCATTTTATTAAGGGTTTTGTTAGAGGCTTCTACCAATCCATTTTCATGTAGATGGTAAGGTGAAAATAATATTAACTTGATGTCAAATTCATCACAAAGACCTTGGACTTGCTTGTTCTTGAAATATTTACCATTATTAATGAATATCTTTTGGGGAACATCGAAACAATAGATGATATGGTGATTGATGAAGTTGACAATCTTGTCAGCTTTAGTTGAGATGAGAATAATGGATTCCATGCATTTGGTGAAATATTTAGAGGTGGTAATGATGGATTAGTGTTTTTATGAATAATGAGGGTTGATTTTCCCAATGAGATTGAGTCCTCATTGTGAGAAGGGCCAATAGTCTTTGGATACTTGTAGGCCATGGGTAGGTTTGTGATGTAAGTTGGTATGATATTGACATTTAACACACTTTTTTACATAATCACCATAGTCTCAATTGAGGTTGGTCCAATAAAATCTAAGGTGAAGGATGCATTTAGTGATAACTAGGACACTAAAGTGTCCACCATAGATTCTATCATGCATTTATTTGATAGCATGGGAAGCTTCATGACTATGTAGGCAATAGAGAAAGAGGCCATCAAAGTCATGTTTGTAAAGGATTAACCCTAGTATGGTGTAATGAGAGGTACTTTGAACAAGGGTTCCTCAGGCATTCTTAGAGAGATTAAGAAAAACAATACTAAGGTTGAGGTAGTTGAAGGTTTGTTTATACCATATGTCAGATGGAGATTGCTCTAGATTAAAAATGGTAGGAAGTTTAAAATGGATATAATAAGGTATGATAAAATGGTGGATAGTAAAAAAGAGTTTGGAATCAGCCATTTGAGATGGGATTTGAAAAGCAAGGGATGCCATTGTATCCATGAACTTGTTGGTAGATTATGGAACAAACTAAATGAGGTAATGATTAAATTATGATGAGTACATCTAAAAATTGTTTTTAATTTTAAAAAATATCATTCTTACATTGGTAGGATTTGTTAAACCACAAGTTTGGAATTTCTAAAGACACTAATGGTCTTAATTCCCAAGGCTAGAGCAGTTTGGAGACCTATGACTAGGGCTTCATACTCAACCACATTGTTGGTACACTCAAAGTCAAGTTTAAAGGAGAGGTGAAGAGGTTCACCATCAAGGGGAATGAGGATCACTTCAACACCCCTACTATGCTATCATTTTTAGCCATTGAAGAACATTGTCATTTGGTAGGTGGAGTCCTCTTGAGAAAGAGTTATGATGGACTCATCAGGAAATGTAATAGGAAGTGGTTAGTTGTCTAGTAGAGGAGCTTCAACCAATTGGTCAGTAATTACTTGCCCTTTAATTGACTTATACTAAAGGAACTCAAGGTCAAACTTAGCTAAAAGAATGAGCCACCTAGACATACATTGGTTTTGATATGGTTTAAAGTGTGTGTAATTAAATGGGTCAATGTTAGTGATGACAAAAGTTTTATGATTGAGAAGGTAATGATGGAGTTTAGAAGCCACAAAGACTAAGGTGAGGCAAAGTTTCTTAAAATGGGTGTACTGAGTCTCATACTCTATAAGTGTTTAACTTATGTATTAGACAAATTACTCTTTGTGTTTTTCATCATGATGAGTGAGTATTACCCCTAGGGAATGGTTAGTGGCAGAGATGTAAAGGTAAAAGGGTTGGTCCTCTTTAGGTGGGGTAAGAATGGGTGGAGAAAGAAGGTATTTTTTAAGTGAATCAAAGGATTGTTAATAGTCTTTAGTAAACTTAAAATATGTGTCATTCTTAAGTATATGGTGAAAGGGTTGACATCTATCTAATAATTGAGAGATGAAGCAACAGATGGATTGGATCTTTCCTTGTAAGCTATGGAGTTACTTAAGGTGGGTTGCAGGAGGCATCTCCAAAATTTATCTATCTTTAGCAAGGTCTACTTCAATTCCTCTAAGAGAGACAATAAAGCTAAGGAGTTTTCCAAAATGGACCCTAAAAATACATTTCTTGGGGTTGAATCTGATGTGGAAGTGGATTAGGCATTTGAAGATGATGGTGAGAATGACATGGTGATATTTTTGATGTTTAGATTTACCAAGGAGATCATCCACATAGTCCTCTATGATTTTATGGATTAGATCATGTAAAATGTAGGTCATCACATGTTGGTATGTTACTCCAATGTTCTTCAAACTAAATGGCATGAACTTGTAGCAAAAGGTTCCCCATTGGGCGATGAAAGAAGTTTTATGTTGATCATTGGGGGAAATAAAGATTTGATTATATCTTGAGAAACCATCCATGAGAGATAACATCATGTGACCAGCTATAAGATCAACAAGTCTATCAATGCTAGGTAAAGGAAAGTTATCCTTTGGGCAAGTGAGGTTGAGGTCAAAAAATTTGATGTAGAGGTGAAGTCCACCTATGGGTTTGGTAATGGGAATGACATTAGAGACCCATTGAGGATAATCAATAGGTTGGATGAAGTTGATAGATAAGAGACATTAAAGCTCTTCTTTGACTAGAAGGGTGATGTGGAGGTGTATCATGTGAAGTTTTTACTAAATAATATTAGCATCAAGATAGGTGACAATGTTGTAGAGGGATGTGGAAGGGTTAATTCTAGGCATATCTTGATAGGACCAAGCAAATGCTATGCTATGGTCATGAAGGAAAGAAGGGTAATATTTTTTCTCTATACAATTCAAAGATTGTCTAATCTTGATAATGCAAGGGTTTTGTTGAGCACTGAAGTTGACATCAATGCATGATTCATTCAACATGGTTTGGTTCTCAAGAGGAAAGGATTTGTGGATAGAATAATCCCCCACACTGAGGTAGGTGAGAATAGAATCATTGCCCCAATGTTAGATGGTTTTGATGGTCAGAGAATCATTTTCTACCATTTTAGGATGGATGAGAGGAAAGGTTTTAGTTTGTCCATCCTTTTGATAAGTTAGGGGACCCAAACGAATAGTATTGATCCAAAAAAAATGTTAGGAGGAATGATATGAAAGGATCTAGGAAGCACAATTGATTACCATGCAACTAAACATGCGAAAATATCCAGATGTCACAAGTAACTAGAATTTAGAAACAACACAAAATATGAGAGACAATACCCAATTGTATTAATACTCTTCCAGAAGGAAATACAACAAAGAAGATTGCCACAGTTCTTCTTCCTTACACACCTCTAGGTCTCCCACACCTCTAGGGCATAAATAGTAAATCTCTTCAAGAGCTCACTCTCTCTCTTACGGTCCCAACACACAACTCAAACACAGAGTTGGTGTTTACCTCTAACCAGTCAATATCCACTACTACCAGTACACCGAGTATACACACATACTCATACAAGTACACAACACACTCCAAGTAGATCTCCCATGAACTTGCAACAACCTGCAACTCAAATGATCTTACTTTGGAAGGATCTACCTTGCCTTCCTCTTTGCTCTCTAATTGAGTACACACCGTACTCCAAGTAGATCCTGCCTGATATTGCTCCCTATTGTATTGCTAACCTCCCTGATCTTGCACACCTGAAAATTAATCTGGTTCTGCACACCTGCAAACCTAGATCTCACACACACATACACCTACAAATCAATGATCTCACTTACCATGCATATCTCCAAATGTGGCCTTGCACACCTGCTGACCAAGATCCTACATACATGAAGAATCCTTTTAATTCTCCAAACCAGCACCCATACTTGGTACTGTGGCACTAGGAGGAACACACCTTGCTCTCTTCACTCTGAAGGAGCTAATTTTTGATCTCTTACTCTCTAGCATAAATTACAATACAGCCCATGAGTCTATTATATAGATCTCATGCAAACAATAATTAGACACCTAATTACAATAATTAGATCCACAGCTTCAAGTCTATAATTGGCCTTCTACATGCAAACAACTGGTTCATTAACTAACTATCTGTGAACTGGTAGTTATGGAACCACACAAGTGATCGACGTCAGCACCTATCTACCTGGAGGTGATCGACGCTGGCTGATCCTTGATCAACATCAGTTGCTCTTCTCACTATATATGACCGGCGTCGACTGATCAGACCAACTTCGGTTTCTCTGCAACTCAGCAACCTCCTCCATGTCTACATCAGTGAAGATTTTAGCTCCACAACCTAACAATCTCCCACTTAGAGATAAACAAATGCACTATATCTATACCTGTACCCCATCTAATTTATTTCTTGGTTTGTATCCCTCTTTAAGATCAATCCTGAAGACCAACCACCATACATCTTGTGGTGCAACCCCTGTCATCCAAGTAACCTGCCACATCCACATCTACAAACCCATGTAGAAAAAGAACTTGACCCTGCATAACACATGCACCTGCTACTAGTCCCTCTCAAATACTTGAGAATCTACTGAACTGCTCTCCAGTGCTTCTTTTCTGAATTGAATACAAACTTTCTGACAGCACCCACTGCTTGGGCAAACTCAGGGAGTACACATGTACTCAACCTCATCATGTGATTGGGGACCTTGTTTTGTGACCTGTCCATCCATATGTGTGTTGCCCGATTCTGCATCCTACACTACCTTCACACAATCATCCTGTGACAACATTAGTTTGTGATCTCCCTGTCTCTAGGATACTCATGCCAAAGAATTTCATTGCTCCCAAATCCTTCATAGCACACCACTAAACTAACCTTACCTTTAGCTTAGCAAAACCCTGTATGTCTAAACCTTCAACTAGCATATCACCCACATACAATAATAGGATAATGTTGCGACCATCATCTACCTGGTAAAACAAACACAATGGTTACACTGACATTGACTAAAGCCCTGCTTTGTCATCCACCTATCAAAACCTATACCACTATCCTATAGCTTCCTCAAGACCATATGACCTGGCCTTCCATCTCACGTATCCATTCTCTCTATTCTTTAACTAAGGTATCCATTCGTCTTTCAGTGCTTTCATACTGGCTGGCAACCCTACCAAATCTCCCATTTGGTTTTGCATCCTATTCATGCCATGCTCCCACTGTTTCCTGGATCCTTCCTGGTCTACAATGAGCAACAGGTATAAAGAAGAGGAGCAACAAATTTGAGGCTTACTTACCCTTTTAGTTCTTCGTATGGGCATTTGAGACTCCTTGACAGCATGTTATTTGCCCAAAATCCATTCCAGTGATTGACCTCGGTCACCACACAGTCTACATCCGATCGACGTCAGTTCCATGCGACTATCCAGGTCACCGACGGCAGTTATCCTGCCAATATCAATCTCCACCTGCCTGACACCATCGACTTCTCTAGTCTGCAAATGACCGACGTTGGTACCTATCTATTCGATGTCAGTTTCTATTGACCGATGCCAGTACCTGTGTTTTCCTATGAGTGATGACTTTTTACCCGTGAACTTTCTTTGAATCATAACCATGTAAAAACTACCCTGCTCAGAAGTATCCAGCCCCCTCCATTGATCTCTATCCATCATCTATTCCAAGAATACCAAGGCTTTCCAGTTCTTAAGTTTATTAAATACATCAGTCTTCCTTTTCTTGCAATAAACACAATCCTTTCTTGTAGTATCCCCCTGCTCACAGAAATCTCAATTTATGCTCTCTGAAGCTAAACTCTTACCATATGACTTAAGAACATCCATTCCCTTCTCACTTATGTGACCAAACCTACAAAGCCACACCTATGCAACAGAAGTGGAATCAGTAATACAAGCAGATAGATAAAGAGTACCTGCTTTCCTACCACATGTTAGTTCAAGTGCATCCACTGTGAGAGTTCATGTGCATCTCTCATCACCCAACTTTCCTAAAGAAATTAGCCACATCTTCAAGACTGAGACCTACATGACCTTCTTCAACACCCATGTGTTGGCCGCCTAAAATTTTAGCAACACTTCCCCTTTGCCAATACTATGACAAGGCTCACCAACCCCTCTAACTCGGGTTGCATGGAAAGAGGCAACAGAATCTATAAACCAAGATTCTAATTTATCCAAGAAACATCCTAGAGCATCCTGTGCAACAACACCTGCAACATCTACTTTTTCAGTTCCTTCATGCTGATCTACTACCAACCAACAATCTTTCTTTACCTACTCTTTCTTTCCATAACACCGTAATTGACCATTCGTGCCTTTGAATTCCTCCATCCTTAGTGTACTTTCTTCTGTCATTGCTATACTCCCACTCAATCAAAAACCCCTAAGAGTGACCTGTAACCAAACACAAACCTGATTCCTGCAACCTTAGCTCTGATACCACTTTGTCAGGATCTAGAAAGCATAATTGATTACCATGCAACTAAACATGCAAAATTATCTAGAAGTCACAAGTAACTAGAATTCAAAAACAACACAGAATATGAGAGACAATACCCAATTGTATTAATACTCCTCTAGAAGGAAATACAACAAAGAAGATTGCCACAGTTCTTCTTCCTTACACACCTCTAGGGCTCCCACACCTCTAGGGCATAAACAATAAATCTCTTCAAGAGCTCACTCTCTCTGTTATGATCCTAACACACCACTCAAACACAGAGTTGGTGTTCACCTCCAACTAGTCAGTATCCAATACTGCCAGTACACTGAGTATACACACATACTCAACTGAGTACACAACGCACTCCAAGTAGATCTCCCATGAACTTGCAACAACCTGTAACTCAAATGATCTTACTTTGGAAGGATCTACCTTTCCTTCTTCTTTGCTCTCCAACTGAGTACACACCATACTCCAAGTAGATCCTGCCTGATATTGCTCCTAGTTGTGTTGCTAACCTCCCTGATCTTGCACACCTACAAATCAATCTAGTTCTGCACACTTGCAAACCTAGATCTCGCACACACATACACCTACAAATCAATGATCTTACTTACCATGTAGATCTCCAAATGTGGCCTTACACACCTGCTAACCAAGATCCTACATACATGAAGAATCCTTCTGATTCTCCAAACCAGCACCCATACTTGGTACTATGGCACTAGGAGGAACACACCTTGCTCTCTTCACTCTGAAGGAGCTAATTTTTGCTCTCTTACTCTCTAACACAAATTACAATACAGCCCATGAGTTTATTATATAGATCTCATGCAAACAATAATTAGACACCTAATTACAATAATTAGATTCACAGCTTCAAGTCTATAATTGGCCTTCTACATGCAAACAACCACTTCATTAACTAACTATCCATGAATTGGTAGTTATGGAACCGCATAGACGATCGACGTTGGTCCCTATCTGCCTAGAGGTGATCGACACTGGCCGATCCCTAATCGATGTCGGTTGCTCTTCTCACTGTATATAACTAGCATCAGCTGATCAGATCGACATCAATTTCTCTACAACTCTGTAACCTCCTCCATGTCTGCATCAGTGAAGCTTTTAGCTCCACAACCTAACAATCTCTCACTTTGAGATAAATCGCTGCACTGTACTTGTACCTTTACCCCATCTAATCTATTTCCTGGCTTGTACCCCTCTTCAAGATCAATCCTGAAGACCAACCACCACACATCCTATGGTGCAACCCCAATCATGCAAGTAACCTACCACATCCACATCTACAAACCCATGTAGAAAAAGAACTTGACCTTGCATAGCATGTGCCCCTGCTATTGGTCCCTCTCAGATACTTGAGAATCCACTGAGCTGCCCTCTAGTGCTTCTTTTTTGGATTGACTACAAACTTTTTGACAGCACCCACTACTTGGGAAAACTTAGGGAGTACACATGTACTCAACCTCATCATGTGATTGGGGACCCTGTTTTGTGACCTATCCATCCATAGGTGTGCTACCCAATTCTGCATCCTACACTACCTTCACATAATCATCCTGTGACAACATCGGCTTGTGATTTCCCTGTCTCTAGGATACTCATGCCAAAGAATTTTTTTGCTCCCAAATCCTTCATGGCACACCACTGAACTAACCTTACCTTTAGCTCAACAAAATGCTGTATGTCTAAACCTTCAGCTAGCATATCACCCACATATAGTAACAGGATAATGTTGCTACCATCATCCACCTAGTAAGACAAACACAATGGTTACACTGACATTGACTAAAGCCCTGCTTTGTCATCCACATGTCAAAACTTGTACCACTGTCTTGCAGCTTCCTCAAGACCATATGACCTAGCCTTCTATCTCACGTATCCATTCTTTCTATTCTTTAACTAAGGTATCCATTCATCTTTCAGTGCTTTCATACCGGTTGGCAACCCTACCAAATCTCCTATTTGGTTTTGCATCTTATTCATGCCATGCTCCCACTGTTTCCTGGATCCTTCCTGCTCTATAGTGAGCAACGAGTATAAAGAAGAGGAACAATGAATTTGAGGCTTACTTACCCTTTCAGTCCTCTGTATGGGCATTTGAGACTCCTTAATACCATGTTATCCACCCAAAAATCATTCCAGTGACCGACATCGGTCACCACATAGTCTGCATTTGATCGACGTCAGTTACATGCGACTGTCCAAGTCACCGACGACAGTTATCTTGTTGACATCAGTCTCCACCTGCCTGACACCACCAACTTCTCTGGTCTGCACATGATCGATGCTGGTACCTATCTGTTTGATGTCAGTTTCTATTAATCAACACTGGTACCTGTGTTTTCATGAGTGATGAATTTTTACCTGTGAGCTTTCTTTGAATCATACCCATGTCCAAACTGCCCTACTCAGAAGTATCTAACCCCCTCTGTTCATCTCTATCTGTCATCTCCTCCTAGAATACCAAGGCTTTCCAGTTCTTAAGTTTATCAAATACATCAGTCTTCCTTTTCCTGCAATAAACACAATCCTTTCTTGTAGCATCCCCCTGCTCATAGAAATCTCAGTCTATGCTATCCAAAGCTGAACTCTTACCATATGACTTAAGAACATCCATTCCCTTCTCACTTATGTGACCAAGCCTACAAAGCCACACCTATGCAACAGAAGTGGAATCAGTAATACAAGCAAATAGATAAAGAGTACCTGCGTTCTTACCACATGCTAATTCAAGTGCATCCACTGTGAGAGTTCTTGTGCATCTCTGATCACCCAACTTTCCTAAATCAATTAGCCACATCTTCAAGATTGGGACCTGCATGACCTTCTTCAACACCCATGTGTTGGCTGCCTGCAATTTCCGCAACACTTCCCTTTTGCCAATACTATGACAAGGCTCACCAACCCCTCTAATTTGGGTTGCATGGAAAGAGACAACAGAATCTATAAACCAAGATTCTAATTTATCCAAGAAACATCCCAGAGCATCCTTTGCAACAACACCTACAACATTTGCTTCTTTAGTTCCTTCATGTTGATTTGCTACCAACCAACAATCTTTCTTTACCTGCTCTTTCTTTCCATAACACCGTAATTGACCATTCATGCCTTAGAATTCCTCCATCCTCAATGTACTTTCTTCTGTCATTGCTATACTCCCACTCAATTAGAAACCCCTAAGAGTGACTTGTAACCAAACACAAACCTGCTCCCTACAACCTTAGCTCTGATACCACTTTGTCAGGATCTAGGAAGCACAATTGATTACCATGCAACTAAACATGTGGAAGTATCCAAAAGTCATAAAAGTAACTAGAATTTAGAAACAACACAAAATATGAGAGACAATACCCAATTGTATTAATACTCTTCCAGAAGGAAATACAATAAAGAAGATTGCCACAGTTCTTCTTCCTTACACACCTCTAAGGCTCCCACACCTCTAGGGCATAAACAACAAATCTCTTCAAGAGCTCACTCTCTCTTACGGTGCCAACACACAACTCAAACACAGAGTTGGTGTTCACCTCCAACCAGTCAGTATCCACTACTGCCAGTACACCGAGTATACACACATACTCAACTGAGTACACAATGCAGTCCAAGTAGATCTCTCTTGAACTTGCAACAACCTACAACTCAAATGAACATTACTTTGGAAGGATCTACCTTGCCTTCCTGTTTGCTCTCCAACTGAGTACACACTATTCTTCAAGTAGATCCTACCTGATATTGCTCCCTGTTATGTTTCTAACCTCCCTAATCTTGCACACCTATAAATCAATTTGGTTCTACACACCTGTAAACCTAGATCTTGCACACACATACACCTGCAAATCAATGATCTTACTTACCATGCAGATCTCCAAACGTAGCCTTGCACACCTACTGACCAAGATCCTACATACATAAAGAATCCTTCTGATTCTCCAAACCAGCACCCATACTTGGTACTATGGCACTAGGAGGAACACACCTTGCTCTCTTCACTCTAAAAGAGCTAATTTTGCTATCTTACTCTCTAGCACAAATTACAATACATCCCATGAGTCTATTATATAGATCTCATGCAAACAATAATTAGACACCTAATTACAATAATTAGATCTGTAGCTTCAAGTCTATAATTGGCCTTCTACATGCAAACAACTAGTTCGTTAACTAACTGTCTGTGAATTGGCAATTATGGAACTGCACAGGCGACCGATGTCAGTCCCTGTCTACCTGGAGGTGACCAACACTGATCGATCCCTGACCGACGTCAGTTTCTCTTCTCACTGTATATGACTGGCATCAGCTGATGAGACCAACATCAATTTCTCTGCAACTCAGTAACCTCTCAGCAACCTCCTCCATGTCTGCATCAGTGAAGCTTTTAGCTCCACAACCTAATAATCTCCCACTTGGAGATAAATAGCTACATTGTACCTGTACCTTGTCTAATCTATTTCCTAGCTTGTATCCCTCTTCAAGATCAATCCTGAAGACCAACCACCACACATCTTGTGGTGTAACCCCTGTCATCCAAGTAACCTACCACATCCACATCTATAAACCCATGTAGAAAAAGAACTTGACCCTGCATAGCACATGCCCCTGTTGCTGGTCCCTCTTAGATACCTGAGAATCCACTGAACTACCCTCTAGTGCTTCTTTTTTGGATTGACTACAAACTTTTTGACAGCACCCACTGCTTGGGCAAACTCAGGGAGTACACATGTACTCAACCTCATCATGTGATTGGGGACCCTGTTCTGTGACCTGTCCATCCACAGGTGTGTTGCTCAATTCTACATCCTTCACTACCTTCACACAATCATCATGTGACAACATCAGCTTGTGATCTCCTTGTCTCTAGGATACTCATACCAAAGAATTTTGCTGCTCTCAAATCCTTCATGGCACACCACTGAACTAACCTTACCTTTAGCTCAACAAAACCCTATATGTCTGAACCTTCAGCTAGCATATCACCTACATATAGTAACAGGATAATGTTGTGACCATCATCCACCTGTTAAGACAAACACAATGGTTACACTGACATTGACTAAAGCCCTACTTTGTCATCCCCCTGTCAAAACCTGTACCATTGTCCTGCAGCATCCTCAAGACCATATGACCTGGCCTTCCGTCTCATGTATCCATTCTCTCTATTCTTTAACTAAGGTATCCATTCGTCTTTCAATGCTTTCATACCGGCTGACAACCTACCAAATCTCTCGTTTGGTTTTGCATCCTATTCATGCCATGCTCCCACTATTTCCTAGATCCTTCCTGCTCTATAGTGAGCAATGAGTATAAAGAAGAGGAACAATGAATTTGAGGCTTACTTACCCTTTCAGTCCTCTGTATGGGCATTTGAGACTCCTTGATAGCATGCTGTCCACCCAAAATCTATTCTAGTGACCGACCTTGGTCACCACACAGTCTACATCTGACCAACGTCGGTTCCATGCGACTGTCCAGGTCACCGATGGTAGTTATCCTACCAACGTCGATCTCCACTTACCTGACACCACTGACTTCTCTGGTCTGCACATGACCGACATCAGTACCTATCTGTTCGACATCGGTTTCTATTGACCGATGCTGATACCTGTGTTTTCCTGTGAGTGATGACTTTTTACCTGCGAGCTTTCTTTAAATCATACGCATGTCCAAACTACCCTAATCAGAAGTATCCAGCCCCCTCCACTAATCTCTTTCTGTCATCTCCTCCAAGAATATCAAGGCTTTCCAGTTCTCAAGTTTATCAAATACATTAGTCTTTCTTTTCCTGCAATAAACACAATCCTTTCTTGTAGCATCCCCCTACTCACAAAAATCTCAGTCTATGCTCTTCGAAGCTGAACTCTTACCATATGACTTAAGAACATCCATTCCCTTCTCACTTATGTGACCAAGCCTACAAAGCCACACCTATGCAATAGAAGTGGAATCAGTAATATAAGGAGATAGATAAAGAGTACCTGCTTTCTTACCACATGCTAATTCAAGTGCATCCATGGTGAGAGTTCATATGCATCTCTCATCACCCAACTTTCTTAAAATAATTAGCCACATCTTCAAGATTGGGACCTGCATGACCTTCTTCAACACCCATGTGTTGGCCGCCTGTAATTTCAGCAACACTTCCCCTTTGCCAATACTATGACAAGGCTCACCAACCCCTCTAATTGGGGTTGCATGGAAAGAGGCAACAAAATCTATAAACCAAGATTCTACTTTATCCAAGAAACATCTTAGAGCATCCTATGCAACAACACTTGCAACATTTGCTTCTTCAGTTCCTTCATGCTGATCTACTACCAACCAACAATCTTTTTTTACCTACTCTTTCTTTCCAAAACACCGTAATTGACCATTCGTGCCTTTAAATTCCTCCATCCTCAGTGTACTTTCTTTTGTCATTGCTATACTCCCACTCAATCAGAAACCCCTGAGAGTGACCTGTAACCAAACACAACCCTGATTCCTGCAACCTTAGCTCTGATACCACTTTGTTAGGATCTAGGAAGCACAATTGATTACCATGCAACTAAACATGTAGAAATATCTAGAAGTCACAAGTAACTAGAATTCAAAAACAACACAGAATATGAGAGACAATACCCAATTATATTAATACTCTTCTAGAAGGAAATACAACAAAGAAGATTGCCATAGTTCTTCTTCCTTACACACCTCTAGGGCTCCCACACCTCTAGGGCATAAACAATAAATCTCTTCAAGAGCTCACTCTCTCTCTTACGGTCCCAACACACAACTCAAACACAGAGTTGGTGTTCACCTCCAACCAGTCAGTATCCACTACTACTAGTACATTGAGTATACACACATACTCAATCGAGTACATAATGCACTCCAAGTAGATCTCCCATGAACTTGCAACAACCTACAACTCAAATGATCTTACTTTGGAAGGATCTACCTTGCCTTCCTCTTTGCTCTCCAACTGAGTACACACTGTACTCCAAGTAGATCCTGCCTGATATTGCTCCCTATTGTGTTGCTGACCTCCCTGATCTTGCACACCTACAAATCAATCTGGTTTTGCACACCTGCAAACCTAGATCTCTCACACACATACACCTACAAATCAATGATCTTACTTACCATGCAGATCTCCAAACATGGCCTTGCACACCTGCTGACCAAGATCCTACATACATGAAGAATCCTTCTAAATCTCCAAACTAGCAACCATACTTGGTACTGTGGCACTAGGAGGAACACACCTTGCTCTCTTCACTCTGAAGGAGCTAATTTTTGCTCTCTTACTCTCTAGCACAAATTACAATACAGCCCATGAGTCTATTATATAGATCTCATGCAAATAATAATTAGACACCTAATTACAATAATTAGATCTATAGCTTCAAGTCTATAATTGGCCTTCTACATGCAAACAACCAGTTGGTTAACTAACTATCCATGAACTGGTAGTTTTGGAACCATACAAGCGATCAACATCGGTCCTTGTCTTCGTGGAGGTGACCAATGCCAGCTGATCCCTGACTGACGTTAGTTGCTCTTCTCACTGTATATGGCTGGTGTTGGCTGATCAGACCAACGTCAATTTCTCTATAACCTCTTCTATGTCTGCATCAGTGAAGCTTTTAGCTCCATAACCTAACAATATCCCACTTGGAGATAAATAGTTGTGTTGTACCTGTACCTATACCCCATCTAATCTATTTCTTGGCTTGTATCCCTCTTCAAGATCAATCCTAAAGACCAACCACCACACATCATGTGGTGCAACCCCTATCATCTAAGTAACCTACCACATCCGCATCTACAAACCCATGTAGAAAAAGAACTTGACCCTGCATAGCACGTGCACCTGCTACTGGTCCCTCTCAGATACCTGAGAATCCACTGAACTACCCTCTAGTGCTTCTTTCCTAGATTGACTACAAACTTTTTGACAGCACCCACTACTTGGGAAAACTCAAGGAGTACACATGTACTCAACCTCATCATGTGATTGGGGACCCTATTTTGTGACTTGTCCATCCATAGGTGTGATGCCTGATTATGCATCCTGCACTACCTTCACACAATCATCCTATGACAACATCAGCTTGTGATCTCCCTATCTCTAGGATACTCATGCCAAAGAATTTTTCTACTCCCAAATCCTTCATGGCACACTACTGAACTAACCTTACCTTTAGCTCAGCAAAACCCTATATGTCTGAACCTTCAGCTAGCATATCACCCACATACAGTAACAAGATAATGTTGTGACCATCATCCACCGAGTAAGACAAACACAATGGTTACACTGACATTGACTAAAGCCCTACTTTGTCATCCACCTATCAAAACTTGTACCACTATCTTGCAACTTCCTCAAGACCATATGACCTAGCCTTCCATCTCACGTATCCATTCTCTCTATTTTCTAACTAAAGTATCCATTCATATTTTAGTGCTTTCATACCGACTGGCAACCCTACCAAATCTCCTATTTGGTTCTACATCCTATTCATGCCATGCTCCCACTGTTTCCTAGATCCTTCCTACTCTGCAGTGACCAACAAGTATAAAGAAGAGGAATAATGAATTTGAGGCTTACTTACCCTTTCAGTCCTCTATATGGGTGTTTGAGACTCTTTGATAGCATGATGTTTGCCTAAAATCTGTTTCAGTGACCAACCTCGGTCACCACATAGTCTGCATCCGATCGACGTCAGTTCCATGTGACTGTCTAGGTCATTGACGGCAGTTATCCTACAGACATCAGTCTCCACCTGCCTGACACCACTGACTTCTCTGGTCTACACATGATCGACATCGGTACCTACCTGTTTGACATCGGTTGCTATTGACTAATGTTGGTACCTATGTTTTCTTGTGAGTGATGACTTTTTACCCGTGAGCTTTTTTTGAATCATACCCATGTCCAAACTATCCTGCTTAGAAGTATCCAGCCCCCTCCACTGATCTTTGTCTGTCATCTCCTCTAAGAATACCAAGGCTTTCCAGTTCTTAAGTTTATCAAATACATTAGTGTTCCTTTTCCTGTAATAAACACAATCCTTTCTTGTAGCATCCCCCTGCTCACAAAAATCTCAGTCTATGCTCTCCAAAGCTGAACTCTTACCATATGACTTAAGAACATCCATTCCCTTCTCACTTATGTGACCAAGTCTACAAAGCCACACTTATGCAATAAAAGTGGAATCAGTATACAAGTAGATAAATAAAGAGTACCTGCTTTCTTACCACATGCTAATTTAAGTGCATCTGCTATGAGCATTCTTGTGCATCTCTCATCACCCAACTTTTCTAAAGAAATTAGTTACATCTTCAAGACTGGGACCTGCATGACCTTCTTCAACACCCATGTGTTGGCCGCCTGCAATTTTAGCAACACTTCCCCTTTGCCAATACTATGACAAGGCTCACCAACCCCTCTAATTTGGGTTGCATGGAAAGAGTCAATAGAATCTATAAACCAAGATTTACTTTATCTAAGAAACATCCCAGAGCATCTTGTGCAACAACACCTACAACATCTACTTCAGTTCCTTCATGTTGATCTGCTACCAACCAACAATCTTTCTTTACCTACTCTTTCTTTCCATAATATCGTAATTGACCATTCGTGCCTTTGAATTCCTCCATCCTCAATGTACTTTCTTCTGTCATTGCTATACTCCCACTCAATAAAAAACCCCTAAGAGTGACCTATAACCAAACACAAACCTACTCCCTGTAACCTTAGCTCTGATACCACTTTGTCAAGATCTAGGAAGCACAATTGATTACCATGCAACTAAACATGCAAAAATATCCAGAAGTCACAAGTAACTAGAATTTAGAAACAACACAGAATATGAGAGACAATACCCAATTATATTGATACTCTTCCAAAAAGAAGTACAATAAAGAAGATTGCCACAGTTCTTCTTCCTTACACACCTCTAGGGCTCCCACACCTCTAGGGCATAAATAGTAAATCTCTTCAAGAGCTCACTCTCTCTCTTACGGTCCCAACACACAACTCAAACATAGAGTTGGTGTTCACCTCCAACCAGTCAGTATCCACTACTGCCAGTACACCGAGTATACACACATACTCAACCGAGTACACAATGCACTCCAAGTAGATCTCCCATGAACTTGCAACAACTTGCAACTCAAATGATCTTACTTTGGAAAGATCTACCTTGCCTTCCTCTTTACTCTCCAACTGAGTACACACTGTACTCCAAGTAGATCCTGCCTGATATTGCTCTCTATTGTTTTGCTAACCTCCCTGATCTTGCACACCTGCAAATCAATCTGGTTCTACACACCTGCAAACCTAGATCTCACACACACATACACTTGTAAATCAATTATCTTACTTACCATGTAGATCTACAAATGTGGCCTTGCACACTTATTGACCAAGATCCTACATACATGAAGAATCCTTTTGATTCTCCAAACCAGCACCCATACTTGGTACTGTGGCACTAGGAGGAACACACCTTGCTCTCTCCACTCTGAAGGAGCTAATTTTTGCTCTCTTACTCTCTAGCACAAATTACAATACAACCCATAAGTCTATTATATAGATCTCATGAAAACAATAATTAGACACCTAATTATAATAATTAGATCTACAGCTTCAAGTCTATAATTGGCCTTCTACATGCAAACAATCGGTTCATTAACTAACTATCTATGAACTGGCAGTTTTAGAACTGCACAGGCGACTGACGTTGGTCCCTGTCTGCCTAGAGGTGACCGACGCCAGCCGATCCCTAACCAACGTCGGTTGCTCTTCTCACTGTATATGACCGGCATCAGCTGATCAGACCGACGTCAGTTTCTCTACAACTGAACAACCTCTCAGTAACCTCCTCCATGTCTGCATTAGTGAAGCTTTTAGCTCCACAACCTAACATGATATCAAAATCCTCTGACTTCAAAAGAGGTTGGGTTGGTGAGGATGGGATATCCTCATCGATGGTGGTGATGGATTTACATGAGGTGGGTTCTTTTGGTGTTACAAACCCAATGCCAAATAGTTCATAAAGTTTTTGAGTTTTGATGGTAGGTAAATCATGAGGTCCATGTTCATAAAGTGTTAGGCCAAATCCCTTCTAGGCACACCTATGAAGCTATAGCTTTCAAAATGCCAATTTGTTGAGATGAGATAAGTCAGAGGTGAATGATCGAGTGATAGAGGTATCGATGGAAGTAAGAAGTGAATGATTAAGTCCCCCATAGATTAAGTTGGTTTGATGGTTGGGATGCCCAAAATAGATAATGGTTCAAATTTTGGGGTCATAACTAGGATCATGGTTAGGTTTCCCATATTCTTAAGGAGTAGGGAAAGCATCCAAAGCTAGAAGATGATACTCCCAAAGTGAGAGACATTAAAACATGCATTCCAAGGAGTCCTCTACAAGGATATAAGAAGAAGGGATAGATGAGATAGTTAAAGCTTCATTGATGGTAGGGGTGGAAGTGTTGTTAGTTTTGGTTGATGAGGTGGTGTTGTTGTTAGTTGGTGGTGAGGTGGATGGAGGAAGGAGAACATCATTGGGTTGATATGCCATATTGCATGATAAAAAAGGACCAGGGTCAGCTCTTATGGTAACAACTTGACCTTCAATTTCAAATTTTACATATCGGCATAAGGTAGATGGGACACAACTCATGGCACAGATCTAAGGGCATCTAAGTAAAATGTTGTGTTAAGTGTGGAGCCTTTTAGGGCTATCACATGACCATTTTGGTGTACTTTGGGGGTCTAGAGAGATCAAAGGATGTGGGGATCACATTTTTCCTTTTTACCTCATGTGGGTGAATATTATTAAATGTTTATTTAATAATTTTCATGATACTTCCATGTTTTTTGGAAGTGGGATTTATTTCAATGTTTTGGGGAATTAATTATTTATGTAATATTTCTGTGATGCATTGGGAGAAATTTATTAAATGATGTATTTAATAATTTATATGATGCAATAGGATAAATTATTAATTGATTTATTTACTTATTTCTATGATGCATTATGAGGATAAAAATTATTAAATGTAGTATTTAATAATTTCTTGATGTATTATGGAACTGAGTTGGACTTCCACATTGGAAGTTGTGCCATTTGGTGTAGAATGGCATATTTCTACTTGGTGGGGCTTATAGATAAGCATGATTAGGTATAAATGGCATGCTCCTTTGTAGATGTGAATATTTTGGATAAGTATATCATATATCTCCTTTATTTGGTGAGTTTTCTCCTCATTTGTGATATATACAGGTGGTGGTGAGGCTTTGGAGATATGACATTTACAATAGGACATGATATGTGAGATATTTTTTAGGGTGTGGTATAGCATCTTGTGGATGTTTTCTTTATATAGGTATAGGTGTGATAGAGCATTTATGGATTATTATTGGCAGGTTTCAAATTTAGATCAGTAATTTAGAGGATTTTATTTGTAAATCTTGGAAGAGATTTTTTTATCTCTGTAAGAGTTCATTATAATCTTGTTTTAGATTACTAATTTATTTAATGACTTTCTTGGTGGATGTAGCCCACATTGGGTGAACCACAATATATCTGTGTTAAGTGGTATTGCTAGTTTTGTTCTCTCCTTTTATGGTTTCATTAAACTATGGTTTGAAGGAATTATTTTTGCATAATTAAATCTAATTTTCACACATTCAAAATCTAGTTTTGTGATTTTGTGGTGGTTAATAAATCTGATTTACATTCATGTAATTCCTAAAAATTGATATCAAAGCTTTGGCGGTGTTTTAGCTAAAGTGGTAAATCATAGGAAAGGTTATTAGCTTGAGTGGGAGCTATGGGACAAGAAATCAAATTCATAGTGGAGAAGTTTGATGGTAAGAATTTTGGTTTGTGTAAAATGTAGATGGAGGATTACTTGTATCAAAAGGAACTTCAACTCCTCTTGGAAGGGAAATGAGGACAACTTGTAAGTATGAGTGATGCATATTGGACACTACTTGATAGGAAGGCATTGGGAGCCATTCGATTATGCCTTACATCTTAAATTTCATTTAACATTATAGATCAGATAAATACAAAGGATCTAATGGATAAACTTGGAAAGTTTTATGAAAAACCCTCAACTTCAAGTAAAAAATTTCTTATGAAAAGATTGTTTAATATGAAAATGTCTGAGAATGGTTTTATTTCTAATCATTTAAATGATTTTAATATAGTTGTAAGTATGCTCACTTCAGTTGGGATTAAGTTAGATGATGAAGTTAGAGCTTTGCTAATTTTATGTTCTCTTCTAGATAGTTGGGATAGTTTGGTTATGGCATTGAGTAATGCAGTCCTTGCCAAGGGAAGCTTTAATTTTGAGGATGTTTTAGGTGTGATTCTTAGTGAGGAAATGTGAAGGAAAAGCATTGGTGAATCATCTTTAGGTAATGCTTTGTCTATTTGTAGTAGAGGAAGGCAAAAGGAAAAGAGCAAAGGCAACCATGGAAAGTCAAAAGGTAGATATAAATCAAGATCTAAAGCCAAGATGATATGCTAGCATTATGGGAAGAGTGGACACTCAAAGAAGGATTGTTGGTCACTTCAGGATAAGAAGGGAAACAAGGAAGAAATTAATGAGGTAAATGTGACATCAGTTAAAACTAGTTAGGATGCCTTAATTCTTTCTTTGGATAATTTTATTGAGTCTAAGGTATTAGATTAAGAGGCTTCTTTTCATGCCACCCCATAGGCATTATTTTTATGATTATGTTCAAGAGAATCTAGGACATGTATATCTTGGTGATGATGAACCATGTGATATAGTAGGGAAAGGTTCTATTCAGATGAAAATGTAGAATGGGAACTCATGGTTATATAGGGATGTTAGACATGTGCCTATGTTGAGATAGAATTTGGTTTTAGTGGGGAAATTAGGTAGTGAAGGATGTTTAGTTATATTTACTATAGATTCTTGGAAAGTTACCAAAGGATCTCTTGTGATTTTAAGAGGTAAGAAATTTAGTACTTTATATTTGACTAGTAGTGTTGATTCTTGTGATTTAGTTGCTACAGATGGAGGTGAAACTATGTGGCACTACAGGCTTGGTCATATGAGCCTTTTCTTAGAGTCTTTAGATTAATAGAGGACCTTTTATGCCATTGGATGGATGCATTTCTCTGATTAATAGAGGACCTTTTATGCCATTGTATGGATGCATTCTTAAATAAGCTTGGTTTGGTAAGAATGTTGATTTTTATTTTCTTAGAGTCTTTAGATGTGAGGCTTTTGCCCTCATCAAGAAAGATAATAGGACCAAGTTAGAGTCTAAATCAGAGAAATGCACCTTTGTTAGATGTGGTGAGGATGACTTTGGTTTTTGTTTATAGAGCATTAAAGATAAGAAAATATTTTTGTCTAGAGATATAGTCTTTAATGAAAAAGTCATGTATAAGGATTAGTTGCAGGAACAAGAATAGGAATAGAAAGAGTACATAGTATTGGATGACATTACAGATGGAAAAGTATCTAATGAATTTGTTTAGGAATCTTCTACATAATAACCTCAAACTCCTATGGTAAGAAGATCTTCTAGGGTAAGAAAAGCACTTGAACATTTTTCTTCTTATTTGAATTATTTGTTACTCACTAACAATGGAGAACTAGAGTGTTATGAGAAAGTAATCTAGGTTGATGCTAGGTTGAAATGGGAACAAGCCATGGATGAAGAGCATATATCTATCATAGAGAACCAAACATGGGATTTGGTAAGGCTACCCAAGGGCAAAAGTGCATTACCAAACAGGTGGATCTTTAGAATAAAAGAAGAGGATCAAGGGAGAAAAAGGTATAAGGCTAGGATGGTGGTCAAAGGGTTTGTACAAAAATTAGGTATTGATTTTGATGAGATTTTATCTCCTATTATAAAAATGACTTCTATTAGGACTATTCTTTATTTAGTTGTAGTTGAGGATTTACACTTAGAATAGTTAGATGTGAAAACTACTTTTCTTCATGGTGATTTGGATGAAGAGTTGTATATGAAGCAGCCACAGGGATATGAGGTAAAAGGGAAGGAGAACTATGTGTGCAGATTAAAGAAGAGCTTGTATGGCTTGAAACAAGCTCCATGATAATGGTATAATAAATTTGATTGTTTTGTGTTGGAACAAGAATATCAAAGGTGTAGTTATGACCATTGCATGTACGTCAAACATTTTGATGATGGTTCCTTTATTATTTTATGCTTTTGTGTGGATGACATGTTAGTTTCAGGAAAGAACATACAACATATTCATATGCTCAAGAAATAGCTTAGCGACTCCTTTACTATGAAGGATTTGGGTATTGCAAATCAAATCATTGGTATGAGGATTACTCGTGACAGGAAGGAGAGGAAGTTGGTTCTATCCCAATTAGAGTATGTGAAGAAAGTCTTAGAAAGGTTTAGTATGTTGGATGCTAAATCTATTGGTATTCCTTTGGTAATCCACTTTAGATTATCAAAGGAGTAGTGTCCCAAGATGGAAGCTGAAAAGCTTAAAATATCCATGTTACCTTATTCTTTAGTAGTTGGTAGCTTGGTGTATGTCATGGTTTGTACTAGGCTAGACATTGCCCATGCAGTGGGAGTTATGAGTAGGTATATGAGTGATCTAGGTTATGAGCATTAGTAGGTAGTGAAATGGATTCTTTGATATTTGAGAGGAACCATTGATATTACATTATGTTATGGTGGATCAGATACCACTTTTCATGGTTATGTGGACTCAAATATGGTAGGGGATATTGATAATATGAGAAGCATGATAGGATATATTTTTATTGTTGAAGATATAGTGGTTAGTTGTATTTATAGGATATATAAGGTTGTGGCTTTATCAACCATAGAGGTAGAGTATGTTGCTTCCACAGAGGCTAGCAAGGAGATGATTTGGTTATAGGAGATGTTACAAGAGTTAGAGCATGACTAGTAAGTTGGGAGACTACATAGTGATAGTCAGAGTGTTATTCATTTGGAAAATAACTTCACTTTCCACTCAAGGATGAAATATATTCAATTACATTATCACTTCATCAAGATAGCTTTAGATAAGTTGGAGAAGATTCATAATATCCAAAATCCTATGGATATGATGACCAAGGTGGTCACATTGGACAAATTAAGACTATGTTCATATTTGGTTGGCCTTAGTGGTCATGGAGCAGTGATATATTTTGTTCAGAAGAAAAGGTCTCCAAGTGGGAGATTGTTGAGTGTGGAGCCCTTTGGGGCTATCACATGACCATTTTAGATTCTTTTGGGGGCCTAAAGAGCTCCAAAGATGTGGGGAGTGCATTTTTCATTTGCTCTTCATGTGGGTGAATATTATTAAATGTTTATTTAATAATTTTCAAGTATAGTTCCATGTTTGTTAGAAGTGGGATTTATTTTCTTGTTCTAGGGAATTAATTGTTTATTTAATATTTCTATGATGCATTAGGAAAAATTTATTAAATGATGTATTTAATAATTTTTGTGATGAATTAGGATAAATTATTAATGATTTATTTACTTATTTTTATGATGCATTAGGAGGATAAAAATTATTAAATGCAGTATTTAATAATTTCTTGATGTATTATAGAAGTGGGTTGGACTTCCACATTGGAAGTTGTCCCATTTGGTGGAGAATGGCATATTTATACTTGGTGGGGATTATGGATAAGCATGATTAGGTATAAATGGCATGCTCCTTTGTCAATGAGGATATTTTAGATAAGGATAGCATGTATATCCTTTACATGGTGATGTTTTTCCTCATTTGTGATATATACAGGTGGTGGTGAAGCTTTGGAGATATGACAGATACAATAGGACATGATATGTGAGATATTTTTGCAAGGTGTGGTATAACATCTTGTGGATGTTTTTTTTATATAGGTATAGGTGTGGTAGAGCATTTGTGGATTATTTTTGATAGGTTTCAGATTTAGATCAGCAATTTAGAGAATTTCATTTGTGAATCCTAGAGGAGATTTTTCTATCTCTGTAAGAGTTTATTGTAATCTTCTTTCAAATTACTAATTTATTTGAGGAATTTCTTGGTGGATGTAATCCATATTAGGAACACCATGATATATCTATGTTATGTGTTATTTTTGGTTTTGTTCTCTCCTTTTATGCTTTCATTAAACTATGGTTTGAAGGAATTGTTTCCACATAATTAAATCTAATTTTCACACATTTAAAATATGGTTTTGTGATTTTATGGTGGTTAATAAATATGATTTACATTCACTTAATTCCTAAAAATTTTATTGTAACTCTCCTTCTACAACATAAAATAATTCACGAATGGTGCAAGGTCGCAAGCGAATGTGGAGGATGATTGTCCCCAAGGTAGTAGCCATGGTATCATTCAAAGAGTGGAGGACCATTGCACTTTCTAACATGATGTTCTTAATCAATTGAAGTTGGTCATAGGAATGAGAGGAGATAATGTTGATGTTTCCTCCTCTATCAATCACCACACTTTTAATATGAGTTTGATTGATGTATGAAATAACGAAGAGGGGAGGATCAAGATCTTCAGAATGGATAAAAGGTATTTTTGAATCCTAAAAGGTGATGAAGGTATAAATTGGAAGGGCTCCAAAAAAGGATGCAAGAGGTTAAGGATATTTTGGTTGAACCTCTATCGATTGTAAGGCATCTATCAATGCTTGGCAGTGATGGGGTGACATGTTGATTAGCTCATAAAGGCTCATCTTCACCAGTGCTTGGTGAAGTTGTTCTAACACTAATCATTGGATGGATTTAGAAGGTTTGGAAGGAGAGACACCCAAAATGGATATTTTAGGTTTTGGTGAAGGTGATGGTAAAAGTGAGGGTTCTTGGTTTCAGTTCAAAGGTTAAGGGGTAGAAGGGTAGGTCTATGGTATAGACCCTTTTGCTTTTCCCTTAACCTTTTATTAGGCCTGAGATTGGGTAACCATATGGATAGTGTGGATTAAGGGAGGTAATGTGCTATGTGATTGCTTCAATTCCTCTTCAATTTAAAATTAGAGTGGAGGATTAGGTAAATGTTCAATGGGTTGAGTTGGTGATTGGGTTGGTAATGGACTCAATGAAAGTTCATCTATTAATAGATCATCTTCATCTCATAAACTATGGACAAGTGTTTGGAGAGATATGAAATTCTTCATATCATGTCTAGGAGTACTATGGTATTAGAAAGTCAAATTATCATTGAACCATGATGGTTTAAGATGTGAAGGGTCAAAAGGTTTGATGGGTGGTAAGGTTAAAGAAGTGGTTTATAACAACCATTGTAAAATAGTTGAATAAGAATTCGATCAAAGGCATTGAGGGTGTTGGGTTTTTAGTTATAGTAGTGGGATCCTTCCTAGGAATAGTCTCTACCATATAAATTGGAGGTTGTGGAATGGTTTTGGTAAGTGCTTTTAGTTGGAATTTTTGTATTATTATTGGTTTGGAGGTAGAAGATTTAGAGGTGGAGGGTGAATATTTAGTGATAGGTGGGAAGGTAGAGGTAGCTATGTTAGTTAAGAATAATAGGGATTTAATTGATTTAGAGGTAGGTGTGGGTAGAGTAAAAGGAGAAGGTTTACTAGATGAGGAATAGGTAATGGGGATAGTAGAGGGATGGGGTCCTAAGATAGAAGGTAAGTAGGAAGGAGGTGGTATAGGTCTAATTCAAGGTGGGATTTTGGGTGGTTCCACCTTCCTAGTTAGTTTGGTTGTGGTTTTCTTTGGTGGACTAGAAGGGGTTAAGTCTAACTTCAAATATGGGTGAGAAAGGCTAAGTGTATGAAGTATTCCTAAACTCTTAATGGGTTTAGTTAAGGAGGCATAGGGTGAATTTGAAATTTTAGGTAGAGGTGGGTTGGATGGTTCTCCTATGGTTTTGGAGGAAGAAATGTTTAAGGATGGGATTGAGGTAATGATAAGTTTGATGGTGGATAAAAGTGAGTTTAAAGGTTATTGTTTATTTTGGTAAGGGAGGCCAATATGATGCTAAAAAGTGGCTTTGTCTAGATTTGGTTGAGAAGTGAACTCTAGAATTTGGACCAATCTAGAAAAATTCTCGTAAATAGGTTTGATTCCTTAGTCATTGGTTTCAAAAGTTAATCCCATAGGTGGAAGTGAGGGAATGGTTTCTTCACCTTTGGTCTTGATGGAAGGTGTCAAGGTTTTGGAGGATGCTTCCTACATAGAGGGTGTAGGTAAGGTGATATCTTCCTTTCGAATGGTTTACAAGGAGGGGGTGGTTCGTTCCATGGTAGGTAAAGAAGGTGTGATAGTGTTAAGTGAAGGAGTGGATATGGTTGATTCCTTTGTTTGGATGTCTAAAGGAATGATAGGTAATTCAAACATTTTAGTAGGTAGAGTGGGTGAAGAGGTGGTTGAAGCAATGGTTGCTTCCTTTGGTATTTCTATCAAAGGATATGTGGATAGGTCCATGGTCTCAATAAGTAAAGAAAGAGGGGTGGTTGCTTCCTTTGTTTGAATGTCCAAAGGAATAGAGGGTGAATCTATCACATTAATAAGCAAAATAGAGTAAGAGGTAGTTGAGGTAATGGTCTCATCAATAATAGGTTCACTAATAATGATGTTAACCATATGGACCTAATAAGTGTGAAATGATTCTAGTTTATATTCATCATAATTGGTGGAAAGTGCATGGTTGGGAAAAGGTTTACAAAAGATATCAAGGGACTGATTTGGAGGTGCATTAGGATTATCAAACACAATATAACCCTTATCAATCATATTTTAGACAATATTCTTAAAGGTATTACACCTACTAACATCATGTCTAATGATGCAGTGGAAAGCACAAAGATCATTCTCATTGTACCAACCAAGTGTAGGGTGAGAGGCATCAAATTGTTTGGGAGGTTTTATTGGAAGAAGTTGTATGATGTTTGATTTGAGTAGTTTATCCAAAACAAAATCATAAGACTCCCCTATCAAATTTTATTATTTTAGGGAAACTTGGTTTTGGTTTTGGTTTCGGTTTGGTTGGTTGGAAGAGTTAGAAGAATTGGTTGGGTTGGGTTGGTGGACAGTTGGTAGTGGAGCAGTTTTAAGTATAACTGAGTTAGTGGATGCCTTTGATTTGGTATTGGGATGGTTAGGTTGATTAGTGGTTTTTGTAGAAGAGGGGTCATTGGATTTAAATCTATAATTTTTATTCTATAGTTTTAGTTTTCCCTCATCAATGGGTCAGATTTCTAATTTTCAAGCCATGGTGAATGCCCCATAAAAAGTTTTGAAAGTTTGAACTTGAAGAGTGTGGGAAATATGTTTGTCACAACCCTGAGATAAGATCTCAATTAATTTAGGTTGGGGTAAGAATAAATAAAATTGGTTAATGAGACCTCTCCATCTAGCTGTGAAATCGGCAATTGATTCATCATCGAATTGCCCAATGGAGTAGAGGTCGGTAATAGAAACCTTTCAGATATATTGACTAAAAAGTGATCTAAAAATACTTGGGCAAGTTGAGAAATGGAGAAGATGGAGTGCTTGGTGAGAGCACAATACCAATCCAAGGCTAATTCTGATAAAGACATGGGGAAGGTACAAAGGAGAAGAACATCACCATATGCAATCAAATAGAAAGAATGGCAAAATGATCTCAAGTGTTGTTGGGGATCCTCCCTGATTTGGAACTTAGAAAAATTAGGTAGTTCCCATTGAGGAGGATAATATTAGATAGGGATGGATAGATGGATAGGTTTTTTGTATATTTTATCATAAGATAAAATGTTATGGGCCCCAGAGATAGATGATTCTAGAGTGGTCATTTTGTTCATTAACATCTTGACCAAGTATATTTGAGGTTGGGAAGCTGCATAATTGGATGGTAAATTTGGTTGAGTTTGGGTGGCATAAATATATGGATAATAGGTAAATGGTTGAGAGGATACCACATATTGGTATGTGGTCATTATAGGTTGGGATGGTACCACATAAGGGTTGATGGGTTAAAACTCTGGGTAGAAGGTGATATGTATCCTTATGAGTTAGGAACATATTGGTAAGATGTCATGGGTATTTGTTATGGGATTGAGATGGGTTGGTTTGGAGGTATGGATGGGTTGGTAAATGGTCTGGGTTGAGTGGTAAATCTTATGCTAATAAGTGGAAGGGTAGGAGGTATGGAAAGCACCAAATTTTGAAGAGGGGTGGAAATTAGTGGATTGGTAGTACTAAGGGGAATGGTATAAATAGGGTTAGAATATACCCCCATGGTGGATAAGGCATGGGTGATAAAATGGGAGGTTACACATATGTTGGAGGTGTTGGTTAGTGTATGAAGGATTTGGCTAGTGATTGGAATGTTGGATTAGGTTTGGGTGGTGGTAGTGGATGGAATATTGGTAGAAGAGGATGTTTGGGTGATCAAAGGTTGGGATGAGGTAACACCAACCATAAGAGGGGGAGGCATATCATAAGGTGGGTCTATAAGAGGAACCAAATAAATAGGGGTATGGTGAAATAAGGTGTTGAGGTAATGTTGAAGGACTACAGGGTTGTCATCAAGGAAGTTAGAAAAATTTGCATCACCCTCAATAATGATCTGAGGCATGGTAGGAGGGGGTGAGTGAAGAAGAGAGTTATTTTCATCCAAAGTATACTCCATGAATGAGGAAGTAAGGTTGTCCTTGGTTAGTTTGATTCCTCAATTTTTGTCTTGTAAAGACCATGTGAGAAATAGAAAATAAATGACAAAACTTACAACTCAAATAAAAAGCAAGAAAAAAGAAAGAATCTCAAGGCAATCCAAACATACACTAAAAGTGCATTTAAAACTTATGATCTTTTTACATCACTTTTGTCTTATGTCTTAGAAAGTTTGAAGTGAAAATTTGGCTTATAAATCAAGTATTAAAGAAGAAATCTAAGGTTGGTTTTAGGTTATGTTTAGGTGGTAAAAATAAAGATTCTATATTAAAATTTAGTATGTGGCTTGATATTGGGGCCTACCCCCTCACTTCACACATTTTAGCAATAAGGATGTCAGGTGCTTAGCCAAGATATACTGAATTTTAGATTTTATACTCAATCAGAGAGATGAGTTGGTTATCCTCTTGGTAATGACCTCCAAGTAGGATTACTAGGAAAAGGTAAGGTTTACCACTAGGTAATGAAATCCTAGGTGGGCCTTGTCTCAAGTTTGTTTTGATGTGTGGATTGATTATGTGGTATGGTAAAGTGTGTGATATCAAGAGTGAAGACTACAATTAATTACTTTTCTTTTAAGTTACTAGATGAACTAAAACAAGAAAGCAATCAATGTATGCAAAATTTTATTTTAAGCCCAAAAAACATTGAGATTTCATTGGATAAGGAAAAAAAGGGTCACCTAGATGATGCTCGTGTCCCATCAAGCATGCCAAAATGTTTTTCTTAATTTTTACTCATTTCTTAATTTTGGAAGAAGATAAGAAACTAGTAATAAAGGTGTGGTAGAAATACCTGGTTAGTGATGCATGTGTAATCCAGATGAAGATAGAGAACTCCTCTTTGGCTTAGAAGGAATAACCTACAGATAAGAAGGTACTAACAAATGGATTATTAGCAAGATAGTTGGGTGGACTACCTAGTGTGAGCTAGATCTAAGAAGCATAAGCTTGCTAGGAAGCTGTCAATCCAATCTTAATAACAATAAATTTAAAATAGATAAAAGTAAGGTACTTACATAAAGTAAATGAAATGCAATACAAGAAGAAAGTATAATGCTTGTTAAATAAAATGACTAAATATATAAAAATTGGGTCAATACTCATGCTAAAGTACATGAATTTAGGTTCAGAGAATCAAAAAAGGATCTATGAATAGGTAAGAACATAGAAAGTTATGTTTGGTTGGGGTTAAGTAGCTGAAAATAACTTGTTATTATTTTTTACCACAGTGACCATTGGTGGTTGGATGAAATGTCAGTGGTTATATTGACCATTAGTGATTGGGTAACCATTAGTGGTTAGATGAAACATCAGTGGTTAAGCTAACCATCAATAGTTGGGTAACCATTAGTGGTTGGGGGTGACTATCAATAGTTTTGTTAACCATTAGCAGTTGCCTATAGATTTTTGGGAATGCTTAGAAAAGGAGTTGTAGATTGGGTAATTGATCAGGTAAGTGTTTAGTTATAGATCTAGTCAAAAATAAGAGGTTGGAAGATAGGTTTGATCAGATTAAGGGGGTTAAAAATCTAACAAAACAAAGAATAAGTATAATATACCTTATTTTCTAGATGGTTGATGGTTGAAGGTTGGAATAATTTTGCCATAGTAACAGTACTTTGGCCTCAAAATCAAATTCAATAGAGGTCTGGGTCTCTATTGCTATTGTTGAGCTACTGAAGGGAGACTAGATGATGGAGAGCTTGAATACCTTTATGCAAGAATATATCTTAAACATGGATCCATTTCACCTCCTACTCCCCTCCTTTTAAAGGTAAAGAGAGATGAAGGATCGAAGGTTCCCTAAAGGTTGAGGTTGATGATCATGATGCTTGGAAGTTCATTAACATTGCATAAGGAAAACATATTGAATCATTCCTCATTATCTTTAAAATATATGGTGATGTGTTAAGAAGGTGAACACATGATCATTGACAATCAAGCTAATCATCGATGGTTCACTTGACCATCAACAGTTGAGTGTCTATAGGAAAATGTGTGAAAATAAGTTTAAAAGGGTGGGTTAAAGGGTTAGGTTAGTAAGTTAATGAATTTAATTAACTAGGTAGTCAACTAGACTTAGGGTTCAATAGGGTCAAGAAGGGTCCCAAGGCATTTTGATATCTAATATGGTTTTCTAGTGTCTACACTTATCTTAAATAGACAATGTTTTGTAAAGTGTCTTATATCATGATAGTTGAAGCACTCAACGTTGCTCACATTTTTTGACTTATGACCCCCATCATAGTTCCATGTAAATTCATTCTTAATAGGTCCTCTACATTCTCTAGCTTTATGCCCAAATTGATTACAAGAATAAAAATAACCATTATAATTTGCATACCTCATGGCATTTGGTTAGCTGATCAATTTTGTATTCATTCTACCAACACCATCATTACTTGTCTGATGATTTATCTTCAAAGGTTGATTATCCTTGTTCACATTAATCTTCATCTTTTTTTGAGTTGTAGTCTTTGGTTCTTCTTTGTATCCAAGACTAGTCTTATCATTTACATGCTTTTGATAATTCAGAATGTTGTCTAGATCACTTGAGCTCTTTTTAAATCTCAAAAATGACATTACCTTACTAGACATCTTCTCTAACTTAGATTTCAATTACTCATTTTCAATTACATACCTTGCACATTCATCTTATTTAGATTTTAGTCTTGTAGACAGGACTTCTAATTGAAAACTGAGATGTTTGACCATATTTTCATGATCCTTGGCATCTTCATCCATTTTTGCCTCAAAGACACTGAATTTATTCTCAAAGTCCTTGAGTTTAGATTTCATCTTCTTATTGATTTTTTTCTCAATCTTTAGTTCTACATGAACATTAGTCAATTCAATCTCATAGTCCAAGTATAATCCCTTTGTTTTGAGAAACTTCCTTCCTCAACCATGAAAATATTTTTATCTTCAATAGGACCATCATATTCATGATCATACTCTAAGTCATTATCTTCACTCTCATCTGATGAACTGCAATCTTCTTTGATGTAGAGAATCTTTTTTTCCTTGAAGTATTTATTCTTGTTATCAAACCTTCTAAATCCCTTTTTACTTTTGTCAGACCTAAAATATCTCTTGCCATCATCATGACCTTGATCATGCTCTTCATCATCATCTGTATTATACTTATGAGGGAACTCATTAGCAAAATGTCTTATCTCACCATAATTGAAGCATTTGAGGGGTAGCTTACCTATATACTTGCCTAAACCTATTATCAATTTCTTTGAAATCAAAGCAATTAGTTCATCTTCATCTATATCATTAATTCCATCCTCCTTTGGTTTCTTACCTTGGAACTTCTTCTTTGTCTTAATTTCAGTCTTGAAAGTTACTTTATTCTTTGGTGGTTTATCATCATTCTTCCTCATCTCATAGGTAGTAAGGGTGTCATGCAATTGATCCATATTAAACTGAGTAAGGTCATGACTCTTTTCTATAATAGATACTTGTGGATCAAAATTGGGGGATAGAGACCTCAATACCTTTTGAACAATAGTTTCCTATTCAAAGTTCATTTCAAGACATCTAATGATGTTTACAATCTCATCAACTCTCTGCAAAAAGGATGCCACAATATCTTCTTCATTCATCTTGAGACTTTAAAATTGCATTCTATGAGTCTAAAACTTAGCAAGCTTAACCTTTGAATTTTCTTCATAAATGATCTACATTTTGTCTCATATTTCTCTAGCAAATGAGCAATGGATTACCTTGGTAAACTCAGTTTATATAAGACCATAGGTGATGGCATTCATTACCTTAGAATTATTCTCAAACAACTTCATGTCTGCACTACTAGATGGAGGTATAGTAGGAGCAACATAACCATCCACAATAAATTGACAAACATCAAACCCTAGAGACATAATGTATGTCCTCATCAAAATCTAAAAATCATAATTAGATCCATTAAACATTAGTTCTTGCTTAATGGAGAATCATCCTTGATGACTACCCATTTTGTACCTTGGATCACCTTCAAGATGTAAAGACCTTACCAAAAGACCTGATCTAATACAAATTTTTAAAGGTATAATCACTAAAGGGGGTGAATTAGTGAGCCCAAATATTTTAATTACATTCCTTTAAACTATTAACCAATCAACATATATCAATTTGATCAAGAAACATTAACAAGAGAGCTCAAACATTCAATGCATACACAAGATCAAACACAGAGTTCCTGTGGGAAACCTTCATGGGGAATAAAACTCACTCTCAATATTATAACACAAATGGACTATTATCCCATAAGAAATTAAAAACAAGAGACTGATCAATTCCTTTATACCAAAAAACCTTAATCATGTCCTCCTGACCAAAGGTATTTAGTGAAACACTTGTTTCAGAAGGAGCAACTACCCCTAAGGAAGACCAAGTCCTTTAGACCCTCCTTTGAACACCTCCACACCTGATGATGGATCTCTATTTATCTAACCCCTTCAAAAACAATCTCTCTCTATCTCAAATAGGCCTCTCACATAGGCATGTCACAATCTCTTTCCTTCTTCACTCAATCTATCCTCAAATGCATAATTAGACCTCTTTGCATATCCTCAAATTATAAGATCACTATTCTAAAATTAGGAACATGACCTATAGGTCATACACATAGTCAAAAAAAAAATTGTTCATTAACTCAACCAATAGGTGCACTATCTATCCTTCACTTCACAACTCTCACATCTACCTTGCACAAGTCTCTCTAAAATATCACATTCAAGTCTATAAATCATCATCTTTTATTTCACTATAAATAGAGATACCATGATTTATCAATATCTTGTTAGAAATTATGTCTTCAACACTTGATGATGGATCTCTATTTATCTAACCCTTTCACAAACTCTCTCTCTCTATCTCAAATAGGCCTCTCACATAGGCATGTCACAATCTCTTTCCTTCTTCACTCAATATATCCTCAAATGCACAATTATACCTCTTTGAATATCCTCAAATTATAAGAGCACTATTCTAAAATTAGGAACATGACCTATAGGTCATACACAAAATCAACAAACTTTTTTATTCATTAACTCAACCAATAGGAACACTACCTATCCTTTGCTTCACAACTCTCACATCCACCTTACACAAGTCTCTCTAAAATATCACATCCAAGTCTATAAATCATCATCTTTTATTTCAATATATATAGAGATATCATGATTTATCAATATCTTGGTTGGCCACAATACATGTATTCACCCTTAAGGCATCTTACATAGGTCATACTCAAGCATAATCCACTTTTAAATAGGCCTAAGTCACTTTTAGGTCTTATAGAGACCCATTCACCTTTTTTGATACATTTCCAAGAAAATAAAGAACATAAGAATACTTTATAAATGAATATACCAATTCAAAATGATCAATAAGTCCTCTTTAAGTGCTAATAACCATCACATTACCCACTTGTTTAAGCATAATTTACTCAAACAACTCTTTGTACACACAGTCATTATGAGTGAACACACAATCACCTTCTAAGCCTTTTTTATATAGAATAAAATTGTTTAAACCTTCATAATGCACAAAAATCATCCTAATGGAGTATAAAACACTCCTTAATATCTAATTCACCAATAGATATCGAAACAACATCAAAATGAGCTCAAATACCCCTCTCGGGTTACTTATTAAAAATGCATGAACACAGAGTCATATTTTGAGCTTAATATCTTTATCTACACACACTTTCAGATCTTAAAATCCATATTTAAAGATGCACTTTGGAGTCTTATTCCAATTTTATTTTTACTACATGAAAAAATTTGTCTTCTATTCAAAGATATGGTCCAAAAACCATAGATTGGTTTTTTCCTTTGAAAATTCAAATATTCAAATACAAATACAAATAGTTAACCTTTGAATACCATGCTCGCATCTCATGTCCTCTCAACTTTGGATCAATATCACACCATCGATCTTGTCTGAACATTAATGCATAGGCACCAACACTCAAATGTTAAATATTAGTCCCTTTGACCTTATCTTGTGCAATCTCAAATCTTTGACTCAACATGCTCCATCGAACCCCATAGATCAGTCAGATCTTTATCATGTAGCATGTACCATTTGATAAATATATACAAACACCCACTCACCATTGAATATTTATCCTATGCCTTTTATCATATGTTAAACATCGAATAGTTCTTTCCATCTCACTCAACACACACCATTGATTTTGACCTATACGATCACCCATGCACCATTAGATCTTCATTTAGTCCTAAACATTAACTCTATTAACCAATGAAACCTTTAGACCATTTGAATCTACACACACTATTGGACCTATAATTATGAACTCATCCATACTGTTAGATCTCCACTAGGTCCATCATATCTTTAACATTATGCAAATTGACTAAGTATAGGGACCAACTGCAATATGCATGAAAAGCCTACTTTACATAGATATATATTTTACCTCAATCAATCTCATGACTCCACATTTACACCATATGAACAACTTTCATAGGAGAATCCAGCCATGTCACAAAATAATCCTAAAGCCTTTGTGCATGTGATATATAATGCCATTAAAATGCCTTCTCAAAATCTTCTGTCACAGATCCAACTTTGCTTAGAATTTATTTGTGAGACCAACTTTGCTCCTGTATAAATTTTATCATGCTTTGGTGCATGATCTAAAATTTAGCAAAAATAAACTAGGATCAAAACTATACAAACCCATATGATCACCTTTTCTTTAAACATCCACACATGTGAGATATGCCACCATCAAGAAGCTTACTCGACTCTTCTTTCCACTTTGCAAATTTGGCTAAGTATGGAAACTTAGTGAATTCTATCTAAAAATCCAACTCTACACCCTCATATCTTTGAAAACAATTTGACACATGAATTGGATTTAGTGCATAGCAATTAGTGACTAATGTGACTACAAACATATGACCAACTCCCCCTGACTCATCCACATGTGGTAATGGCGATGTTAGTAAACTGCCTACTCAAAAATTTTGACACTAGATCCAATTTATCTAAATGAAAAATATGGAATACTAGATGAATTAAAATTATGCACATAAGCTCTCAAAGCATAAATAACATCTTATAGACCTATTTCCCATGATCCAATCACCATACTCATCCCTGAACATCTCTAATCATTCCAAAACTGAAGATCAACCAAGCCAACTTCAAGCACACTAAGACAAGAACATTGCACGCTTTGTCATTATTACTTAGGCTATCAAAGCTCTTCATACACTCATAAGGAAACCTTAATGACATCACTAACAACTCTTCAACAACATCAACTTTAGGATGTTTCTCACTAACCAAGTTTATTCTCATACCTCAAAGAAAGCCCAATTTTAACCCGAGAGGTCATATTCTTGTGCTTGGTATTGATTGCACATGTTGAATGGGACCTTGAGATTCTAGGGGAAGTTGAATATCTTAGTACACTTATATTTTTTGTAATTTTCTTGTGGTTTCATGCTTCCAACTTCATGAACTATCGTTAAGATTTTAAAGCACTTCCAAGCTACCTAAGAGAGCCATAAGGACCTAATGAGAGAGAAATGAGATTTCATGCCTCATATGGATCATAAAAACTTAAAAACAACCCAGAACATGATCAAGACTCCCCTCAGCATCATCCCATGCCATTTATTGGTACATTACTATATGGAACTATATGAAATAGGCCTAAAATGATTGATTTTTTAGGTTCTTACAGTGAGTCAAATCTTCAAATTTGGCATGGAGGTAGGGGAGGATGTTTTATAATTAAATCACACACTTTTTTTGTTTTTTTCACATATGGGGAGCCTATAAATCATTTTTCACTCTCATGGTAAGGAGGCATAATTAAGGCCTAGTTATGAGAGAGAAAGGACAAAAAGGGATATCTCCACTCACTCTTAGATCATGAAATTGAATATAATGTTGTAAAGACACAAAAGGTACTAGAATATGCCCTCAAATTATCAACACCTTTAGTACTTTGTTCCACACATGGAGGTTTGTATCATTTGAGGGTTGTAAGGACTGAGGCCGAATTAGTCATTTTGGTATATAATGACTTGTTGGGGATAATTTGATACCTCAAAATTGATTGTTATAGGTCCAATATGGTGTAAATAGTTCATCATTAAATTTGGATGAGATGAAGAAGACAAATCTAAGTTTTGACACTTATGTGCAAAATAGGCCTAAAGAAATGAAAAGTCCTCTAGACACCTTGAAATAGAAAGAGGTGATTTGTCAAATATAAGATGATTGGGTTAGATGAGAGGCTTCAAAATAAGATCTAGGAGGTATAATAAACTGATCTGATCATCAAAAAGGCCACTTGTCCTCCAACATATCAAGACAAAGGGGGGTTTCAAGAAGCTAGTCAAGGTGTCAAGCAAGCATTTCAACTCATACACCACTTGGAGATCTAGATTATTTGAATAGGAGCTACACATTTTATCCAGGACCTATTAAAGTAGTCCCATAACTCCTCTTCTTTTTTTACTCACATGACACTTGTTTACCTTCTCTCTCCTATACCCTTCTTCTCTTCCCTCTCACTTTATCTATATATTGAGCCACTTTTGGCTAAGTTTTTATCCTCCACATGAGTATGGTAAATAAATACTCATTTTTATCCTTTGATTAATAAAAAATGATTTAGTTTACCTTTTCCATGATTTGTTTCAATGTGTTTGTTAACTGGTTGATCTTGCTAAGTAATAGATTCTCTTCCTTAGCATGTTGTCCTTGTTTGCATTCATATTTAGCTTTTAAAGTTTTTTTCATGTCTATTTAAGTATTCTAATGAATATTAAATGATTTTAGTGAGTTTTCTCTCCATTAGTGTTATGTTATGACCTTGTGTTTAGTCCTCCTAGCTTAATTTAGCTTAACAAGCCTCCATGAGAGATACTAATGCAAGGGCCAAATTTGGATTAGAGTATGTGCAGGTTAGGATTATGTTTGAATTGTAGTTACACTTGGTTGGTACTCATCAGGTTACAATTGGTACATCACCTCATTAGGATAGGTTTGTTTTATGTTTTCCTATCTCCCTTTTCATCCAAATGAGCTAGTAGTTTAGGTGATGAGCTTCAATAGACAAAAAAATGGAGTTAGACCTTAAATCTAGAGGTTTACCTATACTATATGTAACCCATAGGCCTATAAGTAATCCTATGTTTCACTCAATTTGGATAAGCCTTGAACTACCTCTCCAAGGGTGTAAAATTGAGTGACAATAGTTTTGGCATACCTGGTGGGACTAAGGTCTAAGAGAGTGGAAGAATTTTTGGTTTATTCTTCTACCCATACACCTTTGGAGGCATTCAACAAGCACCAATGGTGACTCTAAATGCAATCATCTAGTTATAAGTAACCCAATTACTTAGTTTGAAAAAAATTAATCATATATTATGTTCTCATTTGACTAATAAAGTTGGCATGATTGGATATGATGAAAGCTTCTACTATGCACTTCCCTATCAGCCTTGTCATGACCTTAATTATGTGTCTCAATAAACACTATCAAGATTATTATCATCCCTATGAGTCATGGCAATCAATGGTCATCCTATTTCCCCTTCATATGATCATGATGTTGTTTAACATACCTATGAAGAAGCCTATGAGGAAGTCTATCAAAAATATTACCAAGAAGTATCTCCCTATCAGCCTTAATATGATGCATATCAACCTCAACATGATTCCTATTAGCCTTGTCATGAAGAATAAAATGATACCATTAGTCGGGAATAAAAATATTATGAATCAATATTTAAGGCCTTAAAATCTCAAATTAGGTAACTAAATCAACATGTTAAAGCTCACCAAAAACCCCATTATTACCCTCCTTCTCGTACTTCAATTCCACCTTAAGACAAATCCTTATTGGCACTCATGCCAAATATTCTAAACTCAAAAAAAGTAATGAGAAAATGGGATAAAAAACTTGATGTGATCTATATTCATCTCATAGAGAAGTTGAGAAAGTTGGTTCAATTATTTATGAATAAGTGGAGTTTAGTTGAAGAGGAATACAACTATGTCATCAATGATAATTTGTATGAAATGAGATGTTATATATATATATATATATATATATATATATATATATATATATATATATATATATATACTTAACCTCTTGAATTTCCCACCTCTCTAATCTATCTAACCACCATTATATATATATATATATATATATATATATATATATATATATATATATATCTAATGGTGGTTAGATAGATTAGAGAGGTGGGAAATTCAAGAGGTTAAGTATCAACTTGTAGCTATTTAAGAGCCTCAAGAAGGCTATAAATAAAGTAAATCTCTTATTGAAGAACATGTCTCTTCCATTGACCAATCCAATTTGTCATCTCCCTATGAATTCATTCAAGAAACCTCCATTCCCAAGCCCATTCATGATCCATCCATTACACCTCATACTCCCTTTCTAACCCATGAACCTGTTCACCACCCTACCACCTCATCCCTTCTTGAATGAGAACCCATCCTATGGGAGATAAGTGAATAAGATCAAGCCAAAGTTGTAACTGATAAATAAGATGAGTCAAGTTTCTATGATGAAGAGTTCACTATAAGATTTCCCCTTAGTGAAAACAAGCATAATTCAACCTTATTAAGCGAATAAGAAAAAATCTTGATGATGTTACAACTACTCATGAAGAGGTTGATCAAGATATGGAAGAAGGAGCTTTGAAGAAGAACATCACATCAACTGAGTTAGTTAGATCTCATGGGCAATATCAACAGGTTGAATTTGAAAAATCAATATAAGATGAAGTTATTGTTGTTTTCATGGAATAAGATGACTTATGGTAAAGATACAATCATATTAGTGATGGATTTGAGGCCCTTAAAAAGCATACACCTCTTACTAGTCAAGTTGAATTTACTCTTGAAGATGTTTTTCCTCTTGAGGGTGTGTTTAAAAAATAAGACCCTGTGCCACCCAAACTTGTGCATGTTGAACACACCTATCTACTGAGAGGTGGGGTGAATTAGTAGATCTCAAAAACCTAGTTACTTATACTTTCAAGATGAATGTTAAACAATTTCAAACTTAAAAAAATCAAATAAATATATCACATGCACAAAAACACAACACATAACACCTAATTTATATGTGGAAACCCAAAAGAAAAAAAACCATGGTGAGAATGCTGCTAGAATCTACTATTCTAATCTAGCCTCACAAAATTTGTCTCAGTAACTGAACCTCACTGGTTACATTTAAGGACACCCATCCAAAGGAGACACCAATCTCCTAACTTTAAGAGTACCAACTCTAAAGAAGCGCCCACCCCCTATACTGAGAACCAACCTAGTTCAATCTAAAGGCACCAACTAATCAAATACTTGAATTACAATTCGAGTTAATGAATCAGATTCATAGAATAATCCAAGTCTCTATTCTTTATTTCAAGTCCAATCTACAACTGCTCATTTATCCTTCAACACACTTTTGTGTGTCCTTCACTCTTCCTACACCCTTTCTCTATATCTAAATTTATCTATTTGACACTAATATTCTTCAATTCAACCATCACTTCTTCATACTCAAACAAGTCTCATATTTCTGCACTTACAGCTTGACTCCTCTCATTCCCAAAATGAAGTAATTTTTTTCTTTCCTTCTCTTTGTCACTTTGGAATTTTGCATCAAAATAAAAATTTAGATGAGTCTCTTTACTTTATACATTTTTTATTCATTGCTTATCTCTTCTCATTCTAATCAAAATGACTATGACTTTCATTCTCTGAGCCTCTTCGAATTCTACCCCTTGTCGTATCAATTTCCACACTCACAAAATTAGAAGTGTTTTTGTTCAATTGTTGTTATTTATATCCTTCAACTGTCTCACCATATTCCTGTAACTAACTCACTTCAATGATTCTTCATTCATTTTTCATTCCAAATTTGCAACATGTCCATCAATCTTTCCATCTCAGCTCTACATTCTATGTGATCTCTTGAAGATGCATGATCTTAATATTGGCTTGGTCATTAAACTTTGGCATGTTGACTTCATCTTATTTTATTCAACATTCATGTATTATTTTTTCTCCTTTCAATTGTCTTAGACATGATCAATCTTTATCTTTGCCTATATGCCTTTCGAGAGTTTGTCATGGAAGCCTTTTGGATTTTTTGAAATGGCCTTATGTCCTATGCAATTAACCTTTGACACTTTTGGAAGTGTCCTATGTCTTTTGGAAAATTTTCAAGTGTCCTTTCTCTTCATTTGAACTACCCTTCAGGATTTTGCAAACTATCTTTCAAAACTTTGCAAATGTCCTTCTCTCCTTCAGAAGTGTCTTTTGAAATCTTTGTAAGTGTCTTTTATTGTTCAAAAGTGTCCTTTAAAAACTCTGAAAATTTACTTTCTTCATTCAGACTATCCTTCAAATAATTTTTTGTGAGATTTTTATCTAAGTGTTCTTCGAGATAATTTCCCCAATAAAATGTCTAAGTTCCTTTCAAGACTTTTAAATTGTCCTTCACTTCTTCGCTCATATATTTCAAAACTTTTGTGTAAGACACATACCCTTCAGAACTTTTTTAATGGTCCACATACCCTTTAAAACTTTTGAAATGGTCCACATACCCTTTGGCACTTTGTAAATATTTAGAATTTTTTCAAGCATCCACATACCCCTCAAAAAAAAAATTGGGTCACTTGCCCTTCAGCACTTTGAAAATGTCCCCTTCAAAACTTTTGATCAGATCACTTTCCCTTCAGTATTTTTCAAATGCACCCTTCAAAACTTTCCTTCAAGATAATTTTTTTGAAAGAATTACCTTTAACATTTTATCAAAATAATTTTCTTATTTGCTATGGGCTTTTTGTCTGAGAGAATTATCTTTACCAATATTTCTGAAAGAATTCCCTTGATAAATATTAAGGGCCAAAATCAACAAAGTATCAAAACTTAGTAGGCTTTTAACTGTGGAACAATCTTATGCATTTGTAATATTTTCTCTATTCACCCTTATGACATAGATCTTAGACCATAAAGAATAGACAAATGTTGATAACATTTGCTCATTTCCTTTAGATGTTATCACACTTTCAAATGTTGATAACATCATCCTATGCTCTTAGCCAAATCTTGTCAAGATAACCATGTGAGAAATGACATTTAAAGTACACACAAAATTCTATTCAACTCAAAACCTTTGTCATTAATACATGATATCACATGCTACCTTTGACATCAATGATAATTCTCCAGACCTTAATGACTATGTCCAATAATCTTCCCTTTGTCAATGATAGTAACTCATCATCATAATGACTTAACTCTTTTATCTTCTTTCTAATTTCTCCCCCTTTTAAATTAATGACAAAGAGTCTCTGTGATGACAAAGAGTCTCTGACATTAATCTATCTACTCCTTTCCTGACAACTTGGTTGTTCTAATCCTTGGACCTAATTGTCTAGAACACTTTGTGAGGAACTCCCCCTTATGCAATGGAATTTTTACCTAAACTCTATGGAGACACATTCAAAACTAGATCCTTTGGCTCTAATATTATACAAATGATCATTTATATAGCATTTTTCTATAAGACCAATTATTAATCTACATATCTCTATATAGATAGGCATAATTATTTAGAGCCAACACACCATATCACCTCTTTTGTCATCAAAAAATAAAGGTACTGCATCTTTCTCACTAGACTTCCTTTTCTCTTAATCGAAGAGTTAATAATGTTCTTTCAATACTCCCCCTAGATTCATGACCTATCACTAAAAACTAGTGATGTGGTGTGGGAGCCAATATTCCCAACCTCTCTCTTAGATACTCAAATTGCTCCTTGGGAAGAGGCTTGGTAAATATATCTACAATTTAGTTTTTTTTGGCACATACTTAATTTTGACCTCTTGATCTACAACCTTTTCTTTCAAAAAATGATATTTGATGGGTATATGCTTTGTTCTAGAATGCATCACTAGATTCTTAGATATGTTTATAGCACTTGAGTTATCACAAAAGATAGAAATAGGTTCTTGATATTCTAACTTGATGTCTCTGAGAGTTTACTTCATCCATAAGACTTGGGTGAAACATGTTACTACTGCTACATACTTTCTTTCTACTATATAAAGCATAACTGACTCTTAATTTTTGATTAGCCATGACACAAGTCTATTTCCAAGGAAGAATGCACCAACACTAGTGCTTTTTTTATCATCTATGCTTCCTACCCATTCAGCATCTATGTATGCTATCGAAGTGAAATCATCACTTGAAGGATACCACAATCCATAGTCTATTGTGCCTTTAATATATCTAAAGATTCTCTTTACTACATTTACATGTGTCTCTTTTGGAATATCCTAAAATATTGCAACCATACATATAGCTTGCATGATGTATGGGCTTGTAGCAATAAGATATAGAAAACTACCAATCATTGATCTATACATAATTTAGTTCACTTCAGGAGATTCATCACCTTTGCTCAACTTACATCTATTTATCATAGGAGTACTAACTGATCTACTATCCTCTATACCAAATTTCTTGAGCATCTCCTTCACATACTTGGTCTAAAATATAAATATCCCTTCTTTAGATTTCACACCCTGTAGGCCAAGAAAGAATGAAATTTATCCTAGCATGGACATTTCAAACTCCTTTTGCATTTGATTTGCAAATTATTTACACATATTGTTGTTTTTTCCACCAAAAATAATGTCATCAACATAAATAACTATGATCAACATATGTCCATTTTTAGACTTACCATACAGATTACTGTCAACACATCCTTTGATAAATCCTTGTTCCTATAAATATTGATCTAGCCTTGAATACCCTGTTATGGGTGCCTATTTAGACCATGTAGTGCCTTCTTTAATTTTCACACATAGTCTTCTTTATCTATTAGTTGAAAGCCTTTAGGTTGTTCAATATAAACTTCTTCTTCTAAATTTCCATTCAAGAAAGCTAACTTAACATCCATCTGATAGACTTTGAGCTTCTTAAAGACTAAGAATGCTAAAAACATTATGATGGCTTCCAATCTTGCCACTGGAGCAAATGTTTCCTCAAAGTTTATTCCTTCTACTTGAGCATATCCCTTACAAATAAGTCTAGCTTTTTTTCTCATAATAGCTCCATCTTCATTCAACTTGTTTTAAAAAACCCATTTTGTGCCTATGACATTCTTGTTTGTGGGTCTTGAAACTAGCTGCCAAGTTTTATTCTTTTCTATTTAACTTATTTCCTCATCCATGGCCTTTTGCCAACTTTCATTTTTACTAGCTTCAGCATAGCTTTTGGGCTCAATTTTAGATAGTAAATAAAATCTTACTTGTTCTTTTCTCATTGCAACTCTTCTCCTCATTTGGACTCCTTTCATGTCTCTAATGATCAGCTCCTTAGGATGATCCTTTTGAACCAACTTTGGGGGGTGCCTTTCCAATCCTTTTCATCTCTTGTTATTCATCTTCTAACATTTCATTCTCATCTTCTTCTTTCAAGTCTTTAATACTGATCTCCTTTATTGGTTTAGTCTCTTCTTTAAGGACCTCTTCTACTTTAACATGAATGATTTCCACTAGTTTATTTAGTCTTTTATTATAGCAGATATAAGCTTTGCTATGAGTGGAATAACTAAGAAATATTCCCTCATCACATCGTGACTCAAAACTTCCTATATTTTTATCCTTTTTTTGAATATTGAATTTGCTTCTAAGGACTCTAAAGTAATTGACAAAGGCAAGCTTTCCATACCATAGTTAATATGGAGTCTTGTTGTTGTTCACTCTCGATTGAACTTGTGTCAAGATGTATATTCCTGTTTGAACTAATCTTTAATAGCCATCAGCTAGGTTGGCTTCTTTCAACATTTTTATATCCATTTCCTTGATAGTCCTATTCTTCCTTTCAACCACTCCATTTTGTTGTGGAGTTCTTGTAGCTGAGTAGTGTCTTTTAATTCCATGCTTCTCACAGTACTCTATAAATTCATTTAAAGTGAATTTACCACCTTTGTCAGATCTAAGGCACTTGATCTTTCTACTAATTTCATTTTCAACCATGGCTCTAAAGATTTTGAATCTTTCAAAGGCTTGAGACTTGTCCTTTAAGAAAGTTACCCATGTTATTCTAGTGTAGTCATCTACAAACAACATGAAGTAATACACTCCTTTAGATCCTCTTGTCTTGGTTGGACCACAAAGATCAATACTAACTATCTGTAGAGGCTTTGTAGTTGTATATTCTTGAGTTTGAAATGAGACTCTAGTCTACTTATCAAGCTGACACTCTCTATACATTGTGTTTGTAGGCTTGGTTATCTTTGGCATATGTCTTACACACTTCTTAGAACTTACTTTGACTAAATTGTTAAGGTTAACATGACCCATCCTTCTATGTCATAAACAGCTCTCATCAATCTTTCTCATGAGACAATTTGTATTATTTACTTCAATCAAATTATATATATATATATATATATATATATATATATATATATATATATATATATATATATATATATATATATATATATTAGTCCTCTTTCCTTGAGAAACTATTTTACTAGACCTTCTTAGCTCACAAACTTCAACATCAAATATGACTTTACAACCATTTTCACACATTTGACTGACTCTAAGTAGTTTATGCTTTAGTCCTTTAACATAAATAACATCATGTATAGGGAACTTTCCATCAATCTGCAATGTTCCTTTACCTCTAATTTTGACTACAATATTGTCTCCTAGGATGACAATCCCTTCCTTGTATCAGTTCAATTTAGTGAACTTACTCTTGTCAGTGGTTATATGCTTTGAGCAGCCACTATCTATGACCCATAGATTTTTCTCTTTAGCATGCAACATTTTTTGGGTGATCATAGACTATTTTTTATTTTTCCATATCTCCTTTGGCTTCTTGACTGTAATTTTATTTATTGTGTCATTGATTTATGAGCCTTTTTTCTCTTTAGGAGTCTCAACCCTTTTTGTATTGTTAGGTTTTGATTTAACAAACTTTATTCTACAATGTTTTTCTATATACCCAAAATTATTACAGTTATAGCATAAAACATCTAGATCTAGCAAAGGGGCAAATGAATTCTTACTTAAGAAACTTATCCTTCTCCTAGGTATAATCTTGTAATCAATTGCTTTATGGCCAAATTGATTATAACTAGAATACTAACCATAAAATGATGAAGAATACCTAGTTATCATTCTCCTTTGGGTATATAAAGGAGGTCTCCTAAACTCTATCTTCTTCATGTTCCTTGTTGTAATGTTGTTTTTTATAGTAGCAACCTTGGTCTTTTTAGGAACAGAGTTATTACTTTTCTTCTTCTCTTTAGGAATGTGATTTTTTTCTTTTCTGATTCCTGATTCTACTACTACCTTGAAGTTTTCATATAGATTCCTAGTTTTACTCAACATGGGACTCTTACCTTTCTTATACCCAAGACCTAATTTTTATTTGAGGGGCTTTTGTGAGCTGAACATCTCATCTAGTATTGCAAATCCTCATTTCAATTTTAGGGATTTGTCAATTTGTTCTTTGCCCTTTTTGAGCTTTTCTCTTAGGTCTATGATTTCTTTCTCCATCTTTAAGCATTCTAAATATTTTTCTTGCAAATTAGTTTTGAGCACATCCTCTATCCTCTTTGCTTCCTCAACTTGGGTCTTCAAACTCACTATCATTTGATCTGACTCCTCATTTCTTTTATGTTATTTCTCGAACTCCTTTTGACTAATCTTCTTTTTTTTAGAATTTTATTTTCTAAAATTGACAATTTATTTTAAAGTACGAATGAGTTTGCATTCCATATTTACTTCTCCTTCTTCTTCATCATCATCATCATCATCATCTAAGTCCTCTTCTTGGCATACAGAAGTTGATTCATAAGTCATGAATAGAACTTCATTTTGTTTGGCCATGAAATCAATATCATGCTCATTATTTGAACTACTTTTGTCATCAACTGATTCACTATCTTCTTTTGAGTACAACCCCTTTTTATTCTTAACAAAGTTTTTCTTCTTGTTGGGATAATAAGATTTCTCCTTTTGATTTTTCTAAGGTAAATTAGAGTCATCCTTCCTTTTATGTGTACATTTAGTGGTAAAGTGATCTATCTTTCCATAATTAAAGAATTTGAAGGGTAACATACCTTTGTATTTGTCTGAGCCCTTATTCAACTTTCTGATGAAATTGGTCTCTACATCATCAACCTCCTCAGATTCAAAATTAGGATCTTCTTCTTCTTCTACCTAGTTAAAAACTTTGAAAATAGCTTCTCTCTTGGATGACTCAGCATCTCCCAACCTCATCTCATATGTAATGAAAGTTTCATGTAATTCATCTACTATGAGCTTGTTCAGATCTCTCACTTCTTCAATTTTAGAAATTTTAGAATCATACTTTGTTTTCAGAGATCTTAAAAACTTCTAAAAATAATGATTTCATCCATTATTTCTTTAATTCCTCTAATTACATTAATAATCTCATCTACCCTAAGAAGATAATATTCTCATCTTCATTCATCTTGAGGCTTTCAAACTATCCCTTATGGGTTTGAAGCTTTACTTGTTTTACTCTATCATATCCTTCATAAATGTTCTTCAATTTGATCCATATGTCTTTTGTGATTTGATAGTGCATCACTTTGAAAAACTCATTATTTAACAATCCATAAAAAATGGCATTCTTTGCTTTATCATTGTTTTCACATGCCTTTTTCATTGCCTAGTCAATAGGAGGAGCTACAGGGGGTGTGTATCTATTTTCAATAGACATACAAACATCAAATCTTGAAGAAGTCAAATATGCTTCCATCCTTATGCACCAAAAAGCATAATTAGTCCCATAAAAAAAAGGTACCTTATTTGATGAAGTTCCTTCATGATTGTTCATTTTGTGTTTATACTCCAAGATTCACTTGAGCTGATTAAGCTTCTCACTTGGAACCTAAGGCTCTAATACCAATTATTGAACACACATATCTATTGAGAAGGGGGGTTAAATCAATAGATCTCAAAAACCTAGTTACTTACAAATTTCAAGACTAATATTAAAAAAATGCAAACTTAAACAAATCAAATAAAGAAAACTTAAAAAAATCAAATAAAGATATCACATGCACAGAATCACAACACATAACACCTAATTTTTGCATGGAAACCAAAGGGGAAAAAAACCATGGTGATAATGTTGCTAGAATATATTATTCTAATCCAACCTCACAAAGTTTATCTCACTAACTAAACCTCACTGGTTATATTTAAGGATACCCATCCCAACGAGACACCAATCCCCTAACTTTAAGAACACCAACTCTAAGAAAATCACCAGTCCCTCTACTGAGCACCACTCTATTTCAATCTAAAGGAACCAACCAATCAGATACTTTAATTAAAATTTAAGTTAATGAATCAGATCAATAAAATAATCCAAGTCTCTATTCTTTGTTGTAAGTCCAATCTATACCCACTCATTTCCCCTTTAACACACTTTTGTGTGTCCTCCACTCTTCCTGCACCCTTTCTCTATGTCTAAATTTATTTGTTTGACACTCTGATATTCTCTAATTTGACCATTACTTCTTCATACTTAGATGAGTCTTATATTTATGCACTTACAGCTTGAATCCTCTCATTCCTAAAATGAAGTAACTATTTTTCTTTCCTTCTCTTCATCTTTTTGGAATTTCACATCAAAATAAAAACTTAGATGAGTCTCTTTACTTTATACATTTTGCATTCGTTGCTTATCTCTTCTCATTCCAAGAAAAATAATTATATGACTTCCATCTTTGAGCCTATTCAAATTTTACCCCTTATCACATTAATTTCCATACTCACAAAATTATAAGAAGCATTTTTGTTCAACCATTTTTGTTTATATCCTTCAACCATCTCACCAAATTCTTGTAACTAACTCACTTCAATGGTTCTTCATTTATTTTTCATTCCAACTTTGAAACATGTCCTTCAATCTTTCCATCTGAGCTCTATGTGCCATTCGATCTCTTGAAGATGCATGATCTTAATATTGGCTTGGTAATTAAACTTTGGAATGTTGACTTCATCTTATTTTCTTTAGCATTCATGTATTGTTTTTGCTCCTTTTGATTGACTTAGACATGCTCGATCTTTATCTTTACCTATATGCCTTTCAGGAGTTTTTCATGGAATCCTTTTATCTTTTTTAAAATTGCCTTATGTCCTATGAAATTGAGCTTTGGCACTTGTGGAAGTGTCTTATGTCTTTCAACAAATTTTCAAGTGTCTTTTCTCTTCATTTGAACTACCCTTTGAGATTTTGCAAACTATATTTTAAAACTTTGCAAGTGTCCTTATCTCCTTCAAAATCTTTGAAATTGTCCTTTATCCTTTAGAAGTGTCTTTTGGAAACTTTACAAATGTCCTTTCTTCATTCAAACTATCCTTCAGACAAATTATTGTGAGCTTTTTGTCTAAGTTCTCTTTAGGAAAATTTCCCTGACAAAATGTCTAAGTGCCTTTTGGGAATTTCAAATTGTCATACACTTCTTCACTCATATCTTTTAGAACTTCTGTGTAGGATACATACCCTTCAAAACTTTTACAATGGTCCACATACCCTCCGGTACTTTGTAAATCTTTTGAATTTTTTCAAGTGTCCACATACCCCTCAGGAATTTTTTTTGGGTCACTTGCCCTTCAGCACTTTTCAAATGTACCCTTCATAACTTTTGATTGGATCACTTGCCCTTTAGCATTTTTTCAAATGTACCCTTTAAAACTTTTGATTGGATCACTTTCCCTTCAGCATTTTTCAAATGTACCCTTCAGAACTTTCCTTCGGGATAATTTTTTTGAAATAATTGCCTTTAAATTTTTCTTGAAAGAATTCTCTTATTTGTTGTGGGCTTTTTATCTGAGAGAATTGTCTTTACCAATATTTCTAAAAGAATTCCCCCGATAAATACAAAGGCATAAAATTGACTAAGTATGGAAACTTAGTAGGATTTTAGCTGTGGAATAGCCTTATACATTTGTAACATTTGCTCTATTCACCCTTATGACATAGAAATTAGACCACAAATAATAGACAAATGTTGATAACATTTGTTCATTTCCTTCAGACGTTGTCACACATACAAATGTTGATAACATTATCCTATTCTCTTAGCCAAATCTTGTAAAGATAACCATGTGATAAATGGCATTCAAATTACACACACAAGTTTATTCAACTGAACACCTTTGTTATTAGTGCATGATAGTACATGTTTCCTTTGACATCAATGACAATTCTTCAGACCTCAATGACTATGTCCAATAGTGCAAGTTGTATCCAACCTTGAAGTTGAAGACTCTTCAAGTAAGCAAGTTAAAGTTGACCAAGTAATAAATGACCAAGAAGATGAGTTTGAAGAGGTTGTAATTATTGAAGATAAAAAAGGCAAATATGATTGCTATCATCATATTAAACTTATCCAAGATCTTGAATACCTTTGCAAGGTTGAAGTTCATGTGCACAAGGAGATCAAATAAGATGTCTTAATTAAGGAAAATGATGAGGATTAGATTGTATATGCTAAGCTCCTTGAATATCTTGATGAGATCATAGTAGTTGATGGGAAGCCTAATGTCATTTAAGATGCCATAAAATTCAAATAACCATGCTTGGATGAAGCATCATTGGACAAGGTTGTAGTTGAAGAGCCTCATGAAAATATTGTTGAGTCATAAGAGGAATTCACCTTCATAAGTGATATGTGTGAAGTTGATATTGTTGCATTATAAATCACTCCAAAAAGAGTGGAAAGAATGAAAGAGATGAAAACACCAAGAACAAGGTTCAAAAGGTAATTTGATTCATGCCTTATTTCATCTCATGGAGAAAAATATTGCACAAAATTCTCCTTTGATCCAGGAGGAAGAAGTTCTTTTCAAGTTAGTTTGTAGATAGTCTAGTTTGCTTAGTTTCTTGTTGTGTCCCCTAAGTGCTTGATAGCACATGCGTGTGTTTTTATTTGTTTGTGTCTTGTTGTTTTGTTTTGTTTTTTGAAGGTTAAACCAATTTGTTGTGTCATGTTCAAAGTCTATCCAAATTTGAAATTGATTGCAAGAGACTCCATTGCCTAATGGACATGTAAGGCTATTAGTCTAATTAACATTATAGGCATGCTACCCCTATGAATTTCCAAGAATGTTGAGAAAATTTGTCCCCAAGTCAATTTTTTCACCTCCTATAAATTTAAACTTGTCATATGGTCATGTCATACCCTATATAGTTCATAGAGGCTTCATTTAAACTTGTTAGCATGGTTTAAGGTTAGTTTGGAAAAGTTAAGGTAAAATCATGTTATGGTCATATAGTGGTTTAGGAATGTCATGAGGAAATAAGTAATGAACAAGTTGTGTCATAGGTGATTAGGGGTTCATTAATTTAATTTCATGTCTAAAACATCTTCTAACAACATTTCATGAAGTTTTGGAAACTCTGAGGTCTAGTTGCTAGCTTGAAGGTGATAAAAATACATGAAGATGTGGTATTTTGATAAATTTGTATTTATCAAAGTTTACTAAGTTCCAAATTAATACCATACACATTCCAAGGAGATTGGAGTAGTTACTCAACTACCAAACCTATTAGTTTGTTAGATAAAGTCAGATTCTTAGATTTTAACACCATATTAAAGAGTTAGAATAAGTTGTATGGACTTGTTGAAGTCATGTGCAAGTGAAAATGTTGAAGAGGTTTCCTTTAATATCTTATAGGTCATAAAAAATATATAAACAAGTTTTAACTCTCACAGTTACATAAATATTCTTCTCTCTCCCATCGATTCATTCATAAGCTAGTGAATGCAAATTTTAAATAGATGGTACATGTCGTATAAGTAGACTTGTGTTTGATACCCCTATGGGCTTAAAATTTAAGAATTTTTTTATTGGATTGGTGCTTCTAGCTTTATGAATAATTGCTAAGAGCCCAAAATGATTTTTGAGAGCTTAAAACCCCATAGACCAAGTTTAAAGTGATTCTAGTGAAAAATGTGAATTCATGGTTGCATGAAACAATTGGAGAAAGCTATAAAATGTTTATATATTCCTCACACACATTCACTCATCTTCTTGGCATGTGTGGATGTCTTTTTAGCATGAAAAGTGGCTCTTAAGCATTATTTGGAGTGACTGATAAATTTTTTATGTTGTAGAGGTTATCCAAAGGGTTTGATATATTTTAGTGAATATTTATGGTCCACTAATACCATCTTAATTAATTAATGGATTTATAATCATCAAATCATTTTTGTACAAGTCTTGAGTGGTCACTTCATTCATTCACCATCTTGGATTATGTTTTATGTGTTTGCATTTAGTAGGGTGTTTTGATGAGTTTGAATATGTTTTACAAATAGATTGGGAGTTGTATTATTGATTATAAGAGTGTTGATATAATGGTGGTAATAGTATTTCAATCTTAGGAGTCATATTTTTACACTTTCTTAACTCTTAAAACCCAAGATTGTAGACAATCACTTGCCACCTGTAGGTCTGCAACTCCATGCAAGTTCATGTTATCAGTTTTCAAGGAATGTTTTATAGGAATGGAAACACTATGATAGTTTCAAGTTGAGGCTAATGGATTGATGAAGGTTTCCAAGCACTAAATCTAGAAAGAGTTGATGGTAGGCTGACTATCTTGAATAGACACCTACATGATTGTAGGCATGGTCAAGTGGACATAGAGGTTTGAGGAAACTTAAGGATGATATAAAAATATTGAAGGAAATGATAATTATTCCCTCAGTAAGTTTGAACACTATAATAAGTCATGGCATAATTGAGAATCTCCACCTAGACCATATATATTTAGGCCTTGCAAGCAGTCACCTAAAGCCTATTAAGAAAGTTATCTTAGACAGTGAGATTGTGGATAGAGAAAGGATATTTAAGACACTAAAAAGATTATTAAGACACCATCATAACTTGATAAATCATTTATGAATCTAGAGAGTGATAGGATAAGGATAAAGAGATTAAATACAGTCAACTATGCACTCATAACTCTCATGTTAACACCTATAACCAAGTGAGAGGATTGGTCTTTGAATAATGATTTTAATGGATTTTGGAGTTCAAGGCATTGAGAAATGTTTTAATACCTCTGTCACAACATTATATAGATCCATTTTAATTTTTAAAGGTGATAATAAAGACCTAATAAGACCTAAAGCATAGTCAAGACCTCTCAAACAACACCTATAGTCAGTTAGGTTGAAAACTTATCTTGGATAGAGATAATGATGAAAACACAAAGTTTTTAGGAGATTTGAATAAGGTATTGTGTCAATAAATATATTTATTAAAATTTTGAATAGCTCTAATGTTTCAAAAAGGGTCCTCAAAATACCAAATTCTATAAACCCTTTCCAAATAAGTACACACAATCACTTCTAGGTCTGTTTAGAAACTCAAGGTGTTCAAAACCTATGTTTGTTATTTGTGTGGTGTTTGAAAGATGAAAATGAGAATAAAATTTCTCAAATAATTGAGAATAAAAATATCTAAATAGGGGATCAGGGTAAGTTTTAAATAGGGGTCACATAGTCTTTATTATAAGCCTAATCACTCAAGAGGTCTATGTTACTTAGAAAGACTGTAAGGGTATGTGGAAACATTAGAATTGAGTTGAAACATCTAGAAATTAGTCTCATGATTATGAAAATGTTCAATCACACCCTTAGACCCATCACAAAATTAAACATCACATAGTCATAAAACCCTGCACAGTTTTAGTTGCATACTCTCGGGTAGATACATAGACCTGTAGCTTTACTAAGTAACCTAAGGAATATCTAAAGTCTTGAGGTAGTGGTGTTTTAATATTGTAAGGGTATATAATATGTTTAATTCCTCATGACATTTAGGTCACCAAACCATTTGAGATAAAATGATCAAATAGGATCATAGACTTAATTACCTACATACAGTCCTTACACAAGGTTGCCTTGTGAGAAAGAGGTGTGTTTACCTAAAAGGAATATATGAGATTTGAAGGAGAATAAGGTAATATAATATGATTTAATTGTGAGAACATTTTCCCATCACACCCTTAGGTTTAAGGAAGAAGTAGGAAAAACACAAGCAAACCCTGTTTTAACCTCTAACAAGCCTAGTAACATACATAGTCCTACTGGGCAATCAGGCCTCAAAGAGATGATAGTAAAGTCAAATGAGATGATATAAAATTGAATAAATTGAGAGGATGTTGAAATATATCTAAAAACACCCTATTAATAACTGAGTCCTGAAAATGAGGTAAAATAGAATAACATAGGGAGTTAGGGTCTCTTGGGTAGTTTGGCTTAAGAACCCTAGGTCTAGACATTGAAATATAACAAATATTTGATGAAGGATTTCGACAAGATAGACATTTATAGAGGTTAATGGAAATATCATATACCACATGAGGCTCATCTGAGGTCACATCAACTTCAAGATGCTTTTCACTTACCAAATTTGCTCTTAGACCTCACAGAATGCCCAATTCTAACCTGAGAGGTCATATTCTTTTGCTTGGTACGGATCACACATGATGCATGGGACCCTAATATTATAGGGGAAGTTGAATACCCTAGTACACTTCCATTTTTTGGAATGTTTTTTGTGTTTTCATGCTTCCATGTTTATGAACTATCATTAAGAGTTCAAAGCACTTCCACGATGTCTAAGATAGCCATAAGAACCTGATGAGAGAGAAATGAGATTTATTGCCTCTATATGGATTTAAAAACTTCCAAACCACCTAAAACATGATCAAGACTCCCATAAGCATCATCTTATGCCATTGGTTGGTACAATAAAATATTGAATAGGCCTAAAATGACTATTATTTTCTATTTTACAAGTTTATACAGTGAGTTAGATCTTCAAATTTAGTATATATGTATGGAAGTATGTTTTATAAATGAATAACACACTTTTTTGGGGGTTTTCACATGTGGGGATCCTATAGAAGCATTTTTCACTACCTTGGAAAGGAGGCCTTATTAGGAGAGAGAAAGGGAAAAAATGGATATCTGCACTCACTCTTAGAGCATGAAATTGAACTTAAAGTTATAAAGCCATATTGGGTACTAGAATATGCCCTAATATTCTCAACACCTTCTATAATTTTCTCCACAAAAGGAGGTTTGCATGATTTTAAGGCTATAAGGAATAAGGCCTAATTGGGGATTTTGATATAGAATGATTTGTTGGGGCTAGTTTGAGGCCTTAAAATGGATTGTTGTAGTCCAATATGGTGTGAATAGGCCATCTATGGATTTTAGACAAGTTGAAGAAGACAAATCTAAGCTTTGATACTTGTGTGAAAAATAGGCCTAAGAAGATGAAGAGTCCTCTAAACACCTTACAAGAGAAAGAGGTGATGTTTCAAAGAGAATATGATTGGGTCAGATGAGATATGTCAAGAACAGAGCTAGAATATAGAAGAAACTGATCTATTCATCAAGAATGCCACTTGTCCTTCAACATGTTAAGACAAAGGGAAGTTTCAAGAAGCTAGTCAAGGTGTCAAGCAATCATTTCAACTCCTATGCCACTTGGAGAGCTAGAGCATATGAAAAGGAGATACAGATGTAATCTAGGACCTATTAAGGTAGTCCCATAACTCCTCTTCTTGTTGTAACTCACATGACACTTGTCTACATTCTCTCTCGAACACCCTTCTTCTCTTCTCTCATACTTTCTCTATATATTGAGTCACTTTTTGCTAAGTTTATATCCTCCACCTGAGTATGTGCTTGCTCATTTTTAGCCTTTGAGAAATAAATAATGATCTGATTTAACTTCTCCATGAGTTATTTCAATGTGTTTATTAACTTATTTATCTTGCTAAGTGATAGATTCTCTTCTTTAACATATTGTCCTTGTTTGCATTCATATTTAGCTTTGAAAGTCTATTGTAGGTCTCTTGAAGTGTTCTAATGAATTTTTCATGAGTTTATTAAGTTGTCTCTTTAGTAGTGTCATGTTATGACCTTGTGTTTAGTCTTATAAGCTTAAGTTAGCTTCACAAACCTCCATGATAAATACTAATCCAAGGGGCAAATTTAGATTAGTGTATGTGTAGGTTAGGCTTGTGTTTGAAGTGTACTTATAATTGGTTGATAGTGGTTAGGTTGTAATTGGTGCATCACCTCATAAGGATAGATTTTCTTTATGTTTCCTCTCTCCCTTTTCATCCAAATGAGCTAGTAGTTTAGGTGATGAGATTCAATAGATAAACCAAGGGAGTTAACCCTTCAATCTATAGTTTTACCTCTACTATAGGAAATCGATAGGCCTAGACGTAATCCCATGTTCCACTCAGTTTGTAGAATGCTTTAACTATCTCTCTAAAGGTGAAAAATTGAGTGATAATGGTAATCAATCCTCAAAAAATATGTCAAAAGGGGTTTTCTAACAAATACCACCTCACAATTCTATTTGATTATGGAAGCACGCATAATTTCATTTACCCTTAGTTGGCTAAATAGGAAAATTGTATTTTTCACTCTTGTTCTAGTTTGAGGTAATGATTTTTAATGGTGGAACATTACCTTGTAAAGGTAAATATTGTAATGTTCAAATTTTAGTAGGAGACTATAACCTTAGGACCAAAATATTTGTTTTGGCCTTAGGCAGATGTGATGTCATTCTTAGTACACAAATGTTATGAAATATTAGATATATTATATGGCATTTTTCAAAGCTCTAGATGTAATTATCTGATAATTAATGACAATACACCCTAAAATGCCCTCTTCCAAGTTCCATTAGTGTCATCATCTCATATTACATGGAGAAAATTCTTAAAAAATGATCCAATGTAATTATTTCCCAGCTCTATTATCCTCACATAGGTTCTTCAAGTGATTATAGACAATTACTTGACTTGTAAAATATTTTGGTCAAGCATGCAGTAGTATTTAAGGAACCAATAGTATTTCCACCTCACCAATCCAAATATCTTCATATCGAACTCCTCTTAGGTAGTGCAAGGCCAAACATTCAACCATAAAAATAGCCATTTATTTAAAATGTAGATATTGAAATTATGGTTCAATATCTCTTACAATGGTAGTCATTCAACCTAATAATATCCAATACTCCTCCCTAGTCTTGCTTATCCATAAAAATATGGATCCTGGTGTCTATACATTGATTTCCAAAAATGAACAAGCTCACCATTAAGGAAACATTTATCATTCTAATAATTTATGGGATTTTGGATGAAATCCATGGTGCCATATTTTTTTCCAAGTTTGATCTATGCTCTGGTTATCACCAGATCTACATTCATGACATAGATATTACCAAAAATTATTTTAACACACATGATGATCACTACAAGTTCCTAGTCATGTCAATCGGGCTTACCAAATCCCCTTCCACATTATAGGGATTAATGAATAAATTATTATACCCTTTTGTGTATAAGTTCATTCTGGTTTGCTTTGATGGCATTCTCATCTATAGTAGAACTTGGGAGGATTACCTTAAATACTTTGACACTACCTTGAAACTTATTGCTAAGAACTAATTATGTGCAAATTACTCCAAATGTTATTTTGGGAAATAAGAGGTCAAGTGCCTCAGACATATTGTCTCAATATTTAGTGTTCATGTAGACCCTACCAAAATTGAGGCTATGAAAAATTGACCTAAACTAAAGACACTCAAACATCTACATAGATTTCTTAGCCTAACTGGGTACTAACAAAAAAATTTCAAAGACTATAGAAAAATGTATACCCCATTGATTTCTATGTTCAATAAATAGTCCTTCACCAACAAGATTTAGGATTTTAGTAGAGACAAGGGGGATATAGAGGAGGCTACCATGGTGGATATTAAGGAGGTAATCACAAACATGATCAATGATAGGGTTATCACTAATTTTTTGCTGCTTTTGTGGGGAATACAATCGCTTCACATGAAATTCCCCAACTAATCCTCAAATCTAGATGTACTATGTTTATTATAGAGTTTTGGGACAAAACCACACTAAATATTGTCAACTATTATAAAAAAAGAGAATAGACAAGCCTATGAAAAATGTAAACATGGTGAATTTGTACCCAAGGGATCGTGTGTACATGCAAACAATCACTCAACACCAACATGCAGAATAAGGATTACCACCCTTGGTGATGATATATGATTATCAAATTAGAAAGGTTTAGTAGGATAAATATCCTAATCCTATGAAAGATAAGAGTTTGATGTATCAAATAGCTTAGGTTCTATAGAACATACAATAGTAGATGGTTTTAAAGGGAAACACCATAGTAATTAATGCAGAGATGTATGGTCAAATCATGTGCATTATGAAGCAAGATGGAGTAGTTAGCACTTTTACAAATCTACTCAAGTTGGTAATCACTCTATAAAATGAGGATATCTCATATAACATTACAAATATCTTACATAATTTGGTAGCCTACACACAAAGAGGGTAATAACATACTATCAAAGTAGTTTGGTATGTGAAGACTAAGAAACCATGGGATGTTGACTCCCACATAGATATTGAATTATTAGGATATGAGGTCCCAAATGATGTATTTGATTTTGGAGTCATAGTCAATATGATTCATCAGTCCACATGGTAAGTTATTAGATGATTAGATCTTAGTTAAAATCCAATAACACTAAATTTCAAAAAATATGAGAGGGTAGAACCTATTGGTTGGTTGGGGGATGTGGAAATCAAAGTTGTTAACCTAAGCTTATGAGGATATTTTGAAGTAATTAACATGAATATTGATGAAATGTAATATTGTGTTGATTGGTAAAAAGTGGGCTTATGATGGTCAGATGACCATTAATACAGTTTGAAATTAGTTGGAGGTACACCAAGGGGATAAAATTATCATTATACCCCTTAACAAAGCTAAGATCAAGCCATACATCATACCCAGAGCTGTATTCACCTTATGACTATAAAGATAATAGTTGGTTTAAATTTGGGCATAAAATCTAAGCATAATGCACTATGAGTTATAGAGTATCACTTTTTCCATACAAAAATAAAGCATCAACAATAGCTACAACAAATAGAATAACTTAATCTAGACCTATAATAACAAAGACATAAGTTCTAAAATTCTAGATAAGAGAATATAAGTCACCTTCTATGTGATCACCAATAAGGTCTAAATTATATTTGATATATCAAGTAGGTGTGATGGACATGGATTACATTGAACCCACTCATGAAGGTGTTCTACCATGGGAAGTTACATCTTTAATGAGTGGGGATTCATATACTCATATGATGAATTGGGTGAGAAGACACCATGAGGTACAACTAATGTGAATGGTTTTTACTACAGAGTGATAATTACCTCCATATTTTTCAACCAAAAATTTGGGAAAATTTATTTCCATATTAGATCAACGTGTTCTAGATATATATATCAGTGAGTCAATACACTCATTTATGCTCTAAATGGTACTAGTTATTTTAAATAAAACCTATGGTCCTGAATTAGTGTCCATTTTTCCTTAAAGGATAGTGTATGTAAATGCATATTCATAAATATGTAGATGTGTGGCCTTCATAGGGTTTAGATATTAGGTGCATGTTTTCAAACATACTTTAGCACCTATTTCAATAATGTGGTACATGCATCAAGAACAAAAAATGAATATTAAGAATTGGTTGCAAGTATAATAGGAATTTATTCAAACATTTGTCTTTAAAAATGATAACCCCTTGGTACACCAAGCCATTAAAAATCTAAAGATAGTCTTATGCCATAATCGAGTGGAGGATATCAATAGTACACAAGACTGCACTTCACAAGAGGAAGCAATTAAGGACTTGAACCTAGTTCCTATGAAACTATAAGGAGAGTAAACAAAAAGAGTAGTTTTTTATAAAACCATACACCAAAATCATCAATAATCGAGAACAAGCTGAGTCCAATGATAGTGATGAGGACTTGGGTTAGAATGGATTTTTTGAGCCTGAATAAGAAATGAAAGAGCCTAGAGCTAATATCATAGACCAAACCAAAGTTCAACAACTATGAAATATTAATATTCAAGATAAAAAAAGGGCATTGAACATTTAAGACTCGATTCCAAGTTAATCCAACAAACTATACCAAGATCCATTAGATAAATTTCTAGGGAATATTGGGATAGATTTGACACCAAAAATTACAACTTTAGGTAACTATTAGATTAGAATGAGATTTCAAAAGGATTGTAACTGCTACAAGATTACCAATATGTATTTTCAATAAAGTTCATAAAAGTAAAAGGTGTAGACACTTAATTAGAGTAGATTCACATAGATCTAAAATATTTCACACAGCCTATGAAAAATTTCCTGTATAACAAAACCTAACATGAAATTAAAGGTAAAGGATGAACTAGACTAGATGCAAGAAGTAGGCATTATCTATCTGGTGGAAAAAATAGATTGGGTTAGATCAAATGGTGGTGCAATGTAAAAACTTTATAGAAATCACAAGTATGTGGGGACTATCATGCACTAAATTATGTTTGCATTAATGATCCATTCCCAATCTCATTCGTAGATGAAGTCCTAGCATCAGTCATAGGACATGAAGTGTATTATTTTATAGATCGGTTTAGTGGCTACCATCAGAACTAATCTTAGCATAAAATCAAGCTAAAACCACATTTTCAATGGAATGGGGATATTTTGCATATAAAGTAATGCCTTTTGGCTTGAATAATTCTCGTGTTTTATTCTTCAAAGTTGTGGTCACCACATTTAAAGACTTCACCCATGATTTCCTAAAAGTCTACCTAGACAATTGGATTGTTTTTCTTTATTCAAAGAGCAACTAAGTTGTGGCTGATGTTAGAACGTTATTGAGATCAACATATTGTGTTGAACATGAAGAATTGTTTCTTATTTACATATTTATGGTGTCCTTTTGGGTAGTATTATATGCAACAATTGGATTTTGGTTGACCAAGCCAAAATCATAGTTATTGTGTGTATGCCACCTCCTACCATCTCTATAGAAGTGTGATCATTCTTTTATCATGTAAGATACTACAAGAAATTCATAAAAGGCTATGTAGCTATATCTAATCTCATGGAGAAGATATGCATAAAGACACCACATTTGAATGGACTAATGAGTGTAAAATAATGTTTTTTTATCTAAAGCAAAGGTTGGTAACAATTCCCATCTTGATCTTTCCCGACTAGAGAAAACTATTTCATTTTTATGTAGATGTCTCAAGACCTATGGTTGGATTTATTTTAGCACAACCAAGAGATGGAGTATTAGATCATCCCATCCATTTCATAAGCTGAAAACTCTAAATTTTATAAATAAATTACACAACTATAGAAGGGGAAGCCTTGGAAATGTCATTTTCACTCCATAAGTTCAAACAATACCTTCTAGTAATGACATTTGAATTATTTATTGGTCCACCAGGCTCTATGATATCTAGTAAATAAGCCCATGTTATGAGGGAGGATATCTAAGTGGCTAATGTTATTTCAAGAATTTTAATTTAGAATTAATGTGAATCCCAAGGGATAAAATGTTGGGCTAGATCATTTGAATTGAATATGCAATGGAGAGGAAACTGGGGAACTTCAAGATGAATCATCAAATGTCCATTTATTTCAAGTCTATATAATCCTAGAAAACATGGAAAACATAGCCAATTTACTTGAACAAATATTTTTTCCTACTCAACATGTGAAAAGGGATAAAAAATAGATCACAAGAGTGATTCCATTTAGCATCATTAATGTTTTTATGTCCAAAATGGGTAAATATGATGTATTATACAGACTAGCTTTGGAACATGAACAACCATAACTTATTCAAGAGGCATATTAGGGGATCATAGGTGGACATTTCATAGGAGAACACCCATTGAGGAATATTTTTCAAAGTGACCTATGGTGGTCTAATATATTTTAAGATGTGCACGAAGTAGCAAAACATTGCAAGATCTATCAAAGGATGGGAAGGCCTACTTATAGAGATTAAATGTCATTAAACCTTATGTTAGCTGAGAAACTATTTGAATAGCATGGAATTTACTCTGTATGACCAAATAACCTACTAAGTAAAAAAATTCATGTAATATACATAATTATTGTGATATATTACTTCACTAAATGGGTATAAATTATTTTAACACCAAGTTCCAACACTAACGATGCAGCTATATTTCTCTACAAAAATATTATAACCAAATTTGAGTGTCCTATGAAGTTGGTTAATAATAGAGTAATTAATTTCCTAAATATTACCATCAAGACTATGATGAAATAGTTTATTATATCACACCATAAAATCACAACATATCACCCATAAGCCAATGTGTAGGCAAAGGCATTAAACAAAGTCCTAAGAAAGATGCTCAAAAAAATATGTAATGTGAAAAGAGATGATTGGGAGGATTAAATTCCTATGATATTATAGGAATATAGGAAAAATTACAAGTGTTTAATAGGTTTCACTTCATTTTAGCTAGATCATGGATTAGAAGCAACCATGCCAAAGGAATACATAGTCCCTTGTCTATGAATTACAATGATCATGTGACTATGAGATCAAGACTCTCTTTAGGTAGGACTAATTGATTTAACTTGGATGGAATAAAACATGAAAATATCACAATGGATATATAAAATAATTAATCAAAGTTAAAGAGTGTGGCATGATCACAATTTATGATCTAAATAATTTTACCTAGAATAAACAATATCAATATATGATATTAGATTTTGGGAATTTCTAGGCAAGTTGAACATCTGATGGAAAGGACCTTATACCATTCATGATGTCTCACAACAAGGAAAAATTGTGTTAATGAACCTTTAGTAAACCAATTTCCCTAGACATGTAAATGGCTACATGCTTAATCCTTATCATTAATAATCTCCATTAGATCTTGTAAGAAAATTAGAGAGGGTGTTGAGAATCACTATGTAGATTAGGATTTTTGTTTAAAGTGTTATTTTGGTTTGAGGTCTATAGTGTATCTATATAGTGTGATATTTATATCATAGGACATCAAAACCAAGTTAGAAAGGTCAAAGTCAGAGTGAGACAAGGAAAGTAACTCATCATAGAAAGAATGACATCAAACAAAATCAATCAATTAAGTCAAAAAATGAGGTATTGACAAATAAAGTATGCAGTAAGGAAAATCAATGGTCATTCAAAAAATCATTAATAATGACACACTTAAGAGATTTCATCTTTCCCAAAGTGGATTGAGTATCAAAATTAGGGGATGTTCATTAAAATAAATTGACAAGGTAAAATATAGCACGTTACATGAACAAATCCTGTCAGCTAAACTAATACTTATAGACATTAAATCACCAATGTAAAATCATAAGTAACTGATTACACTTAATTCAACAAGTATAATGATGCACAGACATCTTGACACATTCAAATCAACTTTTTAGATAGATTTAAGTAGTAAAATCTATATAAACAAGGGCATGCAGTACATAATGACATTACACACCTTTATGAACAAGATCCCTCTAATATTTTCTCCTAATTCATTCATTTATGCACATATTATTTACAAGCAGCCATTGAGCCAAATTTATCTTTCTAATGCTACTAAAATATAAATGATGGATCACTCAAAACTTTTGATTCCCATCATATATGCATAGAAGGAAGAGATAGGAATTAGTCTTACACTCTAAAAAATAAAATATCATGATCTAGACCCATTTGACTTAATTTACATAATATAATCTTATCTTTTAATTCCAGACCATCCAGTAATAGCACAACTAGGTGCCCTAGCATTGCAACATCACCTACAAGGAATGAATGTAGAGGAACTTATAAAACTACCAACCTTTGGCCAACTCAATGAGGTGATGATGGAAATTATCATTTGGTATAATGAGGGCACCATTTATTTATCACAAGACATTATTATTTTCATTAATGTAGCCACCATGGCACAAAAAATAGGATTATCTACAAGGGGTATATCATTGGCCCCTTACAAGATAAAGATCCTACCCAGCCATTCAGACATAAGGGAGGAATAAATTAGGGCATTTAATGGGATCCCTATAGACTCTATAGAGGATGTTTCAGGGTGAATTTTCTCTAAATGCATCTCAAATTAATTTTATTAGACTATTAAAATCATGAAGCAGGCCACAAAAGGGGTGATAGACATTACTTACCACATGATCTAAATAAATGAAGATTAAAATTAGATAGAATTTTTGGTCTCTAGTCTCATCACCAATATTTATAAGGTCATTAATGTGACATTGTAGGCATTTTAGTACCAATTATTGTTCTTAATTCTCTTCTTCACATAGTGGAAGTCCCTAGATTACCTTGTTAATCCAAACATTCACTTCTAACCTATGATCACCTTCACAAATATTACCTAGACCAAAAAAGGAAAAAAAATGATCAATTGTCTAGATTCAATGCATGGTGGGTGAAAATCTATCTGCTTATCCTTTTGCACACTTTATAACCTACAAATGTCATGCAATATTTTAGGCAACACACTATAATGACTAAGCTTCATGATGGCATCCACATCAGAGTCCACAATATTTCAAAGGCACCCATCACTTCCTTATAATTTTTAATTACTATGTTAGATGAATAAGTGGAAGTTATACAATATAGATATTTAGTTGCTTGTTTAATACCATTATTATGAATGATACCCCCAAGGACACAGTAACCATTGCCTTATCAATTAGTAGTGAAACCATAAGTAGAGATGAAAGCACCACCTAAAGTAGAAGTATGCCCATCATAAATAACTATATGGAAAAGGGAGGTATTAACACATAGAGCATCACCACCTACACCAAATAATAATATGTGTAATACTAAATCATGAAATTCTGACAAGAATGTTATATAAATAGCTATAGAATATGATCTTGCATAGTTAAGAATCACATGGGATCACATGTACAAGTCAATGATTGAGGACATGGGAACTAAGGTCTATGAAGAAGAAGAATAAAATGACTTTTTTTTTAAATTAGTGCATACTTTTTAAGTATGAAATAAAGTCCCAAAGATCTTTCTAATGGGCATTCCCATACTTCCTACATTGATAATTTTCGATATAGAGGTAGAATAAGAATAACACACATAGGTTGGCTTTAATTTTTAAATGGATACTAGGTGAAAGAACTTCAAGGGGATAGATGATCCAACAATATCAAATAATCCCACAAAAAATATTAATACATAATCCAAGAACCCATACTACATCTTGACTATCACCATCTATTACAGAGTGTATGGCTTCCTTTATTAAACCTTAACTAATTAAGGAAGTTGATCTACATGAGGTTTAAGTTCTATAATAAAAACCACAAGAATGATCTAGGCCTATAAACAACTAAAAAAACTATGGTTACTCTAGATAGACAAAAGGCATTAGTGCATAGGTACACTTTGGTTGAATCATCTTCTTCTTCCTCTACTTTAGAGTCACTCTAATCTCTATAATCTTCAACTCTTATGCATGATCCATAAGCGAGTCCATAACCATAGTTGAGTAGTGAGCCATGAAAAGATATATCATATCATAAGAGAAAGCTACTAAGGATAAACTTGAGTAGGATAAAACTAAAAAAAATAACTATGAAGAAGGCAAGAAAAGAGGAGAAGAGGAGGAAGGAAGAAGAATCATGCAAGTCTGATGAGGAGGAGTAGAGGAAGAGGAAAGAGGAAGAAAATAATAACTAAGATAAATAATCTAAAATGAAAGAGAAAGAGTGAGCTAATCAATAAGCATAAGAAATGCATAAATATAAGGTTGAGATTGATGCAGTAGCCAAGGCAGAAGAAGAGGAGAAAAAAATAACTTTTGTGAAAGTAGGAGGAATAAATGTAGAAGTAGGCCCAAGCTCAAGAAACCAAGGACCAGGCAAAGGTAGAATCATAGAACCAAATGTATGAATAAGTCATAGTATAATAGTTACAAGAACCCACCAAGAAGGTGTTAATAACCGAAGCCTAACAAATATCTTCCACATCACAAATTACAAGAAGCTTCCAAACATATGTTAAAATCCCCATCCAATGGCTGAGGGAAGTCTTTGTACCCTCAGTGAGATAGAAAACCTTATCACTTCCAATGGCACAAATAAATAAGGAAATTTTTATGTCTACAACTTCTACTTTGGCCCTTACAACAATGGTCTAGGAAGCATTGATCGATGTCTCCCTATTGCCTTTGCAAAATCAAATTGAGGGAGTGGTTGCATTCTAAGAGTCTATCAAGTAAAAGGATTCCACAATGGAACAAGAGGCATCACAACTAAAGGAAGAAAATGTAGACTTACACCTCCACCTCAAAAAATATATGTAATTGATTGATAACACATGCCCTACCTTGTTCATTCAAGTCTTGGGTGATCAAGTATTGTCAAAATAGAACAAATTCATGGTGCTATTGTCTAGGCTGACAAAATATTATATCATTTCATAGAAGATCCAATAGATGTGAATGTTAGGCCAGTGTTGATATTTAAAATAGAGGGTATCTATGAACTATTTTAGAAGTACAAGTCATAGACAATGATATGCATTGATATCTATAGATCATCTGCACCATGTTGGACTAGAAGTAACATCTCAAAACTACATTAAATGCGGTAGTCTTAAAGCTCACTAAGGATAGAAAAGCTAAGGCAACAATGGCATATCAAACATGTGTGTTGAGAATGATCATTGATGTTAGGTTTTCATTGATGTCAAAGAGAGAATGAGATAGTAGTGAATAAATGACAAATAAGTTATGTTTGATAGCTTGGAGAGTAATGGCATATGTGCAGATCAATCAAGATAAAGAAGAGGTTAGAAGGCATCCATAGATGTATTGGTGAAGTTTTGGTGAGTCATTTGATCATTTAGAAATAAAAACATGCATCTTATAGCTTAAGAGAATCTAGACCATCACTGCATGTCATGTAGATATGAATGAGCCAAAAAAATTGTGTATTTAATATAGGTACTCAAAAAGTCAACAGTGGTCAAAAGTTTTCATGGAGATGTTGTCTATAGTTCCAAGAAGGTAACCTAAAGATTTAGAGTCTTGAAGTGTTTTATAATTGAAGATATAAACCTTTAAATTTAATCTAGTAGACTATGATGGACCAGAGACTGTCAAGTTTAGCTATATTGAAGTCTAGGGTCAAATAGTCAAGATAGATCTAAAAGTGAGTATTTAATCAGACAATTAAGATCTACGGTGAGTGTGAAACTTATCAAATAGAGATCAATGGTGACTACATGATCATTAAATTATGAACCAATAGAGTGTATTGAGTCAATAATTCAATATAATATTTATATTGCATGCAGAACTACCAAGTGACACAAGCACATTGATTGAATGGTACAGGGTATATAGAAAGCACACATAGCTACCAAGTGGCATGATCACAGAAGCACATATCTAAGATACATGGTAAGTGATGTAAGTTAAATACCAAGAGACTTGTAAAGAGATAAATGGAGCATAATTGAGTTATTTTATAGGGGACACGATATGATGACAAAGTGTCTAATGTTTAGTATTTACACAGTGACTGTTGGAATTTAAATTTTCAAATTTGTGAAAAAAAACTAGTGATGGGTTTTTGAGCTATAAATTTTGATATATGAAAATTTTGATATTGGTATAAAAATAAAATTTTAAGATTTAAATTCACATCTATAAAATCTAATTAGAATATTTGAATGTTTGTACAGTTATAGATATTAAGCTCCAAAGTTGACTATGTATTTGACCATGTTTAGCAAGTAACCCAAGAAGGATAATTGAGGTGTTATTGATAACATTTTGATGTTTAAAGATTAAATAACTATTGTATATTAATTTATACTCCATGAATACTATTTTTATGGATTTTTTAGGTTTGAATAATCCATCTTCAGTGTGAATAATTTCTTAGAAGTTGATTGTGTTTGTTAAATGTACTGGTAGATTGAGTGACCATGTTGTAGGAGTGAGTTGAAGTTGTTATAAGTAGAATTGAAGAATAAAATGAGTATGGAGACTTTATATAAGTATATAAATCTTATTATAAGGCATTTTTTCACAATATGCCCTTGATTAGATATGTAAAGTCAAAATAGCTTGACTATATGTGACTAGTCTAAGTGGTCATTCTGAGAGAGTTGATTTGAGTACTTAGAGCCTATGTTTAAGTGTCTAAATAACATGTATGTGTATTTTAGGTATTTAAGGGTTAACCCATGTGATCTAATCATATTTATATGTTAAATACTTGAGTTTTTAATTCATAAGTTTGAGACTATGTTTTTTTTATATGAAGACCTGAAGAGCAAGGAGACCTAATTGGTAGGTTCAAGTGTTGATTTGGTGTTTCAAGTGGCATGAACCCATATGAGAGTGAAAAAGTGTAATTGGATATATTTTTTATGTGTTTGAATCATTTTTAAATTATTAATGTGGTCCAAGTAATCTCACATGTAATATGTGAGTATGAAGGCCTAATTGTTTTAGGTCTCATCAAGACCTAATGGTGGTTTGGGGCTAATGAGATAATGACCAACCTATGAAGAGTGTGTTTATCACATGTAACATGTGTATAGACCTATGTTAAGTGTGTTTCAAATATGTAAATTATCTTGGACAACCAAGATAGGTTAAAGGAAGTGATTGGTATAAGTACAAGGTTTAATTGGACTAATTGTGCTAGTTGAAAAAGTGTGGATTCAAGCAAAGGAGATAACCTTTTAAAGAGAAGGTATAGGTAATTGAATAACAATAAAGAGTTAATATGACCAGTCATATTTAGTTGATAAATTTTATGTATGAAGACACATAGGTCATTGGACCTAATGATCTTAGAAGAGGTAGTTTGAGTGAGTTAGTCCTAGAGGCAACTTGAAAGAGATTAAAGGTAAAGAGTGAAGTCAAAGGTGGTCATCATCAATTGAAGAGAAGAAATAAGTGTTTAATATGATATATTATAGGTATATAAGTGGGTTCTTAGTTGACTAGGGGTTTGGTTCCTCCTTGAAGAATAAAGCTTACTAAAGGTTTAATTATTATGGGTGCTCAACTAAACAGGGGTAGCATCTCCTTATGGGATTGGTGGCTCACTAACCTAAGGGATGGGTGTTCTTTTATTAGTTGGTGATAGTTTAAATATTGGATATTTTTATTATATGATTGTAATTCATCTTGTAGGGTTTATTGGGTTTTATCCCCCAAGAGGGTTTCCCACATATATGATGTGTTCATGTGATGTATGCTTTTCTATATGATTTAAATGTATGTGCTTTCATATTTATGTTGCTTAATCAAGTTGATGTATGTTGAATATTTAATATTTGGTAATTTAATTGGAATATATTTCATCATTGATTCACCCCCCTCAGTGATTATACCTCTAACAATTGGTATCAGAGGAGGACTTTATTTACAAGTTTAACCACTTGAAGGTGATCCAAGGTACAATATGGAAAATCAATTGAAGAAAGAGAATAAAGAGTTGAAGGCTCAAGAGGAGGTTACTTATTCATGTCTAAAATTAAGTGAATAAAATTGAAATAATCTCAAAGCACTTTTTTAGAAGTACAAAGGTAAATGGAGTGAATATGATCATTATAAGATAATGGCCTCAAGCTATAAGGCTATTCAGGATGAGTGCATAAAGCTTAATAAGGAACTATAATCCTTGAAGGCAAGCTCAATATAAAAATATGATAAATAGAATATCAACATTCTTGAAGATAAATTAAGGGTTACAAAGACAAATTTGAGTTCAAAAGAGGAAGCATGCAAACATCTCAAGACTCAGTTAGAAGAGACAAATGCTAAGTTGAGTTCAAAGAAATCATGTAGATTGAAGGATGATATGGCTAAATAATTTAAGAGGGATAAGGAGACTATCCAAGTTCTTATAATTTAGTTAGAGGCTATAAGTTTAAGTATGAGAGCTAAAGAAGATGAGAGTGTTCAATTGAAAACTAGCTAGACTCATTAAACGATGAGCATGAGCAATTTGTTGTCAAGGTAAACAAGACTGAGAAAGAGAAAGAGAGGTCATCTCAAGATAATAAGGATGCAAGCACCAAGTGCAACATGAGAATACCTATTAGGCAACCAAATTTTATAAGGTATGAAAATTCATTTCATGGTTACTGCTTTGCATGTAATCTTTTTGGTCATAAGGCAAGAAACTATAGAAGGAAGAGCAACTAGTTAGCTAGAGGTATGGATAATGTAGTCTGTTATAATTATCATGAAATGGGACATATTGTTATATTTTGCCCCAGAATGCATGGGAAAAGACTAACCTAGGTATGAATACCTAAGACAATAAAGTTTGAGCATAATGAAGCTAAAAGACAAGATGGTATGTTTGCTAAGATTCATAATATTCATAAAGCATAAGGTATGAATGAGGTTATTTATTTATTTTTTCATCAAGTTGGTCATATATCAAGATATTGTAAAAGCAAGTTCTCAATTCATAAGAAGGTGCATGAACATCCTAGAGTGCTCAATAAAGGTCAATCCTTGGTATGGAATCCTAAAGAATTGAAGATCAAGAAAGCTAATTCAATTGAGCTAAAAGATCAAGGTGGACTGCATGCTAAATCAAAAGAGGAATCAGATATAAAGAAGGTTTAGGAATGCTAAGAGAATGTGTCATCTATCTAGATATAAAAGGAAAATCAAAAGATAGTTCAAGTCAAGATTAAGGAAAAGACCAAAGTGCTAATTGAGGCTAGTTTTGAGGTATGTATGGATCCAAGAGAATATCCTACTATTGTTGAGTAAGTTTCATGCAAATAAAACTAGTTATCAATGCCCATTGATGAGGTTTTTTCTTCAGTTAAAAATATATGTCATGAATCTTTTTTGTCTCCATATGTTGTCAATCCAATATTAGAAGAAAAGGATAATATTATGGTGGATGAGAATGTTGTTTTTCTTAAGCCTAAGAAGAAGAAATATCAGTATCAGATGACCAAAGAGGAGAAGGAATATGAGGAGTTGTTTGAAACTCCTAGTTTCACATTATTCTAGGATATTGTGGGTTAGAGTGTCTCTATTTAAGCTTCAAGGAGACACTTGACAAGAAATAGGAATAATGGTGGATTCCATTTGAGCTTTGGTTGATGTTGTAGGACAAGAATATCATTTGAAGATGTGTGTCTAAGGGGAAGCTAACTCAGTTAGCTTGAGTGACTTGAAGAATATGTGCATGATGTGAAGGGGAGCATATGTGAAGATGTTTTAGTCATGATATAAGTGTGAAGATGTTTGATATAATTATTAATTCAAAAATATTTATATGATGAATTGATCAAACCAAGTCATATGTTTTGACAAGGTATTGAATCTTCATGCATAAGAAAAAAGATTTTAGTGAGTTCTATAGGTAAACAGGTCCAAGGATCATAAAATCTCAAGTTAACATTGATGTATGTCAAAGAATAGATGACATGAGATGGATATTGATATTAAGGGGATATTTCTAAGCTCTATGAGTATTTTTTTAGGTCCAAGGATCTCTAAAGTCTAAGTTCAGATTGGTGCATATCAAAGGGGGAATAATTGATTCATGTGCTTGAAAGTATGTAAGTATTATTAGCATCTTAAATAGTATTTGAATGCATACATGATGTTGAGGAATGATTATTGTCTTGTTGAGGAAGAGACCATTTGTCATTAATATCAAAGGGGGAGAAATATTAAAATGAAGGAGTTCAAATGATTAAGACGTCATTTTAATGAGTAAGAAGTCATTCTGAGGGTATTTTTCCATCAATGATAAAGGGAGAGATTGTTGAGCATGATCATTGAGGTTAGGTTGTCATTGATTTCAAAGAAATCATGAGATACTAGTGCATAAATGACAAATAAGTTATGCTTGATATCTTGGAGAGTATATGGCATATGTGAAAATCAGTAAGGACAAAGAAGAGGTTATGAGGCATCCATAGATGTTTTGGTAAAGTTATGATAAGTCATTAGATCATTTGAAAAGATAAACATGCATCTTATAGATTAAGAGAAGCCAGACCATCACTACACTTCATGTAGATATGAATGAACCAATAATTTTGTGCATTTAAGGTAGGTACTCATAAAGTCAACAATGGTCAGAGTTTTTCATGGAGATGTTGTCTATAGTGCCAAAAAGGTACCCTAAAGATTTTAGCTCTTGAATTTATTTATAGTTAAAGATACAAACCTTAAAATTTTATATAGTACACTATGATGGACCAAAGACTATCAAGTTTATCTATGTTGAAGTCTGGGGGCAAACAGTCAAGACAAATCTAATAGTGAGTGTTCAATCGGATAATGAATATCTACAATGAGCATGAAACATGTTAGATAGAGATCAATGATGAGAATGTGATCATAAATTTATGATATAATAGAGTGTATTGAGTAAATAAGTCAATATAGTGATTAAATTTAATGCAAAACTACCAATTTGTGCAAACACATTGACTAAATGGTACAGGGTGCACAAAAGGCATGCATAGCTACCAAGTGGCATGATCATGGAAGCACAAATATAAGATCAACGATGAGAGATACAAGGTAAAGACTAAGAGAATTATAAGGATATAAATGGAGTGAAATTGATATAGTTTCTAGGGGACACAAGATGATGATAAAGTGTTTGGTGTTTAGTATTTACACAGTGACCATTGGAATTTAAATATTCAAATTTGTGAAAGAAAACCAGTGATGGGCTTTTGAGCTATAATTTTTTTGATATATACAGAATTTGATATTGGTGTAAAAACCAAAGTTGAAGATTACTTCAAGGAAAATATAGATAAGCTAGTTATAATATTTGAATGTTCTTATAGTTACACATATTGAGCTCCAAACTTGACTGTGTGTTTAACCGTGTTTTGCAAGTAACTTGAGAAGGATAACTAAGTTGTTCTTGATAATATTTTGATGTTTCAAGATGAAATAAATATTTGAGAGTGTTTTAGACTCCATAAATAATATTTTTATATATTTCTTATGTTTTAACAATCCATATTTAGTGTGAGCAATTGCTTAGAAGTTGACTGTGTTTGTTGAATGCACTGGCAGATTGAGTGACCATATTGTAGGAGTGAGTTAAAGGTGTTATGAGCATAATTTAAGACTAAAATGAGTATGGATATGTTATATAATTATCTAAATATTATGAGAAGGTATTATTTGTCATAATATGCCCCTGATTAGATATGGAAATTCAACATAACTTAACTATATTTTGATTGTGTTTGACAAGTCTAAGTGGTCATTCTGAGAGAGTTGATTTGAGTACCTAGAGCATATATTGAAGTGTTTAAATAACATGGATGTGTATCTAAGGACATAAAAGGTTTATCCATGTGAGTTAATCATATTTATATTAGAAATACTTGAGTGTTTTCTTCATAAGTTTGAGACTATGCTTTTTGTGTATGAAGACCTGAAGAGCAAGGAGACCTAATTAGTAGGTTCAAGTGTTGAGTTGGTGTTACAAGTGGAATTGACCTGTATGAAAGTTATAAAGTGGATATTGGAGATAGTTTTGATGTTTTTGAAGCATTGATAAAGGAAGAAGGTGGTCTAAGTAATCTCACATGTAATATGTGAGTATGAAGGCCTAATTATTTTAGGTCTCACTAAGACTTAATGGTGGTTTGGGGCTAATGAGATAATGATCAACATATGAAGAGTATAGTTCTTACATGTAACATTTGTATGGACCTATGTTAAGTGTAGTTCAAATATTTAAATCATCTTATCTAACCAAGATGTTTTAAAGGAAGAGAGTGGTATAAGTACAAGGTCTAATTGGACTAATTATGTTAGTTGAAAAAGTGTGGATTTAAGTGAAGGAGATAACCTTTGAAATATAAGGTACAGGTCATTGAGGAAAATAGAGAGTGAATAAGATTATTCATGTTTATCTAATCAAGTTGACATAGGAGGACACATAGGTCATTGGACATAATGATCCTAGAATAGGTTATTTGAGCAACTTAGTCTTAGAGGTAGCTTGAGAGAGATTGGAGGTAAAGAGTGCAGTCAAAGGTGGTCATCATCAGTTGAAGAGTAACAACATGTTTTTAAGATGGTCCATTATATATAGTTTAGTGGGTACTTAGTTGCCCAGGGGTTTGGTTTCTCCTTGTAAGATAAATATTTTTAAAGGTCTAGTTATTGTGGGTGCTTAGCTAGACAGGGGTAGTAGATCTTTATGGGATTGGTGTCTCACTAAAATAAGGGATGGGTGTTCCTTGATCAGTTGGTGTGGGTTCTATCTTGTTATTATAGGACTGTAGTCCATCTTGTAGGGTTCAGTGGGTTTCATCTCCTAAGAGGGTTTCCCACATATATTATGTGTTCATGTGATGTATGTTCTTAAGTATGCTTTGGATGTATATGCTTTCATGCTTATGTTGATTGAACAAGTTGATGTATGCTAAATGTTTAAGAATTGAGAATTGAATTGGGTTATCTTGCATTACTGATTCACCTCGCCTACCCACTTAGTAATTATACCTCTAACAATGTGCACCTAATTTAATGGATTCACAATTGAAGGGGTTGTTACATTAAAGATATGTAGTGATGTCCAAGATGACTAACTGGAAAAATGCCATTTTGTGAAATACATTCACAAGAATTTAAATGCAATGGCATAGATCAAATAGAAGATCTCATACTAAAATTCAACACAAAATGATACAAAGTAGCACCACCATCCTCATCTCTAAGGATGGAAATATTTAGAACATAATTCAATATCAATCCCCTCTGTGCATATGATTTATTTGGTGCAGGAGCTCTTAATGACTATAAGATATACAAGCATGACTTATCCCACTTAGATAGTTTTATTTTTTAAATCATCAAGGAGATGTAATCTATTCCACATACCTAGCTCCATAAGGAACTACAAAAAAAGAAAGCCTCTTAATCTATGTAGTCAATTATATAAAAACAAAAAATGCCACCAGTATCTGTAACTATAGTTGTGACCCTTAATAAATAGTTCCAACACACACAACATTGTCTTCTACTTCAACATATGAAACTACTCCAGTTATAGCTTCCACATCATACCCTCCTTCTCAGTCTATACATCCACCCTCCACATAGGTATGGTGTGCATCAATTTTGAAAAAAAAATTATAGTTGCTCATTTTTGTATAAGGGAAGGGTTTAAACATTAAGAGCAAGGCTAGGAAGGTTGAAAACCTATAAAGGGTAGCCTCTTAGTTATGCTAATCTATTAAAAACCTACACAGGTGGTAGATTGGTATGCTTCTTAGTTGAAAACCTAAAAGGGTGGCTAAGTAGTGTGAAAGAGGTGAAAATTGTCAAAGGACACATTGAGTGATTACTATAAGTAATCTTTCTAGTCTAACCCTTCTCTTCAGGCAACCCCATCACCTCCAACATTTGGCATACTTCTTGCAATTTTATATTAGGATGAGACAATGGTCTAAGTCCAAAAAAGTTTTATCAATATAAAAAGGCTATAAAATCATACAATATAATTATTTGACAAGTGTGTGATCTATATTATTGTGTACTTTATATATCTTTTCAGATGTATTCAGTACCTAAATGCACATCAAGAGTCTACAGAATGTGAAGAGCCACTCTTTTGTTTGTAGTGAAAGGCGAAAATATGAAGTGGCAGAGCCATTATAAGCTCTATAAATAGAACTTGTTTATATTTTAAAAGGGTTAAAAAATATATAAATCAATTTATAGATTTGATAATAGTTATTCTTTATGTCCACACATGTTTCATATGTAGTTGTGTACTATTTTCCTATAATCTATTAATCATTTGAAATATTGAATGTTTTGGGTAAATTAAGACTATGAATCATGTTCATTCCTTTATAATTTTGATATTGGTTTAAATTTAATTTTTTATCATAGCTTCCTTAATCTCTTTTATATTATGCTTCACATAAACAATCCCAATTAGCATGTTTTGATGGGTTTTCTAGGAACCTATGTTAACAATCCCTGAATCTTATTTGAATAAATATTTGTTTCTTATTTTAAATAATGAAACAACTTATCTGTGTGAGTTATGCATGTGGTTTTAAATCTTATTAAGTGTCATATTTCATTTATTTCTAGTCATAGGTGGATTATTTCTCTATTTTCAACTATCTACAGGCATAAAGATTCAATTATTATTATTGTGCATGCATAAAAGATTCACCCATAATAGCCCATGCTTATGTCTTACTATTTTAAATAATCTAATTTTATTCATTTTCACCCATAACATCCCTTCATGTCCTTGTTCACTTCTAGCAGTATATTAGGTTCATTGTTGTAAAATCTTTGTCTAATTTCTAACAGCTTGACCTCAACAAAAGTCTGTGTCAATGTAGAGCTCCATAAAAACCAAAGTTTTATTCATTTATAGTATTTACACTTTCATATCTAGATAATTGAATAATTTTACAACATTAATTTTTAATTTAAAATTTAAAAAATAAAATTTTCATTTACTTTAATTCCTCAGTTTTGCATTCTTTGTTCCAAAAGACAAAAATAAATTACTTAGTTGTTCATTTTCAGCACTACAATTTTTTAATTCATTAGTTTATCATTACATGCATAAAACATCAAAAAGACAAAAAAAAATGTTCGCTATTGATTTCCAACACTACATTTTGTTATCTCATTAGTTTATGATCACATGCATAAACATTTTAAAAGATAAAAATATAATTTGCCTATGTTTCTCTGCATTTTTAGGTAATTGAAGCATTAAGAAACATTTCATTTGTGTAAAAAATAATTTAATTATGTTTTTATATATACAAATTATTTGTTTATTGTCATAATGAATGTGTTCTAATTCTTCATTTATTTTAATCTTTGTTAGAATTAACTTTTATTTGGGATAATTTATTTCATCCTAAGTTTCTTTTTTATATGTGAGGAATTTATATTTATGTGGATTATTAATTCATATAAATATGGATTCTATGAGGTGTCACTCACCTCTTTGTACTCCTTTATGATTTGGGAGTTATTTACATGAGTAACTCCTTCTCCCACTTGGCACACGCCTCTTTTCACTTTGTAAGGGACTAGGACACAAATGGCACACACTTAGGGGGCTTGTAAGGTCATAATGGGATTCTATGTAACTCTCATTTTCCTCCTCTAGGTCTATAAAAGAGACCTTCTCTTATATTTCTCACTAAGAATCTCATATATCTCTCTATTCTTCTCTTGTGATCTTGATTCAATCTTTAACTTGTGGAGATTTTGGTTTTGGCTTTCTAATAATATCACGTGAGTTTTTATCTGATATGTTTGATTTCTCACTTTAAAACTATTGTCACTTATAGTTTATTTTTGAGAGTTAACTTAGTTTTGTGCATTCTTTATTTTTTTCATAATTTCATGCTATGTCATTGATGATTATTCTTGAGTTAAAATCTTTCATGGTATTAGAGCTATGGTCATCTTAATGATGTTTTTTGAAAAGTGTGCAGATTTTTAAGGAGATTTCATAGATTTGTTTTGCAAGGGATTTAACCCTTGCTACCTATTTAAATCCTTTACCTTCTCCTTGCTTAAATTAAGTGGTTTCTAACTCTTTTTTGCAAGTTTTTAGCCATATTAATTTTTTTTTAACATTTGTTTTAACCTTTTTAACAAAAAAACATCATTTTTTTAGTAATTTATTACTCATATTTAGTTATTCTTTAATGAGCATTAAAACTTTTCACATCTCTATTTGATTCAAAGATTTATTTATTTTCTCATTAAATTAATCTAATCCTCTCTATTTTTTTAGACTAATCTCTCTTATCAAAATATAGCCCAGATTTTTTTTCAGTTGTGCAGGACTAAAGAATAGCTTCCCAAAGTGTCACCCTTCCTGATCTTTATGCTCAACTATTTCTCAATCTTAAAAATTTGACCAAAAGAATCAAACTCTAAGTAGGATTTATATTTTTTTTGTGTGGAGCACTCTAAGAATAGGTTGGCACCCCTCTAGTTTGGTTTATTTCAGCTGCTTTTTGCCAATTACCACCTTCTCCTTGCACCTTTTTTTTACCCCCTTCATCTTTTTTTTGTAGATTTAGCTTAAGTTCCCTTATTTTGTGTATTCCTTTTGGTTTTTTTTATTTTCTTTTTAACTAGAGAATTTCTAATTATGTTAATTTTTTCTTCCCTAGTCTATGGGGTTTGGCATGCCATATAAATTTATACAGTTGCCTTTTTTTAAAGTGCCTCCTCTTTGTAAGGCATATTTTTGGTGTTGGGTATTCCTCTTTTTTAATTTTTTCCTTGATACTTAATGCTTTCTCTCCCTAGCATCCTCTAACCTACATTCTTGACATCTTTCATGGCTCTCTACATTTTGTGTCACCATCAGGATTGATCTATAATTTTTTTTTAATTTCCTTTAGCACCTTCATAATTTCTACAAGTACATTTTTTCTCTCTTACCTATTGTGCTTTGTCTTTTATAATTACAATTTAATTTTTTAATTTTTTTAACAATCAAAATAAGTAAATAAAACATTACTTTTATGATCCATTTTGTTGTTGATTCATAAAGTAATTTCCACTTTTATCTTTTAAATACTTCTCTATATGCATTGCCATATAAATTTAGCCTTATCAACTATGGTGCACTAAGTGGATAAAGGTTTTGTTTTATAATTTAAAAAACTTTTTTTGGGATTAATACTGGGGTTTAAACTAGTCCCCTACCATAGAAGATAATATGAAAAACCAACTAGGTATGAAGAGCCATAGTTGTAAGCACTAAATAGGGTAAAGCCAATTGAAGTGTTGTGCCAAATTAAAGTAAGAAAAACAAAATACCCAATTACTAAATAAAGGATAAACCTAGAAGGGCCATAAGGCCACCAAATAAAACATAGGGACAAAGAAACCAAAAAAATAAAATTTAACCAAGTTTACTTAGGAGCCACCTTATCTTCTAGATCATCCATAATTATGATTTAATTGTCATTAAAATCCATATAAGAGGATGCACCTACCACTATCAATTTGGATACCTTATGTTTGATCTTGCAACCACCTAATGAATCATTCACTCTATTATTATCCAAATGGCCCTACATGGCCTTTGTGGTAACTTGATGTGAAGTCTTTGGTAACCATGAGGAAGCAGCAACCCCTCCCCTCAAACCACCAATTTCACTATAATCTTGATTGCATCCAACTATTATTTTTTGTGTCTAACCTCCTTCCAATGGGATATTTCCATAATTGGGCTTTTTAGATGATCTAGGGGATGAAAAGACATGAAATGACTCTCTGTTGAGTCATTAACATAGACCTTTAGATGGATATCATTTACAAAGCCGACAAGGACCATGAATCTTGTCTCTAGTGCTCTAAAAGTATAAATAGGCAACAATCCAACCCTATCTAAGCCATTGAAAGGAATCTTGGGTAGAGGACCCAGCTCAAAATTTTTAAATTCTTCCACTATCCCACAACAATGTTAAAGTTTGAAAAATAATGTAACCAAATTTGAAACTACTTTTATATCAAATAGAAGAGCCATGATATTTGAGGCAAACATTGTTGCCACTATTGAATTAACTCAACTATGCGAACCCTAATCCAAGTAATCCTTGCTTAGAATTGATGAAATTGCCTTAAAAAATTCCTTAGATAGAACTTGAAAGATATTCTTAATCCTTACCCATGTAATGCCTCTGAAAAACACCATTTACCTGACTATGTTATCACCATACATTACTGGTGTTTTCAAGACTAGTTCCACCCCTCGATCTATTATGGATGCCAAAGCTCCTTGACTAACTACCCATAATTGAAGGGAGAAATAAAATAACATGAATCCACCACCTGATAGAAATAAATCTCTTTAAATACTTTCTTTTAATGCACTCAATTAGCACCTTTGAAGATATAGGAGATGGGCATGCCACATGGATGCTACCAAAAAAACCAGTGAGGTGACACAATTATAAATAATGACAAGAGTTGCTTCAAGAAAATAATCAATGAAATTTATTATTAATTAAGGTTTTTAAAAATATTTTTCCCATCCACAAACATCAAATTCAATTTCCAAATCTCAAAATCATTTTTAATTTAAAATTCCTTCTTTTATCAAAATTTCATTTTTTGTATTTATGAAATCAAATTAAAAAGAAAATTAAATCAAAAACTCATATTAATGGAGGATAAAGACATAAAATCACCCCAATTATCACAAATATTATCCATTCTACTTTATTCAAGTTGATCAATTCCGTAATTGGTAAGGAAATCAGTAGCATAATTAGCTTTGCAGAAATAATGTTTGCATTCTAAAGAGGAGAAATTGGTCAATTTCCCCCAAACACTGGATAAAATATTTTCAAGATTCCAAGATGTGGAAAATATTTTCAAAATTATAGAGATTATAATACTAGAATATCCTTCAATGATGATCTTATCAATATTATAATGAATGACAAGGTCAATTCTAGTAACCAATGCTTAGAATTTTGCTTCATTGTTAGTTATATCTACAAGTTTTTAGGAAATTGATCTAATCAAGGATCCACTATAATCACAGATGATACAACCAACCCAAAAAGCACCTGGATTTCTCTTGGAAACACCATCAAAATTCAATTTCAACCACTCTAATGGTGGAGGGGTCCAAGCACTCTTATCCTTTCTTATTTTCTTACCTAAAATTACTATTGAACCATTAACGGATGTTAAAACAACATTTTTAAGCTCTTTAAACTCTTTTTTCTTAAACTAATAAGTAAATTTTTTTAACTCAAATAAAGGCATGCTTTGTTTAAGTTATTCATTAAAAGAGTTTTTTTAAATCTTTATTTCTTTTCTTTTTTTTAAAAAACTCTTACATTTAAAGTAATGAGATTTTCTTTCCTTTAATCAAAATAAAAAATCCAAGGAAATATTCTCATTTTTTTGCTTTGTTATGCTCATTTTATTGCCTTATTTTTTTACAAATAAGATATGCATAATAAGTGATTATTTTTATAAAGGGAGGACATATATTTCACATTTTTAATAAATAGACCCTTTTTTAGTTGATATTATCTTTTTTGTATTAACTTGACAAAGTTTTTTTTACAAATCTCTATCTTTTTTCCAGATTTCATTTATTTCTCACCATCTATTTTGTATTTTGACAAAGACATTCTTTTGGTTTCTTGCCCCTCATATGCCTTTGTTGTCTAAGTGATTTTTTGCCTATTCATTTTTCAATCATTGGATGAGCTTTCAAGACACAATGACTCAATTTTTTCCTAAATTTAAACACACATCCACAAATTAACATTTATAAAAATTGCATACATAATATATTTTCACTTTCAAACATTTAGTGTGTGTAGTAAATGGCATGGACCCCCAACCGAATACTAAGACTACCTCTACTAAAATTCAAGAGAAATGGCAAGGAAAAATGATGAGGCCTTAGTATTTATTGTTATTTTCATGACCTCCAAATTGCATGTCCATATTGATGGTTGTTCTCTTGCCTCTACTGCTTGATCTAAACTTAAATTTATCTATGTTATTGTGAATGAATCTCATAAAATTTAAATTCATGATCAATTGTCTGATTTAAACTACTATGACTTCAAAACTATGGATGATTTCCTGATTAAAGTTCATTCTTTGTATTCTCAATTAGTTGGTTTAGGTGTTAAACTTTTTGATCTGAATTTGATTCATTTCATCATGAAAAAGTGTTTGCCTCAACCTTTTCAGTAGTTTATTACTAATATTCATTCACAATTAGATTTCCCTATTATATCTACTATGTTGACATTTAAATTATTTTATACTTTGTTGTGCCAAAAAAAAAAAGTTGATTCAATTTGGTAGTCTTAAGACTAATGAACATGCTTTTATTTCTAAACACCAACATAAAAATGGTAAATAACATGATAAGTCCAATAACACACATGAAAATAAAGATATAATCTAACTCTAAACCTAAGAAAAAGTTAGAGTGTAATTATTATGACAAAAAAACTCATGACAAAGATCATTGCTCTAAAAAAAAATGTGATATCAAAAGTAGAAAGCTTAAGCTCAAAGATAATGTTAGCAATAGTAAAAATAAGACTCAATTAAAATAAAAGTATAATACAAGAGGTACTTTTAATTGTGTTTTATGTGCTTTTCCTATCGAATAGATTATTGATTCTGGGGCTACTCAACATATGACATATAATACTCAATTGTTTACTTCTTTAGAATCAGATATTTCTAACAATCATTTAAGTCTTGTAAATAATACTTTTTGTAATGGTGAAGCCATATGAAAGTTAAAATCTCTAATGGTGAATTTCATGATGTCTTGCTTGTTCTTGATTTGAAATTGAATTTACTTTTTGTACCTTAATTATGAAAACAAGATTATAAAGTAGAATTTATTAATGATACTTGTTATGTTAAATTTACTAAGCAAGATTTTCAAGTAGTTGCTACTACTTTTCTATATAATGATAATTTTTTCAAATTTAATAGATTCTCTTATCACTTTTCTTCTCATACTTTGATTCTTTCTAATGATGATAAATTATGGCATGAAATATTAGGACATATCAATTACTAAAGTATTGCACTTATGAACAAATTTAAATGGTGCAAGGTTTGCCTAGAATTTCTCTCACTACTAATTTTAATCGTTATATGGTTGGTAAAATTCATAGAGAATATTTTCCTAAAAATCATTCTTGACGTGCTACTAAAAAGCTTTATTTAGTTTATAGTGATATTTTAGGCCCTATGCAAACTCCTTATATTCATGGTGTTAAGTATGCTCTAACTTTCGTTGATGATTGCACTAGGTGAGTTTGGATTTATTTCTTAAAAACTAAAGATCAAGTTTTAGACACTTTTATTGAGTTTCATGCCTTTGTTGAAAACCAATCTCATTAATATCTATGCATATTACGCACTAATAATGGTACATAATATGTTAACAATTATTTTTTTGCATATTGTAAGCAACATGGAATTAATCATGAGAAAACCATTTCCTACACACCTAAGCAAAATGGTGTTGTTAAACGTAAACATAAGACTATCATTAAAATGGCTAGGTGTATGTTGCATGATAAAAATATGCGTTATAAATTTTGGGTTGAATCCATGTATTTTGTTTTCTATCTCATTAATATTACTTCTACTAACATTATTTTAATTATACCTAAAGAAGTTTGGAGTGTAGAAAACCTAATTTAAAGCATTTACATGTTTTTGGTTATGATGCATTTATTCATATTCCAATTGAAAAATGTAAGAAGTTAGATTATAAAGTATATACTTTTATATTTATTCATTATGATGAATCATCTAAAGCTTATAGGGTGCATGATCCTCAAATTAACAAACTCAATATTAAAAGGGATGTTAACATTGCTGAAAATGGTGTACTTGATTGTACTTTCAATTTTGATTCTCTTGATATAGTTTATGTTTATTTTATTTTTGAAATTAGTGATGATCATAATGATATGCTACATAATTATTTTATTCTTCCAATTTTTTCTCTTTATTATATTCTTGATCCACCTAAAGCTATGCCTAAGTGGGTCAAGACTACTATAAAATATTCTAGAATTTATGTAGATCTTAAAGATACTCGTAGAACTAGGCAACAATTTTGTAATTATGTTTTCATGTTTAAACTTATGCATCAGAATGATCCTCAAAATATAAAACAAACTCAAAGCCACCCTCATTAGGAAAAATCAATGAATGATAAATATAACTCTTTGATTTTAATAACACTTGGGACTTAGTCCCATTACCTAAAGGGCATCATTTGGTAAGTTGTAAATGGTTGTTTAAAACTAAGTTCAATTTTGATAATTAAATTGAAAAATATAAAGCTCGATTAGTTGATATATTTTTTTTCAAATTGAAAGAATTGACTATAATGAAACTTTTTTTGTTGTTGCTAAGATGCCCATAATTAAAATTGTTTTAGCTTTAGTTGCTCACATGCATTGCCTGGTTTATCAAAAGGATGTTAAGAGTGCTTTCTTAAATGGTGACTTGCATGAATAAATTTACATGTATCAACCCCCTAATTTTATTAAGGTAATTAACATCTTGTATGAAATTTAAATAAATCTATTTATGGTTTAAAATAATCTCTTAGAGAATGGTACTCTAAAATCTATCAATTTTTTATAACTCAAAGCTTTACTCATAGGTCTAATGATCCAAATATTTTTGTCAAAAATACTCCAAATGGCATAGTTATCATTGTTTTTTATGTTGATGACTTAATCATAACTGGTAGTAATAGTTCAATGGTGATCCTATCGTAAATCCACAAGTGGTTATTGCTTCTCTTTGGGTTCTAGCACCATTTCATGGAATAGTAAAAATCAAACTACTGTATCTTTATCTTTCATAGAAGATGAGTATAAATATTTTAATCATGTTGTAAAATAATCAATTTGGCTTAGAAGACTTCTCACATATTTGGGCCACCCACAACACTCATCTACTCTAATTTTTGGTGATAATCATAGTGCCATTTCCTTAGCCAAAAATCTAAGTTTCAATGCACAGTCCAAGCACATCGAGATACAACATCACTTTCAGAATGAACTTCTTGAAGACAATCAAATTATTCTCTTTTTCTATCCTACTGAAGAACAAATGGCCGATATCTTCACTAAACCTCTATGTAAAGACAAGTTTATTTTCTTTTGTAACAAGTTAGGATTGAAGGAAGTTCTCATCAAGGGAGAGAGTTAGTGATGTTTCCTCCCTTCTTGTTTATTTGTAAACCCCTAAATAAATTTTAAGGGGGAATATTAGAATTATCCTTTAATTAGGATAATTTATTTTATCCTAAGTTTTTTTTTCATATGTGAGAAATTTATATTTATGTGAATTATCAATTCAAATAAATCTATATTTTATGAGGTGTCACTCACCTCTTTGTGCTCCTTTAGAATTTAGGATTTACTTGCATAAGAAACTCCTTCCCCATATGGCACACACCTCCATTCACTTTTCAAGCGACTAGGACACAAGTGACACACATCTAAGAGACTTTTAAGATCATAATAGGATTTTATGTAACTCTCATTTTCCTCCTCTAGCTCTATAAAAGAGCCATTCTTCTCCTCTTTTCCTTACTAAAAATCTCATAGTTATCTTTATTCTTCTTTTGTTCTCTTGATTCAATCTTGCACTTGTATATATTTTGGTTGTAAGCCTTCTAATAACATCACATAGATTTTTCTCTGATACGTTTGGTTTCCCATTTTAAAAATCTTGTCACTTATGATTTTCTCTTGAGAGGTAACTTAGTTTTATGCATTCTTGATTTTTATCACACTTTCATGTTATATCATTGATGATTATTCTTGGATTAAAATCCTTCAATATTTCATCTTACAAACTCTAGTTAGAGGCCCATATGTACATTTCAAAATAATTTTTTAACCTCATTTAATTTAATTATCATCGGGTCCATTTTCTCTCACATCCTTTGATGACACTTGTATATCAAGTGCATCCACACAAGATAAGAGTATTTCCTCAAGTAGTTCCCCCATTCATGTAGAACAAACTAAAAATGACATTAAATCTAAGCTTCCACTAAAAGTCTTTCACTCAACCCCATTTCCCCATTTGATAATTAGCCAACTTGAATCCTTATATGAGAAACCCTGATTAAGTAAATCCCAATTAGCCATAAAAATAAATTTTCTAGCTCACCAATTATTGCACCTTCATATATGACTCAACTCTTTATATGAAGGTCTAACCTCATTCTATTCATTCATTTTTGTGGATGATCTTCCTTGGATGTGACCAACCCTACCAAGTTAAACAAATACCAAGGGTGATCCAACCCAATTTTTTCTCATAAGAGCAATTTTGACCAATAATTAGACTATCTAGTTCTCCTCGAGTTTGTCTACTCCATATCCCACATTGCTTCATAATTTATTTCATTAAATGTGTATTACAAGGCCACAAAGTATTACTATTATTGAAGAGTGTATCCATTAGTATGTATAATTTAAAACCTTAAATATGTAGCTCAATCTATAGAGTGAGTTTGTCCCATTAAATTAGCCAATCTAACTCAACAAGTTCAACCAATCAATCAAAATCAACCCTACGAACCCATTCAACCCATCTAACTAGATTTCTAACTAAATAGACCTATCTTTCTCTTGGATATCTCAACTTGACCCTAGGAAATTGAGTGTGTAAGGTTATCATATTTTTTTGTTAATAAAGACACATGTATTTTTGGTTAGGAAAACTTCAAGGAGAATAAAATCTACTTAAAAGTGGAAATTTCCCATCTTCCTAATTATTCTTATGGCCAAAGACAAATTACAAGGAGATCTATATAACAAGCACAAAAATAATCATTCTATTATTACTCACTCATTTTCTCTCTGATCCTTATTCATTTTATAACCAACTAATCACTAACTCTTTCTTTCAGACTCATCTTCAAATTTATTCACATCTCTTACTTTTACAGCTCATGAGTATCCTTTAATTCATTAAATTACTCCTAACCTTCTAGAAATTGAAGAGACATCACTCCTCTATTTTCCTTTAGATTTTATAGTTAGTGTAGAATAAATCATCAATTAATGCAAACCAATAGTTTCAAAGTTACCACTTTTAGGACTTATAGTTATGAAACCATTGTGGTAGTTTCATAACTCCCGCTATACGTTAAGTGGTAGTTTTGATTCAAATTTGGGTCCTAATGTACTAGTAATGTGAATTTGATATTCTCACTATACCCAATTAAATGTAACTCATGTTATTAAGACACTTTATCAGATACTTCTTCATAATTCCACACAATTGAACCAATCATCTATATCTAGGCAACAATGATATCATAAGAACAAATACTCAAACTTGTTACAAATAATATGAATCTAAATTCCCCTTTTATCACTATATTTTATAATGTTTTTTATCTTCCTCATACCTATATTTAAGTTATCTCATCCCTATAATCCATCCAACACTTTAAATGAATAGCCAAACGTCAAATGGTTCACATTCTCATGTTCTTGGTAAAGCTTTAGAGTTCAATAGTTAAGATCCTGAGTCCAACAATTCAAAGCTTAATAGGCACTCCTAAGAGATCCTAGAGCTTGAATAATTTAAATTTTCGTGACCATAACGTTGATTTCATTTATCAGTCTAATCCATAAACTAGGTGGATATTCCACACTAAGTTTCACCAACATGAATAATAAAGCGTTAGATGATTAAAAATTAGGTTTATGATTATTATATGATGTTAAACATGTCAAAATAGAAATTTATAGGTACATAAAATTAAATGTACAGCTTGTTAAACATGAACATGAAATAAAGGAATTAGGAAAGTTTCCTTGTTGATGATAAGGTATGGTTATACTTAAGTAGAGAAAGACTCCAAGATATGTCTAATAATCTTAAACCACTAAGATATTGATGTAGAGGCAAATCTCTCTCAATATATTCTATGGTAAACATGAATCAAGAAGGAAGAAAGTACAAAAATTAACACAGGAAATTTTCTCACACATAAGCTTTCAATTTCTTCAACAATGAAAATTACAATAATTTCAACCTACAATTTCAATCTCCACAATATCACATCTCAAACTTTCCAAACAATAATATTTTCCTTCAAACTACTTTCCAAGGGAATAAGCTAAACCACTATGAAATTGCAAAGAAGGATTATCATCCTTTTTAAAAGCTAAAAAAACTACTATTCAAGGAAAATCCATCCACCTTATATCATGAGGGTCAAAGACAAATAAAGAGGAGTGTAAGACAAACATAATTACTCCCCATATCCCATTTGGGGTCATCATAACCAAGGTCAAGTCTCCCATGTGCAAAAGTTAGCTCCACCCTTTCATGTCTAGTCAAAAAAGATAAAGGAGATTCTAATTATGAATAGTGCACCTTATCCCCCATCATCACAAACCTCAAAAAATTTATTGGTTCCCTTTTTTACCATATTTATTTGTCTCCTCATGAAAATTTCTACCCATGACACATAGGCAATCAAAAATAGTAGCTAACAACAAAAGTGACAATTTGGAATAGTGTTAATTTAGAATAGTTACAATTAAGGACCACCATGACACTTTACCAAGTGGAACCACATCACCATGACACTCTTATCACATGAGAACATATCACTAAGACACTTCATCATTTAAAATAGTGGTGCTACATCATCCTCCTCTGGTTGAAGTCAACTCAACTCTTGTGAGTTGTTCTGATGATAATTTTGACATATTTCTTTATCCATATTCTTTATCTCCCACTTTGTGATCCAAGTGTTGTCTTCTAGTGGAAATCCTTCCCATTTTACTAAATACTTAGTGTAGCTTCCTTTCCTTGTGTGCACAACCTTCATATCTAGAACTTGGAGTATCCTTTCCCTCTATTTTTTTGGAATCTATTGCTTCCAATTGATGTCTTCTTCATCATTTACTTCTCCATGGAAATCATATAAATCTAAAACATTAAATATTGGAAAAATATCAAATTCTTATAGAAAGCTTACCTCATAGGCATTGTCATTAATTTTCCTCATAATTTTGTAAGGGCCAATATTCTTGTATTTCAGCTTGTTATAGGTCCCTATAAGAAATCTCTCTTTCCTCAAATACACCATCACTAAATCTCCCTTCTTAAAAGACTTTGATCACCTCTTAACATTAACAACAATCTGGTAATTCTCATTACTTTCCTATAATCTCCTTCTCACTTCTTCTTGCAATTGATGTATATGCTCTACAAAAGTCTTAGCATCTTCACTCACTCTTTCTATAATGGGCAACTATACTAAATCCAAAACTCCCATTGGATTTCTCCTATAAACCACCTAAAATGGTGATTTTTCTATTGATTTAATCACTAAAATATTGAATACAAATTCAAATTGTGGTAAATATAAGTCCCACTGCTTAGGTTTCTCTCTAATAATGCATCTAAACAAATTTCCCAAGCTTCTATTTACAACCTCTATTTGTCCATCTGTATGTGGATGATATGCACTTCTGAACTATAACTTTATATCCAACTTCTTCCACAAAGTCCTCCAAAAATGACTTAGAAACTTGGTATTCCTATCTGAAGTAATGGTCTTTGGGATACCATGCAATCTCACATCTCTAAAGAATAATTCAGCAAATCTAGTGGCATCACTAGTTTTCTTGCATGCAATGAAATGAGCCATTTTGGAAAATCTATCTAAAAGAACAAAAATAGAATCATTACCTCTCTATGTGTTTGGTAATCCCAATGTAGTATCCATGCTCAAATCTATCCATGGTTCTCTTGGGACTAATAATGGCATGTACAATCTCATATTCTGTGCATGTCCCTTAGCCGCTTGACATATTCTACATCTTGAAACATATCTTGCCACATCTCTTTTCATATTTGGCCAAAATTAATTATCCTCCAACAAAGCTATGGTCTTAGATTTTTCAAAATCATCAGCTAAATTTCCACTGTGTAACTCCCTTACAATGTTGTCTCTTAAAGACCCAACTAGAATGCACAACTGTCTTCACTTAAAGAGGTAACCATCTTGAATAAGATACTCATCTTGAATAGTACCTACATCTTTGGTTAATGGATTCCTTCCTGAATTACTCGTCTATCTTACCAAAATCTATATCAGTATCATAAAACTTCTTAATAAACTCAAATCCAACTACTTCACTTACCAAAGTAGTTATCAACCTAGCTCTTCTACTCAAAGCATCAGTTACTTGATTTTGCTTCCCTAATTTATGCTTCAACACAAAACTATATCCCTGAAATAAATATACCCACTTGGCATGCCTACTACTCAACTTATTTTAGGTATTCACATACTTCAAAGCTTCATGGTCAGTGTATAAAATAAACTCCTTAGAGATCAAGTAATGTCTCCAACGTCTCAATGCTTGAACAATTGCATAAAACTCAACATCATAGGTAGAATATTTATTTCTTACCTCATTCAACTTCTCATTAAAATATGTTGTGGACCTCCCTTCTTGTCTTAAAATAACTCTATTTCACACATGTGAAGCATCACAATCCACTTTAAACACTTTGTCAAAATTAGGCAAGGCCAAAATAGGCTTTTCTATAATCTTTCTTTTCAACAATTCAAAACTTGTGTTACTTCTCTTGTCCACATAAACTCATTTTCTATGCAATCCATTATTGGTGCAATAATACTAATAAAATTCTTAATTAATTTTCTATAAAAAATTTCCAAACCATGGAAGCTTCTTACCTCTATGATGCTCTTGGGAATGGGCCACTCAATAATTACCCTCACCTTCTCTTCATCCATTCTAACACTATCTAATAAAAGTGCAAATCCCAAAAATACCAAACTTTCTTGCATAAAGTTGCACTTCTTCAAATTCACATAGAGTTTCTCCTTTCTCAAAAAATTCTAACACTATTCTCAAATGTTCCAAATGCTCCTCTTTATATTTACTGAATATCAAAATAAACCACCACAAACTAATTAATGTAATCTCTAGCACTGTGTTCATCACGCTCATAAATGTGCTAGATATATTAGACAACCTGAGTGGTATCACCAACCATTCATATATTTTGTCTCTAGTCTTGAATTTTGTCTTCCATTTATCTCCTTCATGAATCTAGATCTGGTAGCCACTCCTTAGAACAATCTTTGTGAAATACTTTACTCCTTCAAGAACATCCATTATGTCATCCAATCAAGGTATAGGAAATCTATACCAAATAGTTGTTGATGGCTCTACTATCCACACACATTCTCTATCCTCCATCCTTCTTTAGAGTAAATAATGTTGGTGTTGATCATGGACTCATGGTCTCCCTTATTACTCCCTTCCTCAACAAATTGGTAACTTGCTTGTTCAATTCTACATGCTCTACTGGGCTCATTCTATATGTTGATTGATTGGATCAAATCAATGTGATGTTGAATGTCCCTCTTTGATAGTAAACCATCTGGTAGCTCATTAGGAATGAAATCTTCATATGTTTTCAAAACTTTTTTTGATTCTTCTAAAATTTTCATCACATCTTCACCTTCATTCCTTGTAATTAGTGCATAATAATAACCAAAAACTTTCATGTCATTAAAAAATTCTATAGTGGCTAAAAAAAATTCCTCTTTTATCTCTTCCTTAAGAGACAATAATATCACCTTTATACCATCTTTATGAAATGTGTAAGTGTTCTTAGCTCCATCATGGATGACCTTCCTATCAAATTGCCATGGCCTCCCTAGCAAAACATAACATGCATCCATGGGCAAAACATCACACCATAATTTGTCCTTATATCTCTTTCCTATGGAAAACTTAACTAAACATCTCTTGTCAATCATAACTTCATTCCCTTTCTTCAACCACCCATAACTTTGGATAAAATGTCCTCTTTGATATCTTATCTATTCTACTTCTCTTGTACTTTCAAGGCTAATTAATAAGCCTCTTCCATGTTCATCACTCTATGCATGCTAATCGCATCTTGAATGGAATATTTCAATCCATTCACATACCTTGCATCCATTTGATCATATGTTTCTTCATGCTCCACTCTTATGGAGAGCTTATAGAATTCATTTATGTACTCTTGTACACTCTTATCCATCTTCTTAAAATTTTTAAATCTTCTATAAATGGTTTGGGAGTAATCTAAAGGAAGGAAGTTCTCTCTAAGCTTCTTCTCCATTTTCCTCCATGTATTAATTTTTGGTTTGTTCTTTCTTTGCCTCTCTTTCTACAAATGATCCCAACAAATCATGGCATGACCCTTCAACTTGGTACATACAAACTTCACCTTCTTTTCTTCTAACATATTTTTCCATTCAAATAACTTCTCCATTATATTAAGCTAATCAACCATCTCCTATGGTTGTAAACTCCCTCCATAGTCAGTAAATTCAATCTTAACTCTATCATTTCTTCCTTCTAATGCTCTAATAATCCTCTCTTCCATTGATAGTGTTTCTTCCCCTTGCAACAATTCCTCTTTATGTTATTCATCATAAATGGTCTCTCCTTCTATGTCTTTTTCTCTTTGTCTTCTCCCCATGTTGGTGAACATTTTGGCTAGATGTGCCATCTCTCTTCTCAAATCTTGTATATCTCTGTTCATTTGAACCAACCCTCCTTTTTCTTATCTTCTTGCCATACCTACAAAATGAAAACAAACATAAATCCTCCCTATGATTATACTTGCTCTAATACCACTTGATGTGGAGGCAAATCTCACTCAAGAAATTCTATGGCAAACTTGAATCAAGGAAGAAAGTGCAAAAATTAACACAGGAAATTTTCTCACACATAAGCTTTCAACTTCTTAAACAATGAAAATTACAATAGTTTCAACCTCCAATTTCAATCTCCTCCATAATATCATGTCTCAAAATTTCCAAACAATAATATTTTCCTTCAAACTGCTTTTCAAGGGAATAAACTAAACCACTATGAAAATACAAAGAAAGATTATCATCCTTTTTAAAAGCTAAAAAAATAACTATTCAAGGAAAATCCATCCACCTTCCATCATGAGGTTTAAATATAAATAAATAGGAGTGGAATACAAACATAATTACTCCCCATATCCCATTTAGGGTCATCATAACCAAGGTCAAGTCTCCCATGTGCAAAAGTTGGCTCCACCTTTTCATGTCTAGTCAAAAAACATAAAGGAGATTCCAATTATGAATAGTGCACCTTGTCCCCCATCATCACAAACCTAAAAAATTTGATTGGTTCCATTTTTGACCATATTTATTTATGTCCTCATGAAAATTTCTACCCATGAGACATAGGCAATCAAAAATAGTAGCTAACAACAAAAGTGACAATTTGGAATAGTGCTAATTTGGAATAGTTACAAGTAGGGACCACCATGACACTTCACCAAGTGGAACCACATCACCATGACACTCTAGCACATGAAACCACATCATTAATACACCTCATCAGTTGAAATGTTGGTGCTACATTAGATATGGTCTATTTGAAATTCTAGAACAAGTGGGTAAGAATGTTTTTAGACTTTATTTGCCTACTTGTATGAAAATATATTCAGTTGTTAATGCTGACAACTTATGGCCTTTTGAGCCTTCTATGCTATATCATGACAATGAAAGGTTATTTATACCTTACATTGAGGACCTTTCTCTATATATTCAATTATAATTGGAGAAGGGTGTTATTTTATAGAAGTAGGAAAAGACAACATGAAGAGGAGTGTAAGAACATTAGCTAGTTGGGTTAAAGGGTTAGTTACCTAGACAGGCCAAATGGTATTCTAGATAAGATGTGGGTAATAAATTTATTCACTTACAATGTTCCTAAGGCTTTTATGGTCTTAAAATCCTCAAATTGAGGAAGTATGATCTAAATTTGGGTCCTAATGTACTAGTCATGTGCATTTGATATTATCACTATGCCCAATTACATGTAACTCATGTTTTTAAGACACTTTATTAAGACATTTTATACACTCAAAATATCAGATGATATGTGCTTATATGGAAAATTAGTATGAGGGTGATCTATACATCTTCATAATGATGAACTGAGAAGTTACAAGCTCTTGAAACATGAGGAAAAATCCCTAGTTTTTATTACAATGGAAAAACTATAATTTATTAAAGTTAAAAGTATATTTTTATTTCATATTTTAATTCTTATCTAAAAATAGACAAGTTCAAAAAAAATTCACTAAATTTCAAGGTTGTATGCAAAATTTATGGTCATTGGAAGTTAAAGTACTCAACCTCTTAGATCTCTCAAGTGCGACTATTAAGCATTGGACTATTAGACTCTGGAGCTTGGTTGTTGAACTTTGGAACTTCATCAAGAACTTGAAAGTGTGAAACATATTGATTGTTGGCTCTTCATTTTGAGTTTTGGGTGGATTACAAGGATGAGAGAGCTTAAATATAGGTCTAGGGAAGACATAAAACATCAAAAAACATAGTGATAAGGAAGGGAAGTTGGATTTGCATTGTTTATAACAAGTTTGAGTCTTTGTTCTTTTGATCTCATTATTTCCTAGTTGTAGATGATTGGTTCAATTATGTGTAAGTGTGAATAAGTGTCTAATAAAGTGTAGAGCATAGTTATTATATGAGTTTTAGATAGAATGGTATTGAATGTTCTATTTATGTAGGCCAACTTGGCAGTACCTTGTATACTCTTGCATTACATAGTGAAAGGAGAGTGTGATTTGCATCACCTGCTAGATTTTTCCCACATTGGGTTTATCTAGGATAAATCTTTTATGTGTTATGTGTTTTGATAAACCATATGTTTCATGTTATATTTAGTAGGTTGTACATTTCACTTTAAGTACTTATTATCTCTATTTTTACAAGGTTATTAACCTAGAATAATCACATATATAGTTGCTTTTAAACTAGGAGAATAGAATCCATGTTGATGAGAATTTGAGTGGAATATCCACCTAATTTATGGATCAAATTGGTATCAGAGTTGGTTTAGTTTTAAGTCCTTTATGTTATGTGTTGTGTACATTACAAATTTATGATTGTTAATAGATATAGTAGTGCTATTGGTCAAGGTGTCCTAGTTCCCTTTGAAGTAGGTATTTCCATAAGGAAGTAAAAGAAACAAATCATAATTATGGCCCATGTTGATGATTAAGATGCTTGAATAGTAAAAGAGTGGTTTTGCAAGCTTGAATAAGTAGTAGCCAACATCTCTCTTTCTATGAGAAAGCTTGACCAATTGGAGTCCATTATGGGGCTTCTTATGGATAAGCTTGGTGTTTCCATAGATACATTGAAAGAAAACAAGGAGTATGCTCCCAAAATTCATGAGAAGCATGAAGAACAGCCCCATACCAACCCAAAACCACCTCTATTTAAGGTTAAGGTAAAAATTGAAATTTAGTTTTATCCTAAAGACGTGAATGTAGAGAGGCTAGACCACTGCTAGCCCAACTTGAGGTATATTTTAGTTTGCATCAAATTAATGATATCTAATAGATTAATTTTGCAAGGTTAAAATTATCCAATTATGCTTTAACTTGGTTTGATATCTATGATCATTCTTTAAATGTTAATAAGTTTTATCCTATTACTATGTGGGATGATTTTAAGATGCAAATAAATAAGTAATTCTATCCTAATTTTTATGAGGAAGATAGGTCCATGTATTGGCAATATATTAGGCAAAATCAAGGCTAAAGCATGTAGGAGTATACCAATGAGTTTTACAAGAAGCTTGTCTAAATTGGCAAAGATATTGATGAGTGTCATTTGACTCCTCATTTAATTAATATTCAATTGATGTCTTATCAACCAGGGCTGGTGTCTAAAGCTATTTGTAGTAAGGTATAGGATGGTAGATCTAGAAGTCTACTTATGGGGGTGTTTGATGGTCATATTCTAACTTTGACTAAAGAAAGAAATGTGTCCTAAACTACTTGATTCACTCTTTTGCTGAAAAGGAAAAATATGTAACTATTTAATCAAATCAATCCATTATTTTTCTTGAAAGTAAAATCGCACTCCTATTTATGATTGCATGGAAAGTAAAATCACACTCCTAACTAAAAAAAGGAAATTTGATTCACATGTTTGTTGTAAAATAAAACCAACTTTGCTTAGAAAGGAAATGACTTTGAAACAAAGAAATGCCTTTTAAACTATGAATTTGTTTTGATGTTTTTATGAATAAGTGCAAATAGTAACAAGATTCTAATTAGTTATAAAAAAGAGTTAATGTAACATAACATAAATACCGTACACAATTCTTGGTTCCAAGGAGAGTGGGCCCTTGCTCCTCTCAAACTCAGGAATAAAGATTAATCAATGTTGGAAACTGAAGTAATAATTCATAAAATTGAAATGATTACAATCTAGATAAAACCTGTAATATGCTTGTACATCTCTTTCCTCTATTCTCTGATCTCTATTATCTAATATCTTTCAATGATGAAAGTCTTACATTTTATACTAATATAATCAAATCAAAATAGGATACAAATAAATAAGATTCTTTGGTCAATCCATTCATCCAAAGATAGGAGATTAGATTTCCAAGAGATCTAATTATTTTGATGAAATAGATATACTATCTTATAATAGTCCTAAGATCTAATTATATACAATTTTATCAAAAGCAAATTCTACAAATAGCAGGTAGGTATTTTCCTTATTTGACTCTAGCTAGAATGATTCTCTCTTATCCTATCTAGCCACCAGCTTCTCCATTTATAGCTTCATCCTTAAAGAATCCATAGAATTGACCTTGCATAGTCAGTAGGAACGAGCCTGTGAAGTTCATAGAAACAAGCCTACGAAGTCCATAGAAACAAGCCTATAGAGTCCACAGAAACAAGCATACAGAGTCCATAGAAATAATCTTGTAGAGTTCATAGTTCTGCTAGATGGAGATCAAAATTGAAATTTTACTATACATCACCTGTATCTTCTTCCTAAGCATTATTCACAATGAAAATCACTAAAACATGCTATGTATTAGACATTAATGACAAAGCAAAGGTTTAATCTTTGGTTCAATATAAACAAGACAATTATGTATTTTTCATAAAATAGCTATCTAACAATATATGATCTGCATAAGATAATATCCTTTGAGAGATGAATTGAGGGAAAGAACATGTCAATAATGATCCATATTATGAGCTCATCATCTCCCTTAGACTTTACCTTTTGTAAGTCTCATTACAAACATTTACTGACATTCGTAGCTCTGGCATCTACTTTCCACACTCTGACTCAAATCATATTCATCAAATTTATCTATTATATGCTTGTCTGAATTTCTTGTAAACCCCTGATGCTCTTGAATCATTTGTTTCTATATATTGAATTGCTCTTCTACTTATGGAGCCCAACTCTACCATCTTGGAATAGGTATGATCAACAAAGGGGGTCTATATCTCATGCCAATCCATTTATGCTCTCCTCTAGAGTTTATTAACTCTATTAAGATTTCCAAAATTGAGGAAGCTCTTCTCATACCCCATCTTAAGTTATTTGGGGACATGACCTCTCATCTTGTAAGGGGCACTAAAATTTGGTCCCATCTTTACACACTTACAGTCACTACAGAATCAAAACTCTATCTTAAAAATGAGTCAAAAGAAATAGCACAATCATATAAAGCATGTAAATAATGCATTTTAACCTCATCACTTAAACAAGTATAATTAAAATTCTATTTGATCAATCTCAGGATAGGAAAGGCTGGTCTAACACATAATCCTGTAGTCTTAACATGATTTGTATAGTCCTCAAATTTATTTTTCCATGCTAGTTGATTTTTGAATATAGAATGTAATTTACTCAATTGAAATTATCCTACATGAAGGTTTATCAAGAATTTATTATGCTCATGGTCTCCTAGGATCAAATCATGCAAATAAAACTCACAAAGCAAATCTTGTTGATCAGGTTCAGCACTATAAAAAAAATTCAAAAATGTTGTTGGATGTAAAATCTTGTAAGGAAAATGACAAGAGATCCTCATAAGTTGCCATCTATAAAATTGTTCAAATAAAAACAAACTATATGCAAAAGAAGGATCCCTACATGTCAAAAGAGATTGCCCTAATTTGTATGCATCTTGAAAAATTTCTTCTAAATTTTGGACCTTAGCTTCTAATTCTTTCTTTTCATTTTCCAAGAGTTTGTTTGAATAAGTTGCATCTTTACTTTTTTGTTTAAGTATGGAATATTATTCTTCAATTTGATATAGTATTTGTAAGGGAAGAATATCTGGACAACTTGTTTGACAACTGTGATCAACAAATACCTTAGGAGAAGAAGGTGCAAAATCAAAAGGTGCTTTGGAAGAGTTTACTAAACTCTACAATCTCCTATTCTCCTTCTTTATATTTTCTACATATATCCAAAGATCTATTTGTTTACTTTCATGTTCCTTTATTGTTTACTCTAATCTATGAACTTTTGTTGCATGATTGGTAGGTTTTGTGTCTAATTTCTACACTAATAATGAGTTGAGATGATCCTTGTTCTTCAATTGATTGATCAAGTCAGCAATGTCAGCTATTTATCGTTACTCTAGAGCTTGAGCTTGAGAACGTTGTAAGGTTAACTGCATAATAGGATCATTTAAATTAGATGACTCACCTTTCTCACTTATGCATATAGTTTTCCCTTTATTTATTATAGTTTCAACTGAAATAGGTAGTTGTTCCATCATACTTGATTCCTCTGCCATATTTGGAACTTCTTCTGGAATTAGCTCTTCTTCTAGAATTAGCTCTTTTATTATGATTGGATAGTTCCTTTCGAAAGAAGTTTTTTCAATATTAATAGTTGTAGGGATATTTTGATGTATGGCAGAATGAGATACCATTTTAAGACTACCCAAAATGTTTGTAGCCTCTTGTTTATCTTCATCTATCAGAATTATCCTTCTCCTTCTTTTGGTCACTCTCTAAGCTACACTCGGTTGGCTTTCCTTCTCAACCATTAAACCATCGATCTTCTCAGGTTCTATAGAAACCTTTCATCTCAATTTTCTTCTTCTTGACAAGGGAATTGGTTGCACTATAGATTCATGAGGTTCTTATGGGGACCTTGAAACTTTAGGGATTTAAGACCTTGTCATTCTTCTTAAAGAAGAAGAAGAAGAAAGGATTTCTATGGAGACTATAGTCTATGATTTTTTCCTTGGCATTATTTTCTCAGTTGATGCAGTAGGTGGAGATGAATGTTCCTATGGTAAATTTGGGGTTTCTTTTGAAGGCATATTTGGAATTTGTTGTGCTATACTACTTTGAAATTCCTCCCAAACCTCTTGTCCTTTTTGAAGGAAGTGATGTTGGATAATTAGGTGAATTAGGCCACAGTGCCTAAGAGCAGCATTAGGGGTTATAGACATAATTTGCAGAGCACCATATAAGAAGGATGGGAGGTTAATTTTATACTGAGGGTTTTGTCTCCCATGCTTAAGGTGTATTTATATTTTCATGGCATCTCCCCCTAAAAGATTGTGTTTCCCCTCATAAATGATATACTTGAGTACCCACTTGGCTACAAATTTCTAAAGTTCAGAAAGTGAAGTTATACTAATCCCTTTTTATTACCATTAAATTGACTAATTAAATTACTAAATGAAATTTTGCTTGTAGCTCTCATTCGCTCTTCTGGAACTTATATGATTTGGCTTATAATTTGAGTTGTAACAAGAATAACAATGGCTTTCACAATTGAAAATTTAGGGGTGAGATTAGTGATGAATTCACTTAGACATGAAGTCCCAGTCTATTCATCACCATTAAACTAACTAATTAAATCACTAAATGAAATTCTACATGTAGCTCTCATTCCCTCTTCTAAAACTTGTATGATTTGGCTTATAATTTGAGTTGAAATAGGAATAACAATGTTTTTCACAACTAAAAGTGTAAGGCTGAGATTAGTGATGAATTTGCTTATCATTATTTTGAAAAAACCCTAAAACTTTTCAATGAAAGGTAGACAACCATTAGCTCTAAACACTACCACATAAGTTTTGTCTTTGTGAAACGTTACTGCATTATTCAATTTTGATCTCGTCTTCTATCCCATTTCTATATGAATTTATAGACAACTATGTTCCTTTAACTCTGATTGGGGTGTAGACCAATATTTTGTTGAAATCGATAGGCAACAGTCACTGAGGATTTATAGGCAACAATCATGGAGGATCTATATACCATCTTTTTTTAAAGATTATAGAAATGGAATGGTTCATATGAAATTCCACAGATGCATGAGTTTGTAGTTTGATATGATGACTTGATACAGTTTAGTGATGTACATTTATACAGAGTGTACCAATTGTTTTGTCACATTGATACAAATTGGATGAAATGATGACATATCATGTTGATGGTGACAAACATTTATCTCTTCATTTAACCCCTTTTATGACATCGCATCATTATCATGATTGATGACTCAATTGATTGTATCAAAGTTGCACAATTATTCATACACCTTTGGTGGCTCGTTTGCATGATTTTTCATTATAGTATGTGTCATGTCATTTTATTTCAAAAGGATCACATTTGGGTCATCTCCATAGAATAAGTCTTAATTAAATTGAACATAATTAGTTAACTAAACATAGATAAATAAAAGATATGTCTCACTTACTTTGACCTTAGATGTATCATTTGCTCACCATTTGTCTTGCACAAATAAGTTTGCATGGATTAGTCAATAGGTATAATCATAATGACATGACGATATATATATATATATATATATATATATATATATATATATATATATATATATATATATATATATATATATATATATATATATATATATATATTAAATTTTGTTTTTGCCCTTTGGCTAGCCATTACTGGTTTTCTAGCCAAAGCCCTTTTTGTAATGCATAGCTAATCAGCACGTTGGTTTTCTGGGCATGCATTGTCAATAGTGTCCCTAGAAGGATTTTTACTATTGATATTTATTTATTTATTTATTTTTATTTTTTATTTTTTTTAATTGTTATGGTCATTAAGGAACAGGTTCTCTAGAAGAAGTAGAGCCTTCCAAAATAGCCACTTGATTTGAAGTAGTTTCTCTAGAAGAAACAGAGTCCTCTAGAAAGGCTAATTGATCTTTTACCATTTAAACACATTCTTCTTTATTGAGAGGTTTTTGATAAAGCTTCAATCTATGTCCATTGACTAATATAACTCTTCTACTATCATCAATAGGTATTATCTTAATAGAACTATTTTCAAATACATCCTCAATCTGATAAGGTCCCAACCACCTCATTTATAGTTTTCCTTTAAACTATTGAAATTTGGAATCAAACAACAGTGCCCAATCTCTTTTTTGAAACTTCCATTGCTTGATCTATAAATCATGCCAAAATTTTCTTTGATATTATATCAATTTAGTTCTTTATAGTGCTTCCATCCTCATCTCATCAAGTTGATTAACCTGTAGGAGTCTTTCTTTCTATATTTCTTTTAATTCAATCCCTACTTCTACAACTGTTTTCAAATTTTATAATTCAAATTCAATTGAGAATAAGGGCCTCTTACCATAAACCAATTCATAAGGTAAAAATCCAATTATTATTTTCCAAGTGGTATTATAGGCCCAAACAACTTTTGGTATCTTATCTGCCCAATCCCTTCTACTAAAATTAACAACCTTAGTTAAAATACTTTCCAGTTCTTAGTTGGTGACTTCAACTTGCTCATTACCCTGTGGATGGTATGGAGATGTTTTTCTATGTTGAGTTTGATATACTTACATGAAGTGCTTTATCATGTTTAACATGAACTATTGTCCTTGATTTGAGACTATCTCCCCTGGAGCAACAAATCTTTACATGATTTTGAAATATAAGAAATCAGCTACCATCTCTTCTCTTGCATGAGTTAATACTTTCACTTTGACCCACTTGGTCACATAGTTTGTACATACTAGGAGATATTCTTTTCCTCTAGAAGGAGGATCTATATGACTTATAAAATTAATTACCTATTTCTCAAATGGTTCTAAAACCAATTGAGGGTGAGGGCACAGAGGCATCTCTATTGCAAGAGTAGGATGTCTAATTCTCTAACAAGCATCATAGTTTCTGACATATCTTTTTACTTGCTAATGAAGGTGAGGCCAATAGTATCTTGCTCCTAGGATTTTATGTATGGTTCTTTGAGTTGAGTAACAACCTCCTCCTGGTTCATCATGACAAGTTATGATGATATCATAAGCTTCACCATTTATCATTCACTTGTGAAACATATGGTCAAGTCCAAGTTTGAATAACATTCCATTAATCCATTTAAAAGAACTTTCTTTGATTAAACGTTTCTTTTCTTTTTATGAAAATTTCAAAGGAAACTTCCCTGTGGTGAGGTAATTGGTTTATCTACAAACCATGGAGATTTTGATGAAATAGAAAATAATTGTTCATCTAAAAAGTCATCTTCCACTGGTTCTTCTTCACCTATAGTGTTCATTCTTGACAAGAAATCAACAACTATATTAAACTTCTCTAGTTTATCTATAATAGTAACATCAAATTCTTGTAAGATCAATAACCATCTAATAATCCTACCTTCCACAATTGGTTTTTTGGTAAGGTATCTAATAGCTGAATGGTTTGTATAAATAAATACCTTGTAGAATGTTATGTAGTGTCTGAATTTGTTAATTACATAGACTACAACTAGGAATTCCCTCTCAATTGTTGTGTAATTTCTTTCAATAGGTGTCATGTTTTGCTAATATAATATATAGCATACATGTTACTCTCTTCATCTTTTGTCCAAAGACTACTCATATTGTTATATTGGAAGCATCTATGTATATATGGAATGGTTGAGTCTAATCTAGTCCTCTCAATACTGAAGTAGTAACAAGTTTAGCTTTGATGGTCTCAAAAGCTTGTTGGCAACTATCACTCCATTCGAATGTATTGTATTTTGTAAGCAAGGCAAACATAGGGGAAGCTATTTGGCTAAAATTATCTATGAAGCATCTGTAGTAACTAGTATGTCCCAAAAAAACTCTTAATTTTAGTTTGTGTTTATGGGATGGGTAAGTTGGAGATTATTTTAACCTTCTTTAGATATAATTAAATGTTTTTTGCAAAAATATGGTGTCTCAGCACTATTCCTTTATCCATTATCAACAAAAATTTCTCATGGCTCAAAGATAATTGATGTTCTTCACATCTGATCAAAACTTCTTCCAAGTTGGTAAGAGCCTATTCATAAGTTCTATCATGAATGGTGAAATCATCCATATCTACTTCAACACAATCATTTGTAAGGTCAGAGAATACTCCCAAAATTACTCTTTGAAAAGTTGTTGAAGCATTACAAAGTCCAAATGGGAGTACTCAGTAAGCTAAAGTTCCCCAAGTATAGGTAAATGTGGTTTTATCTTGATCTTCAACTGCTATCATTATCTAGTTATACCCACTAAACCCATCTAGGAAAGAAAAATATCTCTTCCCTACCAGGTTATCAAGAACTTGATCAATGAAAGGTAAAGGAAAATAATCTCTTAGTGTTGCTTTGTTTAGTTCTCTATAATCTACACATACCCTTAATTTTCCATTTTTCTTGGGCATAATTACCAAGGGTGAAACCCACTGGTTGTCTAACATGGGGTGAATAAACCCAAATTCTAGCAATTTTTAGATCTATGTTTTGACTATCTTCTTTAATGTTGGGTTTATTCTTCTTTGTGATTGTCTAACCAGTTTGATAGATTCTATGTAAATGTGATGAGTGCATATGCTAGGGTGAATTCCCTTCATGTCAATATAATCCCAAGTAAAATCCTTGGTATGTCTTTCTATTACTTCAAAGAGTTGATCTTCCTCTTCATTTGTTAACCAACTATTGATGTTTAAAATATTTCTAGGTAATACCATGATTGGTTTTGTACCTAGGTAGTTGGATTATATTTGCTTGAATTCACTAATCAATGATTTCAGAGAACATGGATGAGGAATTAGCTTATGAAATATGGTTACATTATCAATAAACTCTTTTACAGGAGGAATCAGTCTTGCTAAAGAACAATAGAATGCATCTAAGAAATGAGTTTATTGTTATTCTACCAATTTCCACACACTTTCCTCAATCAATCCATGATCATATGGTGATGAAATAATAGAAGAAGTATAAGTGGATGTTTCATAATATTCTATTTAACCCAATAATCCTAAATTGAGGCTATCCGTAGTTTCTAGACTAGCAAAGTCTATAGATTTCAGACTGGCAGAGTTTGTAGCTTTTAGATTGGTAGAGTATATAGCTTCTAGGTATATGTCTCCATTCAATTCTTCTAAGTGTTTTTTAACTTTGATCATAGCTAATGAGTAAATGTTATTTGATGTGTTTTCTGATTCATCCACCTAAAGTTCTTGTATGTGATTTGTTGATAGTTTTACAGGAGGATACAAAGAGATGCATTTGGATTTTAACCCATTAAAAATGGTCATGTCTCCTAACCTACAATCAATTAGTGCTATTATAGTAGCCAAACATGGTCTACCTAAGATTATGGGATATCCTAGATTCTTTATTTTAGGTTGTAAAACCATGAAGTCTACTAGATACTCCCAAGACTTTATTAGTACTTCAACATTTTCTATAGTCCCTTATGGTTTAGTTACAGATTGGTCCACCATTTGAAGAATGGTAGTTGTGAATTGCATTCTCATAAGAGATAATGTATGGAGAGTATTAGTCATCATAACATTAATTGATATTCCCAAATCTACCAAAACATTAGGAATTTCTTTTCCTTTGATTGTGATTGTGATCACTGGGCTTCTTGGATCTGCATATTTTGGAACTAATAATTTTTTTTCTAATAAATCAGTAACTTTTTCATCAACATGAATGGTTCCTAGATATTTTTCTTTCCTCCCAAGTGTCTTGATACAAAGGTTTTTGATGATCTTGTTCAATTCAAGGATATCCCTAATAGCTTGTAGTAGGGGTACCTCAATATTGATCTTTTGCAAATCATGGACCAAGTTGGATTCTGGTTTAATATCAATTTATCTTAATCTTTCATGAAAAATAACTACTGATGTAGTAGTGTTTTCTTTGTTTGTCTCAAAGCTCATTTTGATTTTGACTTCTCTAGTGTTTAATTGAGATGATTCTATTGTTTATCTTTCATCAAGTATCTCAGAAATGAGAACTGGAGGTTTTTGTATAGTTTTCCCTGATCTTAAATGTATGTATGAACACTCAATAGCTCCAACATTCATTATCTCTTCCTATTCATTAATGTAAACCGGTGTTGGTTGTTTATTTTTTGTATTTGCTATTGGTTGTGCAGGCATTGAGGGTTCATTGATTCGTCCTTGTTGCTAAATAACTAGGGGTGGCATTATAGTTTACTATTAAAGTGGTCTTCTTAGTTGGGTGAATTGTTACTATGGGTTCCATTATTGATTTCATTATTGATATGTTCGTGATATCTATTAATGTTGTCATACCCATTATTGTTGTCGTTGTGGCACCATCCATGGGAGTGTTGGCATCCAATCTTGTCATGCCCATGGATTTTGGATTGATATAATTTGGAGTTGATTCTAAAAAGGTGAAGGGATTGAAACATTTTATGGTGCCATCCATAGATTAACTAAGTTTCTTACATTAAACAGTCCTTAAGCCTAGTTTTGTGGGGAAAAGTTTTATCTCTGGATATAATTTACTTCTTTAGTGGACTGGACTTGTGTTTTCATTTGATTTTTTAAAATAAGTAGAAGAGTGCAATGTTTGGTATCATGATCTATTGTATCATAGATCCCACATAATAAAACATTGGTTTTATTTAGGGGGCAGTCTCTAAGGGCATGTTTTTATCTTCACTTAGGACAGTAGATTACTAAGGGTTATGTTGCATTTGCCTTAGCTTGAAGGCCATCCAAAGTACTATTTAGTGTAACCAGGATATCTGTCTTTAGATTAACAAATTTTTCCATTAGCTTATCCACTTCATTATCTTTCCCAAACCTTCCTTTCCTAATTTTAGGTTTTATTTGAGAGTAGTTGGTACAAAGCTCAGAAATCTGATCAAAATCCAACTTATTTATATCTCCACCTCCCATCAGATTTAAGGCATCTCTAGTATCTTCATCCGACCCTTTTAAGAAAACTAATTTTTGAACTTCTTCAGTGAGTGGATAATTGCGTCTTTTATGAGTGAACATGAATCTATCTAAATAATCCTCTAAAGATTCATCCCCATTCTATTTGATTTTGAAGAAATCCTCTTTTCTTTCTCACACTCGATAGTAATCTTGGTACTTGTTTAAGAATTATGTCTCTATGTCATCTCATGTTCTAATAGAATCATCAGATAAACCCATGAACCATATTCTAGCTGCATCTTTAAGTGTAGAGGGAAATAGTTTTAATTTCTGGCTATCTATTGTGTAATCATAGGTTTGGCATAGCACTTTAAACTCAAATAGGAATTGATTAGGATATTTTGTAGATCTTCCCCAAAAATTTGGTAGATTAGCTAATGAAATATTTTTTATGGGGGTTTGATCATTAGGATCTGCAACAATAGGAAAGTAAAAAGTCCTTGTTTGTGCAAGTTGTTGATTTTGTTGGAGAGCCATATTTTCTTCTTCTGATGATGTTTCAAAGCTGGGATGATCTTCCCACTGAATATTTGTGGTATCAGTTATGGGTTGTTCAAAATTCTCAAAATTTTCTTCAGCTATGTATTTTTGAAATTCTTCTTCTAAGTCCTTGGAAATTTTTATATATTGTCTTCCTAAAAGAGATTGATCCTAAGGAATTTTTCCTATGGGGCTTGCTTGTGGCAATGACCTGGTATCTATCCAAGTTTTTGAAGATTCTTGCAGATAGGTTTCACTCGTAACTTCTGGTTCACTACTCAAAGATGTTGAAGGAGTTTCAACTTGTGTTCTTCGTAGAAATTTTGGGATGAATCATCCTTTAGAATCTCTAGGATGGTACATCAATTTATTGAATTATTTTGGGATTTTATAGTTTTATAATTTTTATTTTTATTTTTTACTCTAGACTAATAATTATTACCTTACTAACACCTTGTTTCCCTAGCAATGGTGCCAAAAATGATGAGTGTCATTTAACTCCTCATTTAATCAATATTCAATTGATGTCTTATCAACTAGATCTAGTGTCCAAAGCTGTCTGCAGTAAGGTATAGGATTGTAGATCTAGAAGTCTGCTTATGGGTGTGTTTGATGGTCCTATTCTAACTTTGAAAAAAGAAAAAAATATGTCCTAAACTACTTGATTCACTCTTTTGCTGAAAATGAAAATATGTAACTATGTAATCAAATCAATCCATTTTTGTACTTAAAAGTAAAATCACACTCCTATTTATGCTTACATGGAAAGTAAAATCACACTCCTAACTGAACAAAGGAAATTTGATTCACACGTTTGCTATAAAATAAAACACACTTTACTTAGAAAGGAAATGACTTTGAAACAAAAAAATGCCTTTTAAACTATGAATTTGTTTTGATGTTTTTATGAATAAATGCAAATAGTAACAAGATTCTAATTAGTTATAAAAAAGAGTTAATGTAACATAACATAAATACCGTACACAATTCTTGGTTTTAAGGAGAATGGGCCCTTGCTCCTCTCGAACTCAGGAATAAAGATTAATCAATGTTGGAAACTGAAGTAATAATTCATAAAATTGAAATGATTACAATCTAGCTAAAACTTGTAATATGCTTGTACATCTCTTTCCTCTATTCTCTGCTCTCTATTATCTATCTTTCAATGATGAAAGTCTTACATTTTATACTAATACTATCAAATCAAAATAGGATGTAAAGAAATAAGATTCTTTGGTCGATCCATTCATCCAAAGATAGGAGATTATATTTCTAATAGATTTAATTATTCTGATGAAATAGATATACTATCCTATAATAGTCTTAAGATCTAATTATATACAATTTTATCAAAACCAAATCCTACAAATAGCAGGCAGGTATTTTCCTTATTTGACTCTAGCTAGAATGATTCTCTCTTATCCTATTTGGCCACCATCTTCTCCATTTATAGCTTCATCCTTACAGAATCCATACAATTGACCCTGCAGAGTCAGTAAGAATGATCCTACGGAGTTCATAGAAATAAGCCTGTAAAGTCCATAGAAACAAGCCTGCGAAGTCCATAGAAACAAGCCTATAGAGTCTGTAGAAACAAGCCTGCAAATTCCATAGAAATAAGCCTATAGAGGCTGTAATTCTACTAAATAGAGATCAAAATTGAAATTTTACTATACATTGCCTGTGTCTTCTTCCTAAGCATTCTTTACAACAAAAGTCACTAAAACATGCTATGTATTAAACATTAATGATAAAGTAAAGGTTTAATCTTTAGTTCAATATAAACAAGACAAGTATCTATTTTCCATTTAATAGATATCTAACAATCTATGATCTGCATAAGATAATATCCTTTGAGAGATGAATTGAGTGAAATAGCATGTCAATAATGAGCCATATTCTGAGCAAATCAGATTTGGTAGACTGTGACCTCTTGATGAAGTACATGGGTGGACTCCATAGTCATTTAAGGAGACTAGTCCTCTTGGCCAAGCCTATATATGTAGATGAATCTTGTTCTCAAACTCACTACTTAGAGATAGACAAGAAGAAAGCTACATCTACCTCTCAAAATAGCTCAAAGTAACAAAACAACTCCAAGAAAAATGAGAATAGTAAGAAAAATATTACTTCTATTTCTAATAAGGCTACTAGAGTAAATTATGGTGAATGTAATGTTGATACTATTCCAAGGATAAGTGTTGTAATATCCATGTAAAATTGCATCCATTCAAAAATAAGAAAAATAAAAATGTTATGTCTTCATTTCAAGGTGAAAATATTGGTTGCATATCTGAGGTGGATAATAATTTATGTTGTACCTATGTTAATAGATAGGTATGTTTGAGTAGTAGTATTTTTTAAGAAGGTGAGCTTTCTAAACTTTTCCATATTAAGATTCAAATGAAGAAAACAAAAGTTGATGTTCTTTTTTATACCTGTTCACTAGAAAATTTTATAAGTAAAGAGTTAGTAGACAAAATGGGATTTGAAACTTACAAAAATCCAAACCCATATTCTTTGGGTTGGGTAAATAAATGTGTAGACATCAAGGTGACTAAAAAATGCAAGGTTAAGTTTTTTATTAATTATAATTTCATTGATGAGGCTACATTGGATGTTGTTCCTCTTAGTGTGTGTGGTGTATTGTTTGGAAGCCCATACTTATATATCTAGGATGCCATATTCATGAGGAGAACCAAAAAATACTAATTGGTAAATTATGGTAAGATCTACATCATTTCAACCTATGAAAAAGATTCTAATATATCTTTCATAAGTCCTGCCAAATCTAAGAAGATTATTAACGCTAGTGAAAATTTCATTTTGTTCTTTTGAGAGATATTTAAGATAAAGAGGTTGTGAAAAATAAAACTTATTGTAGCATGTTTATTAAAAAAAATTAGAGATAAATGGGATATATACTAAAATATTCTAAGGATGTTTTTAAGAGCCTATAGGGTTACCTTTAGCTAGGCTAATCGAGCACAAAATCCATTTGTTTCATGATAGTCCTCTTACAAATCTTGGGTTATATAGGTAGTTTTTAAAGGCTACCAATGAGGTAAAATAATAGTTACAATATTTAATTAATAAAGGTGTAATTCATCCTATTAATTTTCCATGTGATTCTCCTATTGTTCTAGTACTTAAGAAAGATGGCACATGGAGAATGTGTGTTGATTATAGAGCACTAAATAAAATAACCATCAAGAATATGTACCTTCTTCCCTAGATTGATGATCTTCTTGATCAACTTCATCATGTTAAATATTTTACTAAGATTGATTTGAAATTTGTGTATCACTAAGTGTCGATTAAGGAGGAGGACATTTGGAAAACAACATTCAAGACAAGTCAAGGGTTGTATCAATGGTTAGTTATTCCTTTCGGGCTATGCCATATATTGGCTACCTTTATGTGGTTGATGAATGAGGTAATGAGGCCATTTATTGATTACATTGTCATTTTGTACTTAGATGATATTATTTTTTTATTATAACTTTTGATGAATATATTGTGCATCTTAAACAAGTTTTACAAGTGTTGAAGGAGAATAAGTTAGTGTTGAATGAGAAAAAAGGTGAAAATACCCAACAATCACTAGTCTTATTGGGCCATGTGATTGAATATGGAGAGTTGAGAATTGATCTAAAGAAGGTAGAGGCCATCATAAATTAGATAAGACCATCTGATTTGCCCAAGATAATGAGCTTTATAGTTACAATCCAATACTTGAGGAAGTTCATCAAGAATTTATATTTTATACCCACACCTTTGCACATCATTACAATAGGTGGTAAGACTTTTACTTGTGATAAAAATAAAAAAGTGTTATTTAATTTGTAGCTACCTTTTGAAGTAGAAATGGATGTTAGTCACTATGTTATGGGGGTTATTTTTCTTCGAGAAGGTAAGCTGGTATGTTATCATTCTAAGTTATTCCATGGTGCAATATTAAATTATTATACATATGATAAATAATTATATGTTCTTATTGAAGTGGTTAAAAAATGGAAGCATTATCTAATGGGTAAGGAGACTATTACCCATATATATCACCAATCTCTTCAATATTTTTAAGATCAAACTAAACTTCAACAAGCTAAGCTTTATAAATAGATGGGTTTCTTGTAATAATTTTATTTAATTATCAGATATAATAAAGTTGTGACTAGTTGACATGTTATCGATACCTCCTTACTTAAATCCATGGGCAATCTAACCCTTATTTATCTTTTTATGTATGAATCTTATGTAGAGGGATATGATCATGATGAAAATTTTAGGGACTTATTTATTCAAGTAAAGAAGTCCCAAGGTGCAAGGTTTGAGCCCAAGGAAGATGTTTATCTTAAATATGGATTGATCTAATAGTTGTTTAAGATTTATGTGCCAATGAGGAAGGAATTTAGCTAATAAGAGAGGCACATACTTCAAAAGTTACAGGTCATTTTAGTGTTACAAATATTGTTACTCATTTTTAGAGGTATGTTTATTGGCCTAATATGCAAGTTGTTGTTCCAAAGTTTATAAGAGGTTATGTTTTATGTGGTACAAGTAAGCCTAGTAAAATAAATTTGGGTTTATATATGCCATTAATAGTTCCTTCTAGACCATGGGAAATCATTTCCATGGATTTTTTAGGTAGGTTGCCTATGTCAAGGAAGGGGCATGACTATCTCTTTGTGGTTATGGACTAGTTTAGTAAGATGTGTATTGTTTTTCCTTGTAAAAAGACCATTAAGGGTAGTGATGCATTTGAGTTATTTTTATAATGTGTAGGTTAAATTTGGTATACCTATTTCCATTATTTCATATCAAAACTCTAGGTTTCTTGGGAAGTTTTAGGCCACATTGTGGGAGAAGATGGATACTAAGCTGAAATGGTCTACCAATTTTCATCCACATATTGATCAGTAGACTGAGGTTATGAATATAACATTGATGTAGCTATTGAGAGGGTACAAGAATAATCATACTAAGACATGGAATGAAAATTCAGTGTATATTCAACATTCTTATAACATGGTTGTACATTCTTTTACCAAGAAATATCCTCTTGAAACTTGTTTTGGCTACTTACCTCAATGTGAATTTGATTTCATTTTGAGATAGTCATATAAAGGCCATGGAAAAGTGAATCTTAAGGTCCAAAAGGCTAATAATTCATTGATAAAATTTATCTTATTCACCTCCAAATACAAGAGAGGATGAAGGAGTCTCAATCTAAGTACAATGTGAGACATGATCAACATATGATTGAGCATAGTTTCCTTGTTTATGACAATGTATGGTTGTACTTAAGTAGAGAAAGACTCCAAGGTATGTCTAATAAGATTAAACCAATAAGTTATGGTCCATTTGAAATTATGGAACAAGTGGGAAAGAATGCTTTTAGACTTGATTTACCTTCTTATATGAAAATTTAATTAGTTGTTAATGTTGAGAACTTATAGTTTTTTTAGCCTTCTATGTTAAACCGTGAAGATGAAGGGTTTTTGATACCTTTCATTGAGGACCTTTCTCCATATATTCAATTGGAATTTAAGGAGGATGTTTTTTTACATAATAAGTAAAGGACAACATGAAGAGGAGTGAAAGAACATTGGTTGGTTGGGTTAAAGGGTCATCTACCTAGAAAAGCCAAATGGTATTCTAGAGAAGATGTGGGGATGAAATTTTCTCACTTATAAGATTCCTAAATATTTTATGGACTTAATAACCTAAAATTAGGGAGGTAGGATCCAAATTTGGGTCATAATGTACTGGTCATGTCCATTTGATATTTTCACTATGCCCAATTAGATGTAACTCATGTTCTTAAGACACTTTATTAAGACATTTCATACACTCAAAATATCAAATCATATGTGCTTATATGGAAAATTAGTATGAGGGTGATTTGGACATATTCATAATGATGATTTGAGAAGTTACAAGCTCTTGAAACTTATGGAAAAATCCCTAGTCTTTATTGTGAGGGAAAAACTATAATTTGTTGAATTCAAAAGTATATTCTAATTTCATATTTGAATTCTTCTCAAAAAAATATTCAAGTTCAAAAAAAGGAACTCAATTATGAGGTCATATGAAAAAGTTATGGTCATTGGAAGTCAAAGAACTCAAGCTCAAGGATATCTCGGGAGTGACTGTTAAGCTTTGGACTATTAGACTTTGGAGCTTGACTGTTGAACTCTAGAGATTCATCAAGAACTTGGGAGTGTGAAACATTTTTATTTTTGGCTTTTAATTTTGAGTGTTGGGTGGATTCCAAGGATGATAGAGCTTAAATATAGGTCTAGGGAAGACATAAAACATCAAAAAACATAGTGAAAATGAAGGGAGGTTGGATTCACATTATTTATAACAAGTTTAATAAGTCTGTGTTCTTGTGATCTCATTGTTGCTTAGTTGTAGATGATTAGTTTAATTGTGTGGAAGTGTGAAGAAGTGTAAGAAAAAGTACAAAGCATATATTTTTATATGATTTTTGGACATAATGGTATTGAATATTATATCCTTATAGGCCAACTTGGTAGTACCTTGTATACTCTTGCATTATATAGTGAAAGGGGAGTGTGATTTGCCTCAATCACTAGATTTTTTCCCACATTGGGTTTCTCTAGGATAAATATTTTGTGTTTTGTGTGATTTTCTCATCCATATGCTTCATGTTATGTCCAGTAGGTTATACATTTCACTTTCAACACTTATTATCTCTATTTTTATAATGTTATTAACCTAGCATAGTCACATATCTAATTGTTTGTTAAGCTAGGAGAATAAAATCCATGTTGATGAGACTTTGAAAAGAATATCCACCTAGTTTATGGATCAAGTTTTGTTTCCATACCAAAATAACCTATTTAGAGACTTTTTGCTAAATGCAACAAGATATTTTTTGGATGTATGATGAAGATGACTCATTTTCTTAATCCCTATGGATCATAACCAAAATAGTGTACTTAACATTTTTAAAAAATACTATCATGAAAAATATAATTAAATGAATGGGTTAGTTAGGTTTGGAGCTCAAAAAACCTTGTTGGTCATTCTAAATTTTCACATTGATCTATAAAAAAATGACCTTCTACATCAAATCATAATATGGCAGTTAAACTTGCAAAGGATAATGAAAAAATATATATTTTAGGTCTTTTGTTCATGGTAAACATGGTTTTAAAATAATTAAAACTTATCACACCCCTAAATGGTATGCAATATTGAAGACAATGCAGTAAGTAAAATGATATTCAATCGAGAATTCCAGTGTGATTTGATGTCCATCTATTATGACTTTTAGCATGATAATGAATGTTTGATTTCTTATGGAATGCAGTGAATAATATATGCTATATGCTCTTCAAATTTCATTAGATTTTGGAATGCCTTCTCTATATTCTTATATCGATTACCTCTTTCATTAATGTCATAAATGCACTAATGTGTTTGTGTATTTATAAACATATTGAATTCAAATTAACACTTTATTGGCATGAAATCCAAAAATAAATGGGAGGAGTAACCAACAAGGAATGACCCACAACCCCCAGGGGACCTAAAATATGGGTGATAAAGACCCTATGTCTATAAATGTATAATGTGCATTTCTAGGAAATTCACCAAAATCATAAGAGGACAGAGAGGAAGGAGAGAGGAAAGGAATGGGGACATGAAAATAAATAATTGGAAACAAGGAAAATATGCCAATAAAACCTAGTATAGATCAATAATCAACAAACATGTAACTGGAAGGATTATCATAATATGCAGGCACAAGCTTTCCCTAGAACCATGTCTGGCCACTGCCCAATCTTCCTTAGTTGGAGAGAACTGGGACATTCCAGACCTTCCCCATTCCATTTTGAAGCTATGTGGATCAAACACAAAGACTTTAGACAAATGGTGGCCCAATGGTATAAAATTCCTATTCAAGGTACTCCTATGTTCAGAATAGTCAAGAAACTCCAACACATTAAACAAGAAGTTTATGGATGGAATAGATATAGCTTTGGGTAGGTCTTCCAGTAGAAGAAAAATATAGTGGGAAAACTCAATGATATACAGCAACTGATAGATCAAGGGGATGACTCTGAGGACACTTTAGATGAAGAGAATGCCCTATCTTTAGAATGGAAGAATCTTATGAAAAGAGAAGAGGTTTTCTAGAAATAGAAATCCCGTGTTCAGTGGCTTAAAGAGGGGGATAGGAACACCACCTTTTTTCATCTCTCAGCTATGAAACATAGGAAAGCCAACTCAATAACTAAGCTTGTCCTAGATAATGGAAACATTATTACTAAGGATAATGAAATAGGGGAACAAGTTAGGGCTTTCTTTCAGAATCTACTTATGAAAGAAAATAATAATGATAGAATTGATAGACCTATGAATCAATTCATTGATAAAATCCCCTACTTGATAACGAAAGAAGATAATATAAAAATGTTAAAGAATATATCCAAAGAAGAAGTCCATGCTATTTTATTCTCCATGGGTACTTTCAAAGCCCCAGGTCTTGATGGCTTTCCTCCTATATTCTTTTAGGAATATTGGGAGATAGTAGGAGCAGACCTCATAGCTGTTATTCATGATTTTTTTAGATCAAGTAAACTTTTGAAACAAGATAATAATACCTTCATAGTACTTATTCCTAAAAAATCAAAACCTTCACACCTCACTGATTTTAGGCCCATTAGTCTATGCAACACTGTGTATAAGTTATGTACTAAAATGCTTTCTCCTGCTTAAAAAAGTTTCATCTCAGGCAGGTAGATTCTTGATGCAATGATCTCCACACATGAGACTATCCACTCCATGGATAAGATCAAAATCCCTAGAATGGCTCTCAAGCTTGATATTTCTAAAGCTTATGATAGAGTCTCATGGACTTTTCTGTTCCAAGTGATTAGAAAATTTGGGTTTAATGATAAAATGCCTCGCTTGTTATGGAACGCGATCTCTTCTACAAAATTCTCAATGCTGGTTAATGGTGTTCCTAGAGGGTTTTTCTCATCCTCAAGAGGAATTCATCAGGGAGACCCTCTCTCCCCATACTTATTCATCATTATGGCAGAGGCACTAGGAAGATACATACAAGTAGATATAGCCTCAAAAAAGCTAGTGGGCATCAAACCTGCCTCCTCCCTTCATCCTATGGTGGTACAGCAGTTTGTGGATGATACCATCTTCTTTGGCATCTCATCAGTGATTTAAGCTAGAAGATGGAATAATATCTTAAATAATTATGCCAAAGAGTCGGACAAAGGATAAATTTACAAAAAAGCAATGTGTATTTCTTCAACACTCCTAATGAACTTAGACATATAATCATTGATATATTAGAATGTGCTAAAGCTAGCCTACCAGCTACCTACTTGGGTCTTCCACTCTCAGTCAAAGAGGTATCTCTTGGTTATTAGAATGGAATTATGGAAAGAACTCAGAGGAAACTTCTTGGTTGGAAGAGGAAACTACTCAGCAGTACTGGTAAATTACAACTTCTTCAGGCTTCACTGCAAGGTATTCCTACATACTTCCTGTCTCTTTTTAAAATTCTTGGATATTTTGCTAAGAAAATGGAACATATCCAAAGGATTTTTTTATGGACAGGAGTGGAAGACAAACAGAGAATGTCTTTAGTCAGATGGGAAAAATTTTGTCTTCCAAAATCTCATGGTGGACTTAATATTAGGTCTATCAAAAACATGAACAAATCCCTTTTCTCAAAATTTGGTTGGAACCTAATCCATAAAAATAATGATTAGGGAGAAATAATGTATGTCAAATACATGCATAGCATTGATGATTCCAACTTTATTTAACAGACAGGATTACCCTAGGGGTCTGTGATATGGAACAAAATGCTAAAAAGTAGAAGCCTTCATATATAGGGAATTAGATGGAAACTTGGAAATGGCTAACATATTAAATTTTGGGATGATATCTGGTTAAAGGATAAGGCTCTCATCACACAGGGAAATGATGGAGAGATTGTTGACTTGACTACCCACTTTTTAGGAGACAGGGTCAGTGATTATATGGAAAATAACAATGGGATGAGGAGCTAGAAAAATCTTTTAGATTGCTATGTTCACTAGCCTGAGCTTTTCCCAAAATTTTAGGAGATCCAAAAGTGTGTTCAAAAGAATCAAAATCCCTCTCTTCCCCTAGGAGGATGAACAATACTAGTGTCTAGATAAGAATGGATCATTCTCTATCAAATCTGCTTGCCATATGCTCATTCTTGAAGCTCATAATAAAGATGTATGGAAAAAGGTTTGGAATTATAAACTTATTCCAAAAATTAACATGTTTTGGTGGGCTGCTGCTCATAACAAAATCCTTACTCAGGATAACCTTCAAAAGAGAGGGTTTACACTGGTTAACAAATGTTTCCTATGTGGTTCAAAAGAAGAATCAGTTTCACACCTCTTTATCCATTGTGAGTTTGCCTGGGAATTATAGGGCACAATACTTAACAACTTTGGTATTGAATGGGTCTATAATTTTGACCTTAAAGAAGTAATTCTCAATTGGAACCCAACCTTCACACATCCCTGGATTATGGAATTATGGAAGCAAGCTCTACCATGTTTGAGTTAGACTTTATGGAAAGAGCGCAATCACAAAATTTTTAGGGACACTACTAGAAATGCTTCTCAGGTGTTTAACTCCTTTCCTAAGACCATTTGGAAAGTGTTACAATAGCTCATATTCATGTTGCGAAGAAACCCTTATCTCAAATTGAAAACCAAATTGCAGCCAAATGGAAGGTTTTAAACTAGATCCCTGGGTATAATAACTCCAAAATGCTACAAAGACTTAATACTAAATGGATCCCCCCTAAACCTAACTGGATGAAACTCAACTTTGATGGGGCATCCAAGTTGGATGGTAAAGCTAGTGGAGGAGGAATTATAAGGAATGATAAAGGATGGATGTCTGATGTCTATGCTGGTGGAATTGGATGCCAGAGCAACAACTATGTTGAAGCAATGGCTTTACTATGGGGATTAAAGTTAGCTATATCCCTAGGAATAAGGAACTTGAATATACAAGGAGACTCTAAGATGGTCATAAATGCCGTCAATAAAGCTTCAAATGTGGGAATCAATCTAAAAGACATCATTACTGATATCCAATTTCTTTTACAAAAGTTTTTTGAAGTTGAGATTTCCCATACCTACAGAGAAGGCAATAGGGTCGTTGATGCTTGTGTCAACCTTGGTCAGCAATTTTCAGGTCGGGGGGTGTGGCGACAAGGTGTTCATATTCCCTTAAACATTAGGGAGATCATTCAAAAAGAGATGACTTGTCAAGAATGAGGTGCATTGATGACAAGAATAGCTCTTAGAGGTGGTCCACATGGAGAGGGCCATCGGGGATCTCAGAACTTGATAAACTTAGTACTTTTTTGGTAATCATTAAGCAAGCTACTAGGGATTTTCAAGTTACTGAGGAGCAGGGTGATGACATTATGGGAAATGCTGACAATAAGGGGAAAATGTATGTCGAGGAAGCTAGTGAGGGCACTAACAATGAGACTAATTGGAAACTAAAATTGGGGCCCTGAAGGACTGCATTCAGAAGCTGGAGAAGGTCTTCGCCAAAGGGCTTTGAAATACAATTTTTTTGAACATGTCTATGCTAGAAGTGGTGGGTAATACTGGGTACACTAACAACATAGAGAATGAGAAACTTAATGATCTTATCAAATCAATAGTTATGTAAGGGGAGACCTCTTTGATTTTGGTCTTTTCATTGCTTGTGTTTTGTATTGGTCTATTGTTCTCAGTTGTGTCATCGTCTCTCTGAAGGCATTTTGTGTTTGTTTGCCTTCTTATCTTTTTTTATTGTAATGGGTTCAGCCCCTAGTTTGCTACCTTACTTTATCAAAAACAAACATGTATGTACCCAAGAACAACACAATTTTACAACTAATCAATGCCCAAATACCATTTTCATGTATTTACACTTTGTTCTATAGATAATTATTAATATGTTGCTAAAAACATTTATCTAGGTTTGTGTCACATACATAATTATGAATGTGCTAATTATTATATGCAATCCATAATTGCCAATACACCTTGGTTGTTTTAGGGGCTCCAACTAAATAAATTTACACATAATATATACTAGCAATTGCCCTAAAGCTGTAAGTTATATCCAAAAGGATGTAAGTTTTTTTTGGTAAAACAAGACTTTGTATAAGTGGTGAAATATTTCAAAGTGAGTTAGGTGATGGTGAGGGTAAATGACATGTATTTCAGTTGATATCAAACACTAGAGAGCTTCTATCTTACACCAAACCTGGATTCAAGGCAATAAATGGATTCACATAATGTGTACCCATTACAAAAGGATATATAACTTGTATCATGGAGACATCTTTGATTGTAAGATTTTTACTTTGAAGGGTGGGTGAGGATGTCATGAGCATTGATTTGATTCTGGCAAGACTCCACATGAGATGTGTGGCTTCAATCAATACTATAATGTGAGTGATTTAGGGACAAGACATTAAGGTTCTAGAATCTATATTTATATTTACTAATTATAAACATAATATATTATAATGGTATACACTATATTTTATAGATAATCCTATTATATATTTATAAATATAGATATTATTAAAATATATAAATTACTATTACTATATATATAATAAAATATAATAGTATATTATATATTATTATATTTAATAATATTATATTATTATTATTAATAATATGTTATATATAATTAACTATTATGAATATATATTAAATTTATATATAATATACAATATATATTATTATATAAATCAATATTATTTTAAATTATTACATATAATATATAATAGGCTACACTTATTATTTGTTTTTACACCACATTGCATGGTAACTGCCACATTATCTCATAAATCGAGATTGTGGGAAGCTTTGAATTATGTACTTGAAGCTATGAGGGTTGTAGTTAAAAGGGCTACATCTAATGACCTATTGGACTCAAATAATAGGGAAAGGATTATTCCTTTGGATTACAAAATAGTGGGAGCCTATAGTTTAGGTTGCATGGTGTGGCACTTGCAAGCATGGCAACTACTCTTAAAAAATAAGTGTGTGAATGTCTTTACTCAAAGAATATGATGACAATAACAATGGATGTGATATCAAATCATATTTTCAAGAGAAATTTTTTGAATTTCTATTCATCATCCAAGGATTTGATGATAGTAGGACAATGGGTATAATATCATGTCATTTTTTCAAGGGTAATTATATCCCCTGCTATGAGTTTTTTTATGGATTAATAGTTCTCAAGTAGAGTTTTTATGGTTCTTTTGTTCAATGTGTACAATATGATTGTATTTGCCTTTTTTAATAATAAAATATGATAAAAAAAAATTTACAAAATGTATTAAATATGATATAATACCTTCCACTTGGTGTATCTATTTTTCTAATAAAATGAAAAATGATAAAAATTCAAACAAAAAAACAACAATGTTGCCAATCTTGAAGGGAAATGAGTATACATGCTTCAAATTTACAACATTATTCAAACAACTATGGAAATTATTTTTTTGCATATTTATAGATATGAATGAGTGCTAACAGACCCAATGATGAAACCTTTTTTTTTTCACAAAATGTTGTTGGTGTGCATTCTAAAGATATAATTAGATCAATTTATACAAAAATGATGAATGATCAAATCAGAATTTTAAAAGAGAGTTGTTTATAAATAGCCTACTAGAAGATGATGTTTATGGAAAAGATACAAGCATATTTACTTTCAAGGATCAATTTAGATGCCTCAAAAAATAATTTCCATAAATAACATTATTTGTTTCCTTCTAAACCTCACTCATGGAAACAATATTATGAAGGCTCAAAAAGTGCAAGTCTCGTGTAGAATCCAATACAAAAAACTTGGTTTGAGACAAAACATGTATTGTAATGGCCCTAAATCATGATGTTTGATTACCTTTCTTGAATTATTCGTTAAAGGGCACAAAAAAATAAAAAAAAAATCCCAAGGTGTCTTTCATTTTTAGGGAAGTTCTACTCTTCACTAATAAAGAAGAAACAAAAGCATGAATCTAATGAGTGGGTGCTTCTAAAAAACAATGTAAAAACACAAGACGATGAAGTATAAGTAGACATGGAAAGTTAAATAGAATCAAAATACCCTGATAGTGATGATGACACTGACAAAGAAGATGAGTGCTAAGAAAGTTGTTATTGAGCATATGAATCACCTAAAGCAGTAACCCTAAGAGGACATAATTGACCATTCCTTATTTTTGATGCAATGGAATTTCCTTCACACTCATGAAAAGTACTATTTACACATTTTTTAGTTCCAACAAGAAGAGCCACTCACTTATAATAAAAGAAAAAAAATAATATACTTTACTATAAACAAATAATAATATACATGCACTATAATGGTATATTACGTGCATTAATTTTTAGGTGGTACAAATATCAATAATGTATTCATTTTTCAAGTGATTGTATAACTAAGCATCCTGATGTAAGGAACTCAAATGTAACATTTGAGCAACATATTTTTTAAATATTTTCATAGTGTTCCCATCTCAAATGCAACACTTAACAAAGTACTTAATCAAATGAGAAAAAATTGCTTTGTTTCATGATTTTTCATGAAAGCACATACAATCTCAAAGGTATATTTTAATCCAACATTATTTACACATAAATAAAAACATCATTTACTATGCAACTAACAATCACTTGATTTATTTCCATTGGTTTGGAAAAAAATTATGGTTCTGGGAAAACCAAACATGTTTAGATTACACATTCACCTAGCAAACATAAAATGCACTAGAATGTTTATTATCAAATAGTAATACATTGATATAAAAACTAGTACATGTAAAATCAAATGTGATATTACATAAATAGGGGGGAAATTAAGTCAATAAATTCAAACCAATATTTTTTTTGCAATGCAATAGGATAAATCTATGTGCCAAAACATCAAAAAAATTGAACTTACTTCAAACTTTGTCTTAGTGGCTCTATTGGAGAAGACATTTGTGCAGTTATAAGGAACTCCATTCACTAAATTCACCACAACATATATATATCCTTTACCTACTAATGCCAACATTATTTGGTGAAAATACAATGTAAAAATTGCACCCATCATTGCTTCATTGCAACAGATCTCAAAAACATCCATACATCCTCCAATGGCATCCTCTTTTACTCCATTTATTCGAGGCTTATTCAAAGTCACCCTATTTTATTAAGATTATCCAAATTCTCATCTAAACCTTCTCAACAAGTTTGTAAGAGGCTTGACTATCATTTGTCTTCTCATAGACCTTGTCAATCTAGACCCCTTTTTGTTTACCCTTTCATGGTCATTAGATACAATTTTTTCCCTGCCCTCATTCTTAACATTGTCAATTCTAAAAAAATCCCCAAAACCAATTCATTGACCTTAGTGTCCTTGCCCCCTTTCACCAAACATGTTTCTTCCCTACCATTCTCTAGAGAGTTAGGATGATCCAAACCTTTATTTTCCTACCATTCTCCACAAAATTCAATTGCTAATTACCCTCTATAGAATTAGGCAGTAGATTAAGCTAATCTAAGCCACTTATTTTTTGCCATTCTCTAATTAATTTTTCTATAAATTTACCTATATAGAAATAACCTTCAAATTAAGGTGATCCAACGCTCTAACTTTTCCATTCTCTATAGAATTCAAATACAAAATTCCCTGTATAGAATTAGCCTATAAATTAAATTGATTCAAAGCCACATTTTTCCTACTATCCTTTATAGAACTCAACTACAAATCTCCCTCCAAATAATCTCCCTAATATATATCCCCAAATTTTAACACATTATTTTCATTACTCACCTATAAATTATCCTTATCCAAACCTCCAAACTTGTTCACAATAAACCCATATTTTCCCTTTTCCCCCACCACATCCCTATTTTTTAAACTACCCTTAACTACTACTACTACTACTACTACTACTACTAATAATAATAATAATAATAATAATAATAATAATAATAATAATAATAATAATAATAGATGACTTACCCCAAAACTCCATTGTAAGTTGCATTGAAGAAAAAATTCTAACAAAAAGGTACAAAATGGCTTAGATGAGAGTTGGAAATGAGAAATAATGCACATAAAATGGGTGAGAAAAATGAACTACTAGTAATAGGATGTAGAATGAAAATGTGGTGGAGCTAATAAAGGTGATGGATATCCATGTTACCCAGGGCACATCAACTTTCATGGCATCACAACTACTAAAAATCATTAATGACTAGAACAACATACATAAATATGGTCATGTCAACTCTCTTATAGTAAATTCCTTAAACACTATAATGTATGTGGAGAAGGAAAATAAAATATGTAGATATGAATATATGTTATGGACTTCACAATGAAATTCCTTTGGTGTAATAAATATAGTAACTACTAATAAGAAACATGGGTGAGTATCAATTGTTACATAAGGTCATTACAAAAAGGAGAAGTCTTTTGTGGCTTCATTAAATTCAAGAAAGAATTTGATAAAGTTCATAGAATCAGGTTGTAGTTTAGGATGGAAGAACTTGGAGTTCTAAAAGAATACATGTCAGTAGTTTATAGGCTCTATGCATAAGTTAGAGCAAAAATTAGAACACATACATGATTATTAAAATGCTTCAATAGTGACATAGGATTTATATAGGGATGCCCACTATCATCCACTCTATTTGAAATTTATATTGACAAATTTAAATAAATGATATACAAATTAGGGGGTGGTAAGCTCCACATAGTTGGCTATGTGATAAAAAAAAATTCTATACACAAATTATATTATTTTGACCGCAAAGACAACCCAAATTTTAAGAGACAATTTAAAAGCCTTGAATATATTTTATAAATAATTTGGGTTTGGGATGCAATTCAACACCAAAAAAACTAAGATCTTGATCTTCTCATGATGAAAGGATAATAAGCATATAATCTTACTATTTGAGGGAAACCCACTTGAGATAATCTCATAATATAAATACTCGTAGTTTGATTTCACTAACAAGATTATATGGGAAACATGAATAATGAAGAGAATTCAAGTAAGTTGGAGAGCATTATACTCTCCTTAAAATAGGTATAAATGTAGTGATTTGTGTGATTAGAAGACCATTAGGGTCTTATTTTGGCTACTAGTAGTACCATTGGTGATCTACGGGTGTGAAGTTTAGGCTAATAGTATGTTGGGTCTAAAGTGGAGATAAATTGATATAATTTATAAGCATTTAATCATGAGAAAATTCAATATTAAAATGAAAAACCCATACAAGATCCTCCTAGCAAAAACTAGTACTTTTTCAATAAAAATGTATGCATCTAAATTTACTCACTTCATTTATCATCACTAATATTATTTTTAGTCAAAACTAACATTGCTAATTTCATCTAATAATAACTAATCTTGCCTAAATCTCCTTATAATCATTTTTATAACATTACCTCATTCTTCTTCATCAAGCTAACCTTATTCCTACCCCACAAGTCAATTAATCCTTCTTATAATATGTCATTTATCATTTAATCTTATTCTAACTACACCTATCCATTATATTGGAATTTAAAATTCCAATCCCACCTACCCTAGCCTATTCCTAGGCTCTCCTACACCCTTAGTCTCTAATCACCTATATAAATCACCTCATATAATCACCCACTAATCATGATTAAACATCTAGAAAGACTCTAGAGGCTTATACCTCTAGAACATTTCCTCTTTTAGAATCATCCAAGGAATTTTTAATTCCTTGAATAATTCTCCAACATTTATCTTTCTACCCCCAAATTCAAATTCTAGCCATTGATCTCCCTCCCTTCTCTCTATTTAAATCCATCCACTCCTCAATGAGAATTCAACTATGAAATCTATGATCCTCTTATGCCAAACCTGTCTACTTATCAAATCCATCAAGCCAATATCATGCTATCATAAAATTTTGAGTTTATTTATAAGCAATCCAACATATGTAGTCTTTAGTCTTTTTGTTTGAATCTTGATTGGGAAAATTTGAATTTATATTAGAATGTTATTTTAAATATGCATTCTATTGCATTTTGATCTAATGGTTTCTAATTTTAATGGTAGTTTATAGATTTGGGTGTTTTTGATATAAATTGCATAATCAAATCTTATTGCCCAAATTTATCATCTCACATTTTGTGACCATAGTGGAATCCCTCCTTTATGCTAATTTTTTGTGTGAAGTTTGATTGTGAAGCTTGTAGGTTTGATAAGGCACAAATTTGGGCTCAAAATTTTAAAACTCTCATTTTCTAGGTGATTAGCGACTGTGCTCTACAAAGGGCAATTTTGAAACTTCCAAGTGTGATTTTGACCTTAAAAATGCTGATTTTACCTTTAACTACCATAGTAACTATAAAATCACCTATTTTTATTTGTAACATATAAATCTCCTATTGCTAGTTACAACATTACAAAATTGCATATTGCTAGTTGCAACATTGCAAAATTACTTCTTACTAGTTATGATTTTGATTTCTATCTACATTTATGACTATTATGTTGAAATTTTGGATGTAGCTCATAAACTATCCTCTTATCAAATTATTAGATGTTATAATCTAGTTTTTCTAGCATTTGTGCTCTTTTTATAACCTCATTAGTTGCAGGTAATGTTGTAGTTTTAAGTATAAATCTCTTATAGTAGTGCACATTTCTCTTAGTAGCTCACCCTACTAGTCAGTGCTTTAAGATAACTATGCACAAGGTTTTTAGTAGTAGTTTAGGTGCAACATTCAGCGCATCTTTGCATTGGCATACAATTCACTCAAGGCATAAACCTTGAGCGCTCACCCGAAGTGCAACAATGAAAGGATCGAGGCCCACATTGCACTAGTTGGAACATGGTGCAAATTTAGTTTGGTCAATGGGGCATGTTATGGGGATTCATCAACTCAAGGTTATTTCAATGATTAGGTTAATGATAATTTGATGAGTTTAGAGTTTAATTCTTGATCATAGCAATGCACATCTAGTCTGACAGTTGATCTAGGCACTAACTGGGTCAAGATGTCCAGGAGACATTCTCATCTTTTTTTTAGCTATTTCGCTCCTTTTTTTTATAAGGTTAGGTTCACTTGGTTTTAAGCACAAGCTGTTAGGGTGTGGAGCTAAAAGCTTCACCTTAGGCAAATAGTAGGTTTTTTGCGCATGATAGTCGCTAGCGTCGGTAGGCCACAACCGATGTTGGTCAGGGGACAGTGCAAGGGAAACTGGCATCAGTAGGAGATCGGCTGGCATCGGTCACCTCTAGGAAGGCAAGGACTGACATCGGTAACTTGTAGCAGTCAAAACGGCTATTGATGAATAGTCAGTTAAGTGAACACATTATTTGCATGATGAAGACCAGTTAGAGTCTTGAGCCGCAAGTCTAATCAGTGTATGCATGAGATCTATATAATAGACTCATGGGCTATATTATTAAGTGTTGAACTTGCAAAATCCAAGTGTGGAGCTTGGAGAGTTCTTCCCATGGTGGAATCAAGTAGGATTCCCCATGTATGTAAGATCAGGTTTGATATGTAGGGTGTTGCAAGATCATGGAGGAGATCTATATGTGATAAGTAAGATCAGGTTGGTCTATAGGGATGTGTGTATGTGAGGGTCAGAACAAGATCGACGAGGGAGCAAGATCAAGGTGACAGCAATACATCAGGAGCAGGATCATGGTGAGATCTACTTGGAGTATCGGTTCGTACTCGGTTGTACTGGATGTACAATGAGGTGAATAATAGCTTGTGCAAGTTGTTAGTTGTGACCTATGAGAGAAGATTACTCAAGTGGGAAGATTACTTGGAGCCCTTGAGGAGGAAGCCTCACAAAGGTGGAAGAAGAGTGTGATCTCTTTATTGTAATTTCCTTTGTAATGAGTTGAATACAATTGTGTGTTACCTCTCATATTCTGTGTGTTTTCTCATGATTAGTTATCTATTCTTCTAGTTATTTCCACATGTTTAAGTTGCTTATACATTGGTAATCATGTGTGCTCTTAAATCTGATAAGTTGTGTCAAAGCTTTAGGGAGTTTCGGTCCTATCAAATGGTATCAGAGCTTGGTTTTAGGTTCAAGAGCTGATACTATCAAATGGTATCAGAGCGAGGTTGGACATTCTCAGAGTGAGTTTAACTAACAGATGTCTCAGATCTATTAAGTGTTGTTGATTACAGGTTACTCACAGGGGTCACTAATTGAGTGGGAGTATAGCAATGGCAGAAGAAGGTAATTTGATAATGAAGAAAATCAGGCACAAGATTAACACCACAAGGAGTGTGGTGGGTTGTCTTCAAGTGGGAGCTTGAAGAGGAATACAAGCTAGGATGTAGATTAGATAGAGTACTAGTTTAGGTATAGGTGCAGCTATTTATCTCCAAGTCAGAGATTGTTAGGGTGTGGAGCTAAAAGCTTCACCTTAGGCAAACAGGAGGTTTTCTGTGCATGACAGTCACTGGCATCGGCAGGCCACAACCGACATCGGTCAGGGGACAGTGCAAGGGAAACCAGCATCGGTAGGAGATTGGCCGACGTCAATCACCTCCAGGAAGGCAAGGACCAACGTCGGTCACCTATAGCGGTCAGAACTGTTGTTGATGAACAGTCAGTTAAGTGAACGCATTGTTTGCATGATGAAGACCAGTTAGAGTCTTGAGCCGCAAGTCTAATCAGTGTATGCATGAGATCTATATAATAGACTCATGGGCTGTATTGTTAAGTGTTGAACTTGCAGAATCCAAGTGTGGAGCTTGGAGAGTTCTTCCCATGGTGGAATCAAGTAAGATTCCCCATGTATGTAAGATCAGGTTTGATATGCAGGGTGTTGCAGGATCATGGAGGAGATTTATATGTGATAAGTAAGATCAAGTTAGTTTGCAGGGATGTGTGTATGCAAGGGTTAGAACAAGATCGGTGAGGGAGCAAGATCAAGGTGACAGCAATACATCAGGAGCAGGATCATGGTGAGATATACTTAGAGTACCAGTTCATACTCGGTTGTACTGGATGTATAATGAGGTGAACAACAGCTTGTGTAAGTTGTTAATTGTGACCTATGAGAGAAGATTACTCAGGTGGGAAGATTACTTGGAGCCCTTGAGGAGGAAGCCTCATAGAGGTGGAAGAAGAGTGTGATCTCTTTATTGTAATTTCCTTTGTAATGAGTTGAATACAATTGTGTGTTGCCTCTCATAATCTGTGTGTTTTCTCATTGTTAGTTATCTATTCTTCTGGTTATTTTCACATGTTTAAGTTGCTTATACATTGGTAATCATGTGTGCTCTTAAATCTAACAAGTTGTGTCAGAGCTTTGGGGAGTTTTGATCCTATCAAATGGTATCAGAGCCTTGTTGTAGGTTCAAGAGCTGATACTATCAAATGGTATCAGAGTGAGGTTGGACGTTCTCAAAGCGAGTTTGACTAACAATGTCCCAGATCTGTTAAGTGTTGTTGATTACAGATTACTCACAGGGGTCATTGATTGAGTGGGAGTATAGCAAAGGTAGAAAAAGGTAAGCTGATAATGAAGAAAGTCAGGCACAGGATTAACACCACAAGGAGTGTGGTGGGTTGTCTTCAAGTGGGAGCTTGAAGAGGAATACAAGCCAGGATGCAAATTAGATAGAGTATTGGTTTAGGTATAGGTGCAGTTATTTATCTCCAAGTGGGAGATTGTTAGGGTGTGGAGCTAAAAGCTTCACCTTATGCAAACAAGAGGTTTTTTATGCATGACAGTCACCGGCATCGGCAGGCCACAACCGACATTAGTCAGGGGACAATGCAAGGGAAACCAGCATCGACAGGAGATCGGCCAGCATCGGTCACCTCCAAGAAGGCAGGGGCTGACGTCGGTCACCTGTAGCGATCAGAAGTACTATTAATGAACACTCAATTAAGTGAACACATTGTTTGCATGATGAAGACCAGTTAGAGTCTTGAACCACAAGTCTAATCAGTTTATGCATGAGATCTATATAATAGACTCATGGGTTGTATTGTTAAGTGTTGAACTTGTATCAGCTCTTGAACCTAAAACCAGGCTCTGATATCATTTGATAAGACTGAAACTCCCCAAAGCTCTGACATAACTTGTCAAATTTAATAGCACACATGATTACCAATGTATAAGCAACTTAAACATGCAGAAATAACCAGAAGAATAGATAACTAATAATGAGAAAACACACAAAATATGAGAGGCAACACACAATTGTATTCAACTCATTACAAAGGAAATTACAATAAAGAGATCACACTCTTCTTCCACCTCTGTGAGGCTTCCTCCTCAAGGGCTCCAAGTAATCTTCCCACCTGAGTAATCTTCTCTCATAGGTCACAACTAACAACTTACACAAGTTGTTGTTCACCTCATTGTACATCTAGTACAACTAAGTACGAACCGGTACTCCAAGTAGATCTCACCATGATCCTGCTCCTGATGTATTGTTGTCACCTTGATCTTGCTCCCCCACTGATCCTATTCTGACCCTTGCATACACACATCCCTACAGACCAACCTGATCTTACTTATCACATATAGATCTCCTCCATGATCCTGCAACACCCTGCATATCAAACCTAATCTTACATACATGGGGAATCCTACTTGATTCCACCATGGGAAGAGCTCTCCAAGCTCCACACTTAGATTCTGCAAGTTCAACACTTAACAATACAGCCCATGAGTCTATTATATAGATCTCATGCATACACTGATTAGACTTGCAGCTCAAGACTCTAACTGGTCTTCATCATGCAAACAATGCGTTCACTTAACTGACTTTTCATCAACAGTAGTTCTAACTGCTACAAGTGACTGACATTGGTCCTTGCCTTCCTGGAGGTGACCGATGCCGGCCGATCTCTTGTCGATGCCAGTTTCCCTTGCACTGTCCCCTAACTGACGTCGATTGTGGTCTGCCGACGCCAGCGATTGTCATGCACAGAAAACCTCTTGTTTGCCTAAGGTGAAGCTTTTAGCTCCACACCCTAACAATCTCCCACTTGGAGATAAATAGCTACACCTGTACCTAAACTAGTACTCTATCTAATCTACATCCTAGCTTGTATTCCTCTTTAAGCTCCCACATGAAGACAACCCACCACACTCCTTGTGGTGTTAATCATGTGCCTAACTTTCTTCATTCTCAACTTACCTTCTTCTGCCATTGCTATACTCCCACTCAATCAGCGACCCCTGTGAGTAACCTGTAATCAACAACACTTAACAGATCTAGGACATCTGTTAGTCAAACTCACTCTGAGAATGTCCAACTTCGCTCTGCTACCATTTGATAGTATCAGCTCTTGAACCTACAACCAGGCTCTGATACCATTTGATAGGACCGAAACTCCCCAAAGCTCTGACACAACTTGTCAAATTTAAGAGCACACATGATTACCAATGTATAAGCAACTTAAACATGCAGAAATAACCAGAAGAACAGATAACTAACAATGAGAAAACACATAGAATATGAGAGGCAACACACAATTGTATTCAACTCATTACAAAGGAAATTACAATAAAGAGATCACACTCTTCTTCCACCTCTGTGAGGCTTCCTCCTCAAGGGCTCCAAGTAATCTTCCCACTTGAGTAATCTTCTCTCATAGGTCACAACTAATAACTTACACACACTATTTTTCACCTCATTGTACATCCAATACAATCGAGTACGAATCGGTACTCCAAGTACATCTCACCATGATCCTACTCCTGATGTATTGCTGTCACCTTGATCTTGCTCCCCCATTGATCCTATTCTGACCCTCGCATACACACATCCCTGCAGACCAACCTGATCTTACTTATCACATATAGATCTCCTCCATGATCTTGCAACACCCTGCATATCAAACCTGATCTTACATACATGGGGAATCCTACTTGATTCCACCATGGGAAGAACTCTCCAAGCTCCACACTTGGATTTTGCAAGTTCAACACTTAACAATACAGCGCATGAGTCTATTATATAGATCTCATGCATACACTGATTAGACTTGTGGCTCAAGACTCTAACTGGTCTTCATCATGCAAACAACGTGTTCACTTAACTGACTATTCATTAATAGTAGTTCTGACTGCTACAGGTGACTGACGTCGGTCCCTGCCTTCCTAGAGGTGACCGATGTCAGCTGATCTCCTACCGATGCCGGTTTCCCTTGCATTGTCCCCTGACTGACGTCAGTTGTAGCTTGTCGACACTGGCAACTATCATGCACAAAAAACCTCCTATTTGCCTAAGGTGAAGCTTTTAGCTCCACACCCTAACAATCTCCCACTTGGAGATAAATAGCTGCACCTGTACCTAAACTAGTACTCTGTCTAATCTACATCTTGGCTTGTATTCCTCTTCAAGCTCCCACTTGAAGACAACCCACCACACTCCTTATGGTGTTAATCCTGTGCCTGACTTTCTTCATTCTCAGCTTACCTTCTTCTACCATTTTTATACTCCCACTCAATCAGTGACCCCTGTGAGTAACCTGTAATCAACAACACTTAACAGATCTGGGACATCTGTTAGTCAAACTCACTCTGAGAACGTCCAACCTCGCTCTGATACCATTTGATAGTATCAACTCTTGAACCTACAACCAAGCTCTGATACCATTTGATAGGACCAAAACTCCCCAAAGCTCTGACACAACTTGTCAAATTTTAGAGCACACATGATTACCAATGTATAAGCAACTTAAACATGCGAAAATAACCAGAAGAACAGATAACTAACAATGAGAAAACACATAGAATATGAGAGGCAACACACAATTGTATTCAACTCATTACAAAGGAAATTACAATAAAGAGATCACACTCTTCTTCCACCTCTATGAGGCTTCCTCCTCAAGGGCTCCAAGTAATCTTCCCACTTGAGTAATCTTCTCTCATAGGTCACAACTAACAACTTACACAAGCTGTTGTTCACCTCATTGTACATCCAGTACAACTGAGTACGAACCGGTACTCCAAGTAGATCTCACCATGATCCTACTCCTGATGTATTGCTATCACCTTGATCTTGCTTCCCTGTCGATCTTGTTATGACCCTCGCATACACACATCCCTGCAGACCAACCTGATCTTACTTATCACATATAAATCTCCTCCATGATCCTGCAACACCCTGCATATCAAACTTGATCTTGCATACATGGGGAATCCTACTTGATTCCACCATGGGAAGAACTCTCCAAGCTCCACACTTTGATTCTGTAAGTTTAACACTTAACAATACAGCCCATGAGTCTATTATATAGATCTCATGCATACACTGATTAGACTTGCGGCTCAAGACTCTAACTGGTCTTCATCATGCAAACAACGCGTTCACTTAACTGACTGTTCGTCAACAGCAGTTTTGACCGCTATAGGTGACTGATGTCGGTCCCTACCTTCCTGGAGGTGACCGACACCGGCCGATCTCCTGCCGATGCCGGTTTCCCTTGCACTGTCCCCTGACCGATGTTGGTTGTGACCTACCGATGCCGGTGACTGTCATGCATAGAAAACCTTCTGTTTGCCTAAGGTGAAGCTTTTAGTTCCACAGCCTAACACAAGCTAGGTCATTCTTAACTATGTATTAACATGCATCATGATGGCCAACTAGAATTGGCTCCATAAATCCTCACATGACTTATCTAATTACCACTTATACTAACAAAGAACATATATATCAAAATTATATTTAATTATTAAAGATTATGCCAAAGGGGGTATTCAACACATATTTCCTAAAAGTGATTGGTTTCATTTTTATTTTAAAGTGATAGTTACAAGATCAATTTGGGCCTCATCCCAGCATGATACCTTCATGCCTAGAAGCTCACAAGTGAGCACAAATTAATTAAGGCTGGGTCTACTAATAATAAACATAAGTCATCCTAGTTTGTATTACATATGTGTTGGTATTAGCTATGTTGCCTCCTTATATCATCATTATTTCCCCTCTCCCTTTCCCCTTTTGCTCTTGGAGGTCACTTCTTTTTATAGGTGTTGGCCACCCCTCTGGCTAACTAGGTAGGCATGTGTTGATGGATGGTTAGGTGGTGGTAGTTCACCTATTTATTCCACCATTCATACCTCCATGCTCTTTAAGCCCTGAGTCATCGTATGTAGGATGGGTTAGGTAAGACTCGAGGTTTACAACACTCTTTAACCATCAGCTTTATGACTCTACCACCATGCTCATACTTTGAGAGTCATCCATCCAAAATTTGGGTGAGAAGCAACTGCTTGGCCAACTAGTGAAAGTATTTATGGGATTCCTCTAACTGGCATAACCAAGATAAAACTCAATCAATTTTTATGCAAGATTACCTCATGCCTATTTTTGTCATGTTGGCATGAGAACACTACTTAGGGAAAAAGGGTGCCAACATTTACCCCATACAAAATTCTAGTCTGCTCTGGACTAGTTGATTAGCCTCTAGGCACACAAAACTTAGGTGCATATTTTTTAAGTCCTGCTCAGAATGTCTTAAAACCCTAGACTGCATTCTTCAATTATTTGATGGAATCATCGATCAAGGTGGATGCCACTTCAAGAATGAGTACATTCATGCCTTCCAGTTCCCTTCTATATGCCTTGAGCCTTTCTTTGGTGCTTTTGACTACACCTTCCAAAATTTCACCTTACCCACTTGTATAGAAGGCACAGAAGATGACCTCTAATTTTTGCTCCTGTGTCTTCAACTGAGAGCTTATGTTGTTTACTTTTGTCATAATTTGTGGGTTCTCACTTCTACTAATTGCAATGGCCTACTAGACTAAGGCCTCTTTTTCATCCTTTATTTTCTTCAAGCACACATTAATGACTTCAGACTGGTTAACAAATTTATATAATATTGTATTTGCCTCTTCTACTTATACCTCTAGCTAGACACAGAGATCTTCAATCCTTTTAAGCTTCTTGCTCAACTTTGTTCTAAGGTGATCGTAAGGGTCCTCCAGTTCTTCCTACACTAGCTTCATCCTTGGGATCATTTTTTCAACCAAGGTGTAGACTTGGTAAATTTCATTCATTCCTTCAGATCTTATGTTGTCCAGGAGGGAAGGTTTTACCTCTTCGATGTACCAAGAAAGCTATTAGATCTTGGACTTGGTCTCTTAGAGTTTTTTTTATGTCCTTCATTATTTTCTTCCATTTTTAGGCTCAAACCTCATTGATGATGTTCTTATGAGCCACAAAATATTCCATCTTGATTAGGGCATTGGCAGAGTACATGGGTTTTATGTCTCTAGGATTAAGGAGTTTGTATGAGTACCCTCTCTCTGGCTTCAGGGGATCTCTAATTACTTTTATTAGAACTTCAAACTCAGATTCATCCATGAAGCAATCAAGCACCCAAGATACCTGGTGGCATATCATTCTAGTTTCAGCCTTTCAAGGCATGTATTCCTGTAGATAGTAGTCATCTTCCTTAAATTCCTCTTGCACCCACACCATATTCCCAAGTGTATTACTTTCTTCTTCCACCACATCTTCTTCCCAAGTAGATTCCAAGCTAGGTTCTTCTTCATCTCTAGTTTATTCTTCCTCTTCACCATCTTCTTCTCCTTCCTCTTCCCTTCTTTCTTCCTCTCCTCCTTTTTCTTCTTCTTTTTCTCTTTATTGTTGTTTGGGGTCAGTATTGCCTTCTATGTTCCTAGTTTCCCCTTTGGGAAATGGGCACACTTGCTATGCAGCTTCCTCTACTATCTTGGTGGAGGTGTTAGGCACCTCTTATATTTATTTCTTTCTATACTACATACCAATGGTATCTTTCTCCTTCTTGGCCTTCCTTTGCATGGTGTACTTTTCTTCACTAGTTCTGATCTTAGTGGACTCAATTTTATCAATGTCAGCTTGGGACATACCACTCTCTCTCATATTTCTATGCTTCTAATATAATTTTAATACTACCTCAATTTCTTGTTGATTCATGCCCATGGCCTCCCATTTGCACCTTAGATCTTCATCTATTAGCATGCTAGATGGGGTAATCTTAACCCCTTTTATTCATGGTTGTTTTCCTTTACCTTCACTAGGTGATCCACTCTTTTCATCACCTCAACCTCCATCATCTTGATTACCTCCTTAGCCACCCCTACCTTGGCCATCTCCTCCTTCTATTCTTTTAACTCTTGCACTTGTACCTTCTAAATTTCTGCCTGGCCAAGGGTCTTTCACTTGTGTTTCTTCTCTGGCTCATGTTGAGGGCACAGAGAGGGGATTAATTCCTTAGGGGATCCCTCCTTTGTAATATACATGCCTATTCCCCATTCTCCTTCCTCTAAATCCATTAGATCCTCTTTAGATATAACTATTATAGGCACCAAAGAGGAGGGCTTTTCCCTTTTCACCTTCATCTTCTTTCCCCTTTTTGGCAGCTTTGAGGTAGACACTTCTCCTTATGAGCTAACCTTCCTTTGCAAGCACATCTGAATTTCCTCCAAAGTTTCCCCCCTTTTTTCTTAGGGGTTTCTTCACTTGCATCAAGTACTGGGGTCCCCTTTTTTCCTATTAAAACTAGAGGGTTAGTGCTACCTTTTGCATTAGATGCTTAAGCCTCCTTCCTTAGCTTCATCTCATAGTAGAACCTATGGATGTAGCCAGTTATTGATACGATGAGGATGGGAGTGATGTCAAGTTTATCCAATATTTCCTCCTCATATTTGGTGGCTTTTATGTTGGTGTGAATAAACTAGTGCCTAATTTTTCACCTCTCCATGTCTAGTTTTCCAATTGGGATTTCTATCTACTACGCATTAAGGATCTATTCTAGTGCCTTGATAAAGTATTTTGTTGAGAAAGCATAAGCTAGTTTTAGTCACCTAGACCTTGTGCCAAATTTTAGTGTTAGGTACACTACACAATAATGGTTCATCATGGTGAAAGTCACCATTCTAAACAAACTCTTCATTAGCCCTTGATGAATATGCAATTCAAGCTCAAAGGCTTCTATATATCAGGCACACCACTTCATCACCCATGATTTATACTTTGCACTAATAGAGGTAGGGCAAGTAAATTCTTGGTACTTGTGTAGTGGGGATCCATGATGTTCTAAAAAAATCCATAAGTTATTTCCCTCCCTATCTGTAACTCCTATATCCTCCATGATGGTGAGGATGAGGTTGGATCCCCACCTGAAAGTTCCTTTGGAGGTGTGGCATTTGGCAATATTTTTCACAATTTCATTTTCTATGAATTTGTCTATGTTGAACTGGACCCCTTGTGCCATATGGTATGTGATGCATAATTAGGTCTTGGACACATCGATCTACTACCCTCCTAGACACAACTTGGTGTTGACCAAGTGTGACATCACTCTCATCTTAAGGTCAATGCAATCTTTTATGGGGAAGGTAAAACCCCCTTTGTAGTATTTTAGCAACTGGGTGATGTGTTCCACTTCTTCATCATTCATCAATTGATGAATGTCCCTCCCAATGTCTGGGAGCCTAATTATCCTCTTAATGAGTTACACCAAGGTTTTCATGCACCTACCTATAAATTAGATGTGGTCCTCATGGATGCATGAAAGGAGAAATTGCATGAGTTCTTCTAGCTTCCCAAAATAAGGTAACTCATATAGTTGAGTTGCACCTAAAGTTGTTACCTTGTCTCTGATCGAGACATCGAACAATGCATCCCCCTATGGTGTCTTGTGCCCAGTATCTACCATCCAATCCTATGCCAAATCTTGGAGATGGCTAAAAGTGCAGTGGTTAAACTCCTTGAGCTAGCAATTATGTGTAAAGGAGAAAATATTTTCTCCTACCAATACCTTAGGGGGAAACGACATGTATTGATAGGATATTTTGGTGAGTGCCTCTAGGTTGATCATGGTGATGCTTACTCCTTCGATGGTCTATGCCATGGTCTTTGTGGCCTTTATCTCCTTAAATTAGACCCACTTGGATTTTATCTATTCTTCCATAAAGCTCTCATTCTTCTACTTCCTCACCATTTTGAAGTAGTTATAATTAAACCTTATGAGATGAGGTTTTTTGAACCCCCTAATGGTGACCCTTAGGTAGTTCATTCAAGACTATCCTTCTAAATATTACCTTATTTTGTAGATGTGCTTTACCTCACTCATTCTTGTGGATGCACTTCCTTTTCACTATTCCTTAGTTCATGCCCATTTTTCCATGTCATGTCTTTTTTGGCAACCTAGTTTTTCTCTTTAGCTCTCTTTGAGTTTGTATAATCTCTAATTTTATAATAGAGTGTAACCTATCCCACTTGCATGATCATGCCTTTATACCCTCTTGGTTGACCTACTACCTTTATTATAGGTGTTTATGATGAGAGTTATAAATATTTCAGAGGAAATGAAACAAATCTTCAAAATCCTCCAAGATCCTTCCTCATCCCTACATTTCATGAATCGCATCATGTTACCACCACCTCATTTATCATTTATAATAGTATTTTTAGTGTGTGACTAGTGGTTCAAATCAGTCATTTCCTACCAACTCATGGGTGGATGTCAGTTGTCTTAAATGACTTCCTTCTATGCTCATCATATGGTGTGACCTTCACCTTTCTTGTGGTAACCTAGGTACAACACCTCATATGCATGCAATTCAGCCTCTTAGGTCCCACATTATTTTATATTTGTGCTTTTGTCTAAAGCATGTTTTTCTCTCCTTGGTCCAATTTATGAATTTTGTCTTGCCTTGGCTCATCCTACCCCATACAAATTCCTTGCATTGGCCCTTCAGTGCTTGGTATCTTCTCACCATTTCACTACACACCTCTTGTGTGGATGTTTCTTTTTTTGAGTAATTGATTTATAGACTTCATGTGCCCATAACTTAGGTGTTTGGCCTCATGTGTTTATTGGTGTAAGTATTCAACTCACCTAATTGGATTTATTCATGAAGTGGTAAAACCTAAAGATCTCTATGGCCATCTTGTGTTGCCTATTGCCAATCTAAAAAAGAACCAAAACTTAGCTTACTTATGGGCTTGGCTTGCAGCAAGCCTATGTATGGTCATTACACTCAATTTGACTTGTAACCATTAAGTTGGTGTTCTTGTGGCACAGGTGCTACTTTATTGCTTATATAAATTTAAGCAATTTCCATTGAAATGTTTAGGGAGCATTTCACTAGTGAGCATGCGTAGTTTGCATGATCCAGTATCCAATATGTGATGGATGATGTGGGGACCCATCCACCTTATCTATAGTTTTCTTGGGTGCTTAAGATACTTAGATTCATAGAGTAATACTAATGCCACTTTAGTTAATTCTTTGTACCTGATGTGTTTATCATGCCAACTCTTCTAACACACTTTTTTGATTTGTTGACTCCACCTTCCTTAAGCATGCTTCTCATCTAAATGCTCGAAGTCCTCTAGGCTTGCGTATAGTGACTCTTGGTCATCCAAGCATCTAATGCATACAATGTGTAGTGACGAGATGATAAATTTTATTAGCAATATGGCTTCTACACCAAACACTAGTTGAAATTGTGTTTCCTTAGTTAGACACTTATAGGTTGTACGATAAGCCCATAGTATTATGAAAATATGATCATCACAATCCTTTCACCAAATGTTACATATCTTAGTGAGGCACATCCCTAAAAAAAATTTAAAGGCTTTAGCTATGATGTTGGCTTATGGGTGATAGGGTGTTGTTTTATGGTACACCACCATGTACTAAGTTAGGATAATTCACGCCATTTCATTGATGAAATGGGTACCCCTATCACTCATTAGACTTAATGGGCACCCATACCTACTTATGATATTTTACCATATGAAGCATGAAACTATTATGGCTATACATTCTTTGGTTGGCATAGCCTTAGCCCACATGGTGAAATAGTCAATGGCTACCAGAATGTACCATGAACCCATGCACTAAGTTGTAGGACTGATGGACCCAATAAAGTCAATGGCCCACTTTTCAAAAGGTACCTAGGTAAGGATAGGGATGAGAGTCATTTCACTTGTGCACTAGCATATATCACATGCCTTTATACACTTCTTAGAATTTTGAAAGAGGCTTAGCCACCATAAGCTTGACTGTAAGATCTTTCTTGTTGTTTTATTGCTAATGTAATGGCCTCCTACAATTCCCTCATACACCTCTTATAAGATAGATTCCCTTTCATTCTCAAGAACACATCAGTAGAGGAATTCATCTTGACACATCATGTAAATTTCCCCCGAAATGAGTTGGAATGGGGTGGCACAAATAGTGAGTTATTTTCTCTCTTTCTCAGACATGATTTGGGATGCTAGTCTAGAAGTTAAGAAGGTAGCGATCTCTGTTAGGTTCTCAAGAACATGTTGGACTCTATATATCTATGTGTCTAGCATATCATCTTTAATTGGTGGTACTACATCACCAAATTTGATGCATGATAAATGGTTAGGCCCTACATTCTACTTTTTGAGCTTAATGATAATGGAAAACTAGAATTCCTAGAAAAGAACTATCCACCTACATATACACCCATGTAGTACTAGCTTATTGATGAGGTATTTGAGTGCTTCATGATTAGTGAAGAAAATGAAGGGAGTAACTAGTAGGTATTGTCTAAACTTCTATAGTGCATATACCATGGTGAGTACCTCTCACTCAATTATCATATAGTTTCACTCTACTTGGGTTAACTTTCTACTGGCAAAGGAAATTAAATGGTCTAGCTTTCCTTCACTTGGTTGTACTAGAATAGCACCAATAGTAGAGCTAGAGGAATCGACATGGACATGAAATTGGGTCATCCAATCTAAGAATTATAATATTGGTGTATTGGATAGTTTCAACTTCAGGGTTTCAAATGCCTCTTCTTGCATTTGGCCCTAATACAATGGGCCCTCCTTACGTAAGAGTTCCTCCAAAGGTGATGCAATCCGTACATAGCTCCTGATGAATTTCCTATAGTAGCCATAATGGCCTAGGGAATCATGAACATCTTCTTGCATCGAAGGGGTCTAGAGCTAAATAATAATGGCAATATTTATTGAGTCTACTAATAGACCATCCTTATAGACAATGTACCCAAGTAATGTTTCAAAAGGAGTTGCAAATATGCACTTATTTAAGTTTAATGAAATTTGGAGTTGCTTGCATATTTCAAACATGAGGCATAGGTTATCATAGTGGTCCTTGATGAGGCCATACATGATCTAATCATCAATGTATTCTTAGAGAAACTAATGAATAAAGTCCTTGAATGTCATGATGACTATCCTAGAGAAGATAGTTGGCACATTCTTGAGCCTAAAGGGAATTACATTATATGAAAAACAACCCCATTCAGTTTTGAAAGCTATATTTTGCTTATTTTCATCCTCTATTTACACTTGATGGTATCTTGAGAATCCATTAGTGAACATGTATATTTCAAAACTGATGACACCATCTAGGACCTCATCTGTAAATGTTGTTGGAAAGGGGTTAGTAATATAGGCAGCATTCAAGAGTCGATAATTGATGCATATTCTAATGCACCCATCCTTCTTTATGCTAATGACCATGGGACTTACCCATTTTGACTCCTACACTAGATATATGATCCCTATGGCTAGCATCCCATCAATCTCTATTTTTACCTTCGCACAAAGATTAGGGTTCATGCGGTATGGGTATTTCTTTATGGGTCTCATGCTATCCATCAATTTGAGTTCATCTTACCCAAAGAAGGGTGGGTGCCCTTCATGTCCTGATATTTTTAGGGGAATGAATCCTAAAATTCCTTCAAGAGCTTGACAATCCATGCCATCTCTACTTTAGACCAATATGCACCTATGGTGGTGATCTTAGGTTTTCCCTCCATGCTAATGTCCACTTTCATGGTTCAAAGTGGCATGTGATATGGCTCATTTTTTTCTTGATGGTAGTTTCCACTAGCCTTGTACCTTTTGTAGTGTTGATGTACAGATGAGTAGGTATGTCTTCATCTAGGATGCTCTCATTTACTTAGTGCACAGCCCTTTTCTTGCCTATTAGAACCTTCCAGTTGTGCTCCTTCCAAGTCTTATTATCTTCTTTACTAGAGTCACTATTGAGTACCTTATCTTCAAAGAAGGTGGGAAGTGCTAATCCTTTCTCCGCAAGCATGTCCTTGAGATGCTCTTCTAGTATAGCAGTGTCTTTAAAGACTACCTAGTGTATGACTTGTAATGGCTCAAACATCCTCAAATTTTTAGAGGAAAAGGAAAACATGTGCATAAACCTCTCCTTTAGTGTATCCCATCTTGTCATTACCTTGTAAATCTCATTTATGATGTACCAAGATCATACCTAGGTTTTGAGGGTCCTATAAAAGTTGTACAACCATAGGTTCCTCAGTGCATTTTTACCATAGTTAATCCATGTTTATTCATAGATGTGCATGTGGGTAATAGGGTCTGAATCACTTGAGTAAGATATTATTTCCAAGTCATCATTGATCTTTCCAAACCTTATGATTATTATGGCCTTGACATCTTACCACATCAGTAGGCTAGCCTTGTGTGTTGCCCACCATCGAGCAATATTGCTCTTTAGTGTATGCACCAATGTGCCTATTTAATCTATTTCTTTAGGGATGCAAGACTCTAGGTCATTTACATAGTTCTCAATAGGTCTACTTCCTTCATATCTTGGAAGGGCAACAAGTTTTCCCTTGCTTAATCTAAAGACTCTTTTTCTAGTCACCTTGGCATGGGGAACCCATTTCTACATATTTTGCTCAACTTGGATTGGACCTATCCTGACCGACCTTGGTGCCCTTGCGAAAACTTGGTGGCACCTTCATCCATAGTTTCATAAGATTCCTCTACCCATTGATCACATGATATGTCTTTTGTATCAAATATTGATTGGCCATCCTCCCATTTGATTACTCCTTGATCATCAGGCTATATAAACTTAGTGCTCTATATCATGATATTATATATGTGGTTAATCTCTTCCTCAAGGTCAACTCTCTCAACATATGGTGGTCCTTGATCTTTCAAAAGGGGGATCACCACCTTCTCTTTCCCATTCTCAAAATTTATGTAATGCTTCTTAAAGTGCATGTCCCTGTTATTCATGTAGCACCATGGTATACCTAGGAGCACTAGATAGTTATCATGCTCTGCCAATTCTATTACTTCAAAATCAGCTTGGAATTTTATGCCTATGATATATATGATGGTGCCTTTCAGGAACCCAATAGGTTTTGCTCTAGTTTTGTTTTTTATGAAAAATATGTGAGGAGATGGCTTTAAGGGTGGTCTTCCCATTGTTTCCAAGTAGTTTTGGTCAAAATGTTGACCTTGAAACTTATGTCAATGATGACCTCACATACTAACCATCCATCAGTTGTTGCACATATCATCAGTTCTTGGTCATACTTAGCATTTTGAGTATGATGTACCTCACACACCTACTCCAAGTGTGGTGCCATGATTTCAATCTATTGAGGCACAACCTTGTCTTTCAGCCTTTTTATTTGTTTCATCAACAAATTATTTAATAAAGGTAACATTCCCTCCATCTTCAAGAGGTGAAATATTTATGTTAATTATTTCACCTCTATCTCCTTGTTATCCCTCTTCTTGAGTGAAGTTATATATTTCACCTCCAAATCTCTAGCTAATTGAATCTCACCTTAGAGGTCTTGAATCACACTCATGGACTATTACAGGACATCCTTCTAGCATGCCAGATCAAGATATGGTGTTGCCTTGGGTTTGGGCCATGCCATGCACTCATTTTGGCTTGATTCCCCATATTCCAAGTACAATTTTGAGGTTGGTTCACCAGTGGGTTGAGATGTGAATTTTCTTTTTGTAGTGACTTACACTTTAGGAATCTCCTTCCAAGTTGGTTATAGCTTTAGAACCTACTTTTCTATCTTGGGTTCTCACCTGATCATGTTAGCACCTTTATCAAGCTAATTTTGGGTTAACTTTTTGTAGAAATTAGGGCATTTTTTGACTTGATGTGGCCCATGATAGTACCCATAAGTGGGATGCATTAGGCAATCACATTGATAGTGATCAATTGCTCCATATTTATAACACAATCATGTGGGGAACCTTCCCCCACTACATCCTCTGCCTCACCCTCTTAGACCTCATTGGTTTTCATAGCCAGCACTTTACTAGCCATAACCATCATCACCTTGGTGCATCTATTCTCTAGTGGTAGTGGTCACCTGTTGTGTGCCTCTCTTTATGTTTAATGAATTTTGTCAATGACATGGCATTTTTTGGTTGTGTGGGTGTATGCATCACACAATTTACAATATATAGAGATGTTTAATTTGGTAGCACATTGTAATAATGGGTAGTTATGAATGTCATTGTATTTTTGGCATAATTCACAGTATATAAGTAGCACTTAGATGGTTTTCCTTAGGAAATTGGTCTTACTATACTCTTCTTCCTCATAGGTAGCACACCATAGCCCACTATGAGTGTCATGTGCCAATCCTATTATCAATTTCTACAATTTTGAGTCCATTGATGTGATCTACATCTCCATAAATAGACTAATTCCAATGTTCATGATTTTGACTACTTTGGCCCTTAGTGTGGCCTCTAGTGCTTCTCTAGGATCCATGGATATCTTCATGGATAGCACTCATCAAAATGGTACAAGTAGGTCCCCAAAAAACCACTACACATATTGGGAGGGGTGGATGTCATAGGGGAGTTTTAAAAGGAGGGTTTTGAATTATGCATCATAGAGGTACACACTCTTAGATATCCCCTAGATAATTTCTTTTAATGTAGATATGTTATATTGCTCAAACTCTATGATGTCAAACTCCTTGAGAAAAGCCTCCTTCAGTAGGTCATAATCCACCATGGCCTGGTTGGGATCAAAATTTCAATACCAGGTGTGTACATGATCTATTAGGGTCATCACAAATTAAGTGGACTTATGCTCTAATTGGGTAATCCCCCTAGCATGCCATTATAGTTCACACTTGAGCGCGTGCTCAACTGCATTTTCAACACCATAGTATTCTAACAAATGCATTTTCATCTCATAGTAAATCTTATGAGGGATTGCTTGACCCTATGGTGTTTGTACTCCTAGAGCCTGGGTGGGAGGCACTCCTCTAATCCCTAGGTTAGATTTCATCCTAGCCACTGTTGGTTGCATCATAGAGCTAATGGGTACAGAACTACTTCTTGGTTGTGTAGAGCCACCTCCACTGGGTTATTTCCCAATTGATGTAGCTGACATCCTTCAAACTGGGATGGTAGGATTTATCTTATTAATTATCTAACTAGGGGTCCTCATGCTTAAACTAGTGCTTCAAATTATTGAGATGTTCTTTAATCATTTATAAGGGAGTATTTTTTCAATTACTAGTTCTTCCCTCGAGAATTAGAATCTATCAAAATCCACTGTGGTACTGGGTTCAATTATTAAATTCATATCTTCTTGTACTAGATCTAGCACATGAGTATGCACTTTTGGTTCAAAGGGGGTGAGTGCTTCTTGCACATCTTGTGGTGTTTGATCTTCCAAGAAACTACTGTAAACCTCCTCTATGGACTCCTGAGCTCACCTTACAACTTTATCCCTTTTTTCATGATGTTACTATATTTCAAGGGATCCTTCCCCATGCTCTTCTTCGTCTATACCAATTTCCTCGACACTTCCAAGTCCTAGACCCTCTATCAATCTACACCTTCTTTTATTATATTTTTTCCTATGTAGCTCTCAATCATCCAGTTGCTCATCCATTTCCATGTGCACTTTGCTTTCACTTCCCCTTCTTACCATCTACACCTACCCATATATGCTTGGCTCTTAATCTTGGTAGGTCAGATGACTCTACATGAAGTTTTCCTCAACTTGTTATATCCAATATTCGATTTTCTCAAGTGAGATTTGATGCATTACTCCATCACACTATTGCAACAACAAAATTCAATGCAGGTCTCGACAATGGAACCAAAATGTTATAGTTTTAAGTATTAATCTCTTATAGTAGTGCCCATTCCTCTTAGTAGCTCACCCTACTAGTCAACACTTTAAGATAACTAAGTGTAAGGCTTTTATCAATGGTTTAGGCAAAATATTTAGTGCATCTCTACACTAGCATCCAATTCACTCAAGGCATAAACCTTGAGCACTCACCTTAAGTGAAGTGATGAAAGGATCGAAGCCCACATTGGGCTAGTTAGAACATGGTGCAACTTTGGTTTGGTCAATGGGGCATGTCATGGGGATTCATAAACTCAAGGTTGTTTTAATGATCAGCTTAACAATCACTTGATGAGTTTAGAGTTTAATTCTTGATCATAGTGGTGTGCATCTAGTCTGATAGTTGATCTAGGCACTAACTGGGTTGAGATGTCTAGGTGACATTTTCATCTTTTTTTGAGATACTTGGCTCCTTTATTTGATAGGGTCATGTTCACTTAGTGATAAGCATAAGCTAGTTCATTCCTAACTATGGATTACCATGGATCATGATGGTCAAATAAAATTGGCTTCACAAATCTTCACATGACTTATCTAATTACCACTTATACTAACAAAGAACATATATATCAAAACTATATTTAATTCTTAAAGATTATACTAGAGGGAGTATTCAACACATATTTCCTACAAGTGATTGGTTTCATTTGTATTTACAAGTGATAGTTACAAGATCAATTTTGGCCTTAGCCCAACATGATACCTTCATGTCTAGTAGCTCATAGGTGAGTATGAACTAACCAAGGCTAGTTCTACTAGTAATAAACATAAGCCATCCTAGTTTATATTACATATGTGTCAGTCTTCACTATATTACCTCTTTATCATTATCATTTTTGTCCCTCTCCCTCTCCCATTTTTCTCTTGAAGGTCACTTCTTTTTATAGGTGTTGGCCACCCCTCTAGCTGACTAGGTAGGTGTGTGTCAATGGATGGTTAGGTGGTGATAGTTCACCTATTCATTCCACCATTCATACCTCCATGTTTCTCAAGCCTTGGGCCATCATATGTAGGATTGGGTAGGTAAGCCTTGAGTCTTATGATGCGCTTCAACTGTCAGCTTTACGACTCTACCACCATGTTCATACTTTGAGAGTCATCCATCCAAAATTTGGGTGAGAAGCAACTGCTTGGCCAACTGGCACAAGTATTTACAAGCATAACCAAGACAAAACTTGAGTAATTTTATGCAAGATTGCCTTACACCTAGTTTTGTCATGTTTGCATGAGAACACTGCTTAGGGAAATAGGGTGCCAATAGGTAATAAGTAGGATTCAGTCACATTGAATTCATCATAAAATCTTATTTTATGAATAAAATCACATTTGACTGTTCATGATTTTGAATATCTCATTAAAATTTTGACATAATCTTGATTAACCCTATTTGAATCACAAGAATTGTTTTATAAATCATAATTTGATTAAGTCATATTAGTATCACTTAGTATTTTGTAAATATGTAAATATATTGGCCTTTGTATAGTCTACAAAATCTCTTATAGTAAGTGATGATCGTGATTTAGAGTTGCAATTATGATGCTAACAGTCATAGTTTTACTTAACCTCTAGGAGTCTGTGTAACTATTTTTCAATATCACTTATCTATAGTTATAATTTTTTAACTTAGCTGCTAGCAATCTATTTGACCATTTCACATTATTACTTATACAAATTTGTGATTTTGATTGTAATATGTGGTTTTACATTCTGCTTATTTGCAGTTGCAATTTTACAATACTGCTTATTTGTAGTTGTAGTTTTTTAGGTCTTATAATTGATTTTTACTAACCACCCAATAACCATGATAGTTTATTAATAGCTTATAAAATCATTTGTCTCGTCTATGATTTTGAGTAGTCATTAGCAATTTTGACTTCTTGTATACATTTTTGAATTCACACTGACTGCATATCTACAATGTTGATCAAGCTAGTAGTAATTTTTTTCTTTATTTTCCTTCAAAAATTATCTTTATTTAGTGCATTTTTAGGATTATTTTTAATTAATTTTGAATCATTCCAAGTATCCCATAGGTCTCATGGGATGTGATGTGAGAGCATCACTTCTAGGATAGTTTTCATTTCAATTTTGATTTTATTATTAAAATTTTGGTTTTATTATGGTCTAGGAGGTCTTAGGATTCTTATATCATCCTTATTTTTCAAATCTAGGAGTTATTTTTATTCCTAGCTTAATAAACTTTCAAATTTCCACTTTCCTGCCAAAACTCAGATTTTGAAATTTTGAATGTTTTGATTAAAATAAGTGTTGAAAATGTGTGTGATAAAAATTTTCAAGGTATGATAATGTTTTTATTCTATATTAAATACCCCATTAATCCATATTTTACTTCCAAATTCATAAATGTACAGAATATTATCTTTGTATGTGTTCATACTTCCTAACTAGCTCTTTAGTGACAGTTGGAAGGTCCGAAAAGGTAGTTAGAGTGGTTATTGAACACAAAAAAGTTTAGGATTTTGTCTATAATGATTGATTTAAATTTATAGAGTCTCTAGTTTTGATAAATAATAATAAAAATTCTTGGTGTGAAGATAAGTTGCATACAGACCCTATTTCTTGTGTATGTGTGTTGACAGTTGACTGTGTAAACTTGATCAATGAACTAAATCACAATCATGGAAAGTTTATGACACTTATATGGAATTGGTAATTTTTTAATTTTTTTTTTTTTTTTTTATCATTCCTTTACTTTCATTTCTTTCATACCATTTTGTATAGAACATAATACAGTCCTATGGATATCAAGTAATCTTACATAGTCAAACAGATATCTTGATAGAAAGATGTAGTAGATTTTTTGAGGGGATTGTTTGATGATTTAAGAAGATGTGGGATAGTTTCATATAGGTTTACCAATAATCATAGTTCTTTTAAATACCTTGTAGAAGTCACAATCTCCATATAACCCTTCTCAAGTATGTATAGGACAAGGAAACCCTGAATTAGGGTTTTGAGATTAAAAGATCATTTTCAAGAGTTATAACCATACAAAAAATTCAAAACTTTTTAATCAAATAATATTAAATTTTATTTAATATATTTATGTGGTTTTAGGTTTGTATGGATAGCCTCTGTATGGTTATAGTGAATTATGTCCAACTAGGCCTTGAGGAGACCTAATTTGAAGAGGTTAAGGACTAGAAAAGTGGTCTAAAGGGTGTTTTAACACAAGAAAACTTATGAATAGATAAAAATCAATAGATGGTGGTATAAGAGTGTCTCTATTTCTAATAATTCACTCTTTATCATCCATACAATCAAGAAAACCTCAAAAAAAGGCTACAAGAAAGGCCTTAAGGTTGAGATAAGTGTGTAAACTTTGTAAGGTTGAGACTTTTTGGTATGTTACTCTGCATCATTTTAGTATCAAAGCCAAAAAAATACACCTATAATTAAAAGGATAAGGAGAGATTCCTTGAGAGGAAGAGAAGCCAGAAGTTGTTTGAAAAATTGTCTAAGAGAAGACAAGATACCACCAAGGAGGATTGTAATAGGTGAGAGAGCAGTATTCATATAGATGGGAGATTCCATATTGTAAGATTTAAGGAACCTCATAGTCAAATTTGATACTAGAATCATATTAGTTGAGATTAATTAGAGAAGGGTAGTAGTCACAAGTGATTTGAGTGACCAAAAGGAAGAAGAACCACAAGTACCAAAATTGGAAGATGAAGGAGAAAGAGAGATTGAGGAGTAAAAGTTTGAGAGATTGTTAAAAGTGGTAAATGGACAAGGATATAAGCCCAAAATATATCTTAAAATATATTCAAGTAGCCTTAGTTTATAATAACTCCTTGATTGGATAAGATAATTAGATAAGTACTTTGATTTTGAGGATGTACCAGAAGAGCAATAGGTGAAGTTTGTTAGGACCAAGCTAAAGGGTCTGCATCCCTATGGTGGGATTACATATAGGATGAGATAAGGAAGAAATGAAATTCCAAGATCATGTCGTATAACAATATGGTTTCAAAACTGAAGAAAAATTCTTGCCCAATGACTACATCACCAACTTGTATAGAAAACTTTCAAAACTTGAAACAGAAAGAGATAGGAGTAACAGAGTATACTAAAGATTTTTACAAACTAAGCATTAGATCAAGTTATAAGGAATATGACAATGATAATGTGGCTAGGTTCTCAATGGATTGAGATATAACTTGTAGGATGAGTTGAGTCTTGCTAGTCCAAAGACACTAGAAGAGTGCTACCGGTTGGCATTGAAAGCTAAAGACAAGCTCAATAGGAAACAAAACCAACAAAATAGAGGTAGAGGAAGAAGTTTTAGGGGAAGGGACAATAAGGTGGTAGATAATATTCACAAAAAATCTAAGGAGAGTCTAGTACCTCACATGATCATCCATCTAGTTCAAGAGGAGGATTTAGAGGTAGAAAGCCTTATTTTTAGGGGTGGATGTGCATCAAGGGGTATAAGACTAGATGGATTTGTAGGAAGGTGTTTCAAATATAATAAGTTCATTGTATATTGATCATGGGAGTTCCTAGTGGACTATCTAGTAGGGATCCCAAGAACCAAAAGAAGAAATTAGATTGCAAAAGGAGCTGAGGACACAAGTGTTTTTCTTCCATAATTTTTGAAGAAAAACACTTGTTGAGGTAGGAAAATCATTGTTAATGAGGAGGGTGTTGATCAAGCCACCCAAGGAGAAGGAGCTACCACATAGGAAAACTCTTTTCAGGACTTCTTACAAATGCCAAGGTAAATGTTGTAAAATGGTCATAGATTTAGGAAGCACAGATAATTTAGTTTTTGTCTAAATTATTAGTAAACTTGGATTGAATAAGTTGCCTCACCCCACACCATACAAGGTCTCATGGTTGAATAAGGGTCAGAAAGTTTTGGTAAGTAAGCAAAGTTGGGTGGAATTTCAAGTTGGAAGGTACAAAGATAAGGTCATTTTTTATGTAATCCCCATGGATGTTTGTCATGTGTCTCTTCGGAGGCCTTTTAAACATGATAGGCAAACCACTCATGATGGTAGGATAAATGTGTACACCTTGGTCAAAGATGGAGTTAGTCATACCTTGATACCCATGAAGGATGAATACAATGACCAACAAGTTGGGTCAAATGTCATGTTGGTAAGTGGTAAAGAGTTTATAAGTTCCATGAAAGAAGAAGAGTTGGGATTTCCATTGGTAGTCAAGCCTAGGATTATTATGAAAACCACAAAGATCAATGAGTTGCCTCAAGAAATCTGACATGTTGGATTATGTAGAAATAATGGTTGATGAGGTGCTAAGTACATTACCACCTATGAAGAACATCAATCATCATATAAAAAAATTCCTAGAGAAAGATTGCCTAAAAAGGTATCTTACAATATGACCCCTAAATAAAATTAAGATATCAAGAGACAAGTGAAAAATATTCTAGATAAAGGATTGATCAAAGAAAGTCTTAGTCATTGTGTAGTGCCTATAGTGTTGGTGGCTAAGAAGGAAGGAGAGTGGAGAATATGTACTGACTCTAGCACTATCAACAAGATCACCATTAGATATAGGTTTCCACTTTCTAAGATGAAAGATTTAAAGGATTTCTTGAGTGGATCAAGATATTTTTCCAAAATTGATCTCAAGAGTGGGTACTATCATATTAGGATCATATAAGGAGATGAGTGGAAAACCACTTTCAAAACCAATGAAGGGTTGTATGAATAGTTGGTTATGCTATTTAGTTTAACCAATACACCAAAACTTTTATGAGTCTTATGAATGAATTCCTCAAGTATTTTATAGGAAAATTTGTAGTAGTATATTTGGATGACATACTTATCTATAGCCATATCAAAGAGGAACATCTTCACCATTTGCATCTAGTCATGAGGAGGTTGCAAGAAGAAAGGTTGTTAATCAACCTCAAGAAGTGTGAGTTTATGAAGTTATAACTATTGTACCTTGGATTTTTCATATCTCAGGGCATGATAAATATGAATAAGAATAAGGTGATGGCAATCATGGAGTGTCCAACACCTAGAAAAATTGGATAAGTAAGAAGCTTTCATGGTCTTGAAAGTTTCTATAAGAAATTTATTAGGAATTTTAATGGGATATGTGATCCTATCATAGACACCATTAAGGGAGACAAGAAAAGGTTTGTTTATAGTGAGAAATTTGAGAGAAGTTTTAAATACTTGAAGTAAAGGATAACAAAGTAGCTTATACTAGCATTGTCAGATTTTAACAATGTGTTTCAAATAGAATGTGATACAAGTGAAATGGAAATAGGGGTTGTACTGAGCCAAGAGGGTAGACCTATAGCCTATTTCAGTGCAAAGTTGATTGATCTCAAGAAGAAGTAATCACCATATGACTTGGAGTTATATGTAATGGTACAAGCATTGAAGAAGTGGAGGCATTATCTAATGCCAAAGGGATTTATTATCTATACAAACAATCATGCACTTCAATTCATCACCAATCAGCCCAAACTGAACTAAAGACACATGAAGTGGGTGGATTACATGCAACATTTCACCTTCACCATCAAGCATAAGCAAGGATAAAGTAAGATGGTTGTTGATGCATTAAATAAGAGAGTTTTATTGGTACATTAGATATAACTTGAGAGTATTAGTATTGAGTCACTCAAAGAAATGTATGAAGATGATGAAGACTTTAAGGAAGCATACAATGCTTGCAAGCACCTAACTACCCTCAAAAAGGAGCCATGGTTTAACTATGTCTTACAATATTGACTGTTATTCAAGGGGGTATAGATATGTATGCCAAAATTTTCAATAAGGGAGAATATAATCCAAGAAAAGCATAGTGGGAGTACAGCATGCCACTTTGGGCTTGCTAAGACTTTCAAGTAGTTCATTAAACACTATTGTTCACCTAAGATGTAAGCAGAAGTGAGGAGGTATGTTGAAAAATGTAAAATTTATCAATTGGCTAAAGGTAAGATAACTAATGCAAGTTTGTATCAAACTCTACCAGTCCTAAATATACCTTGGGAATCCATAAGCATGGACTTTATTATGGGATTGCCTAAGAGAGAAAGAGGTTTTGACTCAATATACATAGTTATGGACAGATTTTATAAAATGGCACATTTCATTCCATGTAGGACTACTAATGATGCCACCCATATGGCAAATTTATTTTTCAAATAGTTAGTAAGAATTCATGGACTACCATTAAACATTATATCTGATAGAGACACTAAGTTCCTTGGCCATTTTTGGAGGACACTATGGATAAATCTAGGCATAAACTTTAGTTTTAGTTCAGCTTACCACCCTCATATAGATGGTCAAATTGAGGTGGTTAATATAATCCTAGGGAACCTATTGAGGTATCTATCTAAGGACAATCCTAAGCAGTGAGATCTTGTATTACCTCAAGCAGAGTTTGCCTACTATGACTCCACTAATAAGAGATTTATAAGTACTATATGGTATACAACTTAGAGGAGTGTTTTAACTCATAAATATCAATCATATGGATAAGAGGAGTGTTGAAGGTTAATAATTTGTAATGGCTATGAAGGAGGTACATGAATAGGTATGGAAGCATCTAGAGGCTAGTGTGGAAATGTACAAGAAATAAGCAAATGTAAGTAGAAGAGAAGTGATTTCTCAACTTGGAGACTTGATTTTGGCACATCTCAAGAAGGAGAGGTTTCTAATAGGTAAGTACAATAAGATGAATGTGAATAAAATTTGTCCTTGTAAGGTACTTAGGAAGTTTGCTAATAATGCCTATGAGTTGGAATTTTCTAGTGGTGTAGGCATATCCCCAATATTTAATATTGCATATTTGTACCCTTAAAAATAAATATTAAAATTTAAATACATAGTATAATTATAAGCTATAGTAGGTACAACTTGGGCAACACAGTTACCCCAAGCCAAATCAGAGGAATTAAAATGTATATTAGACAAGCAAGTGATCAAACAGACTAGAGACAAGTAATATTTTAGGGATCTGGTCAAATAAAAACACCAAAAATTTAAATATGATACATGGATTACTAAACATGACATCAAAATTCATGAGAATACTCTAGAAACACTCATGAACAATAGTCTTTGAGTTCTTTTTTCTCTTTCCCTAGGAGTATGATATAAGAGCATCACTTTTATGATAGTTTTCATTTCAATTTTGGTTTTATTATTAAATTTTTCATTTGATGATTCTATATGAGGTAATATTATTCTTATACCATCCTTATTTTTCAAATATAATATTTATTTTTAGTCTTAGCTTAATAAACTTTCAAATTTCCACTTTCCTACCACAACTTAGATTTTGAAAATTTGAATGTTTTGCTTAGAATTAGTGTTGCATAAGTGTGTGATAAAATTTTTAAAGGTATGATAATGTTTTAATGGTATATTAAATACCCCATTAATCCATATTATGGGTCCAAATGCATGAATGTATGGAATTCCAACTTTGTATGTGTTCATACTTCCTAACTAGCTCTTTAGTGACAGTTAGAAGGTCCCAAAAGGTAGCTAGAGTGGTTATTGAACATACAGAAGGTTATACTTTCACTTGTAATGATTAATTTAATTTTTTATAGGATTTATTTTTTACAAATAACAATAAAAGTCCTTGGTGTGAAGATAAGTTGCATACAGACCCTGTTTTCTATATATGTGTGTTGACAATTGACTGTGTAAACTTGATCAATGAAGAAAATCACAATCATGGAAAGTTTATAACACTTAAATGGAATTGGTAAGTTTTTAATTTTTTTCTTAAAAATTTATTGTGTCCTTCCTTACATTTATTTTATACCATTTTGTATAAAACATAATATAGCCCTGTAGATATCAAGTAATCTTTCACAGTCAAATAGAGATCTTGATAGAAAGGTCTAGCATAGGTGTTGATGGGATTGTTTAATGATTGGAGAAGATGTGGGATAGTTTCACATAGGTTGACCAATAATCATAGTTCTTTGCAATCCCTTTAAGAATTCACAATCTCCATATAACCCTTCTTGGGTATGTATAGGACAAAGAAACCCTGAATTAGGGTTTTGAGATTAAAAGATCATTTTTAGGAGTTGTAACCATACAAAAACATCAAAAATTTTAATCAAATATTATTCAATGTGATCTAAGAGATTTGGGTGGTTTTAGGTTTGTAAAGATAACCTATGTATGGTTATAGTGGACTATGTCCAATTAGGCCTTGAGGAGACCTAATTTGAAGAGATCAAGGATTAGAAAAGTGGTCTAAAGGGTGTTTTAGGCCAAGAAAAATTGTGAATAGATAAAACTCAACATAAGGTGGTATAAAAGTGTCTTTTTTTTGATATCTCACTCTTGATCATCTGAACAATCAGGAGAACCTAAAAAAAGGCTATAAGAAAGGCCTTAAGGTTGAGATAATTGTGTGAACTTTACAGGGTTGAGACTTTTTGGTAATTTGATCTACATTAGGATGCTTGGAATGATTCACAATTCACCAAAAATGATCCTAAAAAATGCATTCAATAAAGATAGTTTTTTAAGGAAAACAAAGAGTAAAATCACTACTCACTTGATCAAAACTATAGATACACCATTAGTGTTAATTCAAAATTGTATACAGAAAGTCAAAATTATTGATGACTAGTCAAAATCCTAGATGGAATAAGTGATTTTTTAAGCTACCATTAAACTATCATGGTTACTAGGTGGTTAGTCAAAATCACTTATAAGACCTGTAAAACTATAACTATAAATAAGTGATATTAAAAAATTATAACTACAAATAAGCGGTATTGCAAAGTTGCATATTACAATCAAAATCACAAACTTGTATACGTGATAATGTGAAATGGTCAAACATACTACTAGAAGCTAAGTTGAAAAATTGAAACTATAAATAAGTGATATTGCAAAACAACTACATAAACTCCTAGCAATTAAGCAAAACCATGATTGTTAGCATCGGAATCGTAACTCTAAATAATGACAATGAAATACTATAAATAATTTTGTAAACTGTACAAAAGCCAAGATATTATAGATTTATAAAAGATTGAGTGATTTTAATATGACTTAATCAGATTATGATTTTATATATCAATTCTTGAAATTCAAATAGGGTTAATCAAGATTATGTCAAAATTGTAATGGGATATTCAAAATTATGAGTCGTTACAAGCAAATTTATTCAAAAAATAAGATTTTATGATGAATTCAATTTGACTAAATCCTACTTATTATATGTAGCCAATGAGGTTAGACAAAGAGCATAAATGCCAAGAAAACTAGATTATAACATCTAATAATTTGATAAAAAGATAGTTTATGAGCTACAACCAAAATCATAACTAGCATAGTAAAAATGTAGATAGAAATCAAAATCACAAATAGTAAGAAGTAATGTTGTAATGTCACAACTATAAATAAATGATTTTATAATGTTGCAACTATAAATATGTAATTTTGTAGTTATTGTGGTAATTAAAGGCAAAATCACCACTATCAAGGTCAAAATCATGACTAGCAATTTCAAAATCACCTTTTGTAAAGCACAGTCATTAATCACTTGGAAAATAAGATTTTAAAAAATTTGAGTCCAAATTTATGTCTTATCAAACCTTCAAGATTCATAATCACACTTTACACATAAAATTAACACAAAGGAGGGATCCCACTATGGTTTCCAAATGTGAGATGATAAATTTGGACAATAAGATTTGATTATGCAATTTATATCAAAAACATCCAAATCTATAATCTATCATTAAATTTATATTAAATGTTCCCAATCAAAATTCAAAAAAAAATACTAAAGACTATAGATGTTGAATTACTTATAAATAGACTCAGAATTTTATGATAGCATGATATTGGCTTGATATCTTTTATAAGTAGATAGGTTTGGCATGAGAAGATCATAGATTTTATAATTGAATTCTCATTAAGGAGTGGCTAGATATAAATAGAGAGAAGGGAGGGAGATCAATGGCTAGAATTCAAATATGGGTGTAAAAAGATCAATGGTGGAGAATTATTCAAATAATTAAAAATTCTTTAGATGATTTTAGAGGAGGAATGTTTAGAGGTAGAAGCCTCTAAAGTCTTTTTAGATCTTTAATCATGATTAATGGGTGATTATATGAGGTGATTTAGAAAGGTTATTAAAGACTAGGGATGTATGAGAGCCTAGGAATAGGATAGGGTAGGTGGGATTAAAATTTTAAATTCTAATATAATGGATATGTGGGGTTAGAATAAGATTAGATAATAAATGACATATTAAAATAAGGATTGACTGACTTATGCGGTAGGAATAAGGTTAGCATGATAAGAAGAATGAGGGAATGTTAGAAATATGATTATAAGGATATTTTGGTGAGATTAGTGATTATTATATGAAATTAACAATGTAAGTGTCGACTAATAATAAGATTAGTAACAATAAATAAATCAAGTAAATTTAGATGCATACAAATAGGTGTGGTTTCTAATTATCAAAAGTATGGTTTTGATTATATAGGACGTGGATAGCTAACAATTGTGATGCAATCTCAACTACATTATCTTATAGGCATTCATTCTCAATTCAATCAAGCATGGTCCCTATTATTTTTATGATGGAATTAAGTGGGATGAACTCCCAATTAAACTCAAGTAGATCTACTGCATTGACTCTTTGTAACTACCCCAGTAGTGGGACAGATTTGAAACTCCATAGATTGAATTATCTATATAATATCAATGCATGTGTTGTAATAAGGGCTGCTATTTTTAGGATTAAAGAGATTATGCCTATTTGTTTTTCAAGATTTTCTTGTTTTTTAAGTTAGTCTTTTTTGAGTTGAGGATATTTGAGGCCAAGTCTGTAACTCACATGAGTATTTGATGAACTCCCAATTGATATCTTTATTATAAATATATTTATCTGAAAACTTTGTCATTTGATAGACTTGGTCTATGCATGTATATGATTACCTTGTTTTCCTCATTAACACTACTGCTTTGTTCCACATACTCTTGCATTGTTCTTAGTTCGAGTTATACTAGTTCTAGCTGAACTAAGGACTGGTTTATCCAAGGACATGTCTACTCAAGAAGAAATAAATGGGTCTATTAGAAAGTAGACTCCTATTCTCTTTCTCCTTGCCATTCTTTTTTTTTTAGTTTTTATCATTCTATTAAATTAAATTAGTTCAATTTCTGAGTTACAATCTAAGTCTAACACTTTATCTTGATTGCATGTTCCTTTGTTTATAGATGCTTTCACACTATTGAATTTTCCATGCTATAAATGTGTTTGAATCAGCTACATTCACATAATCAAATCATTATGTTGGTTCTCTAAGCATAATATCTACATGTAAAATGTATATAATTAATATGAAATACTCATCAAAGCCCCTTGAAATGGAATGATCACATGTTGGAGTAGTCATGTTCACATGGGCTAGTGGTTTGAGTCATTTCCAAACCAATTTTGTTTTTAGTAATGTTTACAACCACTCATGGAGTTAAGGTTGATTTGGAGTTTGTTATATTCATTAGATTATTTTGTTTGTGTGTACAAATAATATTTTGTTGTGCACTTAACAATCTACCTATATTCAATTTTTTCACAACCAAGTAGTTATTGTGAAAATAATTATTTTACCTATTTATTAGGCACTCCTTGGGCTTCTCCTTAGTTCTCAAGAGAGAGAAACATATGGATTACATTATTATTGAGAGGAAATAATGAAGAGGCTAGATTGTACATAATTCTTGTCTTTGTGCATAATATCTGAGATGGTTTTCTAAGTTAATGGTGTGCAAGAGTGATCTTTTGGTTGCATGAGTTCAATATGAACTTTTTCATGGTATCAAAGTAACTTTTTTCAGCCATTACTCAGCTCAGGTTTTATCTATTGATTTGATCTTATGTAGCAGACATTGTAAATCTCGTTGAAAGAGTCAAACAACATTTTCTTATCATTGATTCAATCTATTGATTAACTATTTCTATCTGATATCTGTAATAACCCCATTGGAGTTACCATAATATTACAATAAATTTTTTTAAAAAATTAAATACACATATTCAACATATAGATTTCAACATGAGAAACCAACTAGTGATCTTTAACTAATTGTATTAATTTAGTTAACTAAAAGGGTTTGTAGCTAATCCACTTAGCTAAGGATCACAATGAATAGATATTAAAATTATGAACAATATAATAAATACTCCATCTCATCATAAATGAAATAGTATAAATTTAGCCATGGCTAATACAACATCACAACCACTATTGTATAAGTATAATGTATAAAGGTTACAATTTTCAACAATACATAAAAATATCTCAAATAATAAAATATGATACAAAGCTCCTTTGAGTAGAGTCTTCATGACTTAAGAGTCTCCACAACTCAAGTATAAATATGAAATCTCAAGTATAGTCTCAAGTATAGTACTCTAGGTGGGATGGAGAGCATCATTCAAGTGCTTTTCCACACCAACCATAAACCATAGATCCCTCACACTATCTACCAAATAATGGGATGACCTTATCTTCATATATGGGTAGATAATGATAGTGCAAAAAATCATAGTAACAAACCAGAACCCATGTGTTGAAGATATCTAATACATAATGTGTACCATAAAAAAAAATATTCTAATATGATATCGCATAAATATGAAAACTATATCAATATATGAAATGGCAATGCTTATCAAATAGTACTTTGGCCAAAGTTTTCAAAAATAAATGATCTCTAAGATCAATCAAATTCATACACACCACTTGATTAGATTACAGCTCATCTTACATTGATGCCGCTAATTAAGCTAGTGAAATTCATCCATTATTTAATTAAGGTCATAAATGCGAGATTCAATAAAAATAAATAATAATATTAAAACCAATAGATTCATTCAAAAATATTCTTTAGCAAATCAAAATTATGTTAAGTATAGAAATATCACACACATTCATTTAGTCCATCAAATCAGGTGAAATGAATCCATTTATCTAGTTTATTACTTATAATAAATAGAATCTAAAAATAGTCTTAAATATACCATCTAGGTATGATCACATCAAAACTATTAGTTACCTATAATACTAAGTAACTTATTGTTGGAAATATTGTCATTGATGTTAAAGGTCTAGCATTATTGGTGATAAAGGCTCCATTTCATTTAATATTGTTTGTAATAGATATATCTTGGCTAATGTGAGTTAATATTTATTTAATATTAACGAATATATTTTTGGTTGCATATGAGACAAAAGAAAGGCCCATGGAGAAGTCAAAGAGCCACAGGGTAAAGACAAAAGAAGGATGGGATGAATTTTCCCATGAAGAGTCATCTTAGGGAATTCCAAGAATCACCAAGTGAAGACAAAAGAGGAAGGGCCCAATTTCTCATGAAGGGACACTTTGAGGAATACAAAAAGTCACCAAAGATAAGGACAAAAGTGGTAAGGACATTTTTGGTCATGAAGGGTCACCACATGACTTTTCAAAGGCAAGAATATGAAGGGTCATACAAGTTTGGCACCATTTTCCATGAGGATTGAAGGGTCACAAAGGGGGAAGGCCAAAGGTCATTTGGAAAGCTATAAATAAAGGCTTAAGAAGCCATTTGTAATGTGGAAGATAGAGGTTGATTTGATATTGTAATATCTAGCTTAGAAGAAGTAACTATGAGAGATGAATATGATTTGTATTTGTTATATCTAGCTTAGAAGAGAAAAGGAGAGAGAGAGAAAAGAGATGTTGTATTGAACTATAATTTATTGAGATAGCAACATTAAGAGATAGGTGTGTGGAATACACAAAGGGGTTGGTGCTCCTGTGGGTTGGTGCTCACGAATTATTTCTAGGTTGGTACTTGACAAAGGGGTTGGTGCTCATGAATTGTTGTTGGGTTGGTGCTCAAAAAAGGGGTTGGTACTCTCATGGGTTGGTGCTCATAAATAGTAGCTGGGTTGGTGCTCCGCAAAGGGGTGTGGTGTTCCTATGGGTTGGTGCTCACAAATAATTGTTGGGTTGGTGCTCAGCAAAGGGGTTGGTGCTCCTACAAGTTGATGCTTGTGAATATTGTTTGGGTTGGTGCTCATTCATATACTTGAGATTGTTCTCTATGGTTTTTCCCACATTGGGTTTTCACGTTATATCTGGTGTCTCTCTCTATCTTTTGTGGTATTTATTGTTTGATTTTTATTGCATATATTGAATATTTGATTAAGTAGAATTTGGTTAAAGAAAAGTTTTATAAGATATATGATATACTGATTCACCCCCCCTCTCAGTATATCTCATGCTTAACAATTGGTATCAGAGCAAGTTCCTTTTTGAAAAGTTTTATAGCTTGAAGGTAGATCGGGAAAGCATGATGGCTGGGTCACAGGAAGGATTTTCTACAAATAAGGCACATTTGTTTGATGGGATGAATTATGCTTTTTGGAGCATGAGAATGAAGGTTTATTTGATGGCCCTTAGATTTGACATATGGAAAGCAGTGGTGGAAGACTATGAAGAGCCACAAACATTTGCAATTACTCCAGTAGAAAAGAGGGAAAGTGAATGTATGCTAAAGCTAAAGATTTAAATGCTATTTTATGTGGTTTATGTGAATCTAAATTTGTTAAAGTTATGCAATGTAAATCTGCTCATGAAACTTGGGTAAAACTTGAGAATATTTACAAAGGTGATGGAAAGGTTCAGCAAGCTAAGCTTTAGACTTTTAGAAGGCAATTTGAAAGTTTGAAAATGGAAGAAGAAGAAGATATAGCAAGTTATCTTTTATGAGTTGATCAAATCATAAATTAGATTCAAGGTCTTGGAGAAACATTGGAAGAGTCAACGGTGGTGCAAAAGGTTTTGAGATCTCTACCAATGAGATATGATGCAAAGGTTTCGACAATTGAGGAGATGAAGAATTTAGCCAAGCTAAAGATGGATGAGCTTCATGGTATTCTCATGGCATATGAGATGCAGACAGAACAAGATAAACCCTCAAAGAGAGAAGTGGCTTTCAAGACATCAAAGAAGGAGAAAGCTAAGATTCAAGAATCAAGTGATAGTTCCAGTGATGACGAAGATGACAATGGATCACTTTTCATTTGCAAGCCGAAAAGAGGAATAGGTAAATATCAAGGAAAATTACCTTTTAAATGTTTTAATTGTGGAAAGATTGGACATTTTTTAGCTAGATGCCCAGATAAGGTTAATGATGATGAAGAAGAAAAGCATGCATACAAGAAGAATTCAAAGGCAAATCTAAGAAGGGATTTGAGAAGAAGAGCCTGTATTCTAAGGATCCTAGCTCAAGTGAAGATAGTGGAGTCAGCAATTCAAAAGAAGAAGAGATTCTATTCATGGACATACATGAAGATGATCAAGAAGAAAAAGAGAAGGAAGCTGAATTGAATATGGAAGGAGAGCTCATTTGTGCCTTAGAAGAGTTAGAAGCTATTTAGAAGAAGAGTCAAAGGTTAAAGTGCCATATCAAGAAAAATGAAAAGGAGTCAAAGGAAATTATTGATGATCTAACAACACACTTGGAAGAAGCCAAGAAGAATGAAGAAGATCTCACAACACAATTGGAAATAGCAAGAAAAGAATGTCAAATGTATGTTATTAAAATTGCCTTTTTAAAAGAAGATATCGAGAAAGTTGTCAATGATAAAGTAGTTAGAGATTCAAAATTTGAGGATAGCACTAACATGCTGAATAAGATTTTGGAAAGTCAAAAAGTAAATTCGGATAAGACAAGGATCGGGTTTGAAAAGAAAAAGAGCTATGCTAAAGCTCTTACACAAGAGGAAACAAAAAGGGGAGAAGTGAAGAATATAGAGGACATTTCAAATAGAGAAGGCTGGAGAGAACAAATCTACAAAAGGCAATCAAGTCAGAGATAAACAAATAGGTCTTATTTTTATGGCTATTGTTTTTATTGTAATGGATATGATCACAGGAAATTAGATTGTAGAAAAAGAGCTAACAATTTCAGAAATAAAGAGAAGGAAAGTCAAGAAGAGTCAAGCAGAAGCCACAACTCTTTTGCTCCTCTATCAAGCTTTGATGAAGAGACCATAGTATGCTACAAGTGCAACAACTTCAGACACATAGCTTGGTATTGTAAAAGCGTGTTCGAGTCAGTCACAAAAGATCAAAGCTTCAAAGCTCCATTCATTAAGAAGAAGGATCAGAGTCTCAAAGCTCCATTCATTAGGGAGAAGGTTCAGACATGTTCATGGTAGAAGAAACAACATGAATATTCTATGATGGTTCAGACAGCCCTGCATGTAAGAGGTAAAGATCAGCCATGGTTAATTGATAATGGATGTTCAAGGCATATGACAGGAGTTAAAAGTAAATTCATATCTCTAAAGAAGATCAATGGTGGTATAGTGAGATTCGGAGATAAAACCACTACCAGGATAGCCAAAAAAGGTACTTTGAGTTTGGATTATGGTAGAACTAAGACTAAGAATGTTTTATATGTAAAAGGTCTTAAGCATAATCTGTTGAGTGTTATTCAAATATGTGATCAAAGATATAAATTAAAGTTTCATAAAGAAGGTTATGAGATTAGAAGAAAAGATTCAAATGAGTTGATTGTAGATACTCAAAGGATAGGGAACAATGTATATGTATTGTCAAATATCTTCTCAAAGGCACAATCAAAGGACACATTCAAAGATCTGTGAGAGGAGTTGGGAGTAATTTCTATTACTTCCTACCATTGATGTTTAGCATCAGTTGAGGGGAAGCTAAGTGTTAGCTCCAAGTAGGCCCTTTGCTATTGATGTCAAAGGGGGAGAATAAAAGGTATAGGTAGAGGTGTAGAAAATAGGTACAAGTTGCTACAGTAAGGGGGAGTTACTGTATGTTTTTAGATGACAGTATGTGCAGGTGACAGGGATGTGGTAGTTTTAGGATTGAGGTTGCCATGAATGACAAAGGGGGAGATTATTGGAAATATTGCCATTGATGTCAAAGGTCTAGCATTATTGGTGATAAAGGCCCCATTGCATTTAATAATGTTTATAATAGATATATCTTGGCTAATGTGAGTTAATATTTATTTAATATTAACGAATATATTTTTGGTTGCATATGAGACAAAAGAAGGGCCCATGAAGAAGTCAAAGAGCCACGGGGTAAAGACAAAAGAAGGATGGGATGCATTTTCCCATGAAGAGTCATCTTGGGGAATTCCAAGAGTCACCAAGTGAAGACAAAAGAGGAAGGGTGCAATTTCTCATGAAGGGACACTTTGAGGAATACGAAAAGTCACCAAAGATAAGGACAAAAGTGGGAAGGACATTTTTGGTCATGAAGGGTCACCACATGACTTTTCAAAGGCAAGAATATGAAGAGTCATACAAGTTTGGCACCATTTTCCATGAGGATTGAAGGGTCACAAAGGGGGAAGGCCAAAGGTCATTTGGAAAGCTATAAATAAAGGCTTGAGAAGCCATTTGTAATGTGGAAGATAGAGGTTGATTTGATATTGCAATATCTAGCTTAGAAGAAGTAACTATGAGAGCTGAATATGATTTGTATTTGTTATATCTAGCTTAGAAGAGCAAAGGAGAGAGAGAGGAAAGAGATGTTGTATTGAACTATAATTTATTGAGATAGCAACATTAAGAGATAGGTGTGTGGAATACACAAAGGGGTTGGTGCTCCTATGGGTTGGTGCTCACGAATTGTTGTTGGGTTGGTGCTTGGCAAAGGGGTTGGTGCTCCTATGGGTTGGTGCTCACAAATTGTTGTTGAGTTGGTGCTCAACAAAGGGGTTGGTGCTCCTGTGGGTTGGTGCTCGGCAAAGGGGTGTGGTGCTCCTGTGGGTTGGTGCTCACGAATAGTTGATGGGTTGGTGCTCAGCAAAGGGGTTGGTGATCTTGCAATTTGATGCTTGCAAATATTGTTTGGGTTGGTGCTTATTCATATACTTGAGATTGTTCTCCATGGTTTTTCCCACATTGGGTTTCCATGTTATATCTAGTGTCTCTCTCTATCTTGTGTGGTGTTTATTGTTTGAGTTTTATTGCATATCTTGAATATTTGATTAAGTGTAATTTGGTTAAAGGAAAGTTTTATAAGATATATGATATACTGATTCACCCCCCCCTCTCTTAGTATATCCCGTGCTTAACACTTATAATGTTACTTTTCCATGAACCAACATTATATCACAAGCTCATAAATTATTCATATTCCATATATAATAAAAACTAGTCCAAACATACTACTATGTTTTGTATTTAAACTCATAAATACATTTATTTAACGCTTTATATTTAAACATTAAAATATAAACAAGCATCATTTACACATTGTTTTGATAACATCATATATATACATAACACATTTGTATACAATTTCATATATATGTGTGTGTGTGTGTGAATGGTGTGTTTTTTTCCCATTTTATTTTTCAAATAACAATAGTATAAATTAAACCATTTATATGTATATATGTCTATATGTATGTATATATATATATATATATATATATATATATATATATGTATATGTATATGTATGTGTGTGTGTGTGTGTGTGTATGTATATGTGTGTGTGTATTACATACAAATTTAATACATCACAAATGCTTCATTTTTATAAAGTATAAAACTAAGATGACATCCTTTGTCTTTCATCTTAGAGTATACTATATACACTAAGTATACAGTCAGCTCATAACAAAAGATCCCATTAACCTTATTATTTAAACTGAGAATTCCTATTGTCCTAATAAATAAACAAATAGAATATTTTCATCATACACAGCTATTCATTTATCTATCATACTATTAAATCAATTATACCAAGTAATCAATTTAGGTTTTCCATTTAAATTAAATAAAAATAAGCAACCATAGACTCACATTCAACTAAACCCAATCAGATTTTATTATTAAAACATCTATACACAACCAACCACACCCTACTCAGGTTTTCAATAACAACATAGACTTGGCCAAATTAGTTGTGTATAACATATAATTTAAACCCATATACTTTATCTTTTTATTGACTAATCAAGATTCCTACTCAATTCAATGATGAATCCAAACTATATGCATAGTTCATAATTATAATGAACAAAATCCACTAAACTCTGCTATATATATAACATTTTTGGTATATTTCCATTCATAAATCCAAATTCATATCCCACAGACAGTCATTCACCTACTCGTACCCAGGTTTTATAATAAGACTTATATTGAAAGTTCTCCAAATTCATTTATATAAGTAATATGCATAATACATGGTTACGATACATAGTCAAGAGTATATAGCTATACTTCAATCTTGTATAGATATATATATATATGAATCTAAGCCACATAAATTCAATCGAAAACAAAAACTTAATTTTTTTATAATAGTATCTTTATCTCTCAGATGAACTGCATACAGTTTCAAACTTAAGCTTGTCATTTCAAAACACTGGTATATATATATATATATATATATATATATATATATATATATATATATATATATATATATATATATATTCCTTAAATTGAATTGAATATATACTTATATGTGTGTGTGTGTGTATCCACATTTTTATACCCAAAATCCTATATTGGATTATACACAAACATACCCAAAATGAATATATACTAGCTAATTCAAATAAATTAACTTAAGCCACTACATATATATCCATTAAGTATAACTTCCCATTAATGAACAGAGTTTTTATAATTGAGAGAGCGTTGAGGACAAAATTTCATACTAGCCTAAAATAATCATAACAAAGTCTATGGCTTTTCTCAATACCCTCAGGTTACCTTGAGTCAAATTTGGGGTTCTATGGAGGTTGAGCCTTCCACAGGGCTCCACATACAACCCATTAATTTCAATATTCAAACAAAAAAAATTCAGTAACCAAACAAGTTTAAAAATTCATTCATTATTTCACATGAGAATTTAATTACAAAACCTACTTGTGAATGCCAAAGAAACCGTATATATTCTTTTTCTCTTTCCTTTAAACTATCACCTTCTTCTCTTCTATATATCTCCTTTGTATGTCATGTGCCATGTGTCTTCCCATAACCATCTTTCTCTTATGTATATCTCCTTTATATGTCATGTGTCATGTATCTGACTACAACCTTATTTCTCTTCTATATATCTCCTAAGTATGTCATGTGTCATGTGTCTGCCCATAGCCTTCTTTCTCTTATTTTTATTCTTTTTCATTTTCTTACTCTCCACCATTAACTACCACTTCAACTGATTATATTAATGCATGTATAAATAACTCAACCAATTTCTATAGTCTATCACCATGTACTACATAATAATTTCCATTATTTTATCCAAAATATGCTTGACTCAAAATCAACGAGTGGATAGTAACCTTGATCACTCTAAAATTATTTTTCATTGATTAAAATAATCATTTTATAATCCCAAAAATAATTGCATGCCATTTGACTTAAGTTACTTCCTCATCAACTTCCAAAACTGATAAAACAATCAAATAAACTACAATATAATCTTCATGCTATACCATACATCATCCATCGGCTCAGTCAATTCAACCTTCCATGTAAAGTCGACCATTCAACTAACTTATAAACTAAATAGTATGACAATGTATTCAAAGACTATAATTTATGTTATCATGTCAACCACAAAACATTTTTTAACACAATGATTTTCTCAAATCATTTAATAATAATAGATGATGTCTAATGTACTTTTAATATGAAACCTTTGATCAAACATTTAATAAATACAATATCTTTTAAAACAATGTTATTTATCTTTCAACATTTAAATCAAACCTATATAATATGATAATAATAATATTTAACTATCATTATCTAAACCTTATAGATGAATATTAACAATGGAATATGTCATCATATCATAACATTATACATACTCAACAAAGTAGTAAGGTAAGCACAACATATACAATTTCACTCCTTTAACCAAACAATTATGTTAAACAAGATAAGTTACATACGACCACTAAATTAACAAAATCACTCAAGCAAATCAACATGATTATTAATAGCAACTACATTTAACAAAAACATAAAAGAACACAACAATCATTTAAATGTAAAATAAAGCATACTACGACTATCTATAAAATAACAGAATCATGAAATATAAATGTGATGTGTGTAAGAGTTTCTCAATTCATTCTCTATCATCCCCCAACATCTTCATCTAAACCGCCCTCTTTGATGATGTTCTCCTTCCATCGCACTCTGAGGGAAGAATCTATCCTGCATCCACCTCACAATAATTAAGGTAATTAGTCCAAAACATCATTATATCAATAAAATAATGTGGTATAATAATCAAACATGATCATAATATAAAAGTACTACTAACTCATAATAACTAATCGTGTATATTAAGAAATACAAACGATCTCATAATCAACATATGTCATCAAGCTTAATCAATTATTAGTCAATCAACTAATCAACCATAATGATCTATAGATCAAACATGTTATTCAGCCTAGAGAGAAATCAAGATGTGACATCCTTCTTCCTAAAGTTGGTCGTCATCCTGATGATATTTATTCAAATACAAATTATGAATTTAAAATATTATTTAGTAGAAATAATATAATATAAAATAACAAATCAAGCAAATAAATATGTAAATAATCTTTAAAACTCATCATAGTCCTCCCAAGTGGAACTATCGTCAAAATATTAGTCCCATATGACCTTGCACTGTGACACTTTTCTATTATGCAAATAAAATTTGTGAGTGTCAATTACTTTTATTTGTTTTATCATGACCATCTCAAGGTTCAGAATTTGCAAAGCATTCCAATCTAATACATGTGAAGGATCAACAATATACTTTTTAAGATAAGACACATGAAAGATACTATGCAAAAAAACTAGAGCTGGTAGCAATGCAAGCCTATACACTACAAGATTTACCACTTCCAAAACCTTGAAGGGTACCACATATCTCGGTAAAAGTTTTGTTGACTTCTCAAATTTAATTAAGATTTTATGAGGCTTAACCCATAGAAACACTTTATCACCAACAAAAACTTATCTAATTGTTCTCTCCAGATCAACATAATTTTTCTATCTCTGGTTAGCCTTGGCCAACTCTACCTAATTATCCTAACTTTCTCTTCCATTTATGAAAGCATCTCAGGTCCAAAGACTACCATGTTTTCTAACCTATCCTAACTGATTGGTGTTATACACCTCCTTCCATACAATGTTTCAAATGGAGCCATCTTCAATGTTGATTGGTATGATTTGTTATAAGAAAACTCAACCAATAAAAGGTACTCTTTCCACTTATATTGTTGATCCATATAATGCATATGAAGGAAATCTTCTAAGACCTAATTAACTCACTTTGTATGTCTATCAGTTTGTGGGTGATAAGCAGTGTTGAAGTTCAACTGTGTACCCAAAGATGAATTTATAATCAGCCAAAACCTAGAAGTCATCCTCAAATCTTTATTCAAAATTATCTTCTCTATAAAACCATGCAATCGATACACTTCATGAATCTCTTCGCAAGCATAGGTGTATTATCTATCAAGTTGTCCAGTATGAAGTGGGCTACCTTGGTTAGTTTGTCAACTACAACCAATATCATGTCATGTTTGTTCTATGATAATGATAAACCTTAGATGAATTTCATGCTAATAACCTACCATTTCCATTTTGTTATGTTGTGTGGATATAACAATCTATTCAAATGCACATGTTCAACTTTCATACTTTGACATTTTAGACAATGAGACAAAATTTGTTACATCTCTCTTAACTCTATTTTAAAAATAGAGTGTTCTAAGCTTATCCATGAGCTTGGTTACTCCTAGATATCTTGAATATGGATAATTATGTAATTTTTTTATCAATGTGCTCCTCAGATTCTCTTTATCAGGCACACACATCCTATTGTTATATTATAAAAGACCTTCATTCTCTATCCTAAAACCCTTATACCTAGGATTATAAGCATTCTCAGACAATGCTTTTCTAACTTGATCATAGAATTCATCTCCTGGTAATAATTTAATCACTTGATATCTAAAATTACTCCTAATAGTAGCCACAATTGCTATATACCTTCTACGACTTAGTGTATCAGTTACTCTATTCCCCTTGACTTTGATATAATTAATATTGAAATCATAATCAGATAAGAACTCTAACCATCATCTTTAAATAGAATTAAAATTTGATTGGGTAAAGATGTACTTGAGTTCCAAGTTATTAGTTTGAATCTCAAACAGGTTTCTTAATAGATAATGCCTCTAAACTTGCAAAGCATGCACAATTACTACAAGTTATAGGTCATGAGGGGCATAATTTACCTCATATGGCTTTAGTTTTTTAAACTCATAGGCTACCATTGAACCATCCTACATAATAACTCCTCCAAATCCATCCCCAAATTCATCGATGATCACTAAGAATTGACCATTAAGATCGGGAACTATTAGCACTGGTGCTGAAGTAAGCCTCATTTTCAGTTCTTGAAAGGCTACCACACACTTATTTTAATAGATGAAACTCTGATTCTTTCACTGAAGAGAGGTAATTACATTAGCTATCTTAGAGAAATTTGAAACAAATTTCCTATAATAACCTATTAATCTCATGAAAATCCTTACCTCATGCACATTCTTTGGTGTCAACCATTCCATTATGGTTCTTATCTTTGTTGGATCCAATGAAATACCATTTTTATAGATAATAAGTCCTAAATGCTACACTTTCTTTTGGTAAAATACACATTTAGACAATTTTCCATACTACCTGTGCTTTTGTAAACATTGCAAAATAAATTTTAGATGCTACAAGTGTTCTTCCTCATCTTTAGAATAAATGAGGATGTCATCAAGAAAGGCCAACTAAAAAATGATCCAAGTAATTTTTGAACATATTGTTCATAAGATTCATAAATGCTATTGGAGCATTTGTCAATCTAAATGGTAATACCATGAATTCATAGTGTTTATATCGAGTCCTACACATTATTTTTAGAATATCCTCTTTATGGATCCTCAACTGGTGATACTCTACTTTAATATCAATCTTACAAAAGATTGTGGCCCCTCACATTTGATCAAAGAGATCAACAATGCATGGTAATGAATATATGTTCTTGATCATTGCTTTATTCAACATCTTATAGTCTATGCACAGGCAAAGAATGTCATCTTTCTTCTTGATGGAGATAATTGGAGCACCCCATGGTGACACACTCAATTGAATCAGCCCTTTCGATAATAACTCTTGAAGTTATGCCATTAACGCAACTAATTCAATGGTTATCATTTTATATGTCACCTTAGACTATAATTCCAATTTAGGTATGATATCAATTAAGAAATCAAACTCGTGCTTGGGTGGTAATTCTTCTAGAAACATGTCAAAGTATCTTAAAAAAGGATAATCGTTGATAGATAGTTTCTTAAATTCTTCCATCTCATTTATCTTAATGATAAATGTCTAGCATCCCTTATTTTAAGATTTATTGAGTTTAATTGTATAAATTTGCCTTAGCTTCAACTCTCTTTTATTGCCTTAAAGTTATGTTTGATTTCCAAAATCATCTTGACACTCAACTTTATTCAGAAAATAGTCAACCTTGGCTTTATGCTTCACAAGCTAATTAAATCCTATGATCATATCATATGATCCTAATGATGCTACATAAATATATACTACTGTAGTAAACTCAAACAACCTAATATTTGCTTTGACTAGATACTTGTTAACTTTGATCTTTGACTTATTTTCATATTGTATCAACCATGCATTTTCCATTACTCCAGTCTTTCTAGATAATTTACTAAGCATTTATAGAGTAATGAAACATTCTATAATTCCCATATCAATTAAAATAAAAACTAGATGGTCCAATAAATTACCTAACAATTCTATGGGTGAACCTCTATACTCAGCCTATTGATTATCAATAGCTACATGAATCCATTGCTAAAACATACCTTATTGAGAAGTTAAACCCTTGTTCTTCAATTTATCATGAAGACACTCTCGATAAAAATGATCACCTCCATAAATGAAGCAACCTCCAACTAGTCCTTTCTTCTCAGTTTGTTGGTTTCCCTTAAAATCATTACTAAGTTTCTTATTCTTTGAACCACTATTATACTTGGTGTTCTAATTATTGAATTGACCCTTATAATCTCTGCTCCTTTACTTCCATTTATTCTTCTTTAAATTTGGTTTTAGAACTTTAAAATTTCTTTTTGAACTTATCTATGACTTGGGCAAGAGATTGTAGTTATTATTCTTTCTTGAATCTATTCTCAAACCCTTGATCCATGGTAGATGTACCATGCATATTTACTTCACAATCTATTTGGGGTTTCAATCCCATGATAATTTTTTTGATTATGAATCTCTCATATACCTGATATTGAGGTACATACTTAAGAAGCTTGATGAATTGCTCCTAGTATTTTTTTATCATCAAATCCCCTTGCTTAAGATTCTAAAAATATGTAAGCTTTTAGTTGAAGTATAGTTATAGAAGCCACCATGACCTAAATACTGTCACAAACTATTCCCAAGTGGTGGTGGTTGAGTCAAGGTTCATCTTGATCTTCTTATTAACCACCAAGTCATTGCTTCACCAACAAGCTAATAATCTCACCAAACTACTTTTGTGACTTCAAAATAATTATGAATCTCAAAATACTTATCCATTTCTATCAGCCACAGTTCAACTTCATCCCTCAAATAGTTCTGTCAAACTTGGGTGGATTCACCTTTTTCATGTTGCGTGCCAACTCTGTAGCTACTCAAGCTCTCACATCTTATGTAACCTTCTCATGCCTCTGATATTGAAGGTTATCTATTCATTAGGATGCTCTTTAGGTTCTTCCTAAGCATTCTCCTCTTCATGTCCATGCACTTTGTATTCTAGGGCCATAATTCAGTCTTTAGTCTCTTGTATGGTTGTGAGGATTTGCTCCAAATTCATAACTTACTCAGTGGAAAATTGATTTAGATCAACAAGGGGTTTGTATTCAAAGTACCCTCACCTCTTGGTCTACCTCCTTATCAGGAGAATAAGTTTACATTAGCAAACACATTAAGTCCTAGAGTTTGAGCCTCAGCTCTGATACCAAATCTAATAATCCCATTGGATTTTACCATAATATTTCAATAATATTTTTTAAATTAAATACACATATTCAACATATAGATTTCACCATGAGAAATATAACTAGTGATATTTAATTAACTATATAATTTATTTAACTAAAAAGGTTTGTAGCTAATCCATTTGGCTAAGGATCACCATGAACATATATTGAAATCATGAACAATACTGAAATAATAATAAATACTGCATCTCATCATAAATGAAATAATAAAAATTTAGGCACAATTGATACAACATTACAACCACTATTTTAAATGTATAATGTATAAAGGTTACAATTTTCATCAATACATAAAAATATCTCAAATGATAAAACATGATACAAAGCTCCTCTAAGCAAATTCTCCATGACTCAATAGTCTCCATAAATCAAGTATAAAAATGCAATATCAAGTGTAGTCTCAAGTATAGTATTCCATCTAGGAGGGAGAGCATCATCTAAGAAATTTTTCACACCAACCATAGACCATAGATCCCCTGCACTATCTCCCAAACAAGGGGATGACCCTTGCTTCATGGATGGGTAGACAATGACAGTGTAGAAATCTAGAGTAACAAATCAGAATAGTATGTTAAAGATATATAATACATAATATGTACCATAAATAAATCTATTCTAATATGATATCACATAAATATGAAAATTATATCAACATATGAAATGGTAATGTTTATCAAACATTACTTTGGTCAAAGTTTTCAATAATAAATGATCTCTATGATTAGTCAAATTCATATACACCACTTGATCATATTACACTTCATATTACATTGATGGTGTTAATTAAGCTAGTGAAATATATCCACTACTTAATTAGGGTCATAAATGCAAGATTCAATAAAAATAAATAATAATATTAAAACTAATAGATTCATTAAAAAATATTTATCTTTAGTAAATCAAAATTATGCTAAGTATATAAATATCACACACATTCATTTATTCTATCAAATAAAATGAAATAAATTCATTTATCTAGCTTATTACATATAATAAATAGAATCCAAAATAGTCTTAAACATACCATCCAGGTATGATCACATCAAAACAGTCAATTACCTATAATACTAAGTAACTTATAATGTTATTTCTCCATGAATCAACATTATATCATAGGCTCGTAAATTGTTAATGTTGGAAGCATAATCACTGAGAGGGGGGTGAATCAATGTACCAAAAAATTTCTTTCATTTTTTTCCAATCATTCATGAACTATGAAAGTAACATTAAGATCTAGTAATGCATAAAGAATATTCACATGAGCATAACACAAGAAAACACACATATGAGTGGGAAAACCTCAAGGGGAAGAAAACCCATTGTGATCCCTACAAATGGATTACAGTCTTATAAAATAAAATATTAAATTTTTTTGAGCCTCAACTCAACTTGGAGTACCAACCCTAATGAAGTCAAGTACCCACTTGACTAGGTTTTAGTAAGCACCTACTTGCAAAGAACCACCAACTCCCTAATTGACTCAACACCAACTCAGCCACTTCATGAATTGTGATCACCACACCTTTGCTCTATTATTATGGTCTCATTTCAAGACCTCCTTCTGCTCTACCAAGAAATATTTTATTCATTCATATTACTTACACTTAAATAGGCCTAAATTGACTTGTATATACACTAAACACATGATCACACACCACTTGGTCAGACACACACCTTAAACCTCTTAGGTTAGCCATATAATAAATCTTAGAACATCATATGAACATGATTCAAATGTACTTTGAACTCCTTTTGGTCTGCAACAACTCAGTTAGGCCTTATTTCTCTTTAAGGTCTATCTTCTTAACGTCAAATCTTGATATTATTTACCTTGGATGGCCTTCTCCAATAATCAAAAACATTAAATCACCTAGCTAATGACCTCTACTAACCTTTTCCATGCTTGGTTAGACCTGTATCCTTCATTCATACCATGAAATCTCTTTTAGGACAAACTATCCTATTAGGCTTGTGTACCTCAAAAGTCTATCTTGTAAGAGTGAATCTTAAACACCCTTAAGCTATTAAACTATGGAAAATGAAACATGTAGATATATTATTCATAACCACATAGTCATCACAAAATTCTTGGAACACTTTCACTCAGGAGATAAAGGCTCAAGAACATCTTTGCAATTCACTCAATTAGAACTGCCAATTTACTTCAACACCCAGTCATGATGACTTAGACCTTCAACATCTATGTAGACACTTGTCATAAATATTAATGCATGTAAATGGTCCTGTAAGATCTCCATACCATCCTCAAATAGAAACATCATATGATCTAATGGAAAATATTGGTCTTACAGACCAATTTCTTGACCTTATATCACATGATCTTATTTAAACTAGACAGGTCATTTTATAAGCAATTTTTTTACCATATTCACTAAGCTCCAAAACTTATTCAAAGCATGAACATGACTTAAAATCCATAAATAAACTCTTCATGTGCTTTTTTTCATAAATATGGCATTATCAAACCCTCAAATCCATCTTCTCATCTCTGTCTGGGTTTTACATAATTTCCACCATTAAGTTTATCTGCAATTGACTAACTTGGATGACCAAATTAAAACATTTAAAGGATATAACCTATCTAAAAATCATCATGGACATTAAAAATGAGTCCCTAGCTTCTTCTCCCATTTATTTACTTCTCTTAACCAATACAACTTTGAGAGCTACAATAATTTCTTGAAAAACAAGCTTGTATCTACGTATTTTCTCTCTCATTTGACTAACCACCACCACCTAGAGGTACCTGAGTGAGTTGACTACATGATCCAATAGATTGTCTAGATATTTTAATCCATTTTGATATGATTTGAACAAGATCTTTTACATTGGTCCTTATTAGGGTTTTAGAGAGATTTAACATAGATTTTGGTGTTAATGATTTTTCATAAAGGACTACCCCTTGAATCCAAAACTAGCCTAGAGTTCTTAGCTAGGACCCTTTCCCATCTCTTCTTAATATCTCAGGTTACCATACAGAGGTTACATGTGACAACGAATGTTTGAAAGTGCTTCTTGGGTCTTGAGACCTTATTTTGTGAATTTGAGAAGGCCTGAAACACTGATACATGTAATTTCCTTCAAACCATGACCTCAAAATTTATGAACAGGTATAAAAAAACTTATCTCACCCTTGTCCATGATCACATATTCATAATTGCCTTGAAATTTGATCTTCATACCTTATTAAGCCAAGCAAGGTCTAAAAGAGGTCTAGTTGTGGGCTTAGTCTAAAGGTCTTACCCTTATAGGTTCACCCTAAAACTCTCATGAATGTTTCAACTCCTCACATACATGCTCAAACAGTTCCAAATAACCTTCACATGTCTTTTTTCATTAATTTTCATGTACATACCTCTTCTTGTCATGACTAGGCTTCTTATGCAATTTTAACATCAATGACCTATACCTTCATGCAAATATAAGACATTAGTTGCCTTCAAATTCTCTCTTTATCTTTATCTCATGACAATACTCTTTCATGAAAACACTCTCTCAATGCACTTTGTCACATCACTCATTGCTAACAAGGCTTAGTCACCTTTGATATCAACATTCACAAGATGCACCTTTAACATCAATGACAATGCTCAACAGTGAATATTCCACATATAATAAAATTTAGTCCAAACATATTATTATGTTATGTATTTAAACTCACGAATACATTAATTCAATGCTTTATATTTAAACATTAAATTATAAACAAGCATCAATTACACACTATTATGATAATATCACATATATACATAACACAATTGTATGCAATTATATATATATATATATATATATATATATATATATATATATATATTTTGAATGGTGTATTTCTTTCCCATTTTGTTTCTCAAACAACAATCATATAAATTAAACCATTTATATGTATATACATGTATTCCTTACATACAAATTTAATACATTACAAATACTTCATTTTTATATCCTATACTCCTAAGATGACATCTTTTGGCTTTCATCTTAGATTATATTGTATACACTAAGTATACAGTCAGCTCATAACAAAAGGCCCCATTAACCTTTTTCTTTGAACTGAGAATTCCCATTGTCCTAATAAATAAACACACAAAATACTGTCATCATTTATAGTTATTCATTTGTATATCATACTATTAAATCAAGTATACCAAGTAATCGATTTAGGTTTTCCATTTAAATTAAATACAAATGAGCCACCATAGACTTACAGTTAACTAATCCCAATCAGGTTTTGTTATTAAAACATCTATACATGGCCAACCACACAATACTTGAATTTCCAATAACAACACAAACTTGGCCAAATAAACTATGCATAGCATATAATTTTAACCCATATACTCTATCTTTTTAGTGACTGATCAAGATTCCTACTCAATTCAATGACAAATCCAAGCTATATAACTATTCACACCTATATTTAAACATATGCATAGTTCATAATTGTAATGAACATAATCCACTAAACTCTTCCATATATATAATGTTTTTGGTATATTTCCATTCATAAATCTAAATGCATATCCTATAGACAGTCAGTCACCTACTTGTACCTGGGTTTTATAATAATACTTACACTAAAAGTTTCCCCAAATTCATTTACATAAATAATATGCATAATATGGGGTTACAATATATAGTCAAGAGTATTTAACTATACTTCAACCACATAAATCCAATTGAAAACAAAACCTTAAGTTTGTTATACTAGTATCTTCATCTCTTAGAATAACTACATAATGTTTTTGGTATATTTCCATTCATAAATCTAAATGCATATCCTACAAACAATCATTCACCTACCCGTACTTGGGTTTTATAATAATACTTACACAAAACCTAGCATGTCATTTCAAAACACTGGTGTGTGTGTGTATTCCTCAAATATATATATATATATACATATATATACATATATATACATGTATATACATGTATATACATGTATATATATATATGTATATACATATATATATATATGTATATACATATATATATACATGTATATACATATATATATACATGTATATACATATATATATACATGTATATACATATATATATACATGTATATACATATATATATATGTATATACATATATATATACATGTATATACATATATATATATATACATATATATATATGTATATACATGTATATATATATGTATATACATATATATATGTATATACATATATATATATGTATATACATATATATATACATGTATATACATATATATATATGTATATATATATATATATATGTATATATATGTATATACATGTATATATATATATATATATATATATGTATATGTATATGTATATGTATATGTATATGTATATATATATATATGTATATATATGTGTGTGTGTATATATACATATATATATATATGTATATATATTTATATTCATATATATATATGTATATATATATATATATACATATATATATATATATATACATATACATATATATATATATATACATATACATATATATATATATACATATATATATATATACATATATATACATATATATATATATATATATATATATATATACCCAAAATGAATATATACTAATTGATTTGAAAAATTTAGCTCAAGCCACTACATATATATCCATTAAGTATATCTTCCCATTAATGAATAGAGTTTTTTGAATTCAAAGAGAGTTTAGGACAAAATTTCATACTAGCCTAGAACAATCATAGCAAAGTCTATGGTTTTTTCCAATACCCTCTAGTTACCCTGAGTTAAATGTGGGGTTCTGCGGAGGCTGAGACTTCCACAAGGCTCCACATACAACCCATTAATTTCAAGATTCAAACAAAGAAACCTAGTAACCAAACAAATTCTAAAACCCATTCATTATTTCACATAGGAATTGAATTACAAAACCTACGTGTGAATGACAAAGAAGCTATAAATATTCATTTTCTCTTTCTTTCAAACTATCACCTTCTTCTCTTTTGTATATCTCATATGTATGTGATGTGTTGTGTGTCTACCCACAACCTTATTTCTCTTTTGTATATCTCCTTTGTATGTCATGTGCCATGTGTCTTCCCACATGCTTTTTTCTCTTCTATATATCTCCTATGTATGTCATGTGTCGTGTGTCTGCCCACAACCTTCTTTCACTTCTTTTTATTCTTTTTCATTGCCTTACTCTCCACCATTAACAACCACTTAAATTGACTATATTAATGCATGTAGAAACAGATCAACCAATTTCCACAGTTCGTCACCATGCACTACACAGTAACCTCCATTATTTTTTCCAAATGATGCTTAATTCAAATCCAATGAGTGGTTCGTAACCCTAATCGCTTGAATTTTTTTTTCATTGATTAAAATAATCATTTTATAATCCCAAAAATAATTGCATGCCATTTGACTTAAGTTACTTCCTCATCAACTTCCAAAACTGATAAAATAATCAAATAAACTACAGTATAATCTTCATGTTATACCATACATCGTCCATCGGCTCAGTCAATTCAACCTTCCATGTAAAGTCGACCATTCAACTAACTTATAAACTAAATAGTATGACAATGTATTCAAAGACTATAATTTATGTTATCATGTCAACCACAAAACATTTTTTAACACAATAATTTTCTCAAATCATTTAATAATAATAGCTAATGTCTAATGTACTTTGAATATGAAACCTTTGATTAAACATTTAATCAAATACAATATCTTTTAAAACAATGCTATTTATCTTTCAACATTTAAATCAAACCTATATAATATTATAATAATAATATTTAATTATTATTATTATCTAAACCTTATAGATGAATAACAATAATGGAATATGTCATCATATCATAACACTATACATACTCAACAAACTAGTAAGGTAAGCACAACATATACAATTTCACTCATTTAACCAAATAATTACGTTAAATAAGGTGAGCTACATACAATCACTAAATTAAAAAAATCACTCAAAAAAATCAACATGATCATTAATAGCAACTAAATTTAATAAAAATATAAAATAACACATCAGTCATTTAAATGTAAAACAAATCATACTACGACTATCTATCAAACAACACAATCATGAAATATAAATGTGGTGTATGCAAGGGTTTCCGATGATGCTCTCCCTCCATCACACACTAAGGTAAGAATCTATCATGCATCTACCTCACAATATTGAATTTAGTTAGCCTGAAACATCATTATATCCATAAAATAATATAGTATAATAATCAAACATGATCAAAATATACAAAATATAAAAGTATTGCTAACTCATAGGAACTAATCATGTAAATTAAACAACATAAACTATCTCATAATCAACATATGTCATCAAGATAATCAATTATTAGTTAATCAACTAATCAACCATAATAATATATAGATCAAACAAGTTATTCAGCTTAGTGAAAAATCAAGATGTGACAAGCTCTATACCTTGATCATTTTCTACTCAGACCTTGCTCCATTTACAATAAATATGGCTTCAATGAAATCTTTACTCAGATCTTGCATCTCACCCCTCCTATAGTGATCTTGACATCATGACATCCTAACTCGACTCACTGATAATCAATCCTTCCTTGCTTGGTCTTATTGTGACTCATCTCAGCTTGTCATATTTTTTGAATCTGTATTAACTTTGACTCATCTCTTGAGATCTGACCTAAGCTCAACTCCCTATCTGTAGTCCATGACTTTGCACTAAGTTTGTGGTGACTAATTTCCATAATCACCTATCTTGAATGCCCCTAAACATTTACTAGCTATTGCATATTGAACCCCAAGCTTAGTTCATTTTTTTAAAGCTCACAAGTGAACTCAATATTGGAAATCGATTCCCCCACTTTGATCATCATCTTGGTTACCTCATCAAACTCGAAGGTCAACACGGTTGGTGAGATGTATTTTTTTAATTCAAAATTAGAATATTTCAAACATAAATAGTAATTTCTTCTCACTAATGTTTGAAATTATTGATAGGCCAATTGGTTGAAGTGTATTTTGTAAAAACTCACCTCTTGTGAGGTTTGGGGTTCAAAAATATCCTCTTACACTTCTCAACTAAGACTTAGTTTGTTAAAATGAGGGTGGGAGCTATAAATCTCTAAAAGTAGGGGGAAATTTTTTAATGTGGAGGCACTAATATTTTACAAAGTGGTGATTAAATTTATTTGCCAAGTTGTATAAGATTCAAGGGGTAAGATTTGCATCAAAATGGGCCATCTTATTTTTTGAAGACCAGTTTTTAATTAGTGGGGTGATTAGTATTATGGAAAACATTTGTAAAAGGGCACATTTATTGTTTTTAACATATACCTTCCATATGGCTTACAAAAATGGAGGGTGAGGTCTGGTTTAGCAGAAGATCAGACCCCTTCATAGATAAAACAAACTTGTTCTCACTCTTTATCTTCATTTCTTGGAGGTCATTGGTATTGTGCTTGTACCCTCTTGACTCACATTGTTATCATTGTCATCACACTTTTCACACCAATGAATGCATTTTTTGGCAGAGTCCAATGCCCCATTTTTTTAGTACGCATTGTATTTTTTTACTCCTTTCACTTGTAGATGCATTTTCAATTGCAATTGACATCCCATTTTTATTGTGCATTGTATTTTTGACCCGTGTGTTGTACTCACAAGATGCATTTTTGGTGGAAACTGATGTCTTTTGTAGAGGCTCTCTTTTATTCACATTTGGCTATTTTAGTTTTTCATGACTTCGAGTATGGACTCATGTATGATTGAACCCCTTAGTTCTTCAAACTACACCACTTTAAAAACCAAAATATAGATGCACTTGTAGATAAAAATATTATGGAGAGTTGTTATTGGTGAATTTCCCATATTTACAGATGAGGACGAGATTGTGTGGCTTTATATTTGCAAAAAGAAGCACTTTTAATTATTCGCTTCCATGTTTCTAACAATTTGCAAACTCATATTGAGCATGCCACATCACCTAAAGGAGATTAAGATATTGTTTGATGAGGTCTCTTCACCTCTCATTGTTCCTCTTTCTTCTACTTACTCTTAGAGTGAGGATTCTTATGTTGGTGACGCTATTGATGTTTCTCCACCATCTTCTCTTATTTTTATGAGTGTAATTCTTGACGATGATTTGCATGAGGACTCTTTGGCATCGCCTTATCCTCCTATTAGTTCTTGTCCTCTTTCCATTGTTCATGAGGACATATTTTTTGAGGATGAGACATTTGTACCACCTCTTCCTGTTGATTATGATGTAGATTTGATTATTGGTGGTCACTTGGATGAGGTACATTTACCTCATCCACCTACTAATTCACATTCTGATATAGTGGTTTTCGCTCCTATTTTTGATTTTGGTATGATTGTTGATAGTACCATATGAAGCCCTAAGAAACCCATCGATCTTATGGCCTCTTTCCTAATGCTTCAGAAAGAAACTAATAAGTTCATGATGTAGAATTATCTTCTACACTCCTTGATTCATGGAAAGGATGCCCTCATTTGTTCAATGCAGAAGAAAATCATTGGAATACAAAATCAGTCTAATACCCCATCATGTTGTGTTACTAAATTTGGTATACATCCACTTGATGCACTTTTAAAATGTAATCTACCATATTTTGAGTAGCCCATTGTTCATGTTGCTCCTATTATTGCAGATGATACTTATGTGCTTACTATTATTTTACACTCTGCACATCCCACTCCAATTCCACCTACATATATGCATGATTATTTTGAGAAGCATACCATTGGATTTGGCTCCCACTTTATTCATTCCATGGGTCACATTACTAGACTTGTGGGCATTCAAAAGCATCTATAGGGCAGTACTCGCCCTATTCAACCTGTTATGTGGAGATCAACATGGCATTGGTTATGATGCAGGGGCTTCATCTTTATTGGAACTTGTTGATAGAGATCCATCTTTTGTTTGCTCCACTCTTCATGAGGATATTGAGCTACATATGGACTCTTCTGCACCTTTACTCAGGCCTGAGAAACTTGAGATTACAGTGGTCAGACATGATCTACCTGACACTTCTTTAGATGTTACCTTGCATTTTTATATTGTGGACTTTGCACCCACTCATATGTAGGCATCTTCATCCACCATTCATGTTCATTTGGGTTGGATTTATGATCATTCTTGGTAACATCGATAATGTTCTTTAAGAGGACTGTACAGGCGAGGTTCCTCCAACACTTAGCTTCTTCGATCACACATTGTTCCTCCTAACTTTTGATACTCTTTAGTTATTTGAGCTCCTTATTAGGCAGATGTGTTTTTGGAGCCTACATATCTCATTTCACATATGTCATCTACTACACATTAACTGCATTATGGACTTTCTTGCATTACATGGTAATATTGTTGTTATATGGGACCTTTATTTGTAGCTACACTGAGTCATGGAGCTTTTTCTTCATGTTTGTATGCTCCATATTGAGCACTTTACTCTTTAGTTGTTGACTATCCCATCACCACCAGGGACATATTATTGGGTGATTTATATCTATATCTTTGATGTTAACAGTCTCCTTTAGGTTTATTATGGAGTTTGATCTCCCTCTAAAGAGTAGCTAGTCTAGTGCAGCCCAGTGTCAACATTTCAGTGTTTAATAGTGGGATTGGCCCATTGATACAAATATGTTTTTTTGAGTCACTACACCCACTTCAACATACTACTTCAGGTGTTGTGCTCGTTGCTAGCCCTTGGGACACCACATTTTCTTTTGGAGGTAGTTGATTGAGTTCATATTTTGTTTGATGGGCTTCATTCCATCGAGTGTACCTACTACAGGTTTGTGTTGAGATTTTTGAGTTTTAATTCTTGGGATGCCTTGCAACATATGTTCTCTTCTTCACTCACACTATGGTTTTATTGGTTTTTGAGTACCTTGTGGTGATACATTTCATCCATGATAATTTTTTCTCCAATTTGTGATTAGTGGTTTTTTAAGTATTAGCCTTATATAGAGTACCAATTCCTATTTGACTTAGTGGTTACAGTGACTCGACATCCATGTATTCTAGTAAGATGGATTGGTTACCATAGGGACACTTTGTATTTCACTGTGATTTATACATGGGTACCTGATCAGGGCTAGTTATCAGGATCTATTCAATCTCTTTGCTTTATCTTTTCTCACTTCCTATTATGCACTTAAGGGAGGGTGTTGGATTGGTTGTGTTCACACTAGCTAGTGGTTTGAGTCATTTTTAAACCAATTTTATTTTTAGCCATGTTTACACCCACTAACAGATTTAAACTTGATTTGGAGTTTGCTATATTCATTGGATTTTTTGTTTGTGTGCACAAACAATATTTTTTTGTGCATTTAACAATCCACCTATATTCGAGTTGTTCCTAATAACCAAGCAGTTGTTGTGAAACCAACTCTTTGGCCTATTTATTAGGCACTCATTGTGCTTCTCCTTAGTGCTCGAGAGAGAGAGAAACATATAGATTGTATTATTATTGAGAGGAAATAATGAAGAAGCTAGATTGTGCATAATTCTTGTCTATGTGCATAACATTTGAGATGGTTTTTCTATGGTAATGGTGTGTAGGAGTGATCCTATAGTTGCATGAGTTCAATATGAACTCCGTCATCACAACAAGCCAATTGGGTTACCCTGCATACCAAGACCTTGGGGAAATTTGTTCACACAAGTCTACTTTTAGGAGAGATGGGGATTAACAACCCCTACCTATTGTTGGTTGTCTCAAAGGACCGATAAACAACTATATCATGGGATGCTCTGAAAATGATGACTTTGAGCTAACTACCTGGATAGAGTGTTAGGGATCTGTATGTCTACCATAATTAAAGAAGAGAACATTGAAAATAACAACTTCTTATCAAAATTCACAACATGGAAACAAACCTTCATAAGTAGAATAATAGTAGATATTTTGCACTGGGGTCCAACTACACAAATCTTCTCCTTTTTGGCAATTTCTTAGTCCTTTAACTATATTTTATTCAAGTAAGGTCTCATAAACTATCTTGGTCTAGTGGACATTATTAAAATTTCTATCTTAAGATCACACTTCATAACTTTAATGCACTTATTGGATACAACCTACATGCAATCCCACAAACCCTTAGGTAGGGGTTCCATAGAGGGTATTGAAATGCCTATTTTTAATGGTTAAGTGTCCCCATGAAAAATAAAAGGGATTGAAACATAAAAAATAGAAGATTTTCCTAAAATTGAGGGGGAAAATTTTTAGTGGGGGAGTTTGAGTGGGTGGAAAAAAGAAGGGGTTGGAAGTTTTCCATCCATGCTCCTATTTTGTAGGAAGATATTTTACCAAATGTAAATTTATAAATGGACAAATTTTGTTTAAACTTTTACTGTTAATAAAATAATAATAATTTCAAATATTATCTTTTCAAAACTTGCAGCATATAGTCTAAATTTTCATATTATAAGACCACTTTTAGTATATATGCTCCTAAACTATTAGATTGCATTAGTATAATTATTATTGAAAAAAATAATATTTTACAATAGTTACAACAATAAGGTGGTCGAAAGAAGGTCACAACCCATACTCCATCCCAGGGGAAAACTCTAACTAAACAACAAAAAACAATGGCAAACCATGGCAAGCTAGAGCAATTAAAAATAAATAAATAAACAACCTCAATACTTCTTTAAAGAATGCAAGGTAGGCTTATTCCTACTAAGATTTTCCACTCTCTGTATCAAAGAGCCAAAGCGAAACTCTTCAGTTTTACCCCATAATGCAGAATATCTCTTTTCAGCATCTATCAGTTGCTCATTTCTTGAAATATATTCAATAGGCTCTTTTACAAACACAAAAGTAGCAATTACTCTAGGGTCTTCATTGTCTTTGGTGCCTTTTAGAGATTCCAATAAAGTCATTACCTCTTCGTTGTCAGATTTGGTATCTAAAACCATAAAAGTGTTAGGAGTCAACCCATCTTGACTTTTTTCCTTCTCATTTGAGGAAGATTTGGGGCCTTTTCCCCTTTCTTTCTTATTTCTCGAGATTCATATGATTCAGGGCCTTTTTTCCTTTCTTGCCAACTTCTTAAAAATCCTCTTTTTCAAGCTTCTTTTCAGCAATTACTTTTCCTGGCCCATATGTCCATGGGCATGGCACATCAAACACATGAATGGAAGACTTTTATAGTCAATAACGTGCTAAAAAATGTCTCCTTATGGAGATTTTAACCAGAACCTTTTAGGAAGGGTTTACTCACATCCATTTGAACACAAATCTTAGCATAAACAATATATTTTTTACTACAAGTTTCAGTAGAAATATACATCATTTCTCCAAAGGAGTTACCAATCTGATTAAGAATATAATTTGCCTACAAATGTACAGAGAGGTTAAAAAGCCTTACCCAAACTGGTGCAACTTTTCTATAGTCTTACGTGAAATCAAATTTGGGGTTCCGTGGTGTTATGAATAACGAAAGAACCAAGGCCCCATTTCAAATATTTGAGTTTGGTCTTCTTCAAATGTGAAGACCACAATGAAGAAGCCTCTTGACCCATAATGAATATCCATTTCTCCTTCTATTTTTCAATGCTTTGAAACCCAAGTTCTTAAATTCTGCACACATGCCCCCTACCCACAAACTTAAAAATCAATCTTAGTTTAGTTAGGGTAGCTATTCCTTGTTCCACTTCATTATGATCAAAGGTAATGACAAGGTCTTCCTCAATTACAATGATACAAACAAATTTCATCCAAAAATCTTCATTCCTTACATTATTAATATGAGCTCATAGATCTAAAATAATCTTAATTTTTTTTTACAACACCCTGGGATAAACACATTAAATCCATTTAAGAAAAAATAAAAAATAAAGCCTTAACAACCTAATGTTGTTATGCGTACATAAGCAAATTCGTAAAGGTGCCGTGGCCGTGTAAACTTACTCATCACCCATTAAGAAAGTTTAGGAGCACGAAACACCACTACATCCCTATGCAGACTCGCAAGGGTGCACTGGCACGTAAACTTAATCACTACCCGTTGAGAAAATTTAGGAGCACCCTTTACATGGAACCACTTCCTTAGAATTATCTACCATATACAAGAAAAGGTTCCTCCATTAGAAATGAACCATCACCCATTAAGAAAGTTTAGGAGCACGAAACACCACTACATCCCTATGCAGACTCGCAAGGGTGCCCTGGCACGTAAACTTAATCACTACCCGTTGAGAAAATTTAGGAGCACCCTTTACATGGAACCACTTCTTTAGAATTCTCTACCATATACAAGAAAAGGTTCCTCCATTAGAAATGAACCATCACCGCATAATTGCCCAATTCCGTCACCTCTTCTGATACAGTGATGGTGAAATTTTGAAAATCACCAACCTGGACACCCTGTTTGAAGCAACAACGCTGGGTAATACGGCAAACCTCGTGATCAAACTTCACAGCAGAAGGGAAAATCTCAAGAAGCAAATTCAGGGAACTTAGGGAACGTTTTGTGGCTGATGTCTCATTTTGAAGAGGATGTGCACCACTGATGGGTCCCATAGACTGCTGTGGTCTTGTGGACGTTATTAAAATCCTTCATTTATTCATTCGAACTGCAAATAATTGACGTTATTAAAATCTTTCATTCACTCATCCCTTCCAACCAGAAACAGCCGCTGTCTTAAGTTCTCAAAGGTTAGCTGGATAGCGTTTTGTTTTCCAATTACCGTGGAAGAGGGAAATAGCAGAAGCGTTAAGATTAAGCATTGAAAAGGGAAATCCTTGTTGGAGTGAGCCAGAGCAAAGCATCCTGTCGGAGAATATGACCACAGGCAAACCAAGTAGACAATGATGCTGTCATATTGTGGCAGAATGACTAACAACGCATTCCCCACGCTTCATTCATACAATGTCGTCTATTGCCTATGACAGAGCATTCTGTAGAGAGACTCACTTGAAACAGGTGCTCGACGTTCTGTTTACTACACACAATCCTCCTGTAAACTCTTTCACATATCTTCAACTACTCCACACCTGCCCTGCCGAGAAAGCCCTTTCAGACGGGAAGCTAATCCTCTCTTTCATCAATGACGGGATTTCCATCTGCAAAACTCACATGGTGTGGAAGTTTGGTGGATGCTCGCAACGTTTTTGACCACATTACAGAACGAAACACCTCCTCATGGAATATGAGAATTGCAGCTTCCCGAAAACGTGGGCTTCCTCAAGAGGCATTGTCATTATTTCACCAAATGAAACGAACAGGGGTTCCACGTGATCCATTCACCTTTGCCAGCATACTCCAAACGTGTGCCAAAATGAGAGCTTTGGAACAGGGTATAGAGATACATCAGAAAATAATCGAAAGCGGACTTTTGTCCAGTATTATAGTTGCGAATGCCCTGATGGACATGTACTCGAAATGTAGAAGGATACAGAAGGCACGCCAATTGTTTGACAAAATGCTTCATCGAAATGTGGTGTCATGGAATGGAATGATTTCAGGATATACACAAAATGGTGATATTGACGAGGCTTTAAGGATATTCAAAAACATGTCTCAACCAAATGTGGTATCATGGAATGCAATCATTACAGGATACACCGAAAATGGTGTTCTCGACAAGGCGTTAAGGCTTTTCAACAAAATGCCTCAACGAAACATGGTTTCATGGACTACGATGATTGCAGGATATGCACAAAATGGGTTTGTTGAAAAGGCCTTAGAATTTTTTAAACAAATGCAATTGGCAGGTGTAAAGCCAGACTCAACAACCTTCGCCAGCATCCTCCCAGCTTGTGCCAAACTTGGAGCATTGGAACAGGGTATGGAGTTACATCAAAGAATAATCGAAAGTGGGTTTTTACCAAATGTTGTAGTTACGAATGCCCTGATAGACATGTATGCAAAATGTAAAAGCATACACAAGGCACACACATTGTTTGACAAAATGTTTCAGCGAGATGCAGTTTCATGGAATGCGTTGATTGCAGGATATGCACAAATTGGTGTTTTGGAGGAGGCTTTAAGGATTTTCAAAGAAATGCCTCAACCAAACATGGTTTCATGGAATGCAATCATTGCTGGATATGTACAAAATGAACTTGATGAAACGGCCTTAGAGATTTTTAAGCAAATGCAATTGGCAGGTGTAAAGCCAGACTCAGCAACCTTTGCCAGCATTCTCCCAGCTTGTGGCAAAATTGGAGCATTGGAATTCGGTATGGAGTTCCATCAAAGAATAATAGATTCCAGATTTTTGTCAGATGTTGTTGTTGTGACTTCGCTGATAGACATGTATGCAAAATGTGGAAACATACTAAAGGCACGTGAAGTGTTTGACAAAATGCCTCAACCAAATTTGGTTTCATGGAATGCAATAATTGCTGGATATGCCCAAACAGGAGTTCTTGACGAAGCCTTAAGGCTTTTCAAAGAAATGCCTCAACGAGATGTGGTCTCATGGACTGTGATGATTGCAGGATATGCTCAAAATGGGCTTGTTGAAAAGTCCTTGGACCTTTTAAATCAAATGCAATTTGAAGGTGTAAAGCCAAACTCAGCAACATTTGCCAGCATCCTCCCAGCATGTGCCAAACTTGGAGCTTTGGAACAGGCTATGCAGCTCCATCAAAGAATAATTGAAGGTGGATTTTTTTCAGATGTCGTAGTTTTGAATGGCCTGATAAACATGTATGCCAAATGTGGAAGCATACAAAAGGCACACAAATTGTTTGACAAGCTGCATCATCCAAATGTGGTCTCATGGACTGTAATGATTGCAGGATATGCTAAGCATGGCTATGGCAAAGATGCCCTCAAACTCTTTGAACAAATGAAGCACTCTGGAAACAATCCCAACCATGTAAGCTTCATTTGTGTTTTATTTGCATGCAGCCATGCAGGTCTAGTGGATGAGGGCTGTAAATACTTCAATCACATGAGTGACTCTTATTGGATTATGCCTACAATGGATCATTTTGTATGCATGGTTGACCTTCTTGGCCGTGCAGGCTATCTTGAGGAAGCCCTGAACTTTATCATCAAAATGCCGCTAAACCCTGGCGTGGTTGTGTGGATGTGCTTGCTTGGTTCTTGTAAATCACACGAAAATATAGGGCTAGGAGAATTTGCAGCAACACTCCTTTTGGAGTTGGATCCTAAATATGACGCACCATACATTCTTCTGTCAAACATTTATGCCGAAGCAGGCAGGTGGGGTGATGTTCAATATGTAAGGAAATTGATGAAAGATCGAGGAATTAATAAGATTCCTGGATGTAGTTGGATTGAAGTCCCAATAATGGTACAAAGTTTTTTGTGTGGGAAACAGATCACAGCCACAAACACAGGAGATCAATGCAAAGTTGGAGAAAATGTCTTGGGAGATGAAGGCAGCAAGGTATGTCCCAGATTCAACACCCAAACTGAATGATTTAAAGGAGGAGAAGGTATTATCCTTCTGCCACCATAGTGAGAAGTTGCCACTGCATTCAGGTTGTTAAACACATCCCGTGGAACAACTATTAGAGTTGTCAAGAACCTTCAGCGTATATCTTGATTACCATGCTGCAACCAAGTTTATCCCCACGATCATTGCAAGATAAATTCTCGTCATAATTGCTAACTGGTCCACATCTGAAACTTCGACAATGTTCAGACTTGCAGTGGTAAGGAATGGGGTTTTGTTTTCAGTTTCTAAGAAGTGTTGTTTCTAATTGTTTAAGAGTTAGACCATGCTGTCAACTTGATGAAATCATATATACAGTATGCATCACTGCCTAGTTATACTGATGGGGTATTTGTTAAAGCCCTGTTTTATAATACCATGAAGGAGTCACGGCATTGAACTGTGTTTCACAAAGCCTGTACGGCTATGGCATGAAAAGTTGGAGGAGGAGTAGGAAGATTGGGAAATGTGAGAGGAAATGCAAAGCTGCTCAGCCAGCAGGAAATGTGAGAGAAGGGTTCGCGATCAATCCAATTATTGGATAAAATGAACAGCTAAAATGTCCCCATTGTATGAAACTCAATCTGAAGAAAGATAGATACAGTGGGGACATTTAATGTTTGACTATAAACAAGGATTCAACTTGGCCGACAGAGGTTAAAGGGAAACATTACAGAACATAGGAGGCAATTTGAGAAATAGAGGATGCCATGTGAATATACTACCCATTTTTATTTGATGAATAAGGCTACACTGAGCTCAGTGCTTTTTGTAGGGGGTTGTAATGTCCTACACTTTTTATAACGATATATTTGATTTCAGTTGAATTTCTTAAGTTTTAAATAAGAAGCCCAAGTGCGAAGGCCCGATTCAAAAACTTAAGGTACTGATAAAAAATTAAAGTGTGGTATGAAGGATAATGTAATAAATAAATAAATCTCTCAACTTAGAGAGTATGCACACTGATTAAAAACGAAAGAAAAGAAAGAAGGTGAATGGGTATTTGGATATGATGAGAAGCAAGGATTTAAGAGAGAATATTAGTAGACTCTCGCTTCATCCCCTGAACTTGCACTTGGCATCTTTTCCGCCCAAGACTCCTCCTTTTCTTGAGGAGATTGAACAGACATTTCTATTTCTGATCTTGGTCTTACGATTCTCCTAACTCCACAACTATAAATTTATCATGTGCATTTGTGGAGGGAACCTTACTGGAGATTTCATACTGTTATGATACTGATATATTTTTAGAGATATCCTTCTTGGAGACTATTGATTTTTTGGTACTGTGAAGGCTCCAAACTACCTATAACAAAATACGAAGGTTATGAGTATCAAGAGGGTCGGGCTTAACCAGCACACACTACCGATGTAGTGCGTGCGTCACCCCTACAGGCTCCACCATAGTCAACCTCCCCCCTGGCGGTCGTCGCCAACTCTGCCCCCCTCACCAACTTCCCTACTAACCAATCGCCACCGGGTAACCCAACCACCCCTCACGCCTTCACCGCTAACCGTCTACTTGCAATAACAATAAACTTCGCTTTGATCGCCAACAATGAACTCAACATCAATGCCCTTGTGTACCATCGCTGTCACCTCACCACCCACAGCCATAAATGCATCTCCAGGGTTGTTTTTACCCCACTTCCCTTGCATTTCTTAACCACCACACATTGTTCGCATTTTTCCACATTGCCTCCCTTGCATTTCTTAACCAACACAAATTTTGACATTTCATTCCAGTTGAAGAGGGGGGGCGACATCTTGGTTAGCTACGGATCTGATTGCATCACTCCATTGACTAAACACACAAGCTCTGCCTGAAGAGAAAAGGTCTGCCTTTTTTCAAAAACCCAATTTATGTCTTTGCAACATATAGATATGGAGGTGAAGATATTACTTCACCATGCTGGGCATAACCGACACGAAATTATTTACATTAATAAAGGGCATATTGTGAAATGCGTTATTCATGTGTATTCCCTACACACCTTGCGATTTCAGTCTAATTTGTTCACTTGATTTCTTCTTGGTGTTTGTTATTGTTTTAATTTAAGATGTTATCTGCAAATAGAATTTTTGTTTTTGAGTGAAAGGGTGAAGTTTGATTTGTAAAGAACATTTGCTTACATAGAACATACTGAAGGTTAAATTTATGTCACGATAATGATTTTTAAAAATAAAATATAATTATTTCTCAGTTGAATATGCACAAAATTTATTATTAACGAGACTTTAAATATTTTTAAAAATATGCATATGGTATTGCATGGAATGCAATAATGGTAGAATATGCATTGCGTGGCTATATCAAGGCATAATTCCTCAATGAAATATTAGTTCATGGAATCCAATCATCGTTGCATATGTACAAAATAGACTAGATGAAAAAGCTTTGGACATTTTTGAGGAAATCCAGTTTGTAGATGTAAATCCAAATGCAACAACCTTTACCAACATCCTCTCATCTTGTACGAAACTTGGATTTTTGGAATAGGATATTGAGATCTATTGAACAATAATTGAAACCGGATTTTTTTTCCAGATGTTAAAGTTGTGAATAGCTTAACAACCATGGATGGGAAATGTGGAACCTTAAAAAAGGTAGGGGATTTGTTTCATTAGATGTAGAATTTGGTGGGGTCGTTAGCAAGTTTACCTTGGGTTGAATCTCTGAGCTTGTAGATGTTTTAACAAAATATGTGGAATAAGTCTAGTTCCATTTGAGTAAGAGCCAGAGATTACAATATTTTGGTTCTATTTCTAGATGAAGACAAGAGATCTAAAATCTTTGAAAAAATAACAAGAATCTTGGGTTAAGATTTGTCAAGCACCAAGAGACCAACTAGAAATGCAGGGAACTAAGATTGTCAAGATTTACGACATAAATGTGAAGTTACCCTTAGAAACTTATTAAGTGAAACACTTATAAAATTTTACTACAATGCATTGTATTCACTTATAATTAACAAAAACCAATCTTCATTTGAGGGAGCAAACAACATTGACCTAAGCATTTCACAAGAAAGTCATAAACAAGCACATATTTTTACCCAAATGTATGGCAAATAAAGAGAAGCTTCCAATCTTCTGCAAGATTCACCTCCCAATTGGAGTTCCTAAGAACCAATTTCCTTGAACCAACACATTGAGACGGTAGACAAAGGGGAGAAACTAGTCCACTAAAATGGAAACACATGAAGCAATTGCAACAAGATAACCTTTAATGCATAAACTCCAAATTGAGATCTAGATCATATTATAGACAACATATCATAACATAGTGAAATACTTGTAAAAGATTATGTAATACATATTTTTTAATGTTACTTTCTACTCTGAATTTATATCCAAGTAGTGTGAAATTAATCCAGGTATCATGAAAATTTTGGGTCAAAGTATGTTATCCCTATTTTCACTATGAAATTACAGATAAATACAACCTTAACCCAATATAAGAGTAGGGAAAACCACACTTTTCTTGTATGGGTGGCATGAATTGCTTAGATATCAACTTCAAACGATAATACAACACAATGAACAACCTCCTCTAATATCACATGTTTTGCAGTATAAATTTGGTGTTTATATTGATAAATTAGGCCCCTTCAATTAGGCTTGCTATGATACAAATTGTAAAATAATCATTTTTGTTTTTTTGTATAGGATTATGGACAAGTTATATATCTTGTGTATAGTTGTTTGCTATGGTACAACCATAAAGTGTTTCAAATATGCGTATATTGTTTATGGTCTAAGGAAGCAAGTGATAGCTTTTAATTTTGTTGCAATTAATGACGGTAGAAAATTAAACTGTTCATACTATGTAGCTCTCATTAATGGTCTTAAGGCTCTTTATGATGAGAATGTACAGAATGTGGTTGTTGAAAGTAATTCTAAAATATTGTGTGACCAAATGTCTCAAAGGATTTGCGTAAGAGACGAGAAGCTGATTGCACTTCATAGACAGGTAACAGTACTTGTGTGGCAGTTTCTTGATGTGAAGACCAAATATGTGTAGGATGTTGGGGATGTGAGAGAAATGGTGAGGTGGGGTACAACAAGCAGTGGTGGTGCTTCATCTAGTGTTAATAGTGGGGTCTCACAAGCTATGCAGTTACATGACTCTATGAATGAGTCTCGTTTGACCTGCGCAGAGTCAAAGTTGAATACAAACGATCAACAACATACATCATCATTTGAACTACAACTACAACATGTTGCCAGTGATGGCAGATCATATATTGTGAGATGTCAAACATGCAACTCTATTGTAGAGTATAAGGGGACTTGGGAGGGCATACATGTTGGTTTAAGACAATTGTTTTTCTTTATTTGTAGTATTGCCCTTATATGTGTTATGTGTATTGTATTGGGGTACTCCATGGAGAGTAGGAAGGAGCAAAAGATTGTATGTAGAAGCAATAAAATGAGGGCTCTCTCTTGGTAGATATTTATAACAATGTGAAATCGTAATCAATATTGTCAATGAATGAAAGTTTTGTTATGTGTATAAAAATATATAGGTAACCAGTTCAGCACACATGGTGTTAGAAACTTTTTCCAATTTCAGATCACTATGAGCCATTTATATCCATATTTTGCAAATCTCACAAACTTGAATACCTGTGAAGTTGACATTCAAATACCTTAAATATTCTATTTGTTAGCGTGCTTTACACACACACTGAATCTTATTTTTGAATTGAATTTATTAGCTTCTACCCCATTCTTTTCTAATTACTATAAATACATTTCAATCATGTATAATAGCTAAAATGACCATATAGTTAATAGTCTTTATGATCGTGTTTCTTCAATTTCATGTCTATGAATAAGTAGTGCATATGTATAAATTAAGTAGTTTCAATTCTAATACTATGATGTTCGTGCAATGCTTTGTCAAAATTTGTAGCATAGATAATCAAAAAATGCATGTATTGGTTACTGCTCAACACAAAAGGGAGGTATGTTTATATCAAGAGCATGTTATTGAGTCCTGAAAACATCTTGATAAGGTTGTATGGTAGGTTGATAGAAGATTATGCTAGTAAACATTGTGTTTGTTATCTTGCCTTGATAGATGGGCTTATCTTATGTTTTTACTTGCACAAAGAGAGAGGTGTTTCTATGGAGGTTGATTCAGAATTTATTGTTGTAGAGATGAAAGGGGAGAAGAATGTTCAAGGTCTTCTAAGCAAACTGCATGAAGATGCCACCTTCTTATATCATCTATTTCATGATATTGACATTTGTTGTGGAAACAAATGTATCAAATAAGGAGCAGCAAGGGGGGAACAAAAGCAAACAAGGGAAATGCTTTTGGTTGAGTTTGACATTCTTACATTAGAAGACATACTTGCAGAACAATATTACCATGTTATGTCTAGTTTTGGAGTGGGTTTTGGAGTGGATGACATTGTCACTGATGTGTACCACTATCCATTTATACGTATTACACTATTTATGCTCCTTTTGCAGTTGTTGTTAGGATCTTACAGCACAATTGATTACTTTTGTATAAGCAACTAAACACATAATTAAATCAGAAGTAACAAGTAACTAGAAATCAGAAACAACAAAGAATAGGAGATACAAGAAACAACCAATCTTGTATTAAACTCTTCTAGAAAGAAATACAATGAAGAAATCTCTTCTTCTCACACCTCTCAGATGTACAGATCTCTTTCCCTCAAGAGTTCTCTCTCTATCTTAATTACAACCAACTTCACTACTTGAATTGATCCACACTTACAAGCTATGAGGATCTAACCCTATTATATAGTACTAGGATTCATGAGCCATGCATTCTCCACCGTTAGATGCACCTCTTAATCAAAGGTTCAAATCTGTCCTGCCAAAAATAGAAAAGCGGACTCAAGACTAATAGTTAGTCTTTACATGCAAACTCACTGTTCTCCTCAAAATTAGAATTCTGGGAACGCACAGATGACCGATGCCGGTCTCTGTCTGTCTGCATATGACCGATGTCGATCGATCTCTAACCGACGTCGATCGGTCCTGATCGATGTCGGCGATTGTGTAACTCCAACAACCTCTATATTTACTCATTTGGTGAAGCTTTTAGCTCCACAACTCAACAATCTCCCACTTAGAGATAAACAGTTGCACCTATACCTGTACAACAACATCCTCTAGCTTGTTTTTCCATCTTCAAGTTCAATCTTGAAGACCAACAAAAGTTGAATGAAGATTCAACTTCTCTTTTGTTACCGGCTTTGTTAACATATCAGCAGGGTTCTTATTCGTATGGATCTTTTCCAGCTTCAACTGACCATCCTCCAATACCTGTCTAATGAAGTGGTACCTAAGCTGTATATGTTTGGTTCTTAAATGAAAGGCTGCATTTTTTGCTAAATGAATTGCACTTTGACTATCACTGTACAATCTACAACTCTTTTGCTCATTTTCCAACTCTTCCATGAACCGAGTCAACCAAATCATTTCCTTGCTAGCCTCTATGACTGCAATGTATTCTGCCTCTATAGTAGACAAGATAACAACCTTCTGCAACTTTGAAATCTAGCTAAACGTCGTTCTACCAATAGTGAACACATATGCTGTGGTGCTTCTCCTGCCATCCAAGTCACCTGCCATATCCGAATCTACATACCCATGTAGATAAGTGTTTGACCCTCCATAGCATAAATGCCTACTACTGGTCCCTCTCAGATATTTGAGAATCCACTGAACTGCTTTCTAGTGTTCCTTTCTTGGATTGGCCATAAACTTGCTGACAACTCCCACTGCTTGGGCAATATCAGGTCTAGTACATACCATTACATACATCAAGCTCCCAACTACTGAAGCATATGAAACTCTACTCATGTACTCAACCTCATCATGTGATTTAGGACACTATTTTTTGCTCAACTTGAAGTGTCCAGCCATAGGTGTGCTTACAGGTTTTGCATTCTGCATATTGAACCTCTCCATCACCATATTCACATAATCCTCTTGAGACAAAATCAAACTGTGATTTTTTTTCTCTCTTAATACTCATGCCAATGATTTTCTTTGCTGCTCCTAAATCTTTCATGGCAAATGTGTGAGCTAATTTTACCTTAAGCTCAGTAATTATCTGCATGTGTGAACCTGCAACAAGCATATCATCTACATACATTAACATGATAATATAACTACCATTATCCAATCTGTTAAAATAAACACAATGGTCAGATTGACATTTACTAAAGCCATGCTCTATCATAAACCTGTCAAACCTCAATTACCATTGTCTTGGAGCTTGCTTAAGACCATATAAGCTTTTCTTCAACCTGTACACAAGTTTCTCCTTACCTTTGACCTCAAAATCTTTCAGCTGATCCATATATATTTTTTCATCCAAATCTCCATGAAGAAATGTTGTCTTAACATCAAGCTGTTCAAGATGCAAATCCTCAATAGCAACTAAAAATAATACAGTCTGAATAGAAGTCATTTTTATTACAGGAAAAAAAAATTCACCAAAGTCAATACCTAGTTTCTATGCAAATCTCTTTACTACCAACATGACCTTATGTCTCATTTGTCCATTCTCTCTTTTTTTTAACCTATAAACCCATTTGTTTTTCAATGCTTTCTTTTCGACTAGCAACTCAACCAAATCCCACGTTTGGTTCTCTTCCAAGGAATCAATTTTTTCATTCATGCCATGCTCCTACTGTTTCTTAGATTCTACCTACATTGCCTCATCAAAACTTTTTGGTTCTCCACCATCAGTGAGCAACAAGTAGTATAAAGAAGGGAAATAATGAATTAGAGGTTTACTTACCCTTTCAAACCTCCTCATGGGTGTTTGAGACTCATTCACAGCTTGCTGTCTGCCCAAATTTTTTTTGTCAGTGATCGATCTCGATCATCTCTGGTCGATGTCAGTCTGCACTTAACCGACATCGGTTCCACCTGACCGACGTTAGTTTCTTCCTGACCGATGTCGATTTGTGTCTGATCAACATGGATTCCTGCCTGACTGACATCGACATCTGTGTTTTCCTATGAGTAATAATTTTTACTCACAAACTCATTTTGGATCATAACCTCATCTAAATCATGATTGACTTGCTCAGAATTATTCAGCCTCTTGAGTTGATCACTATACATCACCTTTTCATTGAAAACTACATCACGGTTTCTAATAATTTTGTTAGTTTCTAAATTCCACAATCAAAATCTGAAATCTCCAGAACCATAACCAATGAAAGTGCACCGTATAGATTTAGCATCCAGCTTCTTTCTATTTTCTTTATCAATTTGCACAAAAGCTTCATAACCAAAAACTCTGAGATGTGAAAGATCTACCTTTTTACCTGTCTAAGCTTTTTCTGGAATTCCACCATTCAGTGCAGTAGAAGGTCCTCTGTTAATCAAGTAAACTACAATATCTACAGCGTCTACCCAAACTGTAAGGGCAAACCAACATGCAACTTCATACTCTGTGCATGCTCTATTATTGTTCTATTCATCCTTTCAGCAACTCCATTTTACTGAGGTGTCCTTGAAAACGTCTTTTCTCTACGTATTTCATTCATAGAACAGTAACTGTTGAATTTATTACTATAGTACTCATCACCATTGTCAGATCTAAAGCACTTCAATCTCAAACATGTTTCATTCTCAACCAAAGCTTTTTATTTCTTAAATGTGTCAAAAATATCAGATTTTTTTTTAATGCAATAAACCCATACCTTTCTTGTAGCATCATCAATGAAAGAAACATAATACCGTGATCCTCCAATAGAAGCTACTTGAGCTGATCCCCACACGTCTGTGTGAACAAGCTCCAACTTGTGCTTTTTTTTTGTTGACCCAGTTTTGAGAAACCTCACTTTCTTCTATTTTGTAAAAATATAATTCTCATAAAAATCTAGATCTATGCTTTTCAAATCTGAAAGCTTACCTTTTGACTTAAGAACATTCATTCCCTTCTCATTCATGTGACCAAGCCTACAGTGCCACAAATTTACATCTACATTTGAAGTAGATAAAATAGAAAGAGAATGATCAGTAATACAAGTAGATAGATAAAGTGTACCTACTCTCTTACCTCCGGCTAATACAAGTGCACCCTTGGAAACTTTTCAAGATTCAGCTATGAGAGTTATTGTGCAACCCTCATCACCCAACTTTCTTGTAGAAATCAGACTCCTCTTAAGGATGGGTACATGCATGACATCCTTCAACACCCATGTGTTGCCATTCTGCAATTTCAACTGCACTTTTTCTTTGCCAACAATTTGACAAGGTTTATCATCCCCTAAATAAATTTTTTCAAAATCTCTATGGACATAATCATTGAAAAATTCTCTATTTGGGGTTGCATGGAAAGAGGCACCATAATCTAAAACCCAAGATTCTACTTTATTATCCAAAGAAAATATAAGAGCATCATGTGCAACAATACCTCCAACTTTTGCTTCTTTATTACCTTCATGCTGATTTTCTTTGTTATCCTTCAACCAACAATCTTTCTTTACACGCCCTTTCTTTCCACAATTCTAGCAGGTTATTCTTCCATTTTTGGATTTGGATCTACTTCTCATCTTTGACTTTGACCTTGATTTCTCTTGCTTACCCTTCTCTCTTTGCCTTCCCCTGCTTTCAATACTTAAAGCATTACCTGATATTTTTTCTGTGCTTTTTTTGCAAATTTTTTCATTCAAAATTACACTAACAACATCAACTTTCAAGATATTTGAAGTAGATGCAGTATTACTAACTGCCATTACCAAACTATGTCAACTTTCAAGTAAAGAGCATAAGATTAAGAGAGCCTTAATTTCATCATCAAAAACTATTTTGACTGAATTTAACTGATTTACTATTGCATGGAAATCATTAAGATGACTAGATACCGATCCACCTTCCTGCATTTGCAAATTAAATAATTGCTTCATAAGATATACCTTATTCAAAGCTGAAGATTTTTCATATAAATTTGCCAAAAATTCTATTAACTCTACCATTATCTTTGCTTGTGATAAGTTAGAAATCACAAAAGATGCCAGGCTCAACCTTATAGATTCAAGAGTCTTTCTATCAAGAACATTCCATTCTTCATCTTGCATATTTGTGGGTTTTCTTGAAACCCCACCCAACGGTAAGTATAGATCTTTTTGATATAGATAATCTTCTATCTGCATCCTCCATAATTAATAATTCTTGCAATTGAATTTCTTCATTCTTAGTTTACTTTTTTCTGCCATTGCTTTACTCCCACTCAATCAGAAACCCTTGTGAGTGAATTTTATAATCAACAAACACTAACACGCTCTGATACCACTTGTTAAGATCTTACAACACAATTGATTACTTTTGTATAAGCAACTAAACATGAAATAAAACCAGAAGTAATAAGTAACTAGAAATCAGAAACAACAAAGAATAAGAGATACAAAAAACAATCAATCTTGTATTAAACTCTTCTAGAAGGAAATACAATGAAGAAATCTCTTCTTCTCACACCTCTCAGATGTACAGATTTTTTTCCCTCAAGAGTTCTCTCTCTATCTTAATTACAACCAACTCCACTACTTGAATTGATCCACACTTACAAGCTATGAGGAGCTAACCCTATTATATAGTACTAGGATTCATGAGCCATGCATTCTCCACCGTTAGATGCACCTCTTAATCAAAGGTTCAAATCTGTCCTGACAAAAATAGAAAAGCGGACTCAAGACTAACAACTAGTCTTTACATGCAAACTCATTTTTCTCCTCAAAATTAGAATTTTGGGAACGCACAAATGACCGATGCCAGTCTTTGTCTGTTTGCATATGATCGATGTCGGCCGATCCCTAACCGACGTCGATCAGTCCTGACCGATGTCGGTGACTGTGTAACTCGAGCAACCTCTGCATTTGCTCATCTGGTGAAACTTTTAGCTCCACAACTCAACAATTGTACTCTCAATTATTTTTGGGGAGGCAATATAATTTGCAATCATACTCTTGATTTTTTTGGATGGACAATGTAAAAATGATTGAATGTGGTAAACATATATTTGGATGTGTTATACATAAGTCGAATTACAACAAACTTATATTTGATTGTGCAAAAGGTGGTCTCTTCATTACCATGCTATTATGCAATGATGAAAACATTTACTTATGATCTTCCAATAACTATCATGACATACATTCCAATTGTGTAGAAACAATGAGTACATGTTATAATGATGTTTATACTATATTGAAAATATGAATTTTTAGCATATTATAACATTTTAAAGTACTCTATATCTGAACAATGTTTGAAGATGTTTAAATAAAATGTGTATTTAAAATTGTTGTGCATGTTGGTAATGCATTATTGTTCAAAATTTTTTATTACATGATATGCCCTTATCTCCCACCTATTGAGGTAAGCATATGAATAAATATAGCACTAAAGATTGTATTCCTTTGATGCCTATGAGGTGCTTTGCCATTATTCCCAATATACCCTTACCTTATTGACTGATGTACAAGCCCAAAACCCTTTTGTGCTTCTATGTAGTTTATAGTAAAAACAAATGCACACAACTACAGTTGAAATATGGATTGTAGAGATAAATTTAGTGACTTCATAAATGTTTTTATACCATATCCATACATATTTTTCATGCTCAATCTGTGTTACATACTTCATTTCAGTATTCTAGTGGGGTTAGATACTGTTACAGTAGGTTATTTATCTTAGTTCATGTTCACCTAGATTTTTTTTTCATTTATTTAGTTATTCCCACCCATTTATGTGTGGATATTTCATTTATCTTATTTTAGATATTATTCGATATTAAATATTTATCTCTTAGATATTATGGAGATATTTTGAAGTTATTTCTATTCTTTAGGGATAATTATTTATTGGTCCTAGGTTTGATCTTTTAGTTATGATTGATCACTTAGTTTGATCTCTTAGTTAGGATTGATCACTTAGCTTGATATCTTAGTTAGGATTGATCTTCCTTTCCTATATATGTAAGGCTCATTCATTATATTTGACAAGCTTTGAAGATATAATCTATGATATTGCTACTTTTTATTTTACATATCTATCTATAAGTTTATGTTGTCAAATTACTTTCAGATTATTGTTTTTATGAATGTGATGTTCTACTAATACCATAGATCATTGTGGCTTGAAACAATATACTTATCATTTATTTAAAATACAATCAACAATGGAAATGTAGTAGTTGGAAGACAAATATAGAAATCGAGGGGAGTGTGTTGTCGTATTGCCTCATTCTGGGACATATGAATCACAATTGCATATATATATATATATATATATATATATATATATATATATATATATATATATATATATATATATATATATATTCCTTTGATGGCTATGAGGTGCTTTGCCATTATTCATAATATACCCTTACTTGATTCACTGGCTTACATGCCCAAAGCCCTTTTGTGCTTTTATGTAGTCCATAGAAAAAACAAATGCACGTAACTATGGTTAAAATGTTGATTATAGGGATAAATTTACTGAATTCATAATTATGTCCATACTGTATGCATACATGTTTATCATGGTTAATTTGTGTTACATACTTTATTTCACTATTCCAATGGGGTTAAATACAATCAACACATAGAAATGTAATAGTTCGAAGATAGATACAAAACCCATTGTCATATTGCCTCATTCTGAGCTGTACGAATAATAACCACATATGAATAGATTTAGCACTATAAATTGTATTCTTTGATGTTTGTGAGGTTATTTTCCATTATTCACAATATACCCTTACATGACTCATTGGTGTACATACCCAAAACCCTTTTGTGATTCTATGTAGTTCGTAGCAAAAACAAATGCATGTAACTACGGTCATAATGTTGATTGTACAGATAGATTTACTGACTTATTAATTGCATTTGTACTGTAACCATACATGTTTATCATGCTCATTCTTCATTACATACTTCATTTTAGTATTCCAATGGGGTTAAATACAATAATCATATTAAAATGTAGTAATCAATTTTTAATCTTTATTTGAAGTTGTTCAATGAAATTAGGTGTTAAACACTAATGTACACATCAACAATGCATATTGTTGTTCATATATTTCAACATTTAATCATTCATGGTGTTCATTCCGTATTGATTAAATGATTTTTTTTTATCAATGTTAAAATAGATGGTAGATAGGTGGGATGCAATCACACACTTTCCACTGTAGAAGGCAAACAATGGTCCATTTGACTATATAAATATTAAGTGGAATTTTTTTCTGATAGTAATGAGGAAGACATGTGTGTCGCTTGGCTGGCTATTGATAGGGTGAAAGATTTCATGAAATGAGAATCAATAAAGAAGTCATTCCCTACAAATTTTCATGTCTCCCATCATAGGAAAAAGGCGCTTCTACCTAACAAACACAATAGGGTCACTTCTACCTCTGAATATGTCATGTAAGTTATTCTATATTGCAAGTGTGGGTGTATTCATATGTTGTTGTGTTCCAATTATACATAATTTATGTAGTTGATTTTCAATTTCATTATTTTTCACATGTCTAACATTTACATACATATATTGGTTTTCATATGGGCCCAAGAATTTTTGGAAATTAGATGCTCTTGATCTGAAAATTGAAAATGCAAGTATCGCAAAATCAAATAACACATTGTTGCATTTAAAAGATCTACTTATTTTCTCAACTTTTTCCATTTAGTTTTTAATAATGAAATAAAAACCAAAATTAAAACAAAGATCAAAACTAAAAAAATAGCAAAGAAAATTAGAAGAATTCACCAGTGAATTGATAATGGAGTTCGGCTTCAATAGCCTATGTCTCTGGGTCCGTTCGAAGTGAGAACTGTTTCTATTAAATTTTTACAACAAATGGCTTACAAATTAATTATAAGTCTTCAATTCTCCTTTGGTCTCTGTCTGCCTATAAAAACATCTCTCAGACCTATCATTTGTTGGAATATTGTCATTGATGTCAAATGAACTGTTGCCGAAAGTGAATGGAATTGATTGCCGAAAGTGAACGTAATTGATGGCCAGAAGTGAACGGAATTGTTGACGAAAGTGAACAGAAATGTTAATGGAAGTGAACGGAATTGTCGATGAAAGTGAATGGAAATGTCGACGGAAGTGAACGGTCAACGAAAGTGAATGGAAGTGTCGACGAAATTATCAACCTTGGCCAACCTATTGGGAAGAGTTGTGACCGTTCGAAACGACCTTTTCACTTGAAGAGTCACAACCTTAAATTTATGGCTTTCCATGGGTTATGAATAAGTGCATAACGAATGGCAAAAAAAAAAAGAAGAGCAGAATTTTCAAAGGCAAATTTTTGTGAGAATATTAAAAAGAAAACATCAGTAAGTATAAGGAAGAGTATAGCAGCGAAAACACTCAAGTGTAGATCGAATCTAAAGGAGATAAATCAAGTGTTCTATCATTCGTTGTTTTGACAACTAATTTGATATAGAAGAGTGATTTTTTTTGAGAAGGTTGGTGCCTTAGTTTTGAAGAGATTGGTGTCTCTTGCTAAGTTGGTGCTCGGTGAAAGGGGTTGGTGCCTACAAAATTGTTTTTGGGGTTGGTGCTCCAGTAGGTTGGTGCCTATGAATATTTATATTAAGAAAATTTCTCCGTGGTTTTCTCTCGAAAGGGTTTCCACACAAATATGTGTCTATTTGCATTGTGTGGTTTTGCATTGTATTCTTTGATTGCTTTGAATATATTAATTGTGAAGTAATTTGAGGTTTGGATTTAAGATTAATAATCAAAAGCAAAAAAATATCTTATACTGATTCACCCCCCTCTTAGTATAAGCTTGTGCTTAACAACTGGTATCAGAGCCGGTTCTTTCAGTGTTAGCACAAATGCTAGAAGGTAGATCTTGGAAAGCACATATGGCAAGATCTCAAGTGCTAGACGGTTTCTCCACTAATAAGGCTCCTTTGTTAAATGGAATGAATTATGCATTTTGGAGCATAAGAATGAAGACTTACTTGATGGCCCTAGGTTTTGATATTTGGCAAGTAGTGGTAATAGGATACACAATGCCATAAATTGCACCAACGGATACCATTGGAAAAAAGGCCATTGAGAACAATGCAAAAGCTATGAATGCAATCTTATGCGAGCTTTCATAAAATGAGTTTTTTAAGGTTATGCATTGTGAATCTGCAAAATAGATTTGGGATAAACTCAACACTATTTATGAAGGTGATAGTAAGGTTAGAAAAGCAAAACTCCAAACCCACCGGAGGCAGTTTGAAAGTTTAAAAATGAAGAATGATGAAAACATTGTTGGGTATCTTCTTCATGTCGATGAGATTGTTAATGTCATTTGAGGACTCGAAGAGAAAATTGAAGAATTTGTGATCGTTCAAAAAGTCTTGAGATCCCTACCATTGAGATTTGATGCGAAGGTCTCTGCCATTGAAGAAATGAAGGATTTAGACATGTTGAAAATGGACGAGCTCCATGGAATTCTTATGGCTTACGAAATGAGAACTGAATCTGAGAGATAGTCGAAGAAGGAAGCATCATTCAAGGTCTCAGAGAAAGAGAAGATCAAAGAACCAGAATTAAGTGAAAATTCAAGTAGTGAAGAAGATGAAAATGAAGCTCTATTCGTTTGGAAGCTAAAGAAAAGATCAGGTAAATATAAAGGAAAGTTACCATTTAAATGCTTTAATTGTGGTAAAATTGGTCATTTTGCTGCCAAATGTCCAAATAAAGGAAATATCGATGATAAGAGAAACAAATCAAAGTACAAAAAGGGATTCAAGCCGAGCAAAGACAAACAAAGATTTGAGAAACAAAAGAAAAGCCTATACTCCAAGAGGTATAGCAGCTCATCCGAAGAAAACAAAGTGATATTGAGAGTGATAATGAAGAGATTATGTTCATGGCTACAGAAGAAAATGCCACCACTAGCAAAAATAATTTGAAGGAAGACAAAGACATGGAAGAAGAAGGTGAAGTGAACCTTGAAGAAGAAATTATTTGTGCATTGGAAGAAATAAAAGCATTTAAGAAGAAGAACCAGAAACTAAAGTTACAACTCCAAAAATATGAAGAAGAGAATCGAGACTTCAAAGTGAAGACATCACAAGTCTTTGAGGAATCAAACAAGGTAATTGCTGATCTAAAAGTCCAAATCGAAGAACCAAAGAAAATTGAAGAAGATCTAATGGATAAGCTAAAGAAGAAAGGAGAAGACTGTGAAAGGTATGAATCTGAAATAGATGTTTTAGAAAGGGATCTAGAAAAGGTGAATTTTAAAATAGCAAGTGAATTGAAATCTGAGAAAAGCACTCAAGTTTTGAATAAGATTCTAGAGAGTCAAAGATCACCATCTAACAAGTCAGGCATTGGGTATGAGAAGGAAAAAGAGAAAGCTAAGAGCAATGTTGAAACTCTTAAGGAACCAGTGAAAAACGAGACCAAGAAGGAAGAAGCCCAGAATACAAAAACCAACTCTATCAACAAAGAAAGCAAAGGAGAATAAAACTTCAGAAGACCATTTGCTCCAAGATATGCAAATAAAACCAGGTTTGGTAATTATTTTGATGGATATTGCTATTATTGCAATCATTTTGGTCATAAGAAATTAGATTGTAGAAAGAGAGCCAATGATATTGAAGTCAGGAGCAGAAATAAAGGAACCTATGGAGCTTCGAACAGAAACTACAATTCGTTTACTCCCTTATCAAACTTTGATGAAGCTATAGTTTGTTACAAGTGCAACAACTATGGACATATAACATGCTATTGTAGAAGTGTTTTTGAATCTGTAAGACAAGATCAAAAGTTTAAAGCTCCAGTGATAAAGAAAAGAGAACCATCAAAGACTTGGAAAAAGAAGCAAGAAGAATCCATGATTGTTCAAACAACATTCCATGCTAGAGATGAAGGACAACAATGGTTCATTGATAGTGGATGTTCGAGACACATGACTGGAGATAAAAGCAAATTCATCTCGTTAAAAAAGGTCAATGAAAGCATGGTGAAGTTCAAAGACAACACTACAACTAGAATAACAGGAAAAGGTACACTTAGTCTCGATAATGGAAAAACCAAAATAGAAAATGTGTTATATGTGGAAGGGTTAAAGCATAATATTCTAAGTGTTAGCCAAATGTGTGATCAAGGACACACACTTAAGTTCTTTTCTGAAGGTTGTGAGATCAAAAAAAGAGACATGGGAGAACTAATTGTAGATGCTCATAGAACCACAAACAACCTATACATGCTTGGAGAAATGAGAGGAGAGAAATGTTGTCTGAGTCAAGTTGAAGAAAGTTGACTATGGCATAAAAGGTTAGGGCACATAAATTTTGATAATTTTGTGAAAATCAGGAACAAACAGGCTGTGTGAGATATGCCTAAGATAACGAAACCTTCAAGCACTCTATGCAAGCAATGCCAACACAAGAAGCAAACCAGAACAAGGTTCAAAACGAAGGAATATTCGACCACCAAACCACTAGAGCTGATTCATACGGATCTTTGTGGTCCTACCAGAATTGAAATCATGCAAAGTGAGAGCTACTTTATGTTGCTCATTGATGATTATACTAGAATGACATGGGTAGCTTTTTTAAAATAAAAATTAGAAGCATTTGAAAAGTTTAAAGCTTTCAAGGCATTAGTAGAAAATGAAAAAGAGATGAAAATAAAATGCCTAAGGTCAAATCAAGGAGGTGAGTTTATTTCAAATGAATTCATTGAGTTTTGTGAAGATCATGGAATTAAGAGACAATACTCAACTGCAAGGACTCCACAATAAAATGGACTGGTGGAAAGGAAAAATTGAACCGTTTAAGAGATGGCTAGAACTATGTTGAATGAATCTAAGCTATCAGATAGATTCTAGAGAGAAGCAATTAATACAACAGTATATATCTTGAATAGAGTGAAAATCAGAGTTAATAATGACAAAAATCTTTACGAATTGTGGAAAGGAAGACCAACTTTGGTCAAACATTTCAAAGTGTTTGGAAGTAAATGTTTTATCAACAGGAATGAAGAAAACTTGGGAAAATTTGATTCAAGAGCTGACGAAGGAATTTTTCTTGGTTACTCCATCAAAAGCAAAGCCTATAGATGTTATAACAAAAGGCTACAAACTATCATAGAAAGTGCCAGTGTTAGAATATATGAGATCATGAATCAAAGGCAAAAGAAACTTTAGAAGAGCCTCTAGAAATACCCAATCTTGTAGAAGAAGGGGAGGAAGAAAATGTAGAAAATTTGAGTGAATCTGAAAGGCAGGACACCAAAGCACCATCTCGCTTTGTTCAGAAGAATCATGCTGAAAGTCAGATCATTGTCAACATTGATGCTGGGGTGCAAACCAGAAGAAGAATTGTAAGTATACCTGAGCATGTAAATTTCTCTTTGTTATCCAAGGTAGAGCCTAAGAATTTTTTTGAAGCTAGTCATGATAAACATTGGGTAAAAGCAATGGAAGAAGAGTTAAATCAAATTGATAAGAATGAGACTTGGGAACTTGTGCCCAGGCTAATAGATCAGAATGTGATTGGCACTAAGTGGGTTTTTTGAAACAAATTGGATGAAAATGGCCAAGTCACTCGAAACAAAGCAAGGTTGGTATGTAAGGGGTATGCTTAAGTAGAAGGTGTAGATTTTGAAGAGACTTTTGCTCCTGTTGCTAGATTAGAAGCAATTCGAATATTTCTTGCATTTTTAGTATTCAAAAATTTCAAAGTTTATCAAATGGATGTTAAATCAGCATTTCTAAATGGCAATCTAGAAGAGGAAGTTTACATAGAATAGCCAGAAGGATTTCTCTTATCAGAAAACAAGGATTATGTGTGTAAGTTGAAGAAGGCTTTATACGGATTGAAACAAGCTCCTAGAGCATGGTATGCTAGGCTTGATAAATACCTACAAGACTAAGGATTCAAGAGAGGATATGCTGATAGTAATCTTTACATCAAAACTGAAGTAGATCACCAGTTAATTGTTGTGGTGTATGTAGATGATATAATATTTAGAGGAGACAATGAGGAAATGTCTAAGATATTTTTCAAAGATATGCAAAAGGAATTTGAGATGTCCATGTTAGGTGAGTTGTCATTTTTTCTTGGTTTACAAATCTCTCAATCTAACAAAGGAATATTCATATCCCAAAGCAAGTATGTGAAGGAGATGTTGAATAAATTCCATATGGAGGAGTGTGCCCCTATTAGCACACCTATGGCTACAGGTACGAAGTTGAGCAAAGATGATGAATCTTCAAATACTGATCAAAATATTTACAAATCAATGATTGGGAGTTTACTATATGTGATGGCATCTAGGGCAGATATCATGCAAGCAGTAGGTATGGTTGCACGATTTCAAGCAGCTCCAAAAGAAACACGTGTAAGCCATGACACATATATTTAGATATTTAAAGAGAACCTTGGATTATGGGTTATGGTACCCAAGAGGTAAAGACTTCACATTGGTAGTGTACACGGATTCAGATTTTATAGGTTATGTAGATGATAGAAAAAGTACAAGTGGAGGAGCATTCTTTCTTGGAGATAGCCTAGTATCTTGGTTGAGTAAGAAATAGAATTCTATATCTCTATCTATAGTAGAAGCAGAGTACATAGCGGCAGTGCTATGTTGTACACAAGTTCTATGGATGAAACAAACCTTGAAAGATATCAAAGTAGAGTATAATCATCTAATCTCCATATTCTGTGATAATACTAGTGCGATAAGTATTTCAAAGAATCTAGTTATGCATTCTAGAACTAAGCATATCCCTATGTAGTATCAATTCTTGAGAGAATAGGTGGCAGAACAACAAGTAAAATTGGAATATGTTTCCACATCCGAACAGATGGCAGATATCTTCACTAAGTCACTTCCAAAGGAAACATTTTAGTACCTACAACAGAAGTTGGGAGTAATTTCTTTTGCGTCTTGCCACTGAAGGGAAGCATCAGCTAAGGAGCTAAGTACTAGCTCTTGGATAGACTCTTTGCCATTGATGTCAAAGCGGGAGAAGTACAGAAAGAGGATGTCACAGGAAGGGGGAGCTACAGTAAAGAAGGATTTAGACAGAAGAGACAGTGCAGCAAGGGGGAGTAGTTTCAGTATGTGGTTGCCATCAATGACAAAGGGGGAGATTGTTGGAATATTGTCATTGATGTCAAATAAACTGTTGCCAAAAGTGAATAGAATTGATTGCTGAAAGTGAATGGAATTGATGGCCGGAAGTGAATGGAAATGTCAACGAAAGTGAATGGAATTGTTGATGGAAGTGAATGAAAATGTTAATGGAAGTGAACGAAATTGTCGATGGAAGTGAACGAAAATGTCGACGGAAGTGAACGAAAGTGTCAACGGAATTGTCAACCTTGGCCGACCTATTGGGAGGAGTTGTGATCGTTCGAAAGGACCTTTTCACTTGAAGAGTCATGACTTTAGTTTATGGCTTTTCGTGGGTCATAAATAAGTGCATAACGAATGGCAAAAAAAAAAGTATATTCGAAAGCGGAAGAAATATAAAAGAAGAGCATAATTTTTAAAGGCAATTTTTTTTGAGAATATTAAAAAGAAAAAATCAACAAGTATGAGGAAGAGTATAGCAGTGAAAACACTCAAGTGTAGATCGAATCTAAAGGAGATAAAGCAAGTGTTCTATCATTTGTTGTTTTGACAACTAATTTGAGATAAAAGAGTGATTTTTTTTAGAAGGTTGGTGCCTTAGTTTTGAAGAGATTGGTGTCTCTTGCTAAGTTGGTGCTCGGTGAAAGGGGTTGGTGCTCTTGTAGGTTGGTGCCTACAAAATTATTTTTGGGGTTGGTGCTCCAATAGGTTGGTGCCTATGAATATTTATATTAAGAGAATTTCTCTGTGGTTTTCTCTCGAAAGGGTTTCCACACAAATCTGTGTCTATTTGCATTGTGTGGTTTTGCATTGTATTCTTTGATTGCTTTGAATATATTAATTGCAAAGTAATTTGAGGTTTGGATCTAAGATTAATAATCAAAAGAGAAAAAATATCTTACACTAATTCACCCCCCCTCTCAGTATAAGCTTGTGCTTAACATCATTAATGGCCCAAGGCCGTATAAGGCATAATTAAGTCTCTAACCTTCTTAATTCTCTTTACATAGTCTGCTGAATCCTTCCCTTCAAATAGAATTTTGTTCTTTTTATAACACTTTGAAACTCGTGGCTCAAGTGGTCAAGGCATATCTCTTTTGCACAATAGGTGAAAGGTTCAAGTCATTGACCTTCTCTTTTGGCACTTTATGCTTTATGTTTATCCCACATTTATTGTGTGAAAATGGATTACATGTTTTAAATAGGTGTGCGTTAGCCTTTAAGTGTGTTGATGTCCTTTTTGGAGGAGACTTAGGTGCTAAGCTTAACTTGAGTCTATACTTAGGCCACCATTAGAGAATCCCTTGGTTAGGACTTGGTCTTTACATGGTTTACGTGGCATGGAAGCCTAGGTTTGTTGGCTTGTGGCTCTGCCATGTGTTGGTTTGAGGCTCCTTGTTAGATGTATTACAAAGCTTGAAACAATTATCCCACATTGGTGATATTTCAACATAATTTGTGATTTAAATACAAATGCATACATAATAAGACATGAAGATTAGGAGGCCAAGGCACCCCTCTACAAGAGTGTACCAACCCTCATTTAGAGCCCCCAACGAGCAAATACTGGGGCCCATTGATCTCCATATGACTGCCTATCAAAGACCGAAGGCTATCAACAAATTGAACACCAAACCAATTTTTTTGCATAAATTCATATTACCACATGTTAAATGGTTATTGGACCACTTGGCACATTTGAATAATGCCACGTCAGCTTTCGACATATGTTATTCCCCTGTTACAAGAAAACTTCAACAAGCTATATCTTGAGCATCCGGACTCCGTTTTACATTCTAAAAGAAGCGACAGAAAGCTCTCGATGAATTTTTTGAAATGCAAGTGGTTTGAATAGAAATTGAAGACTTTCAAAATGGAATGGTACATGGATCTGCCTAGATCACTCCTCCCCATTGGGAACTTTTAGACCTCCAAAAGTTGAATTTAATTGGTAATGAGGTGAGGGTATTTCTCCCTCACCCTTCCAGCTTCCATCCATTTTCCTTATTTGGGTGCATCCCTTTTAGACCAACATGAAGATAATCAACATCACCTCTTCGTGAAGTCCACACATTCCTATCAAGAATAGTATCTTCCTATAATTCTGTTAGATATTCAAGAGCAAAAGCATTAATAGAAGGAATGGATACACTTTCATCATGATCAATTATCATTAGAGGCTTATACAATTTCAGATTTTCCACATTTACAATTGAATAAATATGCATGTAGACACCAATATTGTGTCAACCCCCCCTTGGTCCCCTTCTAAACACTTACACACCTTATTAATTTAAAATAAGCTACTTATTTTAAATTAATGACCTCACCTAGACACCTTACCTTGGACACCTCACCCTAAGACATTTTCTTAACCTATGAGTCACCCTAAGACTAAGTCCTCCACATCGTGACTACCCATGACCTATTCTCACCCCCTATCAACTCCCTAACTAACTTCCATGCCTCATAAACCAATGTTTTGACCGTTCTCCAACGGAAAAAGCACTTGGTGTGTGGAGAAATGGGCAAAGAGCTAAAAATAGCCCTTTTACCCATTCTTTCTCCACCGACGTCAGTCATCAAACGGCCAATGCCAGCGGGATCGCTGATGTCAGTTACATAACCTAAGCTCTAACATTGAGCTACCCCCGCCTCTTGGAGATCAACGCGCACACTTTGAGACCAAGCATCAAAATTTGACTATCGCTCTCTTGGCTACAAAAACTCTACACAAGTCACTCCAGATTAGATTGAAACATTATATGAGGACCTCGACATCAGCCACAATAGGAATAAGCATTCTGACACCCTTGGGTCTTCATCATACAGCTAAGTACTCTGGTCTCCATTTCAAAGTTTTAGAATACATTGGTAATTAGTTTCCATTTACTATTTTTAAATACTATCAAAAGAGACCCAACTTCCTCTGTGGAAGGGCTGAAAAGCCTTCCCCTTATCCTTGCCCTCTTTTCACACCTACCCTCTACCTTTTACCCTTCTTTAGAGCTTATTCCCCTTCCTGCAACCCTGCACAAACCTTTCAACTCCCAAAAACTCTTCTGTGCATCACAAAAATACCCTAAAACCCATTCAAGATCCACAGCCCCTACCGACATCGGTAGTCTAATCGACGTCGGCATAATTTACCTACCGAGATCGGCAGCCTAACTGATGTTGGCGACTGTGCAAACCAAAAAATTTATCCAAACAGCCCAAAGACCAAACAAAACCTTTGACCAACCTTTTGAGACACACGAACTACAGGGAATAGGTACACAATATTCTACCTTTCCATTTCTTTAAGTCTTTTATCATTTCATTTTATACAAATCTCTTTTCTTTAAATAGTGGACTGTCATCCCTTACGGAGCTTTACGCTTCAGGGACCGAGCGCGTAGCTTGGCAGTCGACCATATCCTATTCTAACATTTTCTTTGTTCAAGTTTCTTTCTTTCTACAGGTGTTTCTTCCACAGCCAAAGAGGAGCTCTCACAACGCTTGGATACGGTGCACAACTTAATCTAGGTAATGTCAACCCCAAGACCTTCTTAACCTTAGTTTCTTCTTTCTTCTGAATGTAATTAGCAAAAAATATAGAGAAACATTCTAGCATGCCCGGTGGGACGCTTGGATTTTTCCTTGGGTTCATTCTTCTTCTTCTTTTAAAAAAAAGCAAATTTTCATATAGATGCATTAGATTCTCTTCTTGCATCTCTTCTTCTTTCTTTTTGTTTCAAAAGGAAACCATTAGCAGAAGTTAAAAAGAACTCTTTTTCTTCTTGTTACTTCTTGCATAGAGTAGTGAAAAACTCATACTCTTAACCTCTTCTCCAATTGTTTGCATTTGAACAACATATTTCAATTTGAGTTAAAAACTACTGCATTTCATTCTTTCTTGGATGCATATTTAGCCTACTTAGTAATTAAAAGCATTATGAATAAATCATAGTGCACAAATGTTACACAACCAAACCACAATCATATCAAATCAAACATCTGAACTTACTTGAGACAAGGCCTGTCTAGGGTTTCATCACCTAGCAGATACCTTACCCCACCTGGTGATCCTACTTGGATTTCACCACCAAGAGGAGGACCCACTCTATTCTCTGGTAGAGTATAAACTATAGGCAAAGTATATTTTGGCTAAGCAGCCCAGCTCAGCTCTGGGTTCATGAAGTGAAGGGAGCAAGCCCCAGCACCAGGCCACGTACTGAACCTAATACAGATCTTTGAGCACCAAAACACAACCTAAAACCAGCCATAGACTTCTTCTTTAGGACCCGTTCTACAAGCCCAACTCCCAACACATTCTATTAAGGCATAAGCCACCATGACTTTAAAACTTATTCCTAGGAATTTAACGTTTTAGAGGTTGCTTGCCTATTCATCTATTTTACTTATTTTTATCTGATTGTTTGAGCTGGTAAGGTCGCATCATTCTGAAGTCCAAAAATAACTCAGAATTTCTCCTTCTTCCAAAAACTATCAGTTTTTTGTGTTACTAGAATTACACAAAAACCAACATCGGTTTTTCCACCGACGTCGGCAACTATTTTTCACTACCATCAGTTAATTTACCGACCCCAAAAATATTTTCTAACCGACATCAGTTATCTCACCGACATTGATCACTGTCATAAAAAAATTCTTTCCAAACAGCAAGCTTAAAATCCAAATTTCTTGCTGTTCAACACAACTTCTAGTTTTTTAAAACTAAAACACGTAGTTTATGGACCCTAAAACCCTTTTGCCTTGAATGGTTCTGACATGCAATCAAGCCAAATCTCTTGTTGATCACACGAGTCAACAACCACTTCCACCTTCACCCTTCATACCAAGTCATCTAATGGAGTATACTTCAGACACTGAACATACTCCTATTCAACCTACCCCTGATCGACCTCCTATTGTTCCCAAAGGGGATCAAGCATTTGAGAGATTCCTTGACCACAATGTCAAGGCTCTCCAACATTATCTCGCTAGAAGCCAAACGTGAGATCCTTCAGGTAATCCTATTTATGGGATGCCAACTTCCTTGGTTGAAGCGGCAATGATATCAACAGCATCTGCTACCCAACCTATGGTCACTCAGGCTATTGCCTCGACCAGTAACCCAACCATGGCCAATGATCAAGATTTGGCTTCTCCTTCTATCCTTTTTGGCCCTACCTCCATTGGGGTTTCTACACCCCCTCAACCACAAACAATTCAACCAAGTTCGACACCTTTCCAGAACTTGATTGTCTCTATCCCATCCTCTCTTGCACCTATAAACATGAGAGTGACTACCTATCCTTTAACTAGTGTCACCACCATTCAACCACCCTTGGCGGCATCTAGTCAAGTTGTGCCTTCCAATTTCACGGCACAAGCCCCCTTCGCCTCAACATCAGCCCCTATGACAAACTATCAATATGTTTCACCTACACAAATGCAACCAAGTACGTCATATGCCCCTCCCAATGCCTTCCAGGTACCTTATAACTTAGGGGGTGCCCCTCATGCCAATCCATCTACCGATATAATTAAGATGCTGACGGATAAGATGTCCAACCTTGAGACATCTTTTTCAGGTTCTAAGAATGTTCTTTCATATGAATAAATCTGCAATGAACCCATTCACCCTTCAGTTCCCATTCAACCATACCCTAGCCAGTGGGAACTCCCAAAATTTACTCACTTTCAGAGTAAAGAGGACCCACAACAACATCTGCGAGCATTTAGACATGCTTATTACCTCACAGCCCACGATGATGCGTTATTACTTCGCACATTTCCCATGTCACTTTATGGCGCCGCCCTTGATTGGTATACCTCCATTACCAGTCATTCTCTCTTCACCTTCACTCAACTCGCCCAGTGATTTCTTAATCATTTCTCAATCAACATCATCAAGGTCTCCATCACAGACCTTTATTCCATTAAACAATTTGAGGATGAGTCAATAGCTGACTTCGTTACCCATTGGAGAGGTTTGATCAACCAACTCTCCTTCTCACTACCTCAGCCTGAGCTCATTGAGCTCTTTTCAAGAGCATGTGCTAAGCACATCTCATCCACTCTGTAGGTTCAAACTTTTTGCACATTCGATGAAGCTTTCACTATGGCCCAAAAGCTTGAACTCCGCGTAGTCGAAGAAGATAGGGTCAAATTGCGTAGTAAAAATACCAACGCAAAATCTAATGACCCTTCTTCTTCCAAACCCTTTTCTTCCCACTCCAAGTCCAAGGGATCAACAAACGCTGTAATTCTTAGGTCACAATTTTCTACCACCACCAACCAATATGAACCTTCCACTTCACAAAACATCACAAGATAATTCCAACAATGGTATGTACAGTGTCAATACACTCCAATAAGAGAATCATACGCTTTCGTATTGGAAAAACTAGTAAAGCAAGGAGTCCTCAACCTCCCTCAAATCTGACCTGCCCAATTTGACCCCTCACGAGCTATCCCTGCATGGTATAGGGAAAATGACTTTTGTAACTATCATCGTGTCAAGGGTCATGACACAGACAATTGTAAAACCTTCAAAAACATTTTTCAAGACATGTTAGACAAAGGGGACCTTGTTTTGGATAACCCTAATGCGTCGGCCAACCAAAACATGGATGTCTTTAGGTAGCCATTTCCTAACCATCCCCCAAGTCAGAACAATGTTCAGACCATAACCCCTGACCCTCAAGAACATAACATACGTAAGCTCGATATGGTTTCTCCTTTCATTCGTAACCAACCTCTCCCACATTCTAAAGAGGTCAGTCAACCCATCTCTCCACCATGGGTAAAAGAGCCTATTTTACCCATATCACCCCCACGACATCAAACACCTCCTCTACCCATTCTTCTACCTTGTGAGGAACCCATATTACCTGTTCCTCTTGCCCCCACTTTCCCTCTTCTTCTACCATTGGAAGAAGTTACCATTCATACCCCATGCCCTCATGTAGAAGGGGCCATCATCCCTATAATTCACCCTTTAGAGGAGTCTTCCTCTCTTATTTGTCCTCCACTGATGGAGGTTAGTCCTCCATCCACCCCTCTTTCACACGTAGGAGAGTCTACTTTGACCTCTCCCATATTGGAGGATGCTTTGATGGCACCAACACTGGTGGCCCCGCCATTATCCTTATTATTACCAATAGAGGATCATACATTACCCGCTCCTAGACCACACGTGGAAGGCATGCTCATCCCTATGCTCTATCCTCTCAAAGAGCCAAATTCTCCAATCCCTTCTCCACCAAGAGAAGAACTTACCGCCTCACCCACTTCAACCAAGGAGGATCCGGTGATGGTTCTCTCTCGCCTTTGGCGTCCAATACGTTTCCACTCTCGCAATCACCCAAATCCTCCACAAGACCAATTGTAAGACCTCGCACAACATCATCTAAGCCCTTCTCTCGATTGGCAGAAAACTTAGGATTCCTCCATTCTAGGAACCTAAAACATGAGGCGCTATGAGAGTGACTTAAGACTCCTTATCCTACACATTCTGCTTCACCTTATACTGCCAAACCTTCCTCGACAATACACCCCAAAGTCTCTGACAAGGATTGGGCTTCCACTTCCAAATCTTCAAAAGCTCAACTGTCCACACCTGAACCCAAACCCTCGCAAACATCCACCATGCTGAAACAAATTACATCTCTTGGTGTTCACCCTATATCAAACCTCACTCACCCACAAGTGAAGGTAGATTTGAACCTTGCCCCGCACAGTAGTGGTCCTCACACCATACTAAAGAAGGCTACTAAACCATGCCGGAGAACTCCTCCCCCACCTTCACCATTGCCCTTTATCTTGGGTCCACATCCTTCCACTTTAATAGGAGTGCTCCCTACTCCAACACCTCACAATAAAACTACCTCCATTACTCCCTCTACCCGTCAAAAACATATTTCCACCAAGAAATTTGACCTCTCATCAAGAAAGTGCTATCTATGCATGTGGCCACACCATCAACTAAAAAGGTGGTACGAACAACTCCTCCTACAACTTCTAAATAGAAGTTGTCAACCCCTACTACAATAAAGAGTGCAAACCCATTAGTGGGTTCCTATGATTCGCTGTTATGTCGATTATTATAGTCTTCTAGCATCGTTCTCCCACCCATTAAGCCATACCAACCTCTCGGATCAAAACCATCTTGGTTCGACGACACTCAAATCTGCTGGTATCATTGTACACCTAGGCATGATACTGAGCATTATTGTGCCCTTAAGGTTGTCATTCGACAACACCTGGAAAAGGGCACCCTTCTCATTGAGGATTCTCCTGACCACCTTTTTGACAAACTATCGACACCATCCCATGCCTCCCAAACCTCCTCACTTGAATCGGGATCCCAACGCGAGATTATGGTCCCTCTACCACCTTCTCCCCCTTTATTCAAAATCAACACTGTTAATGTGGCCACTAGATCCCAAAATCTAAAGGATAAAGGAAAAGAGAAGGTTTCTACCCCTTCGACATATCCATTCACCAAGCCCTCTTCACCACCAAAACCTAAGGTTTCTATCTTGGGCACATCTCAACCAACATCTCCGAGGGAAATTCCTCCTAACCTCTCTAGTCCACATGACGTTTGGTATAAATGACTTGTTGACTACTTAACTTATTCTATCATTCCTCTTGACCTCTCTAGCAATGGACGATGGGCTTTTATCAAGAGTACTGCTCAATACACCACGCTAAGGGGTCTTCTCTACAAATGAGGTCTTGATGGCCTCCTTCTCCGATGCCTAACCACCACTGAGACATCTCATGCCATCAAACAAGTCCATGATGGGATTTGTGGAAGACATTTCAGTGATAACTTAGTTGCAATGCGCATCCTCTGCTTGGGCTATTGTTGGCCCACTCTTAACCAAGACTGCAATGACTATGTTCAACGTTGTATCAAATGCCAACAACATGTTAACCTACTTCACGTCTAACATCGCATCAAGCATGCCTACAACAAAAATCTGAAAGAGCAAGATTTCAAAATCAAAGATCTCATCCTTAAAGAAAACCAACACGTGACCAATATGAAAAGAATTAAATGAGGCAAGTTTGCTCCTAATTGGCTTAGACCAACCATATAACCTTTAACCATGACCTAACCTAGTCAAAACCAATCCATAACCTACCCTCTTCTTCCCTTTTGGGGAGAACTACATTGGCCTGAGGCCCTTGCATGGGCTATGTAGGCAGCACTCAGTTGACATGGGGTCTTTTGAGGTTAGCTCGGCCATTCATTCGTTCGTCTACCTGATGGCCCAACCATATAACCTTTAACCATGACCTAACCTAGTCAAAACTAATCCATAACCTACCCTCTTCTTCCCTTTTGGGGAGAACTACAATGGCCTGAGGCCCTTGCATGGGCTATGTAGGCAACACTCAGTTGACATGGGGTCTTCTGAGGTTAGCTTAGCCATTCGTTCATTCGTCTACCTGATGGACCAACCATATAACCTTTAACCATGACCTAACCTAGTCAAAACTAATCCATAACCTACCCTCTTCTTCCCTTTTGGGGAGAACTACATTGGCCTGAGGCCCTTACATGGGCTATGTAGGCAACACTCAGTTGACATGGGGTCTTCTGAGGTTAGCTCGGCCATTCGTTTGTTCGTCTACCTGATGGACCAACCATATAACCTTTAACCATGACCTAACCTAGTCAAAACCAATCCATAACCTACCCTCTTCTTCCCTTTTAGGGAGAACTACATTGGCCTGAGGCCCTTAAAATATGAGCTATGTAGGCATCACTCAGTTGACATGGGGTCTTCTGAGGTTAGCTCGGCCATTCATTCGTCTATCTACCTAATGGACCAACTATCTAAACCAACCCAAAATCATGACCAAACAACCAACCCTGCCACTATAGAAGCCACCTTAGACTTCTCATGGGGCACATTGGAGATCACATACATCTCACTAACCACAACAAACAACACTTGAGATCACTTATATCTTAGCTTGACTCGACCAATGACCTTGGAGATCGTGACTATCTCCTCAGACCACGACCACTTTCGAGACAACTTTGCCTTAGTTGTTTTGATTGCATATATGCTACCTCATGAATAGTTAGTAAATTGTATTCACCCCACATTATGCCCCTCACACATATTGTCGAATCGCGACCAAGTTGATCCCCAATATTTATGGCATTTTCATGTTTTCTAGGAGCACTTCCTAGCCCAAATACTTGGAACACAATGACCATTGGAGTTATAGCTTTGATCGATTAACCCAATTAGCTACCACTAATAAGCTGGGGATCGGTTACTTCGATTTTAGTCCTCCTTGACCATTGGAGCTACAGCTTTGATCGTTTAACCCAATTAACTACCACTAATAAGCTGGGAACTGGTTACTTCAATTTTAGTGCTCCTTGACCTTGCCTATGACAATTTGACTTGCCTATCAAGTGAAGTGGTATACGCGCAATCTCAATTATTACAGCATTCACACTAACCCTACCCATCAACTACCTATCAAATCAGCACTTGATTTCGGGTTTCCTTCTCTCGATTCCCACTTTGAGGGGGAATACCTCATCCCATACCTGGGGTAACCTACATCTATTTTTGTCTTGCAGTTCGTCAAGACAAACCACAAGACAAAAAGGGGCAAATGTAGACACCAATATTATGTCAACTCCCCCTTGGTACCCTTCTAAACACTTACACACCTTATTAATTTAAAATAAACTACTTATTTTAAATTAATGACCTCACCTAGACACCTCACCTTGGACACCTCACCTTGGACACCTCACCCTAAGACTTTTTCTTAACCTATGAGTCACCCTAAGACTTTTTCTTAACCTATGAGTCACCCTAAGACTAAGTCCTCCACATCCTAACTACCCATGACCTATTCTCACCCCCTCTTAACTCTCTAACTAACTTCCATGCCTCATAAACCTGTGTTTTGACCGTTCTCCAACGGAAAAAGCACTTGGTAGGTGGAGAAATGGGCAAAGAGCTAAAATAGCCCTTTTACCCATTCTTTCTCCACCGACATCGGTCAACGGTCCGCTGATACTGGTGGGATCACCGACGTCGATTACATAACCCGAGCTCTAACATTGAGCTGCCCCCCGCCTCTTAGAGATCGACGCGCACACTCTAAGACCAAGTATCAGAATTTGACTATCACTCTCTTGGCTATAGAAACTCTGCATAAGTCACTCCAGATTGGATTGAAACATTGTACGAGGACCTTGACATTAGCCACAACAAGAATAAGCATTCTGATACCCTTGGGTCTTCATCATACAGCTAAGTACTCTGGTCTCCATTTCAAAGTTTTAGAATACATTGGTAATTAGTTTCTATTTACTATTTCTAAATATTGTCAAAAGAGACCCGACTTCCTCTGTGGAAGGGCTGTAAAGCCTTCCCCTTATCCTTGCCTTCTTTTCACACCTACCCTCTACCTTTTACCCTTCCTCAGAGCTTATTCACCTTCTCGCAACCCTGCACAAACCTTTAAACTCCCAAAAACTCTTCTATGCATCACAAAAATACCCTGAAACTCATCCAAGATCCAGAGCCCCTACCGACATCAGCAGTCTAACCTACGTCAGCATAATTTACTTACTGACATCGATAGCCTAATCGACATCGGTGACTGTGCAAACCATAAAATTTATCCAAACAACCCAAAGACCAAACAAAACCTTTGACCAGCCTTCTGAGACACACAAACTATAGGGAACAGGTACATAATATTCTACCTTTCCATTTCTTTAAGTCTTTTATCATTTCATTTTATACAAATCTCTTTTCTTTAAATAGTGGACTGTCATCCCTTACGGAGCTTTACGCTTCCGGGACCGAGCGCATAGCTTGGCAGTCCATCATATCCTATTCTAACATTTTCTTTGTTCAAGTTTCTTTCTTTCTACAGGTGTTTCCTCTACAACCAAATTGTATCTCTCACAATGCTTGGATACGGTGCGCAACTTAATCTGGGTAACGTCAAACCCAAGACCTTCTTAACCTTAGTTTCTTCTTTCTTCTGAATGTAATTAGCAAAAAATATAGAGAAACAATGCATATAAGATGGTAAGTCTAATTAGAAATCATTTGTGCCAATTTTTTTTGTAATTTGAAAAGGACCATATTGGATTGATTTCAACTTTTTACCTTCACCTGTCAATCTTTCCTTACTAATATGAAGCCATACCATATCACATACAACAAATTGGTGATCAACATGATGTTTGTCATGTCTGGCTTTATATTGGCTTGACTTTTCTCCAATTGAATATGGATATTCTGATGTATGAGCTATATTTTTTCAATGAACTTCTTAGTGTGAATGGCTTCTTTTGGTTCACCAATAGTGGTATCCTATCCATAACAAACATCTAGAGGATATTTAAGCAAGTATCCATAACAAACTTCAAATGGAGATTTCATAGTAGAAGAATGAAGTTCTCAGTTATATGCTTGTTTTATGTAACACAATTGTTCATTCCATAACTTTGGATTTTTATTGCAATAACCCCTAAGTAAATGTACCACACTGCGGTTCACAACCTCTGTTTTCCCATCGATATGTGAATGAAATGCAGTACTCTTTTTTAATTTAGTGTCCATTAGTCCCCACAAAGTTGACCAAAACTCCCCAATAAGCTGAGAATCTTGATCAGAAATAATTGAAGGCAACCCAAAATGAACCCATACATGTTTAAATAACAGGCGTGCAGTGCCTTCCCTAATTATTTGCTTAGTGCAAAGAATCAAAACACACATCTTGCTAAATCTATCCACAACCACATATAAATAGTCGTGTTTTCTTTGTGTCATAGGCAAACCCCCCACAAAATCCATGGAAATACTTTCCCATGGGTGAGTAGGAATAGGTAGAGGAGTGTAAAGTCATAGTTTCCTATTACTAGGTTTGCTTGTGGCACAAAGAGTACATCCCTTAATATATTTGGCAACAAGTTCCTGCATACGGTGCTAGTAACAATACATTTTCAAATGTGAAACCATTTTAGCAACTCCAAAATGACTAGCACTAAGAGAAGTATGTGCTTCTCTAATCATGTGCACCCTCTTATTTTGAGGAATACAAAGTTTACCTAAATGATACAAAAGATTATTATGTACATGATAGTCTAATTCTTCTACTTGTCTACTACTCATCAAGTCTTTATATACATCCTAAAAATCAAGATCATTAACATATTGTTCTTTATAGCTTTCATGAGACAAAGAACCATGTTGTAAAAGAATAGATGCAACTACCATAGGAGGCCTAGAAAGCATATCCGTAACCTTATTCTGAATACCTTTTTTATACTTGATCACAAGATGAAATTGTTGTAAGAAACCCATCCAACGAAAATGTCGAGACTGTTGTAGCTTGGTTTGTGATTGGAGATATTGTAAGAGCTGATGATCTGTATGTACTATTATTTCTTTGCCCATTAAGTAATCTTTCCATTTTTTAAAACTTTGAACCAATGCATACAATTCCTTATCATAAGTTGCATATTTTCTTATTGCACTTGTGAAGGTCTTAGAATGATAACAAACTAGTTTCTTACCTTGCATTAAAATAGTTCCAATGCATAATCACCTACATCTATCTCGATCTCAAATGGTTGTTGTATATCAAGAAGTGCTAAGACTGGAGCAGTACTTATCTTTTCTTTCAAAGTGTCAAGGGCCTTTTGATGCTTGCCTCCCCATTGAAAGACCTGTTTCACACTTGTCAAATAATACAAAGGTGATGCAATATATGAAAATTGAGCAATAAACTTTCTACAAAACTATACTACACTAATAAAACTTCTAACCTTAGTTGTATTAGTGAGTGTAGGCTAGTTAACAATGACTGCCACTTTTGCAGGATCAATTTTCAATTTACCATGTCCTACAATGTAACCCAAGTAAATCAAAGAGGTTTTTCCAAACTCACATTTTGACATTTTTAAATAAAGTTTTTTCGTTCGTAATGCATCCATGACTTTCTTAATGTGGATCACATGCTCTTCCCAATACTTGCTGAAAATCAACATATCATCTAAGTAAACCATGACAAAATCATCAAGGAACTGTCTAAAAATATCATTCATCAATCTCATGAATGTAGCCAGTGCATTACACAATCCGAAAGGCATAACAAGCCATTTAAACAATCCTTGTTTTGTTTTGAAGGCAGTTTTCCACACATCACCTTCATTAATTCTTACTTGATGAATCCACTACTCAAATCTAGCTTAGTGAAATAAACATGTTTTAATTGATCCAACAAATCATCAATACAAGGAAGAAGGTAATGATTCTTAATAGTAATTTTGTTTAAAGCACGAAAAACAACACACATTCACCAAGTTCCATCTTTCTTTGGCACCAAAATAATTGGCAAACCAATAGGAGATGAACTTGGATGAATAACACCTTTATCCAATAGATCCATTACCTATTTTTTGATTTCCTCATTTTACACCATTGATAACCTGTACATGCCAATGTTAGGGAGAGGAGAATCCTGCAATAGCTGAATTTCATGTTGAACTCTCCCTTTAGGAGGCAAACCCTTAGGATCCTGAAACACATCATCATAAGTAGAAATGATTTCAACCAATTCATTCATATGTTTAGGATCACAATTTTCCAAATCTTGAGAATATTCTTTTTCCTTAGACTTAATCAACATGAGGCAAAAAGTCTTGCTCGAATTAACTAGTGTTTTCATTGCCCTGCTGTAACGAAAGAAAGACTTATTTTAATGTGATGTGCTCTAACTATATATTCAATGCAATCCTTAACAAACAAGTACTTATTCTCCTCTCTATAAAAGATTAGTTTTCTATCAAAAAGATATGGACTTCTCAAAACAATCCCACATATGTCCAAAGGGACAACATCCAAATCAACCTCATCCATGAACTTGGATGTGATGGCAAACCTTAGTCTACAAGTTTGTGATACTTGTAGCTTTGCATTGTCACACACCCAACCGAGTGGATAAGGCTTCAGATGGGGATTAGTTTGTAAGCCTAACTTCTTAACAATCTCTTCAAAAATTAAATTTGCTTGAGAACCACTATCAAATAGAGTGTCAGTCTTAGTATGTTTTGAAACAACTCTAATGTGGAACAATTCATTTCTTTTCTTATCAACATACACAAAATTTTGTTTAGAAGAAGATGCATTATTTGATGACTTAGTGCTAGAAATTGAAAGAGAAGAATCATTATGTAATTCCATAGCTGTGATCTTAGTTTTATCATTTGAATTTGAACCTAAATCCTAAACCATAGCAATAGTCTTATTTTCTTTCTTTTGAAACCTTTTAGGCCTTAACTCAGGGTGTAGTTTACAACACTTAGACTCATCATGATTTTTATTACAATGATTACAAAATGGTTTTTCTTATTCTTTTTAATAGTAAAAGTGGATTTTTGTTTACCCTTTCCTAATGAACTTTCCCCTTTGGATTGCTTAACATTAGATTGCTTACTTTTAACTTTAGAAAAAGATTATTTTGATTATTTTCCTCTAGCCTCTAAATGAGTGGCTTGAATACATACTGCATCTAAATTAGTGGGATTGAACATAAGAATCATATGTTTTAAGTAACTATGTAGCCCACCTATATATTCTAGTAGTGTTTCTTGTGTGTAAAGAGGAACATTCAAAAGTAAAGCTTTTCTCCTAAATTCTTGTGTGTAATCTTGAACATTTTGGCCTTTACCTTGTCTGAAACTTTACCAATCCATCATGGCTTGCTGCATATAGCCTAAAAGATAAAATTGCTTTATGAGTTCTTCAACAAATTCATTCCAAGTAGAAATCGAGGTACCTTTTTGAAGCTTGGCTTCCTTCAACTTACTCTCCCACCAGATGAGAACTATGCCTCCCATACGAAGAGTAGCCAAATGAATTTTTGACCCATCCCCTACAATATTTTGGACTCTGCAATAAAATTCAATCTACTTGACCCAATTATCCAACTTCTTTGCATTAACTTTGCCATTAAACATTGGTAATTCAAACTTAATATCCATTTTTAGTGAAGGGAGAGATTCCATAGTGTTTTTACCATCATCCGATGAAGAGGAAGGTTTTTCAGTTTCTTTAGCTTTTGATTCTTGTGAATCACCTTCTTTTTCACTCTTAGATTCCCTTTATTTATCATGGTAAAGTTCCTCAACCATGCTTCTCATTTCCATGAAGGCTCGGTGGAAAGCTTGTTTGAATTCCATCTCTTATTCGGCCATCCCAGAATCACGCCTTAAGCCAATCTCTGGATTATACTCAATGAGTATTCCTTCACCCTTTTTGGATTTAGACCTTGTCAACATACACTAGCAACCACTGTTAAATAACAACCACTCTAATACCAAAATCTGATCTAAAAATTGAAAATGCAAGTATTGCAAAATTGAATAACACACTATTGCATTTAAAAGATCTACTTATTTTCTCAACTTTTCTATTTAGTTTTTAATAATGAAATACAAACAAGAATTAAAATGAAGATCATAACTAAAAAAATAGCAAAAAAAATTAGAAGAATTCACCAATGAATTGATAACAGAATTCAGCTTTAATAGCCTACGTCTCTGGGTCTGTTCGAAGTGAGGACCATTTCCATTAAATTTGCGTAACAAATGGCTTACAAATTAATTACAAGTCTTCAATTCTCCTTCTCTAGTCTCTGACTGCTTGTAAAAACATTTCTCAAACCTATCATAAATGACCCAAGGCCGTACAAGGCATAATTAAGTCTCTAACCTTCTTAATTCTCTTTACACAGCTAGTTGAATCCTCCCCTTCAAATAGAATTTCATTCCTTTTATAACACTTCAAAACTTTTGGCTCAAGCAGTCAAGGCATATCTCTTTTGCATGATAGGTGCAAGGTTCAATTCATTGGCCTTCTCTTTTGGTGCTTTATGCTTTATCTTTATCCCACATTTGTTGTGTGAAAATGGATTACATATTTTGAATAGGTGTGTGTTAGCCTTTAAGTGTGCTGACGTCCCTTTTGGAGGACACTTAGGTGCTAAGCTTAATTTGAGTCTATACTTAGGCCACCATTGGAGAATCCCTTGGTTAGGACTTTGTCTTTACATGGTTTATGTGGTGTGGCAGCTTAGGTTTGTTGGCTTGTAGCTTTGTCACGTGTTGGTTTGAGGCTCCTTGTTAGATGTATTACCAAGCTTGAAACAATTATCCCACATTGGTGAGGTTTCAACATAATTTATGACTTAAATACATATGTATACATAATAAGACATGAATATTAGGAGGCCAAGGCACCCCTCCACAAGAGTGTGTTGACCCTCATTGAAGTCCCCCAATGAGCAAATAGTGGGGCCCATAGATCTCCATATGACTAGCTATCAAAGACCGAAGGCTATCAACAAACTGAACACCAAACCAATTTTTTTGCACAAATTCATATTGCCACATGTCAAATGGTTATTAGACCACTTGGCACATTTGAATAATGCCACATCACCTTTTGACATCTGTTATTTGCCTATTGTAAGAAAACTTTAGCAAGCTATATCTCGAGCATCCAGACTCCATTTTACATTCTAGAAGAAGCACCAGAAAACTCTTAATGAATTATTCAATGTGCAAGTGGTTTGACCAAAAATTGAAGACTTTCAAAATGGAATGGTATATGGATTCGCATGGATCAACTCTACCAAAAGACACGTCAGTAGTGCCAAATGCAAGAAAAGGTAGCCAACTAGGCCGAAAACATATAAGATGTGGTTGTCAGTGTCATTTCAACACACACCAAATGACCATTAGACCCGATGATGTAGAACACATGGACAATTAAGGAAATCACTGTCATGGCCAATAATATGAACAGTCCAAGGGAAAAAAATAATTTTATGTACCATACATCAATCTCTTAATAAATGAATGGGTTCATAGGCTACTATTGTTGGGAAAATTTGTTGATTTTATCCATCTTAAACATAGTGAGATGGTGCATGAGAAAGTTGTGATGTTCAATGCTGAAACCGAGCAAGAAGATTTCCTCCACAGGGATGATATGTGTGTGTGTGTGTGTGTGTGTGTGTGTGTATACATACATACATACATATATATATATATATATATATATATATATATATATATATATATATATATATATATATAAAATAGAGAATGACATATCAAGGAGGCTAAACATGTTTATATTCTTGACGATGATGAAAGTGTTTAGGAATGGGCACTAGAAAATCCTGACAAGTGGTTTGTCTATTAGGGATACAATGGTGGGGGGATAAATAGGGATGGGGAATTCCCTTCATATTGGGCATCCAACTCCCAAAACAACTAGAATGGTTGCTAAGATTTGGGAAGTCCAACTTATTGCTGATGGACTCAACCTTCAACACAAATGTAATGAAGGTATATTGTCTATGACTATAAAGGTAATTGATAATATAGATATATCATGACTTGGAAGATCAATTTTTTTATATCTGCATATAGTTCCAATTGTACACATTAATGGTCTTTGATTCCCAACACCAAGGACTACCCATTGCTTAGGTGATTATGTCACACACGTGTATTGCAAACATTAGCTAATGGGTGCAAATACTTATGCAGAGAATAAATGTGAAAGACATAGAGTGGAAACTCAATGCTTTCATGGTAGATGATGTTACTATGGACATAAAAGCTATTAGGTGAGTTTTTGATATTTTGATGTACAATAAGATGTTCATATGTTGAATTTCATACATACTGTGATCAGGATACATTGTGAAGTCTTACAAATCAATGATGATATGAAAGAAAACATTCAATTATGAGGTCTATTTGTTCAATTGGTATGTGCATTGTGCATGGATAAAGAATTTGATAGTGAAAGTGAAAGAAAATGATATATGATGTGCAATGTTTAGTGAACTAGTTGACATAATGCATGTTGGAAATATTGTCATTGATGTCAAATTAGCATTTAATGTGTAAGGGTTTTTTTAATGTTTATATCTTGGATAAAGTGTGTTAATATTAATGAATATATTTTTGGTTGCATAAAGACAAAAGAGCGCCCATGAGGAAGTTGAAGAGTCATCACTAAAGACAAAAGAGGAAAAGGATGCATTTCTCCATGAAGGGTCACCTTGAGGAATTCGAAGGGTCATCACTAAAGACAAAAGATGGAAAGGGTGCATTTTTCCATGAAAGGTCACCTTGAGGAATTTGAAGAGTCACTAGGTAAAGATAAATAAATAATTCAAAGGGTCATGCAAGGGTGAATGATAAAGGTCATTTGGAAATCTATAAAAGGAGGCTTGGGAAGCCATTTATAAATATGGAAGTGAATGATTTTATCTAGCTGAGAAGAGCATAATAGAGCAGAGAAAAGAGAAGAGATATTGTAGAGTGATATCATTTGTTGAGAAAGTAACATTGAGAGATAGTTGTGTGGTATACATAATAGGGGTTAGTGCTCATGAATAGTTGTTGTGTTGGTGCTCAATAAAGGGGTTGGTGCTCATGAATAGTTCTTATGTTGGTGCTCAGCAAAGGGGTTGGTGCTCCTACAAGTTGGTGCTTGCAAAATTTGTAAACTTGATTTGGTGCTCATTTATATACTTGAGATTGTTCTCCATGGTTTTTCCCACTTTGAGTTTCCACGTAAAATCTAGTCTCTCTCTCTCTCTCTCTCTCTCTTATTTGGTGCATGTTATTATTTCAATTTTATTATATATCTTGAATTTATGGTTAAGTGGAATTTGATTCAGTGAAAGTTTATAAGATATATGATATACTGATTCATATCCCCCTCTTAATATATCCTGTGCTTAATAATTGGTATCAAAATAGGTCCCTTCGAAAAGGGTCTAACAACTTGAAGTTAGATCAGGGAAATCATGATGATCAAGCAGCTAAAGAAGGAGAATCAAGAGTTGAAATATGTGGTTGAGGCTCTTAAGGAACAAGTGTGTATCTTGAATTCTAAGTTGGATATAGAAGCAAAAGAAGCTAAGGTGTTTATTCAAGATCTTAAGAATTAGCTAGAGGTTGCATATTCAAGTTTGAAATCAAGAGAAGAAGAGTGTAATCAATTGAAGGTTGAGTTAGGTTCTTTAAAGGATATTCATGAGAAGCTCATAATCAAGGTTGAGAAAGATCATGAAATATCAATCCAAGGTAAGAAGGATGCAAGTTTTAAAGGCAAATTGAAGAATCTAATCAAGAAACCCAATGCTTTTAGTTTTTCAAATTCTTTTCATGGCCATTGTTTTGTTTGTCATCATGTTGGTTATAGGGAAAGAGATTGTATGAGGAGAAGCAATTAGTCAAAGGGAGATCTCAGTCACATTCAAGTAAAAGGTATGAGAAATGTTGTTTGCTTTTGTTGTCATAAGGTTGGCCATATTGCTAAATTATGTCCAAATAGAGTAAAGAGATCTTCAAGGTATGTCAAAGGATACAAATCCCCTAGAAGGTATGAGAAGAGCCAAATTTAGGTTTGGATATCTAAGGTAGTAAAGGTTGATCAGGTTGAGTTTAAGAGTGAGAATAAATTACTTGCTACAGTAGATAAAGAATTAGATAAGGAATGTGAATAATCTCTTGTTACATTTGAGCATGAGCCTTGTCAAGATATGACATTTGCAAGAGTTGAGAAGATGAACAACATCATGAATGTTGAGGTTATTAAGTCAGATAAGTTAGACATGCTTAAATGGATTCTAAGAGAAAGACACAAGAAGATCAAGGAAGTAACAGAGGAGATGTGGGAATATCTTGAGATTTTGTTCGAGGACCCTTTGTGTGGGGTGTCTTTTCTAGGCTTCAAGGAGACACTTTTAAGAAAAATTGAAGCATGGTGGATGCTTTTGGGTCTTGGCTATGTTGCATGACAAGAAGGTGAGTTGACAGATTAATTTGTATATCATTTGAGGTGGAGCTAAGTGTAAGCTCCAGAATAGACTCTTTGTCATTGATGTCAAAGGGGAGAAGTATAGGAACAGGTTGAAAAAAGAGGATGCTAAAATAAGGGGGAATTAATGTATATTTTTAGTTGGTTCAGTTTACAGGTCTCTATTTTAGGTTGGCATGTGCAGTACAGGTTTTTAGAATTGGTGACAGTTTCAGGTTGCCATCAAAGACAAAGGAGGAGATTGTTGGAAATATTGTCATTGATGTCAAATTAACATTTAATGTCTAAAGGTATTTTTAATGTTTATATCTTGGCTAAAGTGTGTTAATATTAATTAAATATTAACAAATATATTTTTGGTTGCATAAAGATAAAATCGGGCCCATGAGGAAGTTGAAGAGTCATCACTAAAGATAAAAGAGGAAAAAGATGCATATATCTATGAAGGGTCACCTTGAGGAATTTGAAGAGTCATCACTAAAGACAAAAGATGGAAATGATGCATTTTCCCATGAAGGGTCACCTTGGGAAATTTGAAGAGTCACCAGGTAAAGACAAAGAAATAATTCAAAGGGTCATGCAAGGGTGAATACTAAAGGTCATTTAGAAAGATGTAAAAGGAGGCTTGGGAAGCTATTTAGAAATATGGAAGTGAATGATTTTATCTAGTTGAGAAGAGCATATGAGAATAGAGAAAAGAGAAGAGATATTGTAGAGTGCTATCATTTGTTGAGAAAGCAACATTGAGAGATAGTGGTGTTTTATACACAAGAAGGGTTGGTGCTCCTATGGGTGGGTGCTCATGAATCATTGATGTGTTGGCGTTCAATAAAGGGGTTGGTCCTCTTATAAGTTGGTGCTTGTAAACTTTGTAAATTTGAGTTATTTCTCATTTATATACTTGAGATTGTTCTCCATGGTTTTTTCCACTTTGGGTTTCCACATAAAATCTAGTCTCTCTCTCTCTCTCTCATGTGGTGCATGTTATTGTTTCAATTTTATTGCATATCTTGAATGTATGGTTAAGTGGAATTTGATTAAGTGAAAGTTTATAAGATATATGATATATTGATTCATGCCCCCCTCTTAGTATATCCCATGCTTAACAATGCATAGTTACACCGATGAAGATATGGTAAATAAAGAGTCTAAAATATTTGTAGATAAGTATCATTCCACATAGGTAAACTTTGTCGAATATTGGAAGCATCATTAGCTTCACCATGTGTAAATGTGGTCATAATGTTATCAAACCCTTCCATATGTTGTGTAAAAAACAAATTCATCCATATAAAGTTACCATTCCCATTTTAATAGGTGTTTCTTGAGGACACTACAGACTTCTACACATCACAAGGTCAATTGGATAGTTAAACAACTAACCATAGTGGTTTATACATGCTATCTATGGCTAAAAATATGAAAGGACAATAGATTCCATAAGAAATTCAAACTGGAGAGAGTTGAAAATGTTTCATGGGTTAGGGTTTTTGATAATCTAGACTATCATGTCACATTCCATAACAAATATCCTCGTATGGCATGGGTATGGAGTCAGATAGATGAAAAGTTACATTTTTACATTCACATTGAAATGCCTTTCATGTCAATGTGCAATTACCCATTTTTAATGATTCTACTACATATTTTCATAACATAAATGTTATTTATCCTTCATAGCTAATATAATTCACACATAAATAATAGTCTTTCATTCAAATACACTTGAAATCCTCAATAATTTTGAATGTCATATTCATCATGAGAGTATACATTATATAGTTGTAGGATATCCTTAATGAAAGGAGTCACCACTAATCTCTATTCCCTAAAATCTCTCTTATGATAACTTAACATCCCTACACTCCCTTGTAGAATATCTCAAGCAAACCTATCCTAATGTTGAGTTGTTACAACTCAATATACATAATATATTATTCTAATATTATGAATTTTCACAACAATTCATAAATTATTACAAACCCAATTACATAAAATGTGAGCACTAACTAGATATTTTTAACATCCCCCCCCTCCCCAAGTGCAAAACATAGGGAAAATAGTATATTGTACTGCAACTGCTAACAAAATCAAATGATGTTTTTTCACGTGGCTAACCACCAACCTACAAACAACTAGGATGGTTTTACACTTGGCTTACCACCAAACTACAAACAAATAGGATGGTTTTATATGTGGTTAACCAACAACCATATACATCATATTGTTACAGTAATCTATTAGTTCTCCTCACTATCTTACCTCAAGGGAAGATTTAAAGAAATAAGCTCACTTATTACATTATGTGAACATGAATGTATCATCTATTCTTATTTTTAGAAAGTAAAAACATAACTGAAAAAACAAAACACAACTCCATTATGTAGCCCCATCGCTTGTGGCTAATGATAGGATGTTGATTGTCCTTCAACTTCTTATGTCCTTCATCCTCCTACTAGATGATGTTCACATGGTACAGGAAGTCCTCAAAATTATAACTGCTATCATCATTTTTTGGTTCTTCCTCACTAGATGGTTCTTTTTCATTGACCACATTTGCTTCATTTGTTTTAAGGTTTCCCTTGAGCATATCATTTACTCAAATCTTTAAAAACTAGGATGTGTACCCCCTTTTATTACAATACAAACATTTAACTTCTTTGTTTTTGTTATTTTTTTATGATTATTTGAGTACATTATAGTTTTTACTTCCACATCTTCTAAAATTATTTTCTCTTCCACTAGGAGAGCTGAGATCATGTCTTCTAGGGACTATGACGGCATTTGACCAAGATTGAATACAACATTGTTATATTTGGTAGACAAGTTGTTTAACAGAATGGCCTTAGCATATTCATCATCAATTGGAGCTTTGATTTCTATTAACTACCTCATGATAGATACAATTTCATTTATATGACTAAACATTGTGCTACCTTTACTCATATTTATTTTGAATTAGCATAATTTTAAGGAAAATTTAACATTAATTGCTTTAACACCAAATAACTTATTCAAATTTTCTCAAATTTCACTAGATGATTTTTCTAAATCCACATAATGCAGTTTTAAATCAGAAAATACAAGGCCAATGATGGATTTAGCCTTATCATCTCTACTATTCCATTCTAGTAGTTTATTTGCATATGTGGGTTGTGTTTCTTTTCCACTAATAATTCCACACAATTTTTTATTGATTAGTTGCATTTTAATTTTCACTTTCTATGTGTGACAATTAAGTATAGTGAACTATTCTAGTAGAATATCCATCTAAAAGATGTCAGTTACCTCAAAAATGCATCTATTTACAAAGAGACATTTTTTTGACAATGATAATTCATTAAAAAAACTTTGATGACATACTTTGATTGACATAGAAAAAGACTCTAAACTTTCAAATTTTACTTTTGACCCAAGATAATTTATAACAACAATCAATGACAATAAACCAAGACTTAAAATATAGCCTTTCACTAAAATCTTATAAACTTTAGAGTCTAACCTTAAAACAAACAAAACTATCTAAAACTTGACCATGCGAATCAACTATATATATAAAATTATTTGACAGACCATTATACCAAAACTGAATAAAATAAAATTATTAATATAAAAGACTCGACACAAAACCTAAAAATGTGAATTATTGAAACTTGACGTGGTTTATTATGGGCAAAGCACAATTGTTGAGACATATAACAAGTTGAAAGATGGACTAACACATAAATTATGCTTACATAAATAAATCGGGTCGATCTTTGAAATGGCTTCAGGCATTCCTTATGAAGTATAACACAGTTTAGAGAAATGATATCACAAAATGTGGATCATCAAACTCCAAATGAGTACACAGTCTTAAAATGTGCACATGCATAGTGTAGACCAAGCCATTTTGAACATATTATGTGATAGAAATCCCATGATCCTCTTGGTGGCATTACGTTATGGAAAATAGAACCGTTTGCCATGCTATTATATACTGTATAGTGCGAGTTAACATGATGAAGGGAGGCCATAAGATTACATGGAAAGTTTGAAGGCATCACCCTTATAAATTAAATCACTTGGATATAGATGAAGAAGTCTAATGGTGATGGCTTCACATTGCTCATATATGGTGCTAATCATAAACACTATAAATTTGATGGGTATATGGATCTGATACCAGATAATAATTCTGGTCCATATTTTCACAACACAAATGTTATTTTATCCTTCATAACTAATATAATGCACACATAAATAATAGTATTTCATTCAAATGCACATGGAATACTCAATAATTTGGATGTCATATTCATCGTGAGAGTATACATTATATAGATGTATAGTCTCCTTAATAGAATGAGTCAACACTAATCTCTACCCCCAGAAATATCTCCAACAATAACTCAACATACCTACACTCCCTCTTAGAATATCTCAAGTAAATATATCCTAATGTTGAGTTATTAAAACTCAACATACACAATATATTATTCTAATATTATGAATTATCACAACAATTCATAAATTATTACAAACCTAATTACATAAAATGTGAACACTAACTAGATATTCTTAACAATTTTCACTCCAAGGTTACACTTTCAAACATGTGATTAAGGTGAAACTATTGAGAGATTCTAGAAGAGAGGTAGTTGTGCAACACACGAGGGATGGTCCTTGTGAGCGCATCAACTACATTCATAGACAACATAATGTAAGGCTTATTTCAACTTGAAGGTGTTTTTTTCTTACAGTTTTTTGAAATATCTCAATTTCATGTATAACATTTCCACTGCATAGTGCATATATAGTACAATAGGAGATGCTTCTAAAGTCAAAGTAGGAATTGATCTTGAACAATCAAACTATGAATATGAAAGTTGAAGCATGTGTGGATATGTGATCATCAAATTAATTCAATGTAGGTAAAGCAACATATTTTGGAGATGATACTGAAAAGCAATCGAGGGATGTCAACAATGTAAGACATGTCTCTTTTCCTATTCATTTTAGTTTATAGTTCTTGACATTTATCATAGGATATGTTTCATTATTTGAATATATCATTGATACTACTAAAGTTGACATAACCAATTCCCTGATATGTGAAGTGTGAGAAATTTTTGACAACTGTGTAGCAACTGATTGCATAATTGAAATGTTATCATTCTTCAAAACTTTTATGCAAGATTTTTTCAAAAAGGTCCAAAAGTAGGTTGATATCAAGCTCACAACACTTGATGACACATCTATTCCAATAAGTTCATGATAGGTATGTCACCTCACTTTGTAGAGAGAGAGAGACTTCATAAAAACAATGAACAAAATAAGGCACAATAGCATGTCATAGGAGATAACTCTTTTTTAAAAGCCTCCTTTAAAGAATAAAAAATGAAAAACTTGAAACAAAGATATTAATAGGGCAACAAAGTGAGATATAGAAAAAATGAAATTCAGACAATGTGGCTTCATTTCCCACTTCTACCGGCTCTAGTGACAAGTCTTTGCATGACCGCACATCTCATGTATGATACACTCCATATTTCAATGCCATATACATTTTGTCATGTACTACATAAATTAACTTTTTAATGGTGTTTGAACACCTCATTTTAGTTTTGGTTTTTTGTGGCCATATACTGCAACATTTCATGTGAAAATGAAATTAATATAAATGGAAATACAAGTTTGACAATAAATCGTGTCATCTTTTGCAAATATGATAATGCTCCTTATTATTTTAAACAACTTGTATGAATAAAATGCTTACGAATGTTGCACAACTTTTTCATTTTTAAGTGAATTTATTTTATTCTTTGAAATTTGAGATCTAACCTCCTCTCATATCATTTGTACATCTATATAATTACTAGTTTATGTTATAGCAATCTAGCTCCAAATATTATAATTATGTTGTATCTTACATGTGTTAATCCTTTTAAAATATTTAATATCCATACATGTGAACTAATTTGGGTTTATAGTGAATGGGTGACTACCAATTCACTAAATCAACCATATGGTTTCATGTTTGGTGAATACTTTTATCACTTTATTCTTTTGAAGTGCCTTTTTACAGATCTACAAATCTTATTATAAGATTACCTTCAATTGTTCTTGTCAATGGGGCTATAACCTTTTTAGATTAGTGTTTTCAAGACCAAAGAGACTAACCATGATTTAAAATATGGGTTACTATCTTATTCAAACATATGACCTCTTATTTGCCTTTGGAGCTATTAGGTCTTCTAGGTCTCTTTGATCTTTTGTTGTCTAAAAGTACTAATCACTTTCTCAACTTATCAACATACCTAGATAAACTTCCATCATAAGTAACATCCTATTTGTTCACAAATTTATAATGGTGATAAGGTTTTTATTCTAAAACTAATGATTTTTTATTCAAGTAGACTACTTGCTTACATGATCTCTATTATAATCTCTTTGACCAATTTTGACTTACACAGACCTCTTCTAGGTCTCAAACTAGGTCTCCTTCACTTGTAGGTTTGTCTAAACTTTTAACTTGCAGTGGCTTATAGGCTTATTTTTTATTGATATTTTATAGAAAAATGTGATTATTCATGATCTCAACAATATGATTATAATTTATCCCCATATATCATGAACCTTTACCAACATAAAAGTCCATAAAAACTGATTCTTATATTTTTTACCCTGTTCTAGGCCTAACCAATGAGGTCTGTAAAACTCAATCTACCATATATTTTGATCTATGTAATGAGTCAGACTCAAAACTGTCCACAATTTCACTTAAATGCCGATTGTAATTTCGTCAAATGGTTTACATGCAACTTTGTAGCTTGCTGGGGCAATGTTTTAGTTGAAGTCGGTTGATGGCAACGAATGCTAGAACTATTTTTTAAACCCTTACAATACTTATAACTGATCTACATGTAGATATGCAATTCTTTTTGGATTTTTTTGTTATGCAAATATATGGAAACTAGCTGTGCCAAGACTAGCCACATCACATGGACATTTTGTAAAACATTTACTATGCATCAAATAAATCTATTTGTACTTATATCTCCTTTAATGTTAATAATATAAAAAATGTCAACAGCCAATACTCTTGGCTAACATATATAAACTGACAGCCACCTATAGCCATACCAATTTTCTATTATACTAAATGCTATTTAAAATGCATAAGATTTCAAAATGAACCTTGTTGGAGATGCCTTGCTGTCCCAATTAAAAAGAATAAATTTTGGTAATGGGAGACGCAATACAGCATACATGGATTTTGAGGAAGCCACCCCTATCTCAGATTTGGAATAATAAAATAATTCAGTAGGTTCAAGTCTCTAGAAATGCCTGACGCCTTCAGCCGAACCCCTGGAATGATGCACCCCACTTTAAAATGGAATTTACTGCTGGTATAAACTCTAGAGAATGGGAAGAAGCGTCGAATGGCGCATCAATTAATGCAGACCTGGCGTCAAAAAATTTAGGTCCTCCTAGTCAATTATTTGACTCCTCCAATGAGATTTCTCCAAGGCTATTAGTATCTGATATAAAGATCTCAAAAATTGGCCTTAAGCCACAAATTCTGCCCAAATGAAGTGACTGGAATATCACTTCCAACTGTAATAATTCAGGTGATATTGTACACCCTCAAAATCTCTATCAATGGGAGTTTTTCATTCCCAGTGACAATCTGGTTATCTACAGACCGCTCGGCTCCATAAATGCTCAAGAAATTCACCAACACAACAATTCAACAAATCTGGATGCCCAAATGGTGAGACCTCAAGGTCTATTTAAGCTTTCCCTCAAGAGGTCATCCTTAATAAAATAATATTTTAAAATATTAAATTATAAAATAAGATTTTCCGTAATTAGAAATAATAATGAAAAATAGTGAAAACCCTTATTCCAATCGAAACTAAGCCAGGTAATCACCAAGTGATTGCAAAAATGACTCCCTCACCATGCCTCGTTAGCCTACGAGAGCCAGGAATAGGCTAAACCCTCTATGAACTGATACTCATGAAAATGGGGACATTACAGTCCGCCCTCCCTGAAATTGCTTGTCCCCAAGCAATCTCAGCTGCCAAGAAAACTCTACTCTACCTGGATCCCAAATGACTCTGTAGAGTGCCCAAAAAGATACTGAATCATGCTTAGCACTGTTGTGAATGACGAAAAGCAATCTATCATACAAAATGAGCCGTGTATCCCAATACAATCTGTACTCACATTCATCTACCAAATCCTGCTGGATGTGATAACTTATCAAGCCATTTATTTCTTTTGAAATTGTAGGAGAATACATGGTAGCAGCTTTCTGGACATCCTTCATATCCAGAGAAAGTGAAGCAAGACAAGATTCCACACCCGGTGGAATACCAAGCATAGCAACAACATTTTTAGTGAATTTGAGATTGATCTTCTTTTGCTTTAGTTGGGACTCTACACGCTCAAGCTGTATTCAAACAATGTGATTTATTTGTTGAGATTCTAGAGGCTAGAAAACAATATACTCATGAATATGATTCATGAACTCTGGATGAAATGTCTGCCATGCAACTTCCATCACTTATTTTTTCATTAATTCATAAACTACCTCTCGAGACTCGTGTGTACCTTGAAGTGTCTCCAAAATAGATTGGGACTCGATATTTGAGTTCATGATAACCACACGATTTGTGAAGCTAATGGTGTGCCTTGGGGAATTAGTTATCCTCCCATCATCTAACAACTGGAGGAGGATGTTGAATACATCAGAGTGAGCTTTTTCAATTTCATCAAATAGTAAAACTAAGTAAGGTCTCCTACGAACAACCTCTATTAACTGTCCACCCTCTTCATAGCCAACATAGCTAGGAGGAGCTCCAACTAGATGAGAGATAGCATGGTTTTCCATATATTCACTTATATCGATTCTCACAAGTTCACGTTTAGTATTGAAGAGATAGGCTGCAAGAGCTTTAGCCAATTCAGTCTTCCCCACTCCAGTTGGGCCCATAAACATGAAACTCGCAATTGGATGATTAGGGTCAGAAAGCCCTGTTATGGATCATTGAATTGCATCAGCTATGGACTTAACTACAATATCCTAACCCACAACCTTCTTGTGAAGCACTTCTTCTAAGGAAACAAGCTTTTCCCTCTCTGTTTCTTGCAGGTTCAAAATTGGAATGCCAGTCCACTTACTCACAATCTCAGCAATGTCAACATCTGTAACTTCCTCCTAAAGCATTGATTTACCACCCATCCTATATTCAACAAGTTTGTTTTTAGCTTCTTCTAATTGTCGTTGAAGAGACATTAATGTCCCATACTTGAGTTCAGCTACCCGTATCTCCAAATTGACCCTGTCCACCTCTTCTTTGATGATATGCTCAATCCCTCGATCTGAAGGCCTGCTTGGAGGAATCTTACTAAACACCTTCATATGCTTAATCCTTAACTCCTAGATATCAAGATGGTACTCTGGTTTCTACTATTCCCCCGGTGTAGACGTCAATACACCTTTTGCTACCCACTCTTCCATATCTAGCCTTGCCATTTTCCTGAAAGAGATCATCCTGAAACTAGAGTCTCGAATTGCCTTAAGGACATGAGTATTTTCATCAACCTGAAAAGACATCTCCATCTCTCTAAGATCAAGGGTGAATTTCCCAATATCATGTAACCATCTCATGCCAAGCACCATGTCAATATCACCCATGTTCACTACATAAAAGTCCGTCTTGAACTCATAGTTGTTCAATCGTATGGGCAAGTCTGAAATTCTCTTCTCACATTTGAGGGTATAGCCATCTGCAACCTTAACCCTTATCCCCTCAAAGTCCTCTATCCTGATGCCTCTCCTATTAACAAAATGAGCATTAATGAAGATGTGAGTTGCTTCTGTATCAAGAAGAGTGATTATCTTTTGCCCTACTAAGACCCCACACATCCTAAATGAACCTTCCTGTAGGATGCTAGTGATGTGTGCATCAAGTTGCCTCATTGCCCTTCATTTTTTTCTTCTTCCTGTTTTACTTCTGAGTCTTCAGAATTAGATTCATAATATGCCCACATTATTCTATTAGCCTTTCCCTTTGGTCTCAAGAGACATTCATGATTTGCATCATACGGCCCCTTACAATAGAAACACAACTTCTTTTTCCTTAATTCATTGAGTGTGTCACGATCCAAAGGTGGTGTTGATTTGTCCTTGAGATCTAGATAATTCTTCTTCTTAGAGAAAGATTTATTATCTTGATTCGAAGAAGATCCCTTTGATACAAACATATTCTGTGGTGTTGACAGCTCCATACTCCTGGCCTTCTTCATAGCCTCTTGGAGAGTAGGAGGATCAAAGGCTTTTATCCATCCCCTGATAGGCTCCATTAATCCTTCAATAAATAGGACCACCAATCGTCTCTCTGAGATGCTAGGAACCATCATTGATAATTTCTAAAAATCTCCAATGTAACTCTCCAAACTTCCAACTTGTTTGAGTTGGGCCAAATCCCTGAAGTAGGATTCTGAATCTTTCCTATCAAAACATTCCACAAGTTTGTCCACAAACTCTTAATAAGATGTAATCTGATTTGCTATAATGTTACCAATCCATGATACCACCATTTGTGTGCTACTCCTTCCAAGTGCAACGTGGCATTTTTGATGGCTTCTTCTTCTGTCATGGGTCGAAGATCCAGGAAGGTGTCCAACTTATGAATTCATGACTGTGTAGTGATCTTGCCACTACCATCAAACATGGATAATGTGAGCTTATTAGTAGCTTGCTTAAGGTCCCTATTCTGATTTCAAGGCCTCATCTCCCATCGAGACCTATAGTAGTCCATCCTTGCTTGTACAAAATGATCAAAATGCATAAGTTCTCGTGATTCTGGTGTCAAAGTAGCCATTCATCATGAGCAACCATATATGCATCAGCAAAGGTAGGCTCTTCAGCATCCTCAACATTCTCTTCTACTACCCATTATTCCCTTAAGAAAATGGGTCATGTAGGTCTGTCTACTGTGCGAGAAGATGCTCTCAGTATTCCCCTTGTACCAGCTATGCTCCTTTCATCATCATGATCTTGGGGCTACCTTTTTGGTAAGTCCAACTGCTGTAGAGCGTTTCCAATCCTCTCAACTATCCCATATCTGTTGCTGTCCCTCCGTTAAACTTCTAAAAGTATTAAGTACCTCTCTATCATCATCTCTTCTTCCATTTTTAGGACTTCCTTCTCTTCTTTCTTCCATAGGGCCACTAATCACTTTATTCCCTACTGTTACAGCTGCTGATAATGTGTCTTGTCTCTATTTCCTTTCTTCTCTAGCTGTATATCTCTTGGTTCTATCACTTTGGTGCATAAATAAAGATGATTTCTGACCCAAAGGATGATAGGAAACCACTTTGATACCACTGTAATGGGCCGGACTCAAAACTATCCACAATTTCACTTAAATGCCGATTGTAATTTCATTAAATGGTTTACATGCAACTTTGTAGCTTGTTGGGGCAATGTTTTAGTTGAAGTCAGTTGATGGCAACGAATGCTAGAACTAATTTTTAAACCCTTACAATGCTTATAATGGATCTACATGTAGATATGCAATTCTTTTTGGATTTTTTTGTTATGCAAATATATGGAAACTAGCTATGCCAAGACTAGCCACATCACATGGACATTTTGTAAAACATTTACCATGCATCAAATAAATCTATTTGTACTTATATCTCCTTTAATGTGAATAATATAACAAATGTCAACAGCCAATACTCTTGGCTAACATATATAAACTGACAGCCACCTATAGCCATACCAATTTTCTATTTAACTAAATGCTATTTAAAATGCATAAGATTTCAAAATGAACCTGGTTGGAGACGCCTTGCTGTCCCAATTAAAAAACAATAAATTCTTGTAATGGGAGACACAATACAACATACACAAATTTTGAGGAAGTCACCCCTATCTCAGATCTGGAATAATAAAATAATTCAGCAGCTTCAAGTCTCTAAAAATACCTGATGCCTTCAGCCGAACCCCTGGAATGATGCGCCCCACTTTCCAATGGAATTTACTGCTGGTATAAACTCTAGCGAATGGGAAGAAGGGTCAAATGGCATCTCAGTTACTGCAAACCTGGTGTTAAAAAATTTAGGTCCTCTTGGTCAATTATTTGACTCCTCCAATGAGATTTCTCCAAGGCTATTAGTATCTGATATAAAGATCTCAAAAATTGGCCTTAAGCCACAAATTCTGCCCAAATGAAGTGACTAGAATATCACCTCCAACTGCAATAATTCAGGTGATATTGCACACCCTCAAAATCGCTATCAATGGGAGTTTTTCATTCCCAGTGACAATCTGGTTATCTGTAGACCGCTCGGCTCCACAAATACTCAAGAAATTCACCAACACAACAATTCAACAAATCTGGATGCCCAAATGGTGAGACCTCAAGGTCTATTTAAGCTTTCCCTCAAGAGGTCATCCTTAATAAAATAATATTTTAAAATATTAAATTATAAAATAAGATTTTTCGTAATTAGAAATAATAATGAAAAATAGTGAAAACCCTTATTCCAATCGAAACTAAGCCAGGTAATCACCAAGTGATTGCAAAAATGACTCCCTCACCATGCCTCGTTAGCCTACGAGATCCAAGAATAAGCTAAACCCTCTACGAACTGATACTCATGAAAATGGGGACATTACAGTCCGCCCTCCCTGAAATTGCTTGTCCCCAAGCAATCTCAACTGCCAAGAAAACTCTACTCTACCTGGATCCCAAATGACTCTGTAGAGTGCCCAAAAAGATACTGAATCATGCTCAGCACTGTTGTGAATGACGAAAAGCAATCTATCATACAAAATGAGCCCTGTATCCCAATACAATCTGTACTCACATTCATCTACCAAATCCTGCTGGATGTGATAACTTATCAAGCCATTTATTTCTTTTGAAATTGTAGGAGAATACATGGTAGCAGCTTTCTGGACATCCTTCATATCCAGAGAAAGTGAAGCAAGACGAGATTCCACACCCAGTGGAATACCAAGCACAACAACAACATTTTTAGTGACTTTGAGATTGATCTTCTTTTGCTTTAGTCGAGACTCTACACGCTCAAGCTATATTCAAACAATGTGATTTATTTGTTGAGATTCTAGAGGCTGGAAAACAATATACTCATGAATATGATTCATGAACTCTGGATGAAATGTCTGCCATGCAACTTCCATCACTTATTTTTTCATTAATTCATAAACTACCTCTCAAGACTCGTGTGTACCTTGAAGTGTCTCCAAAATAGATTGGGACTCGATATTTGAGTTCATGATAACCACACGATTTGTGAAGCTAATGGTGTGCTTTGGGGAATTAGTTATCCTCCCATCATCTAACAACTAGAGGAGGATGTTGAATACATCAGAGTGAGCTTTTTCAATTTCATCAAATAGTAAAACTAAGTAAGGTCTCCTACGAACAACCTCTATTAACTATCCACCCTCTTCATAGCCAACATAGCTAGGAGGAGCTCCAACTAGACGAGAGACATCATGCTTTTCCATATATTCACTCATATCGATCCTCATAAGTGCACGTTCAGTATTGAAGAGATAGCCTGCAAGAGCTTTAGCCAATTCAGTCTTCCCCACTCCAGTTGGGCCCATAAACATGAAACTCACAATTGGCTGATTAGGGTCAGAAATCCCTATTCTAGATCATCAAATTGCATCAGCTATGGACTTAACTACAATATCCTAACCCACAACCCTCTTTTGAAGCACTTCTTCTAAGGAAACAAGCTTTTCCCTCTCTGTTTCTTGCAGGTTCAAAATTGGAATGCTAGTCCACTTACACTCTCAACAATGTCAACATCTGTAACTTCCTCCCAAAGCATTGATTTACAACCCATCTTATATTCAACAAGTTTGTTTTCAGCTTCTTCTTATTGTCGTTGAAGAGACATCAATGTCCCATACTTGAGTTCAGCTACCCATATCTCCAAATTGACCCTGTCCACCTCTTCTTTGATGATATGCTCAATCCCTCGATCTGAAGGTCTGCTTAGAGGAATCTTACTAAACACCTTCATATGATTAATCCTTAACTCCTAGATATCAGGATGGTACTCTAGTTTCTATTTTTCCCTTGGTGTAGGTGTCAATACACCTTCTGCTACCCACTCTTCTATATCTAGCCTTGTCATTTTCCTGAAAGAGATCGTCCTGAAACTAGAGTCTTGAATTGCCTTAAGGACATGACTCTTTTCATCAACCTGAAAAGACATCTCCATCTCTCTAAGATCAAGGGTGAATTTTCCAATATCATGTAACCATCTCATGCCAAGCACCATGTCACTATCACCCATGTTCACTACATAAAAGTCTGTCTTGAACTCATAGTTGTTCAATCATATGGGCAAGTCTGAAATTCTCTTCTCACATTTGAGGGTATAGCCATCTGTAACCTTAACCCTTATCCCCTCAAAGTCCTTTGTCTTGATGCCTCTCCTATCAACCAAACGAGCATCAATGAAGTTGTGAGTTGCTTCTGTATCAAGAAGAGTGATTATCTTTTGCCCTGCTAAGACCCCATGCATCCTAAATCAACCTTCCTGTAGCATGCTAGTGATGTGTGCGTCAAGTTGCCTCATTGCCCTTCATTTTTTTCTTCATCCTGTTCTGCTTTTGAGTCTTCAAAATCAGATTCATAATATGCCCACATTATTCTATTAGCCTTTCCCTTTGTTCTCAAGAGACATTCATGATTTGCATCATACGGCCCCTTACAATAGAAACACAACTTCTTTTTCCTTAATTCATTGAGTGTGTCACGATCCAAAGGTGGTGCTAATTTGTCCTTGAGATCTAGATCATTCTTCTTCTTAGAGAAAGATTTATTATCTTGATTTGAAGAAGATCCCTTTGATACAAACATATTCTTTGGTGTTGACAGTTCCATACTCCTGGCCTTCTTCATAGCCTCTTGGAGAGTAGGAGGATCAAAGGCTTTTATCCATCCCCTGATAGGCTCTATTAATCCTTCAATAAATAGGACCACCAATCATTTTTCTGAGACGCTAGGAACCATCACTGATAATTTCTAAAAATCTCCAATGTAACTATCCAAACTTCCAACTTGTTTGAGTTGGGCCAAATCCCTGAAGCAGGATTTTCGATCTTTCCTATCAAAACATTCAACAAGTCTATCCACAAAATCTTGATAGGATGTAATCTGATTTGCTATAATGTTACCAATCCATGATACCACCATTCGTGTGCTGCTCCTTCCAAGTGCAACGTGGCAAATTTGATGGCTTCTTCTTTTGTCATGGGTCGAAGATCTAGGAAGGTGTCCAACTTATGAATCCATGACTGTGCAGTGATCTTGCCACTACCATCAAACATGGATAATGTGAGCTTATTAGTAACTTTCTTAAGGTCCCTATTCTAATTTCGAGGCCTCATCTCCCATCGAGACCTATAGTAGTCCATCCTTGCTTGTACAAAATGATCAAAATGCATAAGTTCTCGTGCTTCTGGTGTCAAAGTAGCCATTCATCATGAGCAGCCATATATGCATCAACAAAGGTAGGCTCTTCAGCATCCTCAACATTCTCTTCTACTGCCCATTCTTCCCTCAAGAAAATTGGGTCATGTAGGTCTGTCTACTGTGTGAGAAGATGCTCTCAGTATTCCCCTTGTACCAGCTATGCTCCTTTCATCATCATGATCTTGGGGCTACCTTCCTGGTAAGTCCAACTGCTGTAGAGCGTTTCCAAGCCACTCAAGTATCCCAAATATCTGTTGTTGTCCCTCCCTTAAACTCCTAAAAGTATCAAGTACCTCTCTATCATCATCTCTTCTTCCATTTCTAGGAGGACTTCCTTATCTTCTTTCTTCCATAGGGCCACTAATCACTTTATCCCCTACTGCTACAACTACTGATAATGTGTCTTGTCTCTATTTCCTTTATTCTCTAGCTGTATATCTCTTGGTTCTGTCACTTTGGTGCATAAATGAAGATGATTTCTGACCCAAAGGATGATAGGAAACCACTCTGATACCACTGTAATGAGCCGGACTCAAAACAATCCACAATTTCACTTAAATGCCGATTGTAATTTCGTCAAATGGTTTACATGCAACTTTGTAGCTTGCTGGGGCAATGTTTTAGTTGAAGTCGGTTGATAGCAACGAATGCTAGAACTAATTTTTAAACCCTTACAATGCTTATAATGGATCTACATGCAGATATGCAATTCTTTTTGGATTTTTTTGTTATGCAAATATATGGAAACTAGCTATGCCAAGACTAGCCACATCACATGGACATTTTGTAAAACATTTACCATGCATCAAATAAATCTATTTGTACTTATATCTCCTTTAATGTGAATAATATAACAAATGTCAATAGCCAATACTCTTGGCTAACATATATAAACTGACAGCCACCTATAGCCATACCAATTTTCTATTTAACTAAATGCTATTTAAAATGCATAAGATTTCAAAATGAACCTGGTTGGAGACGCCTTGCTGTCCCAATTAAAAAACAATAAATTCTTGTAATGGGAGACGCAATACAACATACACAAATTTTGAGGAAGTCACCCCTATCTCAGATCTAAAATAATAAAATAATTCAGCTACTTCAAGTCTCCAAAAATGCTTGACACCTTCAGCCAAACCCCTGGAATGATGCGCCCCACTTTCCAATGGAATTTTCTGCTGGTATAAACTCTAGTGAATGGGAAGAAGGGTCGAATGGCATCTCAGTTGTTGTAAACCTGGTGTTAAAAAATTTAGGTCCTCTTGGTCAATTATTTGACTCCTCCAATGAGATTTCTCCAAGGCTATTAGTATTTGATATAAAGATCTCAAAAATTTGCCTTAAGCCACAAATTCTGCCCAAACAAAGTTACTGGAATATCACTTCCAACTATAATAATTTAGGTGATATTGTACACCCTCAAAATTTCTATCAATGGGAGTTTTTCATTCCCAATGACAATCTGGTTATCTATAGACTGCTCGGCTCTATAAATACTCAAGAAATTCACCAACACAACAATTCAATAAATCTGGATGCCCAAATGGTGAGACCTCAAGGTCTATTTAAGCTTTCCTTCAAGAGGTCGTCCTTAATAAAATAATATTTTAAAATATTAAATTATAAAATAAGATTTTTCGTAATTAGAAATAATAATGAAATATAGTGAAAAACCTTATTCCAATCGAAACTGAGCCAGGTAATCACCAAGTGATTGCAAAAATGACTCCCTCACCATGCCTCGTTAGCCTACAAGAGCCAGGAATAGGCTAAACCCTCTACGAACTGATACTCATAAAAATGGGGACATTACAGTCCGTCCTCCCTAAAATTGATTGTCCCCAAGCAATCTCAGCGGCCAAAAAAACTCTACTCTACTTGGATCCCAAATGACTTTGTAGAGTGCCCGAAAAGATACTAAATCATGCTCAGCACTATTGTGAATGACGAAAAGCAATCTATCATACAAAATGAGCCCTGTATCTCAATACAATCTATACTCACATCCTGGATGTGATAACTTATCAAGCCATTTATTTCTTTTTAAATTGTAGGAGAATACATGGCGGCAACTTTCTGGACATCCTTCATATCCAGAGAAAGTGAAGCAAGATGAGATTCCACACTTGGCAGAATACCAAGCATAGAAACAACATTTTCAGTGAATTTGAGATTGATCTTCTTTTAATTTAGTTGAGACTGTACATGCTCACGATGTATTCAAACAATGTGATTTATTTGTTGAGAGTCTAGAGGCTGGAAAATAAAATACTCATTAATACAATTCATGAACTCTAGATGAAATGTCTGCCATGCAACTTCCATCACTCATTTTTTCATTAATTCATAAACTACCTCTCGAGACTTGTGTGTACCTTGAAGTGTCTCCAAAATAGATTGGGACCCAATATTTGAGTTCATGATAACCACACAGTTTATGAAGCTAACGGTGTGCCCTGGGGAATCAGTTATCCTCCCATCATCTAACAACTGGAGGAGGATGTTGAATACATCAGAGTGAGCTTTTTCAATTTCATCAAATAGTAAAACTCAGTAAGGTCTCCTACAAACAACCTCTGTTAACTGTCCACCCTCTTCATAGCCAACATACCAAGGAAGAGCTCCAACTAGACGAGAGACAGCATGCTTTTCCATATATTCACTCATATCGATCCTCACAAGTGCACGTTCAATATTGAAGAGATAGCCTGCAAGAGCTTTAGCCAATTCAGTCTTCCCCACTCTAGTTGGGCCCATAAACATGAAACTCACAATTGGCTGATTAGGGTCAGAAAGCCCTATTTTGGATCATCAAATTGCATCAGTTACGGACTTAACTGCAATATCCTAACCCACAACCCTCTTGTGAAGCACTGCTTCTAAGGAAACAAACTTTTCCCTCTCCATTTGTTGCAGGTTCAAAATTGGAATGCCAGTCCACTTACTCACAAGCTCAACAATGTCAACATCTGTAACTTCCTCCCAAAGCATTGATTTACCACCCATCCTATATTTAACAAGTTTGTTTTCAGCTTCTTCTAATTGTCGCTGAAGAGACATCAATGTCCCATACTTGAGTTCAGCTGCCCGTATCTCCAAATTGACCCTGTCCACCTCTTCTTTGATGATATGCTCAATCCCACGATCTAAAGGTCTGCCTGGAGGAATCTTACTAAACACCTTCGTATGCTTAATCCTTAACTCTTAGATATCATGATGGTACTCTTGTTTCTACTGTTCCCCTGGTGTAGGTGTCAATACACCTTCTACTACCCACTCTTCCATATCTAGCCTTGCCATTTTCCTGAAAGTGATCATCCTGAAACTAGAGTCACAAATTGCCTTAAGGACATGAGTCTTTTCATCAACCTGAAAAGACATCTCCATCTCTCTAAATCAAGGGTGAATTTCCCAATATTATGTAACCATCTCATGCCAAGCACCATGTCAATATCACCCATGTTCACTACATAAAAGTCTGTCTTGAACTCATAGTTGTTCAATCGTATGGGCAAGTCTGAAATTCTCTTCTCACATTTGAGGGTATAGCCATCTGCAACCTTAACCCTTATCCCCTAAAAGTCCTCTATCCTGATGCCTCTAATATCAACCAAATGAGCATCAATGAAGTTATGAGTTGCTCCTGTATCAAGAAGAGTGATTATCTTTTGCCCTGCTAAGACCCCACGCATCCTAACTGAACCTTCTTGTAGGATGCTAGTGATGTGTGCATCAAGTTGCCTCATTGCCCTTCATTTTTTTCTTCTTCCTATTCTACTTCTGAGTCTTCAAAATCAAATTCATAATATGCCCACATTATTCTATTAGCCTTTCCCTTTGGTCTCAAGAGACATTCATGATTTGCATCATACGACCCCTTACAATAAAAACACAACTTCTTTTTCCTTAATTCATTGAGTGTGTCACGATCCAAAGGTGGTGCTGATTTGTCCTTGAGATCTAGATCATTCTTTTTCTTAGAGAAAGATTTGTTATCTTGATTTGAAGAAGATCCCTTTGATACAAACATATTATGTGGTGTTGACAGTTCCATACTCTTGGCCTTCTTCATAGCCTCTTGGAGAGTAGGAGGATCAAAGGATTTTATCCATCCCCTGATAGGCTCCATTAATCCTTCAATAAATAGGACCACCAACTGTCTCTCTGAGATGTTAAGAACCATCACTAATAATTTTTGAAAATCTCCAATGTAACTCTTCAAACTTCCAACTTGTTTGAGTTGGGCCAAATCCCTGAAGCAGGATTTTGGATCTTTCCTATCAAAACGTTCCATAAGTCTGTCAACAAACTCTTGATAGGATGTAATCTGATTATGCTGTAATGTTACCAATCCATGATACCACCATTCGTGTGCTACTCCTTCGAAGTGCAACATGGTAAATTTGATGGCTTCTTCTTCTGTCATGGGTCGAAGAGCTAGGAGGGTGTCCAACTTATGAATCTATGACTGTGCAGTGATCTTGCCACTACCATCAAACATGGATAATGCGAGCTTATTAGTAGCTTGCTTAAGGTCCCTATTCTAATTCTGAGGCCTCCTCTCCCATCAAGACTTGTAGTAGTCCATCCTTGCTTGTACAAACTGATCAAAATGCATAAGTTCTCGTGCTTCTGGTGTCAAAAGTAGCCCTTCATCATGAGTAGCCATATATGCATCAGTGAAGGTAGGCTCTTTAGCATCCTCAACATTCTCTTCTACTACCTGTTCTTCCCTCAAGAAAATGGGTCTTGTAGGTCTGTTTGTTGTGTGAGAAGATGCTCTCAGTATTCCCCTTGTACCAGCTATGCTTCTTTCATCATCATGATCTTAGGGTTACCTTCTTGGTAAGTCCAACTACTGTAGAGCATTTCAATGCCGCTCAAGTATCCCAGATATCTGTTGCTGTCCCTCCCTAAAACTCCTAAAAGTATTAAGTACCTCTCTATCATCATCTCTTCTTCCATTTCTTGGAGGACTTTCTTCTCTTCTTTCTTCCATAGGGCCACTAATCACTTTATCCCCTGCTGCTACAGCTGCTGATAATGTGTCTTGTCTCTATTTCCTTTCTTCTCTAGCTGTATATCTCTTGGTTCTGTCACTTTGGAGCATAAATGAAGACTATTTCTAACCCAAAGGATGGCAAGAAACTGCTCTGATACCACTGTAATGAGCCAGACTCAAAACTATCCACAATTTCACTTAAATGTCGATTGTAATTTCATCAAATGGTTTACATGCAACATTGTAGCTTGCTGGGGCAATGCTTTAGTTGAAGTCGGTTGATGGCAATGAATGCTAGAATTGATTTTTAAACCCTTACAATGCTTATAATGGATTTACATGCAGATATGCAATTCTTTTTGGATTTTTTTGTTATGCAAATATATGGAAACTAGCTATGCCAAGACTAGCCACATCACATGGACATTTTGTAAACCATTTACCATGCATCAAATAAATCTATTTGTACTTATATCTCCTTTAATGTGAATAATATAACAAATGTCAACAGTCAATACTCTTGGCTAACATATATAAACTAACAGCGACCTACAGCCGTACCAATTTTCTATTCAACTAAATGCTATTTAAAATGCATAAGATTTCAAAATGAACCTGGTTAGAGATGCCTTGCTGTCCCAATTAAAAAACAATAAATTTTGGTAATGGGAGATGCAATACAGCATACACGGATTTTGAGGAAGTTGCCCCTATCTCAGAACTAGAATAATAAAATAATTCAACAGCTTCAAGTCTCCAAAAATGCCTGACACCTTCAGTCGAACCCCTGGAATGATGCGGCCTAATTTCCAATGGAATTTGCTGCTGGTATAAACTCTAGTGAATGGGAAGACGGGTCAAATGGCGTCTCAGTTACTGCATACCTGGCATCAAAAAATTCAAGTCCTCCTAGTCAATTATTTGACTCCTCTAATGAGATTTTTCCAAGGCTATTAGTATCTGATATAAATATCTCAAAAATTGGCCTTAAGCCACAAATTTTGCCCAAACGAAGTGACTAGAATATCACTCCAATTGCAATAATTTAGGTGATATTGCACACCCTCAAAATTGCTACCAATGGGAGTTTTTCATTCCCAGTGACAATTTGGTTATCTGTAGACCGCTTGGCTCCACAAATACTCAAGAAATTCACCAACATAACAATTCAACAAATCTAGATGCCCAAATGGTGAGACCTCAAGGTCTATTTAAGCTTTCCCTCAAGAGGTTGTCCTTAATAAAATAATATTTTAAAATATTAAATTATAAAATAAGATTTTTCATAATTAGAAATAATAATGAAATAAAGTGAAAAACCTTATTCCAATCGAAACTGAGCCAGGTAATCACCAAGTGATTGCAAAAATGACTCCCTCACCATGCCTCATTAGCCTACGAGAGCCAGGAATAGGCTAAACCCTCTACAAACTGATACTCATGAAAATGGGGACATTACAGTCCACCCTCCCAAAAATTGCTTGTCTCCAAGCAATCTCAGCTGCCAAGAAAACTCTACTCTACCTGGATCCCAAATGACTCTGTAGAGTGCCCTAAAAGATACTGAATCATGCTCTGCACTGTTCTAAATGATGAAAAGCAATCTATCATACAAAATGAGCCCTATATCCCAATACAATCTGTACTCACAGTCATCTACCAAATCCTCCTGGATGTGATAACTTATCAAGCCATTTATTTCTTTTGAAATTGTAGGAGAATACATGCCAGCAACTTTCTAGACATCCTTCATATCCAGAGAAAGTGAAGCAAGATGAGATTCCACACTCGACGGAATACCAAGCACAACAACAACATTTTCAATGAATTTGAGATTAATCTTCTTTTGCTTTTGTTGGGACTGTACACGCTCAAGCTGTATTCAAACAATGTGATTTATTTGTTGAGAGTCTAGAGGCTGGAAAATAATATACTCATCAATACGATTCATGAACTCTAGATGAAATGTCTGCCATGAAACTTCCATCACTCATTTTTTCATTAATTCATAAACTACCTCTCGAGATTCGTGTGTACCTTGAAGTGTCTCCAAAATAGATTGGGACCCAATATTTGAGTTCATGATAACCACACAGTTTGTGAAGCTAACGGTGTGCCCTGGGGAATTAGTTATCCTCCCATCATCTAACAACTGGAGGAGGATGTTGAATACATCAGAGTGAGCTTTTTCAATTTCATCAAATTGTAAAACTGAGTAAGGTCTCCTACGAATAGCCTCTGTTAACTGTCCACCCTCTTCATAGCCAACATACCCAGGAGGAGCTCCAACTAGACGAGAGATAGCATGGTTTTCCATATATGCACTCATATCGATCCTCACAATTGAACATTCAGTATTGAAGAGATAGCCTGCAAGAGCTTTAGCCAATTCAGTCTTCCCCACTCCAGTTGGGCCCATAAACAAGAAACTCGCAGCCATATAGCCATTCATCATGAGTAGCCATATATGCATCAACAAAGGTAGCCTCTTCAGTATCCTCAACATTCTCTTCTAATGCCCGTTCTTCCCTCAAGAAAATGGGTCATGTAGGTCTGTCTGCTGTGCGAGAAGATGCTCTCAGTATTCCCCTTATACCAGCTATGCTCCTTTCATCATCATGATCTTGGGGCTACCTTCTTGGTAAGTCCAACTATTGTAGAGCGTTTCCAAGCCACTCAAGTATCCCAGATATCTATTATTGTCCCTCCCTTAAACTCCTAAAAGTATCAAGTACCTCTCTATCATCATCTCTTCTTCCATTTCTAGGAGGACTTCCTTCTCTTTTTCTTCTATAGGGCCACTAATCACTTTATCCCCTACTACTACAACTGCTGATAATGTGTCTTGTCTCTATTTCCTTTCTTCTCTAGCTGTATATCTCTTGGTTTTGTCACTTTGGTGCATAAATGAAGATGATTTTTGACCCAAAGGATGGTAGGAAACCACTCTAATACCACTGTAATGAGCCAGACTCAAAACTGTCCACAATTTCACTTAAATGCTGATTGTAATTTCGTCAAATGGTTTACATGCAACTTTGTAGCTTGTTGGGGCAATGTTTTAGTTGAAGTCAGTTGATGGCAACGAATGCTAGAACTGATTTTTAAACCCTTACAATGCTTATAACGGATCTACATGCAGACATGTAATTCTTTTTGGATTTTTTTGTTATGCAAATATATGGAAACTAGCTATGCCAAGACTAGCCACATCACATGGACATTTTGTAAAACATTTACCATGCATCAAATAAATCTATTTATACTTATATCTCCTTTAATGTGAATAATATAACAAATGTCAATAGCCAATACTCTTGGCTACCATATATAAACTGACAGCCACCTATAGCCGTACCAATTTTCTATTCAACTAAATGCTATTTAAAATGCATAAGATTTCAAAATGAACCTGGTTGGAGACGCCTTGCTGTCCCAATTAAAAAACAATAAATTCTTGTAATGGGAGACACAATACAACATACATGGATTTTAAGGAAGTTGCCCTGTCTCAGATCTAGAATAATAAAATAATTTAGCAGCTTCAAGTCTCCAAAAATGCCTGATGCCTTCAGCCAAACCCCTTGAATGATGTGCCCCACTTTCCAATGGAATTTGTTGCTGGTATAAACTCTAGCAAATGGGAAGAAGGGTTGAATGGCGTCTCAGTTGCTGCAGACCTGGTGTCAAAAAATTCAGGTCCTCCTAGTCAATTATTTGACTCCTCCAATGAGATTTCTCCAAGGCTATTAGTATCTGATATAAATATCTCAAAAATTGGCCTTAAGCCACAAATTCTGCCCAAACGAAGTGACTGTAATATCACTTCCAACTGTAATAATTCAGGTGATATTGCACACCCTCAAAATCACTATCAATGGGAGTTTTTCGTTCCCAGTGACAATTTGGTTATCTGCAACCGCTCGGCTCCACAAATGCTCAAGAAATTCACCAACACAACAATTCAACAAATTTGGATGCCCAAATGGTGAGACCTCAAGGTCTATTTAAGCTTTCCCTCAAGAGGTCGTCCTTAATAAAATAATATTTTAAAATATTAAATTATAAAATAAGATTTTTTGTAATTAGAAATAATAATGAAATATAGTGAAAAACCTTATTCCAATCGAAACTGAGCCAGGTAATCACCAAGTGATTGCAAAAATGACTCCCTTACCATGCCTCATTAGCCTACGAGAGCCAGGAATAGGCTAAACCCTCTACAAACTAATACTCATGAAAATGGGGACATTACAATCTGAGAAAACTTAATCCATGAAAAAAATTGTATCAAATTTAAAATGTGTTATATCATGTGTATACAAAATTTTAGAGGTTCTTTGATGAGACAATCTCAATAAATCACACTTTTTGGATTCTTAAACCCTATCTAAAATCTGCAACTATAGATTTGCTATACACAGTCTATTATACCTCTTTATAAAACTTTTCAAAGCCAAAAATCAATTTTGAAAAATTTAATATTGTCCATTGTAACCTATTAACCAAATTTCAAAGGTTAGGAGTGAATCTATCTCAAGAAAAAGGAATTTTAGTGTCTTCAACCCTCACCTTGGGGTTTTGGCAGGCTACAAGACCTAAGAGCATAAAATCAGATATATTTTACAACATAAAGGTGTTAAAAGACTATTTAAACCTATATTTTGATCTATATAATATATTTAAATTATTTAAAATAATCTACAATCTCCCTATAACAAAAATTATGTAAAACAATGTCAATATATTAAACTGTGTATTGAGGAGACCCTGTTCTTATACCTTGCAAATTGCATGAGATCTTAATAACATGAAAACAAGAGAAAATAACATTAATTAATTCAATTTTCATATTAAATATAATTTTTGGACTTTAATGTATTATAAAAAATTAACTTCTAAAGTAACCAAAAATCCAACTTAACTTTTCAGTGTTACAAACCCTGTCATAACAAACCCGAGAGTACAAAACTAGCAAAATATCAACTTTACATGTTATTCAAAGGATATTTTCATTTATAACGGTTCTACACATTGTCCCTCAACTCTTACAAACACTTTATAATCACCGTGCTATAAAAAATACATAACACTGAGTCAATATGTTAGACTCTGTGATATAATGAATGATCCTAAAGAACTCCTTACTGTGATCCATTTCACAAGTATAAATAGGTTTGAAATTTGATGATAGAAAATTATCTTTTAATCTTGTCTTAATTTTTTTTTTGAATTATATAAGACATATGAAATACTCTAACAATGATTTTAGGCCTAAAGAGCTTTTTACACAAGTTCAAAACACCAATTATGTCATCAAATGACAAGAAACTTGAATCAATCCTAAATTTGCTACAAGATTATGAATAGGCCTATAGGTCTTTATAAAAGTGTTATTATTCTATGCTCATATCAATGGTTCCCTGAGGGGTTTATTTGATTGTTATAAACCACTTACAATAGTGAGAAACCAATTTTAGGTGTGCCAATTTTTGTAATTATATTGATGCTACATATTGTTTACAAAACTGTTATACAAGTTAAATATTAAGGTTCCATTTTAATGTGAGGTTATACAAATTGTGATGTTATTTTAATATCCATATGATGTTATATAACATATGATGCAATTGAATTATAATGTTTTATGAAATTTCTTTGAGAAATTGTTTCTATAGCAACACATGCTAATTATGGAAGTCATCACTAACATTTTTTATCTATTAGAAGATAGGCATGTTCCTTATTACAGGGGTTCCTTATGAAGAGAGTGATAGAGATAAGAGAGGACTTAAAATACCACATGTGTAATAAGCCATCTATTCTTGATATGCTAATTATTGAACATAATATAATAAACAATAACTCATATGCGATGGCTCGTGCCCTTAATTAGTGAGGTCTTACATATGTAGATGATTTTGTAAAAACCAATGGTATGAGATGGTTGAATTCTCTCTTGCATTACATTACTAACTATCCAACATACCATATACCATTTGTAACATTCAAGTTTGTCACATTGATAGAAAGGCATCGAGTGGAGTTTGTCATGAAATGGTCTTACAAATGGTTGGAGGGGACGTAGTGTTGCCTAACATGTGGAACATTCCTAGAGACATATAGACTTACATAAGTCCATACCTAAAAAAATTCATGCCTACCAAGATATCCAATAATACTAATGTTAGTGTACACCCTAATCAAGTGATAAATATTTTCATTGGAATGAAGATTCCATTCAAGGTGTAGTTCAAAATTTTCAGTGTTTAGAATTGCCATTATGATGTGACAAGAATGTGTCTTACTCAGCCCATCAAAGAATTATGTAAATGGTTCACCATTTCCCATGATTATGAGTTCCCAATTATCCATCCAAGATAAATGATTCTACGAAACTCCACATTGAAATCTGTATGCCGGTTGAAGGTTGTAACAACAACAAGAATTACTCTCCATCAGGTGACTCCTAGGACATGGATAATAATTAGGATATGGTCATGGAACTTGTCTTGGAAGCACATATTTTATTCATAGTTCAATAGAACAACATATCTCTAACATTTATGTATGCTATGAACATTATCTCCAAAACATTGAATCTTATGATGTTTATTTTATATCTTACCTATGATTTCATGTTTTTTGAATATTAGGATCACTTTGTTTTGTACATATTTGGAACTACATCTTTGAAGGTTATTTATTTTTAAAAATCTTATTATTAGATACCTGTAAATAATATAAATTAGACATAATATTGACATATGTTATCTTTCCTTTAAAATTTCACTTGTGATGCAGGAACATCATAAATACTCTATAAATATCTTGTAAATAGTCTTAGTGTGGTTGCATTAGGTCTCAAGAGGACTTAGGTAGTAAAATAAGTCTTACTTTGATCATTCAGGGGTCTCTAGATAATTTGAGTTTTAAAATTTACGATTCTATTTTAGTTTTGAGAGTCTTCCCACCAAAAAAGATAATATGAAGATTTGATCTCTTTATAAAGGCTTGTAAGGCTTGTGACGAGTTCTAAAGGTAATGAAATTTGGATAATGGTCCTAATAGGCCTAGTTACATTTTATAATTGTAATTTCACCTCTTGGAAAGGTAAATTACCTCTAGACTTATCTAGAAGTCAATCCTACATTGGAAGAAGACAAGAAAATCATGTAGTTTAGAAAATCTTGGACAATTTGCATGAAAAGTGGAACTAACGAGCTTAGAAAAAGATGTCCTACAAGGATATAAGATTGAATTATGTTAAAGAAGAACTAAAAAAGATAATTATATGTTGAATTACTAGAGCGTATTGTATAGAAGTCAATTATAAAGAGTTAGTTGCAGGCCTGGAGAAAACAAATAGAGGTTTGTAAGGTTTGTTATGAGGTTATAAAGGTCTATGTACAACAAAGGATAGATTATTGAATAAATTCATGTTGCGTTTATGATCATAATTGATCTCCATGCTATTTAATATGAAAATTTATGGTGTTTTATGCTTTATGGAATAATATTGAGGTCTGTAAAAGTGAAGTACATGGTTGTGGTTATCCAGTCTTAAAAAATCAAATTTCTACATACCTTTTTGCGATATGATGCTTGTAAGGTGACTGATAGGGATAAAGGAATAAGTTCATATATTTATGCAATTGAATACAACCTTTGACCATGAATATGCTCAGAACAAATTTAATATTTGGTATTAGAAAACTATTATTATATGTGCATAATTGATCTATTAGATTCAATGGAGTTTATCAGATGAATGTGTCTTACTCAGCCCATCAAAGAATTATGTAAATGGTTCACCATTTCCCATGATTATGAGTTCCCACTTATCCATCCAAGATAAATGATTCTATGAAACTCCACTTTGAAATCTGTATGCCCATTGAAGGTTGTAACAACAACAAGAATTACTCTCCATTGGGTGACTCCTAGGACATGGACAATAATTAGGATATGGTCATGGAACTTGTTTTGGAAGCACATATTTTATTCATAGTTCAAGAGAGCAACATATCTCTAACATTTATGTACGCTATGAACATTATCTCCAAAACATTGAATCTTATGATGTTTATTTTATATCTTACCTATGATCTCATGTTTTGTGAATATTATGATCACTTTGTTTTATACATAATTGGAACTACATCTTTGAAGGTTATTTATTTGTAAAAAGCTTATTATTAGATGCTTGAAAATAATATAAATTAGACATAATATTGACATATGTTATCTTGCCTTTAAAATTTCACTTGTGATGCAGGAACATCATAAATACTCTATAAATATCTTGTAAATTATCTTAGTGTGGTTGCATTAGGTCTCAAGAAGACTTAAGTAGTAAAATAAGTCTTACTTTGATCATTCAGGGGTCTCTAGATAATTCAAGTTTTAAAATTTACTATTCTATCTTAGTTTTGAGAGTCTTCCTACCAAAAAAGATAATATGAAAATTTGAACTCTTTGTAAAGGCTTGTAAGGCTTGTGACGAGTTCTAAAGGGCATGAAATTTGGATAATGGTCCTAATAGGCCTAGTTACATTTTATAATTGTAATTTCACCTCTTGGAAATGTAAATTACCTCTAGGCTTATCTAGAAGTCAATCCTACATTGGAAGAAGACAAGAAAATCATGTAGTTTAGAAAATCTTGGACAATTTGCATGAAAAGTGGAACTAACGAGCTTAGAAAAAGATGTCCTACAAGGATATAAGATTGAATTATGTTAAAGAAGAACTAAAAAAGATAATTATATGTTGAATTACTAGAGCGTATTGTATAGAAGTCAATTATAAAGAGTTAGTTGCAGGCCTGGAGAAAACAAATAGAGGTTTGTAAGGTTTGTTATGAGGTTATAAAGGTCTATGTACATCAAAGGATAGATTATTGAATAAATTCATGCTGTGTTTATGATCATAATTGATCTCCATGGTATTTAATATGAAAATTTATGGTGTTTTATGCTTTATGGAATAATATTGAGGTCTGTAAAAGTGAAGTACATGGTTGTGGTTATACAGTCTTAAAAAATCAAATTTCTACATACCTTTTGTAATATGATGCTTGTAATATGAAAATTTATGGTGTTTTATGCTTTATGGAATAATATTGAGGTCTGTAAAAGTGAAGTACATTGTTGTGGTTATACAGTCTTAAAAAATCAAATTTCTACATACCTTTTGTAATATGATGCTTGTAAGGTGACTGATAGGGATAAAGAAATAAGTTCATATATTTATGCTATTGAATACAACCTTTGACCATGAATAAGCTCAGAACAAATTTAATATTTGGTATAAGAAAACTATTATTATATGTGCATAATTGATCTATTAGATTCAATGGAGTTTATCAGATGAATAAAGGAAAAAATTGGTAATCATTGTTTAAATTTATCAAGATAATTTAGCAATTTTCAAGTTATTTTTTTTGTGAAATTTATGTTTTTAAAAGTTTTTAGGTGATATTAGTTTCCACCATGCATAGTTACTCATTACTACCCACCATATATACTCTCGGTAATGATCTCATTTATGAGGTTTATCTATATTATACACTTAGTGATTTATATCTTCTGTGTTCCCCATCACACCATGTGTTGTTTGATGTCAAATTATACCAAAACTACTCACATATGTGATCTATTATATATCTTTGTAAATTAATTCTGTCCACTATGTTTTGAACTTATGTATCTAACTATGTGGGTAGTCGTTTCATCTATCACCTGTACCATCTCTAACAACTTCCATTTTCATACCCAATTATCATCATCTCTTCATGCAAATTATTAGATTCATAGTCAGGTCTTATGTAATATCAAGTTTAATTTTTTTCATTGGCAGACTAATCTCATGTGATTTGAACACCATCTAATGTACACACCTAATTTTAAAAATTTGTGCATCTTGCCAGAAACTATCATCAAGATGTCAGATTCGTGAAGACATCCAACCATGCATTTCATCCTTATACACTACCGATTTGGATCTTTCACATCCTATATCAAAATTATACCTATAAATATCCTCTATGAAAATAATATGTTAAGGTTAGGATATATTTAGGATAGAGTTATATGTCACTATAAAATTAAGGCTATTTTGAGTAATGATTCATAATTCAGACCATAAGAGTTAAATGGAGAATTGAGTGATAGTGAGTGAGATATAAGTTGTTTGGTTATAAGAATGTGTTATCAATAATAAGATATCATGAAACATAGTCTCATTAGTCTAAATAAAAATCAAAATAAGGTGAATCAATTGAAGAAAGTGAGTGATAGACCTATAATAGATATTGCAAACCATAAGCGAGTAAGTGTTTACAAACCTATAAGACAAATTTTGTGATTGAAATAATTTTGGAGACCCATGCAGAGGTATTATTAAAATCAAAATTGACTAAAATAAGATATTTTGAGATAGATTCTAGGGTGTTAAAGTAAGTGGTCCACTTACTCTCTTTCTCAAGTCTACACTAATACCTTCTTGAATTGCTTAAAAATTAGACCTCGCTTTGACTTGACTATTTCTTCATCTATCACAAGAAGATACTTTTGAGTATTGGTATTGAAATATGAATGACATTACTCTTTAATACTTTAATCTCTCAATTTATTCTATCTTTGTACTCTGACAAAAGACACCCTCACTTATCTCAAATAGGGTATTCACTCTCAATACAATAATCTTCCTGTTGACCAATTTTGCCCACAGGCAAAAATTTCAGTCACCCTCTTCCCCTACTATTTTAATGATAGTCTTTTCCGGTTTCAATGAGTTCAAGGAATTCAGTTCATGGCCTGGTTCAATTGGTTCAATGGCTTTTGGTTCAACGGACTTTTGGTTCAACGGTCTTGTTTTGATCTCTTGGTTCAAAGCGGCTTGGTTCAATTGGTGCAAAAGTTCATTGACGCGCTTGGTTGAACCATTGAACCGTTGAACCATCTTGGTTCAATGGTATCAGTTCAAAGGCAAAGGTTCATTGGATTCTGTTCAACATTTCATCAGTGCGCTTGGTTAAACCTTTGAACCGTTGAACCATTTTGGTTCAACGGGCCTGGTTCAACGCTTGGTTCAAGGGTATGTCCTTGGCCGAAGGGCAGTCTTCAAGGTTCAATACCCTTCCAAAGGGCCGGCACTTCAAAGGGAAAGGACCCAAGCAAGGGTAAGTTCAAGTTCAAAGTTCAAGTCCAAGTCCAAGTTTTGATTGAAATTGGCTAAGTCGCAATTCTTTCAGACTTTTTGTCCAAAGGAATTCCTTCAGACAAAAAATCCAAAGGAATTTGGGCCATGAACATCTAAGCTTCAAGAAAAGGTGGATAGAGGCAGACATAATTTCTATGGACTTTTTGTCCATGGGAAAATGTCTGTGGATAAAAGTCTATGGAAAATAGAGCAAGGCAAAGGCAGACCTGGGGAAATTGTCTGTGGACATAAAGCTGTGGGAACCTGGGAGACATTCGCATAAACAAAGGGACCCGCTGAAGGACCCCAAAGGGTAGATGCCCTTGTGGGGGACTTCTGGCCCAAATACAAAGGTAAAGAAGTGCCTACGAAGGTGCTAGGAGAAAGTGAAGCTGTGGAAGAAATCATATGAAAACTCGATGACATTGCGACGGGGATGGTGACGTCCCGGAGGACATCAAAATTAACATAATAGTTTAGCCATTGGTTTTCAAAACATGATGGCCATACAAACGTCAAATTTCACAAAGAGAAATGGCCATTTGTCTTCAAAAGCAAAAGAAGTGCTAACCATGGAAAAAGAGCTTGAAATGCAGCGACCCGCCAAGATGTTCACCCCAGGGGCCGAATGAGCCAGGTAAGACAAAATTGAGAAAAGACAAAGTGACAAGCAAGGAATGAGTGAGCAGTTAGTCCAACTGGTGCTAATTGGAGAAGTGACTCTAGTAGGTGAAATAGTACCAGTGAATTGATCATTTGGGATGTAAGCAACTAGTAAAGCAATCGGTTTCTCCATTTTGCATTAAATGAGATGGTAAATCATGTATTAACCTTGAAAAGGGTAGATTTCAAGGAGACAAAATGCACAATTCATTAATGCTTTTGAGTGACTTGTTTCTTTTCATGAATAGGCACAATAGACCACTTGTAAACAAGGAACGCCAAATGGGCCTCTTTGCTTTTCCATATATATTGCGAACTTGGTCTTTTTGTAATCATCTTTTCACAATTTTACAAGGCACAGCCCTGCTAGAATTTCTACTTGAATCTATAAACACATATTTTTACCTCTTGGATAGATATTCTATGTGTGTCCTAAGTGTTGATTTGTGTTTAGTCATTGTCTTTTGATGCTCTCATAGGTTCAACACCAACAGACTAGCTATCTACAAGGTGCCATCTACAGCTGACAGGAGAAGAGTTCTATTTTGGGGTGCAAGAATAGAAGAGATTATCTATAGAGTGTCTCTTACAGCACCTTTGGTGAACCTCCTTTTCTGTATTTTTCATTTAAATCTCCCTGTCAAGTTTTATAGACTATTTCTTCTGCCAAGGGTGAAGCGTATAAATGTGTTTGTCTGATTTTGAGAGTGGGTGTGAGAAGGTCATCTTGTTTTGGTGTATCACCTCATTAGAGTATTTGTTTTCCTGCATCTTTCTTCCCTTTTCATCCCCCCCATTTATTATATAGCTATATATATATATATATATATATGTATGTATGTATATATATATGCCTATGTTTGCACTTGCTAAAACAAACATGACACATCAAAGGGAGCTAGCCCTTATCTAGAGACTCTCCCCTCTAGCTTCACCAGTCCCATAGGTGAGAGGAGAGTTTCCATGTTGTGAGGAGAAGGTAGGAGTTTGACCTCCTTGCCCCAGGTGTAATTTCCCATGTCAACAGTTTTGGCATGCTTGGTAGGACACACAGTTTGGTAACTCAGTAAGGTTTCAGGATTGATGTTGGTCCTATCACAGCAAATTTCAAGTTTTCTAGCATCTAGCGACTCTACTGGTAAGAGCTTAAGTTCTCTAATTAAGACCAGTTGCTTAACTTTCTATGCCTAAAGTCACCACAAGGTCTACTTCAAAAGGGGTTCCTTTCAAATTCATTGAATTACCTTTAAACTCTACTAAAAGACTATGATTTGAGAGGACCCATCCTTATCCAAAAATCAATCCTCCTAGACCTGTTATAAGAGACACAGTCGTAGTAGAACCCTAGTTACAGCTAATCCCAGACATGGCATTACCTTTTATGGCTTTTCGTGGTGAGAGCCCCTTAAATCTCCCATGCTACGATCCAATTCTGGGAATAACTCTCAAGAATGTGCCTTCTTTTGATGGGGTGGGGCCTATTACATTCATTGAGCATGTTAGGAATATTGCTAACCTTTGCAATATTCACAATGTAACAGAAGAAAATATTGCCATCAGACTACTAGCATTGTCTCTGAAAGGGAAATCTCTTGACTGGTATGGGACCTTGCCTGTGAATTCAATACATTCTTGGAATGAGTTGGGGACTTAGTTGACAGATTGTTTTGGGGAAAAAAGCGATGACCTCTCACTGGCTGAGTAGTTGACGACCATAAAGAGAGCTCCACATGAGTATATGCAAGATTTTAACACGCAGTTTCAAAAGACTTGGGATAGAATTCCCATACTAGTAAGACCAACTCCCAGCTATGCTTTCTTGTACTATTTAAAGGCATTAAATAGTGATATTGCTATGATGATCCAATACATGGGAGGGCATATACTGCCTACTGCTTACGACATAGCCATAACAGCCGCAAATTGTTTAGTACAGGCTAGGAAAATAGCCCCTAGGCCTCACATGCCACTATTTCCAAAAATCCTACATCCAATTCAGGTTATTGCTCCCATAATTGCTCTCTTGCCTGCCATTGAGAAGCCAACTGCTATTCTGACAAATGAGCTTAATGAGGTTAAAAGTCTGTTGAAGAGCATGTCAAATGAAATTATAGCTCTTAAAAGGTAGCAAGCTCAAAGTAACAGGCCGAACCAAGAATATCAACATTATGGTCAGACTCCTAAACCCCCTTTTCAAGGCTATAATCTAGGACAGGGTCAACTCACTCAAACCAAGCCATTTTAAAATTACAACTTAGGCCCCCCTTCATCATCTAAAGTCATGGTGCTGACTCAGAATAATCTAGTACAGGAGCAGCCAAGCTGTTCAACCATGGGATATGGTCAAGAACATGCTGTTTACATAAATGAGATGATGAATTATTTCTAGAGTGCAAACAGTCAGGTAGCTGCTCATTCCCAGATTTTTGAGGCTCCAACTCAACCCAACACAAGTAGCAATTAGGGCCAACCTGATTCTATTGTCATGAATCATCTAGAAGGGGAATTTTATGCAATCAATTATGTGGGCACTGTAGACCATCAGGCTGACTATGTTGCAGCCAATATGAGATTTAAGAAAAGAGCAATGGGAGAAGCCCAAGCTACCACCCAAGTATCAACAACACTTTCTCCATCACAATCAAATCAAAAGGCCCCAATTTCCAAACAGCCATTTGCACCTTCAGCCCCTCAGCCTTAGTTCAGTTTGGAATTAGCCCCAAAGAAAACTTGAAGGGAGGCATCCCTCAAATCAATATAGTAGACCAGATGAAGAAGTTGAATATGAACATCTCTTTATGGGATTCATTATCTCTTATAGGACAAAAGGACGTACTAAAGAAGGAATTGCATGAGCTAGATCGACAAGTTGTCCCATCAAGCACTGAAAATGTCTTGATGACGAATGGACAACCTTCCACTTTAGGTTAGGTAAAGAAGGAAGAAAAAACTCCCCCTTTCTACGTATCCTTGGTCATTGGGGATTTCTTGGTACACAACTGCATAATTGACAGTGGGGCTAGTACCTCAGTGATGCCTAAGTGCATTGCTGACAAGATGGGATTGAAGTATGAAGAAATGAACAAAGGAGTCCTACAGCTAGATGGGACACCTACAAAAATAGTTGGAATTTTGAAGGGTTTAAGCTTGACATTGCATGCTTGTCCAACCTTCTCAATTCCCCATGATATAGTGGTAGTAGATGTTCCTCCTTATTTCACAATTTGCTTGTCCAGGGACTTCACATCAAAGATAGGTGGCTATCTAGCAATGAATTGGTCATATTTGGTTTTTAGAACCAAGTATGGGACCAAGGTAAAAATTGAGTCTGAGCCACTCTACAAGGACCATCTAGAACCATACACACCCAAGGCAGTGAATGTCAGTTACACAATCATCGACTCAGAAGAGTCCTAGACAAACCAAGCTCCGTCCTCTACTCTTGAAGGAGTCGTAGACCTACTCTTGGATGAGTGGAGAAATGATAACTTTGACAATGATCCTTACAAGTTCATTGAGGAGGCAAACCTTGGCGTCTATTGCATGCACAAAGAGGGTGCCTTCATGCGTAATTTAATGAAGGCAGGCCAAGAGGACCTTGGCCTATGGCAGCTATATTTTGATGATTCCAGAAGTAAGCTAGGCACTGGTGGTGGGGCGATGCTAGTCTCCCCTTCAAAGGATAGGTATTTTTTAGCTTTCCATTTCCAATTCTCTTACACGAGTAATGTTGTAAAATATGAGTCTCTTATACATGGCCTTGAATTGGCAAGAAAAAGAGGGATTAAGGAGTTGCAAGTTTTTGGAGACAACAAGCTTATTATAAATCAGGTGAGAGGCCTAAATCTGACCAAGAATTCCTTGCTGAAGTCTTACAAGCATAGAGTCTGGGACTTGGTGGAAGATTTTCTTGCTTTCAATATTGCCTCCATTCTTAGAGACCAAAACAAACAAGCAGATAGGCTGGCAACAATTGGTGCCCAGTTTGACGTTTCAAAGGAAATAAGTCGAGACTATGGTTTGTGCCATTTGAAAGTAGTGGTTTGGCCTTCAGTCCCTGACAACATTGCAAATTAGAAAGTTTTCAAAAGTGACCAGCAAATAGCTTTTTTCTTACAGGAAGAAGCTAAATTTGAAACATAGAATTAAGCAAAATTACAATAGCAATACAGTAATCAAATTGTTTAGTTGAAGAATAATAAACTCCCTAAAGGTCTGGTCATGCTTGAAAGCATCTTCAATAGAGATGACCAATTAAGAAATGACAAGGCATGCATCACAACCAAAGAGGAAAATTATGAAAGGGTTGAAATCTTCAAGGATAAGCTGCTTGCGCTTGGAAAAGTCTGCACATTTCAAGAAAGGCACGCTTTCATTTTGCTGTGTCAAGAGTTCTTTGATGTCTTTGCTTGGGATTACAATGACTTGAAGGGCTTTAACCCAAGACTCACCTAGCATACCATTGAATTAGAGGAAGGTGCCAAGCCAGTCACATAGAAGTAAAGACCTATCAATTCAAAAATTGAGCCCCTCATACAGAGGGAACTGGCCAAATTGATTGAGTCCAAAATTATATTTCCAATCAAGCAATCCTCCTGGCTGGCCAACCTTGTTCTTGTTAGAAAGAAGAATGGGGAGATCAGGTTGTGTGTCAACTTTAGGGACCTTAATGAAGTCTCTTTAAAAGATCATTATTGTTAAGGTGTGGAGCCTAAAAGCTTCACATATGAGCGCATTTGACAGTTTTGGGTTTACATAGTCACCGACGTCGGTCAGGAGTGACCGACGTCGGTCTAGTGTAGTTGAAGAGACGTTGGCATCGGTAGGAGATCGGCTGACGTCGATCACAGGCAAGCAGGTAGGAACCGGCGTCGGTTCCCTGTGCATCTAGAATGTTATTTCTGAACTGAGTGTTTGCATGATGAGTTTAAGTCTTAGTCTTAAGTTCGCGTCTCTATTATTAGTAAGATTGTTTTTAGAGCCCTTGTTCAAGAGGCTTAACTGTTGGTTGTAAGTGCATGCTCAAGTCTCCTAATTCTATATGTAGAATTAGATCTTCTTAGCTTATTGTAGTTGTAGTATTTCATTGTATGTGAATGTTAAAGAACAGTACAAAGTTGTATCAATCTAGGTTGTTGGAGTTGATTGTACTTGAGAGAGAGAGCGCTCTTGAGGGATATAGATCTAGTGAGAGATCTTGTGCATCTGAGAGAGGTGTGGAAGAAAGAAGTTTCTTTAATTGTATTCCTTCTGTAAAGAGTTTAATACAAGTTTTCAGGGTGGTTTCTTGTATCTCTTGTTCTTTGCTATTATCTGATTCTAGTTACTTATCTATCTGATTTAATTCTACAGTTTATTGCTTTCATAAGTGTAATCATATTGTTGGTTGATCCCCAACAAGTGGTATCAGAGCCTTGGTTGTAAGTTTAGAGCTTGATATCCAATAAGTGGTATCAAAGCTCAGGTTCACTAACAGGTGGTTCAGATATGTGTAGTGTGTATTGATTATAGGTTACTCACAGGGGTTTCTGCAGGGATTTCTGTTTGAGTGGGAGAAACAATGGCAAAAGAAAGTAAATTGAGAATGGAGAAGTTTAATGGCAAAAATTATCAACATTGGAGAATGTAGATAGAGGACTATCTGTATCAGAAAGATCTATACTTACCGTTAGGTGGAATTGCAAAGAAGCCCACAGACATGGATGATGAAGAATGGGAAGTTCTTGATAGAAAGGCTCTGGGGTCTATAAGACTGAGTCTAGCATCTACTGTGATATCTAATTTATCACAGACAAAAACAATGGTAGAGTTGATGACTACTTTAGCAAATTTGTATGAAAAAACCTCAGCTTCTAATAAGGTATATCTTATGAAGCAGCTATTTAATTTGCATATGCAAGAAGGTGGATCTGTATCTAATCACCTGAATGATTTCCATGGTATTGTAAATTAATTAAGTTCAATCAAAATTGTATTTGATGATGAAATAAAAGCTCTTTTAATATTATGTTCTTTGCCTGAAAGTTGGCATAGCTTAGTAATGGTAGTTAGCAATACTGCATCTGCTTCAAATATTTTAAAAGTAGAGGATGTTGTTAGTGTTATCTTGAATGAGGAAATTCACAGGAAAAACACAGAAGAGACATCTGGGAATGCTTTAAGTTTTGAGAGTAGGGGAAGGCAAAAAGAGAAGAGCAAGAAAGGGAGATCAAGATCTAAGTCTAAGGGGAGAGGTAGATCCAAATCCAGAAATGGTAGGAAGCCACAATGCTGGAATTGTGGAAAGATGGGGCACATAAGCAGAGATTGATGGTCAAAGCCTAAGGAGGACAATCAACATGAAGGAAAGGAAGAAGCAAAGGTTGCAGGTATTACACAAGATGCTTTAATATTCTCTTTGCATAATAATATAGAATCTTGGGTTTTAGATTCTGGTGCATCTTTTCATGCTACCCCTAATAGGGAATATTTTAGTGACTATATCCATGGAGATTTTGGAATAGTGTATCTAGGGGATGATGAGCCTTGTAAAATCATTGGCAAAGGTAAAGTGCAGCTGAAAATGCAGAATGGCAACACATGGGTGTTGAGAGAAGTTATGCATGTTCCTAGCTTGAAGAGCAATTTGATTTCTGAAGGAAAGTTAGGGGATGAGGGTTGTACAGTAACTCTCATAGTAGAATCTTGGAAGGTGACCAAGGGTGCACTTGTTATGGCCAGAGGTAAGAGAGTAGGTACTCTCTATTTGTGTAATTGTGTTACTAACAATTCTTCTTCTGTATTATCTACTTCAGATGTGGATGCTAAATTGTGGCACTCAAGGCTTGGCCACATGAGTGAGAAGGGGATGTCAATTCTTAAGTCTAAAGGTAAGCTTTTAGATTTGAAAAGCATGGATCTAGAATTTTGTGAGCACTATGTATTTGGGAAATTGAAAAGGGTTAGTTTTCTCAAGACTGGGTCTACAAAGAAGAAGCATAAGTTGCAGCTTGTTCACACAGACGTGTGGGGACCGGCTCAAGTTGCTTCTATTATAGGATCACAGTACTATGTTACGTTCATAGATGATGCTATAAGAAAGATATGGATCTATTGTATTAAGAAGAAATATGATGTATTTGAGACTTTTAAGATTTGGAAAGCTATGGTTGAAAATGAAACAGGCAAAAGATTGAAGTGCCTGAGATCTGACAATGGTGGTGAGTTCTGCAGCTATAAGTTCAACTGGTATTGTTATATGCATGGAATCCATAGGCAAAAGATGGTTCCAAGGACACCTCACCAGAATGGAATTGCTAAAAGGATGAATAGAACAATCATGGAGTGTGCAAGATGTATGAGATTGCATGTTGGTTTGCCCTTAGAGTTTTGGGCAGAAGCTGTTGACACTATAGTGTACCTAATTAATAGAGGACCCTCTACAGCTCTAGATGGTGGAATTCCAGAAGAGGCATGGATAGGTAAAAAGGTAGATCTCTCCTTTCTCAAAGTTTTTGGTTGTGAAGCCTTTGTGCACATTGATAAGGAAAATAGAAAGAAGCTGGATGCTAAGTCTATGAGGTGCACATTTATTGGCTATGGCTCAGATGATTTTGGTTTCAAATTTTGGAATCTAGGAACTAACAAGATAATTAGGAGCTGTGATGTTGTTTTCAATGAAAAAGTGATGTATAGTGATCAGCTGAAGAAGCTGAATCAATCTGGGCAGAGCAATGGTGAATTGGATGAGGTGACAGTCTAATATGAGCTCGTGGGAAAAAGAAATAATCACTTGCAAAAAAACACAGAGACTGACGTCGATAGGAAGGAACCAGCGTCGGTAGAATAGAAATCGATGCCAGCCATATAGAGACCGATGTCGGTAGAACATGCACCAACATCGGTCAGGCAGAACCGACGTCAGCCAGTAACAGGCCTGGAAGTGACTGAGGTCGGTCACTGTCAGAGAATTTGGGTGGAAAGCGTGTTGTGGACGAGTATCAGACACCTATCAGGAGGTCAGAAAGGGTAAGTAAGCCTCCAATTAGATATTCTCCTTCATTATTCTATTTATTGCTAACTGATAGTGGAGAACCAGAGAGTTTTGAAGAAGCAATACAGGTGGAGTCCAAGAGTCAGTGGGAGCGTGGCATGGTTGAGGAGATGGAGTCCTTAAGAGAGAACCAAACATGGGATTTGGTTGAGTTGCCAGCTGGTAAGAGAATACTGAAGAACAGATGGACCTACAGGTTGAAGGAATGTGAGAATGGACAGATGAGATATAAGGCCAGATTGGTAGTGAAAGGATTTGCACAAAAGCTAGGTATTGATTTTGGTGAGATTTTTTCTCCTGTTGTTAAAATGACTTCTATACGGATTGTACTATCTTTGATTGCTATTGAGGATTTGCATCTTGAGCAGCTAGATGTTAAGACAACATTTCTTCATGGAGATTTGGATGAGGAAATATATATGGAACAACCAGAAGGATTTGAGGTCAAAGATAAGGAGAAGTTAGTGTACAGATTGAAGAAAAGCTTGTATGGCCTCAAGCAAGCTCCTAAACAGTGGTATTTGAGATTTAACAAGTTTATGACTGAGTATGGCTATAGTAGGTGTCAATCTGACCATTGTGTATACTTTAAGAGATTGGATAATGGTAGATATATTATTTTATTATTGTATGTAGATGATATGGTGGTTACAGGATCACACATGCAAGATATCTCTGAGCTTAAGGTGAAATTAGCTCAAACATTTGCTATGAAGGATTTGGGAGCAGCAAAGAAAATCCTTGGCATGAGCATTAAGAGAGATAGGAAAAATCACAGGTTGATATTGTCTCAAGAGGATTATGTGGACAAGGTGTTGAAACGGTTCAATATGCAGGATGCTAAACCGGTAAGCACACCTTTGGCTGGACATTTTAAGTTGAGTAAAAAACAATGTCCTAATTCACATGATGAGGTAGAGTACATGAGTAAGGTTCCATATTCTTCCATAGTAGGGAGTTTGATGTATGCAATGGTGTGTACTAGACCGGATATTGCCCAAGCAGTGGGAGTTGTAAGTAAGTATATGGCCAATCCAGGAAAGGAACATTGGAAAGTAGTTCAGTGGATCCTTAGATATCTGAGAGGAACTAGTAGTAGGCACTTGTGCTATGGAGGTTCAGATACTTCTCTACATGGTTATGTAGATTCAGATATGGCAGGTGATTTGGATGGCAGGAGGAGCACCACAGGATATGTTTTCACTATAGGTGGAACGGCAGTTAGCTGGATATCAAAGTTGTAGAAGGTTGTTGCCTTGTCAACTACAGAAGCAGAGTATATTGCAGCCACAGAGGCTAGCAAAGAGATGATATGGATGACACGATTCATGGAAGAGCTTGGAAGGGAGCATGAGAGTTGCAGATTATATAGTGATAGTCAGAGTGCAATTCATTTGGCTAAGAATTCAGCCTTTCACTCAAGAACCAAACACATACAGCTTAGGTACCACTTCATAAGACAGGTATTGGAAGATGGTGAGTTGAAACTGGAGAAGATCCATACAAACAAGAATCCTGCTGATATGTTAACCAAGCTGGTTACAAAAGAGAAGTTGAATCTTCATTCAACTTCTGTTGGTCTTCATGATTGAGTTGAAGATGGAGGAGCTAGAAGATGTTGCTATACAGGTACTGGTGCAGCTGTTTATCTCCAAGTGGGAGATTGTTAAGGTGTGGAGCCTAAAAGCTTCACATATGAGCGCATTTGACAATTTTGGGTTTACACAGTCACCGACGTCGGTCAGGAGTGACTGACGTCGGTCCGGTGCAGTTGAAGAGACACTGGCATCGGCAAGAGATTGGTCGACATCGGTCACAGGCAAGCAGGCAGGAACTGACGTCAGTTACCTATGCATTCAGAATGCTATTTTCGAGGACAGAACTGAGTGTTTGCATGATGAGTTTAAGTCTTAGTCTTAAGTTCGTGTCTCTATTATTAGTATGATTGTTTTTAGAGCCCTTGTTCAAGAGGCTTAACTGTTGGTTGTAAGTGCATGCTCAAGTCTCCTAATTCTATATGTAGAATTAGATCTTCTTAGCTTATTGTAGTTGTAGTAGTTCATTGTATGTGAATGTTGAAGAATAGTACAGAGTTGTATCAATCCAAGTTGTTGGAGTTGATTGTACTTGAGAGAGAACTCTTGAGGGATAGAGATCTAGTGAGAGATTTTGTGCATCTGAGAGAGGTGTGGAAGAAAGAAGTTTCTTCAATTATATTCCTTCTGTAAAGAGTTTAATACAAGTTTTTAGGGTGGTTTCTTGTATCTCTTATTCTTTTCTATTATTTGATTCTAGTTACTTATCTATCTGATTTAATTTCACGGTTTATTGCTTTCATAAGTGTAATCATATTGTTGGTTGATCCCCAACAATTACCCCCTTCCAAGCATGCAGTGGATCCTTCAGAAGGTAATAGGTAGCGAGCATTTTTCCCTCCTAAATGGTTATTCAGGGTATAATCAGATTCTAGTGCAAGGTTGTGATCAGCACAAAATAACCTTCACTACTAAATGGGGAATGTTTGCCTACAAGAAGATGCCTTTTGGGCTATCTAATGCTGGTGCTACCGTTCAGTGAGCCATGGATATGGAGTTTAGAGGCCTGATGAACAATAATGTGCTGGTCTACCTTGATGACGTGATGGTATTCTCCAAGGAAGTGAGGCAACACATAGAGCACCTCACGTAGATTTTTGAAAGGTGTAGGGAGTTTGGCATCTCTCTTAATCCAAATAAGTGTGCGTTTGTTGTTCATGAGGGGAAACTCCTTGGCCACATCATGTCCAAGGAAGGCTTGTCCATTGACCCTGAGAGAGTTAGCTCCATCCTGGAGATGTCCCTATCAAAGCACAAGAAAGGCCTGTAGAGCTTCTTTGGCAGGATAAATTTCATTTGAAGATTCATTCTAAATTTTGCAGAGATAGTCAAGCCACTCACCCCTATGCTGAAGAAGGGTGAGGAATTCAAATGGACAACTCAAAGGAAAGACAACTTTGAGGCCATCAAGCAAGCCATAACTCAGGCTCCTAATTTGATCAGCCCTGACTTCAACAAAGACTTTAACCTCTACACTTTTAGTAATGAAGAGGTGATATCCACCATGCTTACCCAAGAAAATGGTGAGGACCTCGACCAACCACTGGATTTTTTAGCCAAGGATTAGAGGATTTTGAAGTCAGGTACATGTATGTAGAGAAGCAAGTCCTAGCAGTAGTGTGGGGCCTGAAGAAATTTAGGCATATGTTGTCTAACAACAAGATTCACCTCATGGTCCCACATCCTGGCATCAAGGATTTCTTGACCAATCGAGACCTGCATGAGAAGAGGGCAGGGTGGATTACCAAAGTGATGGAGTATGACGTAGACATTAAGATCACCAAGGTGGTGAGGGGAAGAGGCCTGTGTGAATAGCTCATGACAGACTTAAATCAAGAGAGAGAAGATAACTTGTTAATTCATGATGCGGCCACAATAGAAGAGTCAGCTATCATAAATGATTGGATGTTGGACCTGAGGTGTTTCCTTATCACTGGTGAGTGCCCACAGGGTCTTGATAAGATCGAAAGAAGGTATTTCAAACTCTAGTCTCTCCGTTATGTCTTGGTTGATGAAGTATTGTTTAGGAAGGATTTCTCTGGGGTCCTCCTAAGGTGCGTTGACCTAAACTAGGATGATAAGGTATTGGCTGAGTTTCATGATGGGCTAACAGGTGGTCACTTCACTCTTAGAGCTACGACAACAAGGATAATGAGAGCTGGCTATTTTTGGCCTACTCTTTTCAAGGACACCCATGCCTGGGTAAGAAAGTGCCAAAAGTGTGCACTTTTTGGTGGAAAATAGTGATTGGTTGCCATGCCTCTACAACCCATTCAAGTTGAGCAACCATTCACGCAATGGGGTCTGGATTTCATAGGGATGATCAATCCTCCCTCTAGTGCTAGACACAATTGGGTCTTGACTGCTACGAACTATTTCACAAGGTGGGTGGAGGCTGTTGCTCTAAAAGAAGCAAATGAAAGTGCAGTCCTAGAGTTTTATGAGGACCCGGTAACAAGATTTGGGGTCCCAGCCACCATAATCTCAGATAATGCCTTGGCTTTTTTGGGAACCAAAACAAGTGAATGGGTGCTAAGGTATGGCATATACCTCAGCACTTCATCAAATTATTATCCACAGGGGAATGGGCTGGCTGAGTCCACTAACAAAAATCTGATCAAAATCATAAAGAGGACTATGGAAGAAAATCAGAGGACTTGGCATGCCAAGCTAAAGATAGCTCTATGGGCTGACCAAATTACTCCAAAGAGAGCAATTGGAAATTCTCCATATACACTCGTATATGGAAGGGAAGCTAGGCTTCCCATCTCACTAGAATTGCCAGCATTGGATTTTGCCCGCCAGTTGCAGTTAGAAGAAGGAACCAGCATGGAGGTCAAGCTGTGTGAACTAATGGAGCTCCAAGAGGTAAGGGATCAGGCTATGGCTTCTATGAGCAGTCGCCAATAGTAATTAAAAAGACACTTTGACAAAAAATCTTTGTCAAGAGATTTCTCTGAAGGAGACATTGTCCTGAAATGGGATGAAGATCGAGCTAAGCCTAGAAGGCATGCAAAATTTGATGCCCTATGGAGCGTTCCTTACATAATCACTTAGTGAAAGTAGCATAATGTGTTCCAACTCTCTAGGTTGGATGGCGAAGAACTATGTATCCCAGTTAATGGGATACATCTAAAGCAATGCCACTGATTTTTTTCAGTTTGCTTGTACATATTTTCCCTCATTTTCTTTCCTGTTTTCCCTAAGTGCTATTGCATAAATAGTTTTCTTAGTCTTGTGTGCATTTTCATTTCCTTGGAGGTAGATCTGCGTGACTGGTTCTAAGTTTTAGCAAAGCTATTGCTAGTTTTCAAAGTTACTATCTGACTCTATGCCCAATGGATTTTCAAGGCAGCTGGTCTTTAAGCATAACAGGCATGCTTCCCTTGTGAGTCACCAATATGTTGACCAATTTTGCCCATAGGCAAAAAATTTGGTCACCCTCTTCCCCTACTATTTTAATGACAATCTTTTCCAGTTTCAACGAGTTTAAGGAATTCAGTTCATGGCCTGGTTCAATTGGTTCGATGGCTTTTGGTTCAATGACCTTTTGGTTCAATGGTCTTGGTTCAATCTCTTGGTTCAAAGTGGCTTGGTTCAATTGGTTCAAAAGTTCATTAGTGCGTTTGGTTGAACCATTAAACCGTTGAACCATCTTGGTTCAACAGTCTCAGTTCAAAGGCAAAGGTTCATCGGCTTCAATTCAACAGTTCATCAGCGTGCTTGGTTGAACCTTTGAACCATTTTGGTTCAATAGGCCTGGTTCAATGCTTGGTTCAAGGGTATGTCCTTGGCCAAAGGGCAGTCTTCAAGGTTCAATACCCTTCCAAAGGGCTGGCACTTCAAAGGGAAAGGACTCGGGCAAGGGTAAGTTCAAGTTCAAAGTTCAAGTCCAAGTTTTGGTCGAAATTGGCTAAGTCCCAATTCCTTCAGACTTTTTGTCCAAAGGAATTCCTTCAGACAAAAAATCCAAAGGAATTTGGGCCATGAACATCTCAGCTTCAAGAAAAGGCGGATAGAGGCAGACATAATTTCTGTGGACTTTTTGTCTGTGGGAAAATGTCTACGAAAAATAGAGTAAGGCAAAGACAGACCTAGGGAAATTAACCCAAGGAAATTATCCATGGACATAAAGTCGTGGGAACCCGCGAGACATTCCCATAAACAAAGGGACTTGCCGAAGGACCCCGAAGGGCAAATGCCCTTGTGGGGGACTTCCGGCCCAAATACAATGGTAAAGAAGTGCCTGGGAAGGTGCTAGGAGAAAGCGAAGCTATGGAAGAAATCATATGAAGACCCGATGATGTTGCGACAAGGATGGTGACATCCTGGAGGATGTCAAAAGTAACAAAATAGTTTAGCCATTGGTTTTCAAAACATGACAACCATATGAATGTCAACTTTCACAAAGAGAAATGGCCATTTGTCTTCAAAAGCAAAGGAAGCGTTAATCATGGAAAAAGAGCTCGAAATGCAGCGACCTGCCAAGATGTTTGCCCTAGGGGCCAAATGAGCCAGGTAAGACAAAATTGAGAATAGACAAAGTGACAAGCAAGGAATGAGTGAGCAGTTAGTCCAATTGACGCTAATTGGAGAAGTGACTCTAGTAGGTCAAATAGTACCAGCGAATTGATAATTTGGGACGTAAACAGCTAGTAAAGCAACTGGTTTCTCCATTTTGCATTAAATGAGAAGGTGAATCATGTATTAACCATGAAAAGGGCATATTTCAAGGAGACAAAATGCATAGTTCATAAATGCTTTTGAGTGACTTGTTTCTTTTCATGAATAGGCGTGATAGACCACTTGTAAACAAGGAATGCCAAATGGGCCTCTTTGATTTTCCATATATATTGCAAACTTGGTCATTTTGTAATCATCTTTTCATAATTTTACAAGGCACAACCCTGCTAAAATTTCTACCTAAATTTATAAACACAGATTTTTACCTCTTCTTGGATAGATATTCTCTGTGTGTCCTGAGTGTTGATTTGTGTTTAGTCATTGTCTTTTGATGCTCTCACAGGTTCAACACCAACATACCAGCTATCTACAAGGCACCATCTACAACTGACAGGAGAAGAGTTCTATTTTGGGGTGCAAGAATAGAAGGGATTATCTATAGAGTGCCTCTTATAGTACCTTTGGTGAACCTCCTTTTCTGTATTTTTCATTTAAACCTCCCTGTCAAGTTTTGCAGACTGTTTCTTCTGCCAAGGGTGAAGCATATAAATGTGTTTGTCTGATTTTGAGAGTGGGTGTGAGAAGGTCATCTTGTTTTTGTGTATCACCTCCTTAGAGTAGTTTGTTTTCTTGCATCTTTCTTCCCTTTTCATCCCCCACCTTTTATTATATATATATATTCCAGTGTTTGCACTTGTTGAAACAAACATGATACATCAAAGGGAGCTAGCCCTTATCTAGAGACTCTCCCCTCCAGCTTCACCAGTGCCACAGGCGAGAGGGGAGTTTCCATAGTTACGTGAAGGCAAGAGTTTGACCTCCTTGCCCCGGGTGCAATTTCCTGCATCAACACTTCCTTTAAACAAGACCCTTATTCAATTTGTAAAACACTCAAATGCACCTTATCATTTATTGAATATAATTATATGAGGGCTTTTATAGGCTTATTAGGCCTAATTATGCCTCTTAATAATTTGATGCAAGAAGTATGAAACCACCCTATTTTGGTTTTGGTTAACTCATTCAATTAAAAAACACTATAAAAGGCTCAAGATAGTGATACAAGACTCATAGGTGTTTCTACTCAATCTCATATACTAATTAGATCATTAAAGTGCTCAAAAAGTTGATTTAATCTTAAGGATTGCTATAATACTACCTTTTAAGGACTGCAACCTTGTAAAAAATTTCCAATTTAACCTTGGTTTATTCACTTAATAACCTAAAAATTATTAAGGTAGGCTCAATTTAAGGATATAAATCCAATAAAATTCTAAGACTTAATCCAGATTACCAAATTGACCAAGAAACTACACTTTCTACTAACTTTGCTACAATAGTATGTATAGTTAGTTTGTGATTGAAAGGTATTATTATTTTTGAATTACTTAAATATATTATTTAAGAATATATATATATATATATATATATATATATATATATATATATATATATATATCTCTAAATATGAGAAAACAATTTCCTTTATTGGTTTCTTAAGAATTGGATTTCAATGGCAACTCTACTCTTTAGGTCTAGATTGCCTAATTTGCCTAATTTAAAGGATGTTGGCTTGATTCAAATATAAATTGATTTGAATCACTTAAATAAAATGTTTAAAAATGGTATCTCAATGATCAAAAAATTTCACATGACATTTAGACCCAAATCTCAAGGCTAACATAGTTAACTTCCACTTTCTAGACCTTTTTCAATGACTACCTATAGGTTTATAAAAATATAGCCAGTTATAAAAATATCCACAAGGTAAATTTGGGAATGAGACCAATAGAAATTCCTTATAAAACTTCTCTAGAATCTTATCTATAATTTTGAGGAGATTACATCAATTCAAATTAAAGTTATGGGTTGTTTTGTATTAAAAACCCTATTCTAGGGTTTACACAATCAACTTAGAACCTGAGAGATACACAAGGATTGTTCATAAAAAATATAGGCTCTTTGATAAATATAATAAATTAAATAATACCTAAAAAATCTTAAATTACCTCCCAAAATGTCGTTCGAACTCATGCATCAAAAACTATATCCATTCAAGAGATTGTTGCAGATTGTAAGTGTACAAAAAATAGGGTATTGAAGGTTTCAACCATAGAAAATTCAAGGCAAGTAATAAATCACTTCAATATTTATTGAAACTATTTCAAACATATAATAATAATATGAACACTATTGGTTAGACTTATTACCCAGTTAATACTAGATTCTTAAATCTGCTTAACATTAATTGTCAACCTAGGGTACGTAGGCTTTTCAAGGATGTCAGCACTATATATGCATTATTGATTCATAGGCTAAATTAATTGCTAGTTGTAGTACAATGAATTTATACTAATTTCACCATATAGATATATAAGGTAATTATTATAATAGAATGTATAAATTTTTCACACTTATGAGTCACACATCACTAATAGAATTTGACAAATAAATGACTACATGACTAAAAATTTTAGTCACAAAAATTAAAAATGTCTAAATTCTAATAATTTTTTGTAACTTAGCTATAAATGAGTAAATAAATGACTAATTTGGTCATCCAATAAAAATTATTTAGTAATACAAGTAAAAATGACTAAATAGTTCCTGACGTAAATAAATATTAGAGAAAATTTTAAATTATTTTTTGATAGGAGTGTATTGTACATGATTCATTATTCATTGAATATTTCCTCATTTCATTATTTGGTAATTATCCTAGAACTAAGGCATTTTGGGTTAGAATAGCTACTTGCATGGGTGATAAATCGTTTTTTGAGAGGACCTAGAGACTTCTAAAAAGGCAGGAAAGGAATTCAAAGTTTGCTACAAAAAAATTGAAGTCGACAAGGCCCTTTATAGTAAACTCAAATTTGGGGATGACATCTGTAGAATATTCAAAGGTAATTCAAAACCCTCACTACATTAAACATAAAATCTATAGCTTTTTGATTGGCAACTTACAATAGTTACATAGGCAACTGAGTTCCAAAACCATACAGGTAGTTTAGGGTTTAGGGGACTATTTTTTCATTAGTTTCCTCTACGCATTTTTGAACATATGGGAATTGAACTTGCAGCTCAAGTGAAACACCAACTTATTCTAGTCATTGGAAGAATTCCATATCCTTAAAGTGCATAGAAAAAACTATAGAATTGGTATTAGGGATTTTTTTTATGAATTCAACCCAAATGCCATTTCATAATGCCTCTATAAAAGTTTGTTGAACCAACTCTAGTTCATCACACTCAACATGAAGAACCCCAATGTTGTTTAAAAATTAAATGGGTACTTATTCTCTTCTCTTCTTCATAAGAAACTTTTCTATCTTAAGAGAATCTAAGACTACACTAGGGTCTGACGATATTAATAACTCACCCATCTTCATAAATGCATGGGCATCATGTGGATCTATGTGAGTTTCCTTTTTTAAAATTTCCAAAGCCTTCTCTATCTGCCCTTGTTGAGCATATACATGGCCTATAACTTTTAAGCTCTCATAATTCTCAGGGTGGAGCTCCAAAACCTTTTCAAAATCTGAGAGAGAACTCTTAAGATCTCCCAGCTTTAATTGAACCTATCCACAAAATCTTGTGGCCTCTCGCTTTCCTTGACTAATGCCATGTAGTAGCTACCAATGGTGTCATAATCACCTTTACTATGATAATATCATGAAAGATTATAATATGAATGAGATTTCATGAGAGGGTGCTCAGTTGAAACAAGAGCTATCTTAGTCAACTGTTCCACAATAAAATGCTGCCTTGTGAAGAAAAAATGGTTTTCTAAATGATTCAATGCCATTGCATAGTATAGGTATAATTCAAAGGATATACGCATATTTTCCTTCCCTTCATGAACACTACCTTTTTCAATAATTGTGAGAATCTTACAAGTAAAAAATGCACAAAACTAACCACAAAGATTTATGTAGAGGTAGAACATCATTTCCTAATGTCTCCATAAAAGTTTGTTGAGCCAACTCTAGTTCATCATGCTCAAAATGAAGAACCCCAATGTTATCTAATAATTCAATGGGTATAATTATTTTCTCTTCTTCAAAATAGACTTTGGAATCTTGAGAAAATCTAAGGCTGCACCGGGGTCTGACGATATTAATAACTCACCCATCTTGATAAATGCATGGGCATCACATGGATCTATGCAATTTGCATTTCTTAAAATTTATAAATCCTTTTATTGGTTCTCAAATTTATAGTATGTAAAACCTTAAAAGGATGCCAAGCCTTATGATTAGGTTATGCAACTAATTTTGCCAACTGATAAAATTAACCCAAGTGGTTAGGATTCTCTACACTTTAAGTGTAGGCTCTACTTTGCCTAGGTGGGTGTTACCTTATATTCATTAATGATTAATTACTCCTCAAATTTATTGGTGACTTAAAAATAAATTAAGGGATTTATGTAATTTTGTCAATCGAATCATCCAATTAACCCTAATCCAAACTAGCATATGATTTGAATTAGATTGTTTTTTTAATTTTCTATTCTACTATTACTCCTACTGCACTACAGAAAATTAAAATTAGAATTTTTGAATATGATACAAGGAAATGATTCTAGAAAAGAATTTATTGATGCCTTTATCAAAAATTAGGTAATGAAGTCTGTTTATAGAAATATTTGTGTTTTCTATCAAGCCATAACTCGAATTACTTGGCATGGGATTATCTATGACTGACATAGACATGCAAGATTATTATTACCTGTCTCTTCTTAATTATCCAAATTGAATCCTCCAAGTTACAGTGATCTATTCAATGGAATTTAAATCCCTACTTGAGGAAACCCAATTAGATAAATGACCCAAAAACAAAAAATGTGTTTTGAAGAACTAAACATATACTTGATATCTTAATTCAAATAACAAGGAGAAACAAAAATGGATTCAACCAGATAAAGTATAACATGAATATTCAACAAGAAATTAAGAACTAGATATATAGCACCAGAGAAATGTGGTTTGCTTTTATTGATATATCTTTAAAGATCAGGCCTTACAATGTCTTTTTAAAAAATCAAATTCCCAGAGAGTTTTCCTAAGGTCTTCGTTTCCTTATTATAGGGGTGAATGAAGCTACAAGATTCAGACCTTTCACATTCCAAAAAATGATTTTTCATATACCCACCCCTTAATATGACCTATTACAACATATACTTTTTGACAAGTCTTAAAAAGACCACCAAATATATTTTGAATACATATTGGAAAGCATAAAAACAAGAAAAAGATAAAACATGAGGATGTCCAAGATTTGTTGGTGCCATGTTGACACTAGCTTGATGCTCATTGCTCCTATACATACTTGGCCTATTTATTCTTTAGTTGTCAAATACTGATTCTCCTATTGGTACACTATGAAATCATTAGGCCATTTATATTCTTGGATCTGGAGTAGGTTGGCCTAGTAATCTTTCCATCTTTTGTCTAGTAACACTTTGACATCAATGATGAACTTTGAATATTCAGCATCCAGAGCAATTACTCTATCCAAAATGACATTGAAACCAAGAATATTTATGTTTTGATCTTTTTTCAAGAAATCAATTACTTGAGAAACTATTTGATCATATTCACTTTTTCATGCATGAAAACCTTTGATATTTTTATTCTCTATCAAAATAGAAGGAATAAATTGGTGTTTGAAGGTAGCAAAAGAATCAATCTTTCCTTTCATTTTTTGTCTCTCACTATTCACATACTAAAATTCATCCAAGATCATTTTCACTATCTTATCTATTAGCTTGAGTGAGTCCAGAGCACCTGGATCTCTTTGTATAACTTTACACAAGGTTAGGAATGTATGGTGTGTAGGTTGCCATTTCTTTTATATTGGATCCAAACTAGAAAAATTGACCTTCAACTGATCAATGGATTGAGACAAAGAAGAATAACATTTATGCATATCTCCCAACTTGTCAACAACCAGTTTTAATCTATTTTCCAAAATATTCTCAAACACCTCAAGGATTTTCAATTTGGCCTCATCCTTTATATTCTCATTTTCCTTTTTCAAATATTCAATTTATTTCTCAAACTTCAATTTCAATGCATTCAACTGATAATTTGGGACTATATTATCACTAGTTATTTGTGGCACAGGGGCTTAGTATGGCACAATAGCTTGGCTTTGAGAATCAACATCCTTCAATTGCTGATTTAGTTTGACATTTTCCAAATATAACCTATTCACTTCATCATTCATCTCAATTTGAGTTTTTTCATAATCGAGCAATCTTTGCTCCATTTTCTTGATAGTAACTTATGTGAACATTATAGAGTGTACAGTAAGGGTGGAAACTTCAAGCACTGATGTATCCTAAAATATTTTTAGCATAGATGTTCCCCTCAAATACTGGACTACATCAATCAATATTGGCTTGTTGGTGTTCTTTTGTGTGGCCCATATTACTTGATTCTCTATCTTTGGGTTAAATCCATAACCACTGACACCATCCTCATAATCAAACTCAAAAACCATCATGGGGTCATCTTGATTTCTCACTTGGTCCAACAAAAACATTTTCTTCAATTCAAGGCCAGGGATGATCAAAATATTAATCTTCAAAACGATTTGTCTAGCCTCATCATGGCTGACATTTATTTCATCAATTTTCAAATCCTTGAAAGTCTGTGCCATAATTTGATCATGTTGAGATTCATCAACACCATTTTATTTATTTCTACCTTTTATTCAAATTATTTCATCTTAATTTTGAGCCAAAAATCTTTAAATTTTGGGGTATTGATGAAATCATCATCCACAATGGACCTCATAGAAGCCATAACCCTTTCATCTTCTTGTAGTCTAGACTCACCTTGTGCATGTTCATCCATTATTACTTCTAGTTTGTGTGATTTTGTTTCTTAAACAAAAATGGGTTGATCAACTTCCTATTCCTCTTCCATATGCCTCAAAATATAGGTCACCTCCTTAGAATCACCAACTCCTTTAGTCATTTCATATAAAACTAGTGGAGAAACATCACCAGTCTTTTGCCTTTTGGTAGGTGGTGAATCAGGGAAAAATGGATCTTACACTAACATTGCATCTAGACCAAGTTCTTGAATTGAAACTCCTATTAGATTTTTGATAGGGAGGTTGGTAGACTTTATAGGATACTTCTCAAACTTTCCAAATATTTTTTCAAAATTATCAATTATCAAATCTATTCTTTTCAAAGGATCCTTCTCTTCAACAAAAAATACTAAAAAATTAGGGTTTTATTTTCTTTTGTCATCCTCAATCTTCTTCAAAATTTCCCATTTTATTTTACTATTATATACCTCTTCAAAAGTGACACAATTTTTTATCACATCCTCATCAAAATTGATTTGATGGGATATCCCCATCCTGGTAGGGATGACTTGTCTAACAAAGTTCATGTGACCCTCTAGATCACAAACCCTTTCTATCCCTAATTTTAAAGAATATTTAGCCTTCAAATAGGCTTTCAACTCCTCCAAGGTATCTACACCAATGTACCATTCATCAAACACAGTGAAATATGGAAGAAATGTGCACTTCTTTTGTTTTTTCATCACATCTTTCTCCATCCAAAGCATCTACCACATGAAGTCAAGAAAAGCAATTATATTTGGCATAAATTTTGGAAACACACGGGGTGGTTGAGTATGCTGATATACTCTAATTATAGTATAGTCAAGCAAGAGATACCAATCAACAAAGTTATGTTTGTGACCCTATTTTGGCATATGAGTAAGAGGCCCCAACATTTATCTAATCTCTTTGGTCAATCTAGGAAAAAGGCTACCAAGGGAATTCATTATTATGATTGAGAAATTATCATGGAACACAACATAGTTATAGTTCTAACAATGAATGTCCCATTTGTAACACCAACACTGTGTAGGCAATCTCTATCTCTTTTGATCAATCATGCTCAATTCTATCCTATAGGACCAATTCCTTCTATTCTAATACAAAATTAAATGACGCAACAAACAATAATATTTGAACAACATAGATGTCTTGTTCTCTCTTATTTGCAAAAATCCATCATGTAATTTATTCTGAATAAATGATGCAAAATCATACTCAACATTAACCTCTAAGTTATGTACTCTCATGGCCACCATTATCATGCCAACTGGAATTCTATCTTGGGCATCAATTACTAGCACTTGACATAAAGAAAAATATGTCCTTTTGAAGTACACAACAAAGTCATCAACTGGAAAATGCTCAATTATAGTGGTTGGGATTGAAATCTTTCTAGTGTTGGTCCCTTTCCTCATGTATATGGGCAACTCATCATTCCTATGTATATTTATCAGACTGATGTATTCTTGTTCACTCTTCTTCAAGTCAAATTTTATGAGGACTTACTTGTTAAGCATAAAGTAATCAATGATTACATTTGTATCCATAGCCATTAATGGTGACCCATTTGGTAACCTAATAGTTTTGGTGGCTAGATGATAGTGTTGTGTCAATATCTTGATCAAATATAAATCAATGAATACATTTGGAATCACAAGCTTAGCTAAATTCAAATTCCATGTGTTTAAAACTAGTCCCTATCAATCTTGCTTTTCATAAAAATATCAAAAAATGTTCCATCTTGAGATAGGGACTCTAGCATCCCAACACCCCTCTGCTACATCCTTGAATAGTTTTTATACCTTTTATCAATTGCATTTGGCAAAATTTCCAACAGTGACTGTTGAAGGGACCACTTCTTGGGAACATGGAGTTCAGTGCTCTTACTTGTAGACCCAGATTTCTTAGGTATCATAGTCTGATGCTTTTATGAACTAGGGTTTTGATAGTCATTTGCTCTACCATACCAACTAAAAATAAAGCACAAACTAAATACCAACTTTTATGAAGAGAGTGAGGAGGTAGACTTACCTGGTTGGAAGATGACCAAAGTACACACACAGAGCTTGAATTCACCATCTACAATCACCACTAAATTTACTTGAATGATGAAATACAAAGAAATTCCAAATTTTATTCTACTATAGAGCTAGTCATTTTGCCATTACTCTAGTTCATGCCATGAAATCGACAAATCTTAGCATTTAAGTCTTTCAAACATAAATAATTGATTTGGTCCAATCTAATGGTTGGGTGGACACTTCAATTATAGGCAATAATGATAACTACTATGGGGTAGATATATAGTCATTTTAGCATTTAATACTTTACCGCATCATCACAAGACGTATTTAGATCTATCTTAGGATAACAAGAGCTTCTGGATGGTTATACTACATATTTCACCACTTACCACCACCTCGTAAACCTTGATACACATCATCATAAGATGGTGGGATACATGTTACCCCTTATAACTCATACCACATTACCGCCAACCTTTGATATGATCATCATGGGACCACGTGATCCTTTGACATCCCTTCACTATTTACCATATCATTGTAAGTATTGGAATTGACTATTGTGGGAGTGCAAGACATATTTTATATAACTTTTACTACTTATCTCTAGCCCACAAGACCTTCTGTGAAATACGAAAATAGATAGAAATAACATATATTGTATAGAGTATTACATAAAATTTATGTAACAAATTTGACCCTAGAAATGTGCAATTATAGTTGTGATTATTGTTGCTCTAACATTTGGATTTGGTAGGAGATGGTTGCCATGATCATACAAAATGATCCTAATAGGGTTCTCAAGTAGATAATTCATTCATTGTGATTCATATGTACCTTCTATAGTTAATTTTTTGACTTAGAGTGTCAAAGAAAATATATGAAAAATCTAGAGTGTAGACTCTAGAGAGTTAATCTCTCTAACTATGTATAGTAGGGTTTGGGTGGCTAATGTTCATGGACTGACCCTTTAACAGTGAGACACTATGTGATAAATAATAAAATTGACAAGAATATTGAAATAACAAAATATGTGTCTCATATATTATGAATATGTTCAAAGTTAAGTGTGTAATTGATAATGCTTATGTGTGAAATGAGTTACAACACTTATTTATTTATAAGTGACTTTGAATTCAAATTTGATAATTTTAATAGATGAAAAATGTTCATAAAACAAAGTCATGAAATGTTATGAGATTATATGCTAGTATACCAAAAACATAAAATATCATAATAACTGTTATGAAACTTTAAAAAGGTGGTCTCCACATTTAAAAATCAACCACAATACTAATATCATTTAATTTAAAAAATTAAGTATACACATAGAAATATAAATAAAACTTAAGGAACCATTTTAAAATATCCTAAACTGGCCCCACCCAATTCACCTATCCCCACTTAAATATAGTTTCCAAGTTCATTTCTAAAAGTCCAATCAAAGGTAATAATATAAGGTGATAAAATATTAATCAATTCAATATCAAGTGGATCGATAAGTGCATGGATAATATATGAGATTGTAAAATAAATTAAATGTATTTGCAGAAAATTAAAATCAGAAAATTTTCAACATATCAAAATAAAAGAGAATTATGTAAAAAATTATCATGGGAGTTGGGGACATACTTTATATATCTTTTACCACTTATTTCTATCCCATAAGACCTTCTCTGAACTATCGTGGGGCTATTGTATGTGTTATCTATTAACTTAGCCCTTACTGCCATACTGCCATTTATCTTCTCGTCCACCATGGGGCTGTGGTGAACCTTTACTATTTATTCTTATTGCATCAACGTAGGTCAACATTTTGTTTATCATGGGGTCATTGTGAAATATTATATGTTATTCAAACTCTTGCCGCCAACCTACCAATTACTTTTGAGACCTCTGTGGGGCCACGATAACTAGTCTCTATATACCACAACATCATAAGTGAAGTTATTTCATGTTGTGGGGAAGCGGTAACTATCTTTTCACTTTTTTTGGTTCTTACCCACAAGCCAAAGCTATTTGAATGTAGGGGATGTGGTAAGAGACAAAAAAACACATCAACGATCAAAATTCAAATGTCCTTCACATGGACATGATATGGTATGCTTATGAATGATTTTTGAAATTATTGTAAAAGGAATATGGACTCCTTGGATGAATTTTATAAATTTTAGAAAAAATCAAAAAAATGTGGTCTCATGGTGATGGAATGCCATGACAAATGCCATGATTTTTTTTTTATTATGGATTATCATGGCATTTCATCACCATGAGAACACATTTATTTGAGGCATTTATATTATAATATACTCAAAATCTTGCCACCAGCTCACCAATTACTTTTGAGACCTTTGTAGGGTCGTGATAACCAGTCTCTATATACTACAACACCACAAGTGAAGTTCCTGTATGCTCAGAGAAGTGATAACTATCTTTTCACTTCTTTTGGTTCTTGCACACCCAATAAAGCTATTTGAATGTACTACAAGGTTGTGGTAAGAGATAAAAAATATATCAATGATCAAAAAATAAATGTCTTTCACATGGACATGATATAAGATGCTTATGAATGATTCCTAAAATAATTATAAAAGGAATATGGACTCCTAGTATTAATTTTATAAATTTTGGAAAAAATGCCTTAAAGAAATGTGGTCTCATGGTGATGGAATGCCATGATGAATGCCATGACAAGCAAATTGTTATAGATTTTCATGGCATTCCATCACCATGAAACCACATTTTTTTGAGGCATTTATATTATATACTACTCAAACTCTTATGGCCATCTCGCCAATTAATTTTGAGACCTCTACGAGGCCATGGTAACTAGTATCTATATACCTTAACATCACAAGTGAAGTTCCTACATGCTGCAGGGAAGCAATAACTATTTTTTCACTTTCTTTGGTTCCCACACACTTGCCAAAGCTATTTGATTGTACTACAAGGCTACAGTAAAAGACAAAAAACACATCAATGGTCAAAATACAAATTTCTTTCATATGGACCTGATATGGGATGCTTATGAATGACTCTTGAAATAATTGTAAAAGGAACATGGACTCCCTAGGATGAATTTTTTGAATTTTGGAAAAAATGCGTAAAAAAATGTGGTCTCATGGTGATGGAATGCCATGATGAATTCCATAACAAGTGAATTATTATGGATTGTCATGGAATTCCATCACCATGAGACCACATTTCTTTGAGAAATTTATATTACATACTACTCAAACTCTTGTCGCCAACCTACCAATTATTTTTGAGACCTCTGTGGGGTCGTGGTAACTAGTCTCTATATATCACAACACTGCAAGTGAAATTCTTGCATAATACAAGGAAGTGGTAACTATCTTTTCACTTCCTTTGGTTCCCACACACCCATCAAAGCTATTTGAATGTATTGTAGGGCTGTGGTAAGAGAAAAAAAACATATCAATGATCAAAATACAAATGTCTTTCACATGGACATGATATGGGATGCTTATGAATGACTCTTGGAATAATTGTAAAAAGAATATGGACTCCTAGGATAAATTTTAGAAAAAATGCCTCAAATAAATGTGGTCTCATGGTAATAGAATGCCATGACAAATGTGATGACAAGTTAATTATTATGGATTGTCATGGCATTCTATCACCACAAGACCACATTTCTTTGAGGTATTTTTTAACCAGTTCACTAGCCTGTCTATGATATTGCTTAATATTATGCTTTAATAGATTTTTCTAAGCATCCATAGCTTATTTGAAAGCACTTATTTTAAGTTTTTAGCCATAGCAATAAGGTAGTGAACTGTTTGATAAAATGTTTTGGTAGACATGTATGAAAAATGTGGTATTATAGAGAAAGCAATGAACTATTTGAAAAAATGCCTCAAAGAAATGTGGTCTCATGGAATGCCATGATAAGTAAATATAATTGGTACCTGCTCTTAGTTATTAGTTATGTAGTGTGAAGTAATTACATAACTACTCAGGTTGAATTTGTAAAAACTATATTGTAATTGAAATTTTGTCATCTATTAGTATCTATTTATTAGTTATGCAATGTGAATTAATGCTTTGAGTTTGAAAGATGTGCAATGTAATGTAATCAAAAATTTAAATATAAATTTAAAAAAAAATCATTTTTTATAATTCATTAGTTAAACTCTCTATTTTATTTGCTCTCTATAACTCTATTGCTATGGAAATGTCTGTCAATTTAAAAAAATAGTTTTTAGCTCTTAGTCTACAATTTTTTACATTTTTTTAAAATCTAATTTTTCTCAATATTTTCAAAAAATCTTGAACTTTTGATTTTCTAATTTTTTTCTTAAGAGATTTTTTTTGATATGTGTAGAACATTACAAATGGGTCATCATCGAAGGTTGACTATAGATCAATACCATGCATTTGATGAGAGAGTAGTTGATGAGAGGGATATGGACAAATATTCATGTCCATTTAATGACTATCTTAATGGAAACATGAGAAAAAGAAATATGATTTATCGATATATGGTAAGATATGGGCATAGTGGTATAAATCTTTGGGATTACAATTATTATGAAGATATGATAGAATTGCAGAATGTGAGAGATAAAGAGGCAACAAACATAGATGAAGTGGTATCAAACATAGATGAAGAGGCAACAATGTTAGATGAAGGGTTTGAAGTTGATATAATGTTTAATGAGGGTCTAAATGATGATTAGGCCAAGTTGATGGAGGATGATTTAAATCCTATGTATGCTAATTACAAGTTAAGTTGTTTGACAACAATCCTTCAAATTCTTAACTTGTAAGTGGTGTTTAGTTGGACAAATGAGAGTGTAGATCAGTTAGTGGCATTATGAAATTCGTTGTTACCACCTGACTCCACATTGACAACAAAATGAAGTCAATATAAAAATCAAATCACTAAGCTAGGCTTAAGGTATAAAAACATCCACACATGTGTGAATGGTTGTGTATTATTTCACAATAATCTTGAAAGTGAGAGTGAATGTCTAAAATGTCATGAAGCAAGGTATAGACAAGGGTTGAAATCAGTTATGGTTCCTAGAAAGGTTCTTCACCACTTTTTGATAGTCCCATGATTACTATGAATGTATAGGTGTAGAGACATTGCTAAACTTATGTAATGGCATGCCCAAATTAAGATCACTAATGGAAAACAATGACATGTTCTTGATTCGAAGATGTGGATGGAATTTGATAATAGATGGCCTAATTTTTCTCAAGATCCTCATAATATAAGGTTCAGTTTGGCTCTAGATGGGGTGAACCTATTCTTAGATCAAAGTACTAAATGGTCAACTTGGCCAGTGTTTTAAAAAAATAATAACTTACCTCCATGGTTAGCAACTAAACCATTTTTCTTAATGCTATCATTGATTATACCAAGAAAAAAAAGTGTGACTTCAGATACAATTGATGCTTATCTAGAGCCATTATATGATTAGCTAATGGAATTATGGAAAGGAATTGAATCAATTCAATCTTTAAGGGATGGTCATTCAATCAAATTCACTTTAAGAGCTTCCTTATTGTTTACGATTCATGATCTTCCTACATATGGCACATTTTATAGTCTTAGTTTTCATGGATACCATGGATGTCCTGCTTGAAACTTTAAGGATTTTGTGAGGCACTCAAGAAGTTTGCATAAAGAGTATTTATTATGGACATCATACTTACCTTAAAATAGATCACCTATATCATTGAAAAAAAACACTTTTCAATGGTTAAGAAGAGAATCATGAAGCACCATTGCTAATAACGAGTGGTCACATTGTTGAGAATGGAAAAAAAAAGAATGTCATTTTTTTGAAAATGATGGGATTGTTGGTAGTAGATATGATCCATATAATGAAAGTGGTGTAAAATGGTTTTGCATATTCTATAAGTTGCCATACATTAAGGATATATCCATTAGGCATACTGTTAGCTTTATGCATACTTACAAAAATATAGCCTATGATATTATAAAACTCTTTTTGGTGCTTTTGATACTATTTCATCGTGTGAAGACTTTTGAAAACTAAAGATTCATCAAAATATTTAGGTTGAAATATGTGATGATGCTAAATATAGAAAACCTAGTGCTCCTTATGTCTGGACAAAGGAACAACATGTCTAACTCTTACAGTTGATGTCTCTAACTCACTTTCCCAATGGATATGTAAGTAGTAGTATTATAAGCCAAACTGACATTAATGGCTTAAGAGGCCTCAAGACCTATGACTATTGTGGTAAATATATCAAGTTTGGAAAAGGGGCCAAGATTGGAAATTATAAGGTTGGGCCTAATATTAAAGAGAAAAATTTTATATGTATTAGATCCTTAAAAATTTGATAGTTTGAGGGAAGAGATTGTTGAAGTCCTTTGTTTATTGGAACAAGAATTTCCACCAAAAATATTTAACATTTTTATGCATCTTTTGAGACATCTAGAATATGAACTAGAGTATTGTGTCCCAATAAGAATGAGATGGATGTATCATATACAATGATATATGAAGGTTTTGAAAAAAAATGTTCATATAAGGGAAAAACCAGAAGGCGACATGTCTGAGGGATATTCAATGCAAGAGGCCATGGGATTTTGCACAAAATATATGAAAGATTTTAAAAATGTCAATCAATGTGTATGGGATGATGATGAAGATGAGAGAGTTGTAGGTGAAATATTTACAAGGCAATGGATGTGACTTCAAGCTAAAAAATCAAGAAAGAAGTGCAATACATGCCTATATTCTTTAAAACACATGTTCATTCGATAAGTGGCGTAGATAAAAAAATTACACAATAGTTTATTTACTCAATTGAGTTTACAAATTGATATTATTAATCTTACTATTTTTATGTTAATATTATATGTAGTAAATATGAAGAAGAGAATCAAGATTGGATGCAACATCAACATCAAAAGCGAAAATGTCATGATTTGATTGGAGGTGATTCTTTTCCAAAATTTGAAGAATGGATTACTAATGCAGTCAGTGATGCAAAAGAAGAAGGTCAAGATATAAAAATAGAGGAAAGTGAGCTTTCACAATATCCACATTTATGGGCTATGGATTTTAGTGGAATGCGAGCCTATGGTAGTCATTTAAGAGTGGAAAAAAAAGACAAAGGAAAGACAAATTGTGATTGTGTTGTTAGTGCTAAATTTCTTCACGAAACTAAGAAGAAATTTTATGTTAGATTCATCCAAGAAATTATTTAAGTGTATTTTGGTGAAAATAGTCCTATAATATTAAGATGTAAGTAGATTTAACCATTCATAGTGCAATTTGATGAGTATGGATTCGTATGCACAAATACAGGATAATTTTTATCAGAGACGAATGAGCCATATGTTTCCCCTCTTTAAATGAACCAATCATTTATAATTGATGATGTAAGAAGGTCAAGATGGTTGTATGCCATTTAAATAGAGTCACATTCCAAATGAAAATTCATGGAAGTTGTCCATATAATGCCTAATGGGCAATATGTTAATTTACAAGAAACATTCAAAGAAGTGGATGAAGATGATGATGAAGTGTTTGAATAATAGTTTTTGATTACCAATGAAGAGAATGGGAGAGAGAATGTATTGCATGTCACAGATGAGGATGAGGAATAAAATCAATCAAACCCAGATAAGAGTGATCAAGATTCATAAGTGTCAATATCCACTTGAAATAAGGAATAGTCATATTGATAGTCTGATACTTGTAATTGTAAGCATCTTCTTGGTTTTTGACTACAAATTCTTTTTATTCTATAAATTAAATTCTATATTAAGTTTCCATTTTAAATTATGAACTCAATAAAGTTTTACTAATTCAAGTTATTGATATATACATTATTATTTATTTGGACTTCAAAAAATGAGTAAAAGGATTGTGAGGCACAAATTAGTCAATGATAGTGATCATAATGTTGAAATTTCATTGATAGATTATGAGTGCTTTTGTAGAGAAAAAGTGGCCAAGAAGAATGAATATTTATCATGTCTTAGTTTGGCAAATAGACAATTTGTAAATCCACTAAGTAATATATTATTTATTTAATAGTGTTTAATGAACTTTTATAGACAAGATTTTTATGTATATAAGACATAATATGATATATTTTTTTGTTTTATAGGCAAGAGAAAAGTGCAAAAAAATGTGGAAAAAAAAAGATACAGTACCACCATCTCATAGAAGTCAACACATTTATGATTCAACAAATATAGTTGGTGAAAACAATAGTTGTGATGATGCACAACCTGATATAGGATATGGTGATGTGTAGCCTGATATAGCACATGGTGATGTGAAACATCATGATGATCTCTTAGCACAAAGTCTAAGAGAGATTATTGAAAAAAATCAAAGCAAAGGAACAATAGGTCTGTACATGATTTATTCAAGATTAAGAGATGTGTTTAAAGTGAAATCTATAGAGATTGGTATTGATCTACCTACTCATGCCATACCTAATGTGGCCAAGGAGCATGAAGTTCTAGTTAATGAAAGTTGTGAAGAGAGACCATTTGCATCTACTATGCCTCAGAGTGCACCTATTACATCTAGAACTTTTGTTGGAACTAGTAGATCAACGAAAAATATCGGTAGTGGTTTAAATGAAGATGTGTCTACTTTTGTCAAAAGAAAAAAATTGAGTCAAGATTTATATAGATCTATAGAGAGAAATGCAAAATAAATAAAATCAGAAGGCACAAAGCCATTCTTGGTTGAGGTATCGAGAGATGGTCAGCCCATTGGGCCAAATGTTGCAAAGTGCGCCTCCGAGTTGGGTGTAAGATGTAGAGCCCATTTGGATATTTTAAAATAAAGTTTTGTAGAGAAAGATCCATGAACTATGGAAAATGTTATACAAAATATAGAAAATGCTTTTGAGACTACTGGTGGACAAATATCTAAAAAATATTACAGGCAAAAGATGAGAAATATTGATGAACAATTTTAGATGTAATTATAGAAAAATAATCATGGAGGGAAAAGAGAGGTTAGACTCCACTCTATCTCCGAAACAGTGGGAGGCATTGAAAGAAAGTATGAATTTCGAAGAATATTTGCCAAAGAGTAACAAAGGCAAGAGATCAAGAGATAATGTGAGGGTTGAATATACATTTGGTCGAGGCAGGTTGTAGGCCAAAATGGATAAATTTATAGTAAGTGTATGGATTTTTGGTTTAATTTACATTGTGTTATTTATTTTGATTTTTTATTGAACTGACTATATGTTGAAATTGGCAGTGTATTTTAGGTAGAAAATTATAATAGAGAAGGAAGTGCAGAAGATATTGTCAATTATATGGCATCACTAGATCGACCTAGTAAATCTAAGAGTGGGATGAAGTGTAAATCTAGTTCATTAATAAAGATTTCACAACCATCTATTAAATGCCTAGGAGGAGCCTCTCTAGATCATATCAACTCAAATTAAGGGTACCAATAGGTAATGAGTTGCATATTTAGTCTCACTCAACAAGTTTTGTAGTTGGTTGCCTCTGTTAACCCTATAATTTTTTCATGGAATGAGCATATATCCATGGATTCAGCTGAGGTAAGAGGCTCTATTGATCTCATTTATTCTTTTTTGGAAATTATACAAATGCCTCTTAATATGTAGATTATTTAAATATGAGCGTAGGAGAATTCAACCCAGTTTTTTTATTCGTGGAGTAATCCAAAAAATGTTCTTTTGGACAAATTTATAGCTTGCATTCTTTACTTGACTATTGAATGCTTTGTATATTTTTTTGCATGATGGTTAAACCAAATGCAAAGAAATTTTATCAAAGCAATAGAAAAACAAAAATGTCTTCATGATGTCAATATTGATAGTGATCATGATGAACTAGACAAGAATGTGTAGCACAATCGTCATAGTTGTGCTAAATTAGTTGAGGTAATATAATAGTTATCGATTATCTGTCCCAATGTTTTGTCATTATTCATGCTTAAAATGTTCTTTTAACTTAATAAATTTTAGTTTTCTGTTAACTATTTCCATAATACTTACTTCAATATTGTTTTAGAGGGATTTGAGACTCATTTCCTTGTCTTCAAACAATATTTTGTTCCATTCCTTCTAGAGTTCCCGGATTAGAATTGTGGGAATTATCAACCATAAACAATGATATGTAGAATGTCTTTTGATAGTGGGCTAGTATTGAAACAAAGTCATTATATCAATAGGAAGGGCACTCTTCCATCTTAGCTTCATGCATAACCACCTCTAACATTCAAAAGAGAATTGACAACCAAATTTTTTTCCCTTTAACTCACTTTAAATCTACCATATCCTAAATTTCCATCAACAACTTGTGAATCCTCTTTCCTTAGGTTACCATTTTCTTCCTGAAGAACCCATAATCAATTCAAATTTCTTCAACTCTGTATGTGACTGTTACCCCACTCCATTTTTGCAATATGATGTGTGTATTATATCTCAATATAATGTGCATTTTTTTTTGTAGACATTTATTGATAAACCCCAAGAAGGGGATAGAGTCTAGGTGTTAGATCCATTTGATGGTGCTATTGTGGGCATTGGGCATATTCACTCACTATTTATTGTACATGGAGTCAAATTGAAAAGAATAGGATATGTAAATGTAAATATTATAAAGGTCACAAGTAACATACCCCTTGCTTATGAAGACAAAATAGATGGAGATATCCATCTAAAAGAGAAAGAAGGGACCTTCACATGGTGGCCACTAAAATATTTAAAAAAATTGACATAGTTGATGTTTATCATGTACTAGCTATTAGACAACTTGTTCCACTACTTTATGTAATAGTTTGAATGTGTTTTTTAGGGATATTTTTAGTGTTTTTTGTCTATTTTGGAGCTGTATAAGCAAAAAAAAGTCTTTGTAACTCAGTTTTCTCAATCACAACATTGAGAAGTACACTTTGTATTAACACATTTTTCAAAACAAAGACACATATTTCTATCTTGTATCTACTGTAATATCACCTTTTCTCAATAAAATTTCAGTATTTTGCCTTCTTAATAGCTATTTTATTATGTGAAAATGAATGATTGATTATGTTATGTTTTGTTTTATGTCATATGTTTTGAATTCTAATCATTATGTCATATGTTTGGTGGCACTTGCATCTAATACCCAAACATTTATTAATTCATCCCGAGTTTGAAATTAGAGTAAGCTATATTATCTAATGTTGTAAATGTTGATTCACGAGAAATATTCATTGATTCATTGTAGTCATACTCTACATATTGAGCAGAATAATATTTATGCATTTTATGTGGTTTGTGAGTAAAATTAAGGATAACTGCCATACAACATGGGCCAGTTAAAAGTCTCGTGGCTACATGAATCTAGGACTGTTGTTAGTGTTATAATTGGAGGTGACATAATTAATTTCTAGTGTAATTGGAACTACTTTAGGTACTCTTATTACTTAATTGGAGGTGACTTAAGAAATCTATAGTCTAATTGAAATTACCTTTCTTGTACTTAATATTATGACTTGAAATTTTTCATACTCTTATCAGCTATAAATTAATGAAGAAGTTAATAGAGTCTCAATCAATATGGTATGTGATAAATCTAAAATAGGAGTATAAAATTTGACATCTCTCCACATTTTTTAGATAGATATATTTAAAATATTTGTACTAATACTACTTATGCGTCTAATGAAAACTAAAAAGATACCCTCAACTATAGATCGTACCTTTTTAGCCATTTTTTCTTAGGGTTGTGGCATAGGAGATCTACATGTGAGTGTTTTATGTAATGGAAGCTTATCTTTTCTCATGCAATTATTACCCTATTAGTCATGATTATGTTATATTTTTACCTTAAATAATTATGTGATCATAGTATCCTATCCATCAATTATGCCCTTAACAACCTACATGCAAGCATGATGACCTATAAAGGACTGGAGTAGTGGTCTTGTAGTGGTATAAGAGTCTATTACATCCTTCCACAAGGTGGTTGTGGTAGATATTTGTTTTTTATCCTAATAAAATGCATTATGAACATGGAGAATAGAGGGTGAGAGCATTTGTTATTCTTGATCTCCTCTGTATGAGCTTCCCGATGGCTTGTTTCTCTTCTATCTTACTCCTAGTGAATGATGATGTTTGATGATGGAATATTTATTTAGTGAACTTTTGATTGGGAAATTAGTTTATTTAACAAACTTGGGACCTATGATCCAAAAAAAAAAGATCCCAGATCTCTCTTGTTTACATAGTGAAATTATTTTCCATGAAGTGACCAAACGCTGAGAATGGTTCTTTTATGTCTTGTAGTCATAAATTTTGGTTTGCAACACTTCAAATAGATATTGAAAGTGTATTATTTTGTTGTAACACATTTTTTATTCATGGGTATGGCCATTCTTTTTCAATATTTGAAGTTTTTTCTCTAATCTTCCTTTACTCATCTAGCTTGTCTGATATTTTTCATGAATTTCTAAATAACCTATAGCCAAAGCCATAACTCATAGTTTGTGAGAAATTAACCTGCAACTATTAGAGAGTTGTATATAGAAGTTAGGATGTACTTACAAAAACTATAGGTTGAGTTTGTAGCCACTACAAAATTGTGCTCAGTGGTGTTGAAGATGCCTATAGCAACTACAAAATAGCCTGTAGCAACTGGAGGAATTCCTTCATTGATAAAGGTACCTATAGCTATGGTGAGGGTACCCGTAGTAACTACAAAAAATTAATATTTTTTATAGCATTTATGAATATGCCCTCAATATCTCTAGGGGTACCTTATAGCCCCCTTTTTTCAAAGTTGTTTCTTGCCCATAACAACTGCAAGTTGAACCAATAGCTAATAAAGATGGAGGCTAGAAACAACTGGAAGGAAAGATGTGTTATAGGAAGATGAGTAGTTTTACTCAAAATAATTCCATGTTATCTATTTTTGGTTTTTACCCCTAATTAACCAACAAGTTAATTTTATATTTAGGTCCTTTTTATAGTTCTGGGTAGCCAATAAGCTAGTTTTCTCCCTAGAAACTGCCAATAATGCCCAAAAGGTTTTTTATTGTTGGATTTTTTTAATTCTAACTACTATCTATAGTAGAATGTTTATTTTGGGTCCTTGCCATGTAAGCTATGATTTTGAATGATGCAAATATCTTAGTCTTCATGCTAAAGGAGGGCTAGAATGTCCTCCTGTCCTTCATCTACTTGTTGGCTGGTTCTCCTTAAGGCTAGTGAGACATCATGCTGATCCAACATATTATTGAATCCTTTTTGTAATTTCTTGTGTATCTACTTGGTAAATCTCTCTTGAGTGAGTGGCTTATTGCATAATTTCAGTTTATAGCCATTGATTAGTAGATAGAATCTTACCAAATCAATGGTCTAGAGTTGTACTACTCTATTGTCATGAACATGTTCAATCTCAAATACACCAAGACATTTAGTCTAGAGTTTTCCCTTATGATCCTTATATTTTAAATCAAAAAGAAGGGCCCAATCTCTTGAATTGAATTGCCTGGTCTTAATATACCTGTCATGCCATCCAATCCACTACTATTGTACAAGTTTTGTGTTCTATAGTGCCTATTATATGTATTCATCTAAGGTATTAAGTTGTATAAGCCTTTCTTTCTGTGCTTCAGATATATCCATCCCAAGTTTTAGTGTTGTGTGTAAGCTCTTGTGCTTAAATTCAATTGGCAAGATAAGTTTATTCCCATAGACCAAATCATATGAGATGAAGCCTACACTCAAACAGATTCGGGAAGTCTAGCCTCCCAATCCTTACAGGACATACTAATAGTCTTAGTCAAAATATTTTCTAACTCCTTGTTGGTGATTTCTACCTATCCATTAGACTGTATATGATATGGAATTGATTTATTATGCCTAATATCGTATTGTTGGACAACTATGGTAATTAAACTAGTAGTAAATCATGGTCCTTGATTAGTGACTATTTTTTTTGGAACACCATATCTTGTGAATATTTTTTCATAGAGGAAAGCTACCACATTTTCATCCCTGGCATGTGTAAGAGCCTTTACTTTCACCCATTTTGTGACATAATCAATACATATAAGGATCAAAAGGTCCTACAAAATCTAGGCCTCATTTTTCAAATGGCTCAAACACCATTTAAGGCTACAAAGGCATCTCATCTGAATGTGTGGGTCTCCCTATACGTTGACGTCTATCACAATGAGATGTATACCTTATTGCATCTTGATGGATTGAGGGCCAATAATACCCTATATTCAAGATTTTAACTACATATGTTTGGCTGCAAAGTGCCCTCCACAAGATTCATCATGATAGACTTTTAGGATATCTGAAACTTCATCTTCTCTAAGACATCTTCTAATAATGGAGTCAGGCTCAATATTAAAAAAAATCTAGACAACCATAAATACCTGCCACTTTTTTGAATCAAAGTTATTTTTTGTTTAGAGAGGAAGTGCTATGGAAATAGCCCTGTTATAAGGTAGTTAGCAATATCAACATACCAAGGTGTGTTAAGGGTGAGGGAGAATAGATGCTCATATAAAAATGAGTCATCCACTATGGTATCCTCTTGAAGGGATTGTAGTCATGATAGGAAGTCAACCACGACATTGTTCTTACTAGGATTATCTACAATAGTTAGATCAAATTTTTGTAATATTGCAACCATTTTATCACTCTATTTGGGAAAATTGGTTTGTTCATAAGGTACCTAATGGTTACATGGTCTATATGAACAAAAACTTGGTACCCTGTGATGTAGTGATAGAACTTGTTGATAGGATAGACTACCACTAAGAATTCATTTTTAGTGACTGTGTAATTTAATTTTGCTGCATATATATTCTTGCTTATAAAATATATGGCATAGTTGAGTACTTCCTATTTTTGGCCTAGCACAACTCCCAAAGTAGTATCTAAAATGTGTATGTGAATATGGAAGGGAAGCTTCCAATTAGGACCATATAGAACTAGAATGGTGGTCAATAATTCCTTTAATTATTTGAAGGTTGCATCACAGGTAGGAGTCTATATGAATTCAACATCTTTAGTTAGGAGAGTAAATAATGGTGTTACTACATTACTAAAATTATTGATAAATCTTCTGTAGTAATCAACATGTCCTAAAAATCTCTTGACATCCTTCTATTTTTGACATATAGGCAGATTTTTTATTATGCTAATTTTTGTAGGGTCAACATTAATTTCTTTGATAGATACATGGTGGCCTATGATAATGCATTCTATCATTAGCATGCAGAATTTTTTGTGTCTTAAGGATAAATGGTTCTCCTAACAACACTGTAGTAGTTTTTTAGGTTCTTTAAGCACTCATCAAATGTTTCTCCATAGATAGTGAAGTCATCCATATAGATTTCTACAGATTCATTAGCTAGATCTAAAAAGATACTCATGACAACCTTTTGGAATGTTGTAGGAACATTGCACAACCCAAAAGGTAATACAACATAAGCACAAGTACCTTAAGGACAAGTGAAGGTGGTATTCTCCTAGTCCTCATGATAAATTCTAATCCAGTTATAACCACTAAAGCCATATAAAAAGATAAATTTTTTCCATGTTAGTGTGTCCAACACTTGATCAATGAATGGCAGAGAAAAATGATCTTTTATAGTTATTGTATTAAGTTCCCTATAATCTATGCAAACATGTCACTGTCCATTTTTCTTTGGTACAATTACCAATGGTGAAATCCATTCACTATTTGATATGGGATATATAAATCCAATGGTCAAAAGTTTCTATAGTTTCAAATTGACTATTTTTCTAAGGGTTAGATTCATCCTACATTGTGGTTGTTTGATTGGTTGAAACTCCTCTTTTATGTAGATGTGATGTATGCATGTTTCTAGGTTAATTCCTTACATATCCTCATAATTCCATGCAAAAGTGTGTTGTTTTGCATGCAACATGTTGACTAGACACTTTTTCTCATTTGACTCTAACTTACTATAAATAAGCAATGTTTTTCCTTGAGAAATTTCAATTTGCTTTGTGAGTGCTTTCATGATTTCTAAAATGTTGATGGATCTGGTTTAGCTACAGACATGAGGCAATAACTAATGAAATGTTTCTTATACAGATGCAATAGATTTATCTTCTTTCCAGAGGTTAGCAAATGGGCACTTTATGTATTATAAGTTGTTGGGATCTTTAAGATTAGTCTAGTAATTATTCTAGAGGATATTTGAGAGAATTGTATCTTCCTCTTGATAATCCAAGGTGTATGCATGGTTTATGGTGAATATAGTAATCAATGGAGGCTAATATACCTCATCTTCTTCAACCCATAATGTATGCTCTAGTTCCAAGGATGGCTGTTCTAGAGGATAGAGGACCAAATTCTTAGTGTGGTTGAAATTGGATGTCAACATGTTAATTGATCTAAAGCTGATGAAGGCATCAACATTGGTAAGCCAATATCATCCTAAGATGAAAGGGTATCCACCCAAATTAGGCTTTGGTTGTAGCATAATGAAATCTATAGGATACTCTTAAGAATCTATAGTAATGACAAGATCTTCAATGACTCCTAGTCTGACTGTAGACCTGTCAACCATTTATAGTATTGTAGAAATGGGATGAATATCATTTAACCATAATTTTTTCATGGTTTTAATTGTCATTACATTCATTACAACCCCTAGGTCTATCAATTTATTGGACAACTACTAGTCATGGATCTAAACTGTTGCTACTGGGCATATTGGATCTAAATATTTCTTTGGCAGGGTGTTTCCCAGCATAATGTCTACCAGTTGGCAAATCACATGCATTGTATTTATATCCTTCTTCTTCCTTATAGGTTTACATAGACATAGGTCTCTCATAGCTTTAGAATAAATGGGTACATCCTTGATGGCCTAAAAGAGAGGAATTTTAATACAGAGATTCTTGAGCTACCCTATGAAGTAAAATTTAGGCTCAATTATATGGCATTAAAGGCTAAGATATTATAAAAATGTTGGGGATGCTTCATTAGTAGTTTTATTTACTAGTTCAAAAAATTTCTGTGATGGTGAAGGTGGGTTAGCATAATATTCTAGAGTTTCATGAGTTGTCTCCATTATTATGGGTGGGGATGGGGGTGGTAGAACTCTTTTTGAATGTAGGAGAAATTTATTGATGTTCAACATATATGCTAGGTAATGAATAGGTTCAGTATTGAATATCGATTATATCAAATTATTTGTAAAATTTTGTATGGGTTAGGTAGGGAGATGATTAGGCTTGAGTGCAGATTATTTATTGGGCATAAGAGTAGGAGGTTGTTGTTGCTACTATGGAGGGAATCCTCCCTAATAGTTTCTTTAGGACTGATTAGGTCTCTAGGGTTACTACCACTAGTTTGTGAGGGGTGGGCTTTGGGGTGATTGCCAAGCTTGTATCTAAGGTGGGGATACATTTTGTGGAGGTTTTTAGGAGGTAGAGGGGTGAATTTTCTAAGGTGGCTGTCAGCTAAGATTAAGAGGTGGAACATTCATCCATGGACTAGTCTAATTAGGAGTAGTATTTACAAATTGTGAATTGAAAAAGGTAGAATTTGCAAAAGGTGGATTTTGTCCCATACTTGGATAGGATGGTAATCAAACCCATGGATTTATTTATGCAACATAGAAAAATTGGTCCTCATCTCCTCTTATAGCATTTAACTCTACTATTTTTGGTTCTTTAGCTATGAGATTAGCTACTTTAACTCGAACCTCGTGACACCTATAATCTATTTTATTTTTCTTACAATCTAGACAATAGATGGTCAAACCTTGATCTAAGGCTAATTATCTTTACCTTATGTGTAAGATATCTAGTTAGGTGGCAAAGTGACTAATGATATCCTATTTCATGTCTTATAACAAGTTACTAACTTCAAATTTTGATAGGCCACTTACAACTACTAGTGGAAGCTTGCCACCTCAAACTTTATTTATGGTAGACCTAGAATAATTTTTGCTAAACTCTTTGATTTCAATGAGTATAATTTGGGAGATATGTCCCCCACTCATTAGGTTCAAGGCTTCCAGACAATCTTCTTTGACGCTTTTTAAGAAGATGAATTTTAGAGGTTCTTCTCCTAGTGTATTTTGCTTGAATTTTTGTACACTAAACATGAATCATTCAATGTAGTATTCCATGAATTCATCCTCTTCTTGAGTCATCCTGAAGATGTAATTTATTCTATAATTTTTTCCTCATCCATACTCCTAATACTTAACCAAAAACTTCTTTTTCATGTCTTACCAATTACAGATTGAATTATTACCTAGTCCCATGAACCAGTGAAGTGTTGAGTCTTTGAGGGTGGAAAAAAGTTTGAATTTATATGCATCCTACCTATAGCCATAGCTTCTATAGAGGATATAAAATTCAAACAAAAATGTGTCTAGGTCTTCTGATAATGTACCTTTGAAATTGGGTAGGGTTGATAGTAGGATATTTTTCATTTGTGTTACATTCATTGCATCTGGAATATAAAATTCAAAAGTAACTATGTCTAGAGCCCTATTATCATCTACAAATTCTCTTTCTCCATTCATGATGGATTTTATTGTGATATGAATACCACAGGTACTCAGGGTCACATCAATCAAATTTTGTATCAATCCCTTGATCAACATGATAGTAGACATTTATCTGTTCATCTGTAGTCTTTTTACTAAATGAAAAGTCTGAAGACACTCTTGAGCTTTCTTTCATTTTTTCAAGAAAGCCTTGTTAGAATGTTATTCTGATGTTACTTTATGGAGTGTTTGGTTTATGTAATTATTCTCCTTCATTTCTCTTTACTAACTCATCTAATGCTTCCTCCACTTCTATTTACTTTTTCAAAGCCAATAGTACTTATTCTACAAGCTGTCTCCTTCGATTTGTAGTTTTCCCTTCTTCAAGAGCACTTTGGCTTATGGTATATCCTTCAACATGATTATTATTTATTGAAGGTACTTTTGGCTCTTTCTCAATAATAACTTGTGTCTTTTTTGGTAGGAATATCCCTCGAGAATCTCTTTCTCCTTGCATAAATGTTTGAGCCACTCCATCTGTCATGTCCCCTCCTACACAGAGTTAGTTTTTTTTTATTTTCTCATTTTACATTTTAGGGGTTGTTTTGAAATGAGAAAAAATAAAATATAAAGAATGAAAAAAAATAAAAATGAAGGAATACATAAATAAAAACAAGAATTGAAATTTTATCTCTAGAAAGCAGTAAAGTTATCTAATGAAAGTAGGAAATAAAAGCAAAAAAGTTACTTTAGAAAATAGAAAATGAAAGAAGTAAAATTACTCTAGAAACCAATAATTGACACTTCCGTGACAATGGTGCCAAAATGTTGGTCAAACTTATTTCCTAATTAATACAAGATTCTTAAATCTTCTTAACATTAATTGTCAACCCAGGACATGTGGGATTTTCAAGGATGTCAACACTTGTATGCATTATTGATTTATAAGCTAACTTAATTGTTGGTTTTTGTACAATGAACTTATACTAATTTCACCATATAGATATACAAGGGAATTATTATAATATAATGTATAAACTCTTCACACTTATGAGTCACACATACATCACACTTTATATAATCAAACTAGTAATGAAATCAATTCACACAACACACTTTAATCTAAGAAGGGTCATGTCTTCACTGCAACTCCTTTCACGGGGGTTGCCCTCGCTTAGAACTGAGTTCTAATATTTCTTCGAGAGACTTATAAAAACTTCTTATAAAAATAGTCTTTTCATTACTTAGATTTGTAATAATTAAAAATTACTACAGTAGATTACTATATTTCAAAAATTAGAATGTAATTATTGTTTACAATTACATAATTACCAATCTAATCTAGGTTCTACCATTAAATACATAAGGCAATTTATTATCTTTAACCAAAAACACTAAACTAATTAAGGTACAAATACTTTGTAACTAACTCAATCAACCTTCAAGTGGTTAGTAAATTAAAGTTACTTATTTTTAGGCCTGACTAGGTAAAGGACAATATATGTTGCTTTGCTGTTTTGCTTCTTTTCTCCTTTTCATTGTCCTTGTCTTATTCATCATTTTTTAGCACATAAAATTTTCACTTCATGTGAGGGGACCATACATATATTATGGAGGATCCTTTTCAATCATTTACTTTGTTTCTAAGATACCTGGATGTGTCCTTAAAAACTAATTACTTATTATCACAATAATGGTTTGTTCTATGTAGTGGTTATAGGCTCCTATAGGTGAAATCTTGAAGTTTCTATGGGCAACCTATATATGAAAACCTATAGTTTTTATGGGCAACTTGTAGGTGGAAATCATGTAGCTTGGTAGTTGTTAAGGGTAGCATGTAGGTGAAAGCCTATAGTTGCTATGGGTTGGAAGCCCCTTTTACTGCGGTCTTCTCTATAAGTGTTGTGACCAAGCAAGATTCTTGCAGTATTATACTACCCTTCAAATGTTTTTTAAATAAGGTTTCACAAGTATAATCTAATAAAAGAAAAAACATCATTAATCCATAACACAGTATGTATATATTAATGCACACATATAATCATTAATTCATTCATTCATTTACATGAGTCATGGATAGTTCTAGGGATTCATATGGAAAAATATATATAATTGGGTATGGATGAGGTTATAAAAGGAATAATTACTCATCAAACACAACAATTTTGAGCAACTATGTCTCTTATTTTTGAAAGAAACTCACACTATCCTATATACAGACCCCTATTTGTATTATAGACTATCAATAACTCTGCCTGCAATCATGAATTTCTTCACTTTTAAAGGTTTTTCTCACCTAAAAAACCTTATTTTTAGGTTCAAAGTTTATCCCATTGTTTAATATGTACTATGCTTGGAGTTTATTATCTTTTCCTTGGATTCTTCTTAACAACCTTGTTCTCAACTTAGAAATGGCATTTCTTGCAAAATTCTTTAGTTACACTTTGCCTTATTAGGATATTTGGATAACTTAGATTGAGTAAACATATAATAGACTCCTAGACACATTATAATACCCTTAACAACTTATAAAAACTCATCATTACCCTTTATTTATTACAAATATGAATATATTTACAAATAAAACATTTTAAATTTCAAACTTGTATTTTGGTGGGAAAAATTACTATAGATCTAAACTAGCCTAAGATTAAATTCTAAGGTCTCCAACATGGCCTATTATTATTTGATAAAGCTACCTAAGACTCTAAATACTCTTGAAAACATCATTTTATCATTCTTTCAATGATGTTCTTGCATCATCCTAAGAGCAAGTAGTAATCTTCTTGGATCAATGTGCCTTTAGACACCTTACACCTCTTATAAAGCTTCACCTTTCATATATTCTTGTTTATTTCTCAATTACCTTCTTTCTTCTATGAAAAATACTTGATTCTAGTTGAAACCTGAAAACATAGTATTTTAAGACTTTACATAATGTCTATCATAATTTCATCCATAGTCCTACTAATGTACGTGCATCATGAAAATTGGTAAATTATGTGAAATAGGTCCTATAGGATATTATTAGAGTGTATAAGAGTCAATAAGAAGATTCAATTTAGCTTTAGATGGACATACTAGGTCATTAGGAGAAACTTCTTGATTTTCCCACCAAAAGTGACACTTCAAATATTTGAATTAGTTATTCTTAGTTTGAAGGGTTTTGATATGGTTTTGAGGGTTAGGGTCTTTGTTTTAAGGATCCTATGTGTCAAAATACTTATATAAATGTATAATTATTCTATGTACTTCTCATAAAAACTTTTACTAATCTATTTTACCTTGGAAAGGCCTAACTATGTAAGGGAAGTGTAGGATTAGTCTTGTCTAAAGATAAGGTAGGGAAGTTGAGAGAGTCTAGTGGTTAAGAAAATATTGTTAAATTTTATGAGATTGTTTATAGGATGATGGCTTCAAACTGTATTAGTATGAGCCAAGATAGAGGCAAGGAGATATAAAAAAGGATCACTTTCTCCTTTAGTGAGGTTAGACTGTTGTTGTAGCATACACTATGAACTATGTAATGACTTTTTGAATCTATTTATGAATAAAATTTAATTTATACTTGTGGGGATACATGTTTAGAGACTTTAATAATTTTAATATTAGGTTTTTATTGTAATTTAATCTCATGCAGTCAAGGTTTAGGCTTACTGGTTCAAGAAAATCCATTTTTTATGTACACAGTCAGCAAAATGGAAGAAGTTAGACATGTTTTTTGATGATCTAAGCTTGTAAAAAATTTAATAAATAAAGAAGAAGTTATTTAGAATGTGTTTAAATAGGTAAGAGGTCTTGAAATTCTTATAATTTAAAAAATTGGCTTTTTTTTTGTTCTTGGGTTCTAAAATAGGGCTTAAACCCTAAAACATGGGTTTTCACACAAACAATGCTCTTAATTTGTAACCAACCACTAAAAAACTCTATAATTTTATTATTATATTATATAAAACATATCTACACATTTGAATCAATTTTATTCTCTTGGGTGTCTTCAACATCCATAAATATTGATTGTGTTCCTCAGACCTATTGAAACAAGAAAGTTGGGGCTTTAGAAGAATAACAACTTGAACATATCTTAGGGTGGTAAAGAAAAACTCATGAAAATTGTAACACATGTGATATAAGGGTGTATTAATATGATACAATTATTTTCATCCCTTGAAAGGTCTTTTTTAATAAATTACACATGACTGTGTACTATTAGACCCTATATGAAGCCTACATTTGAGTTGTTATGATAAGATCTTATCAACTCATGAGTGTTTGAGTACCAAATAGGCATGTAGATAATTGTGAGGCTTGTTAAATGAGTTTTTTGAGATATTTTATGGTTCCTCATAGCTAAAACAATAATCATAAGTCCTAATATCTAAAATAATGGTTACTTCTAAGAATGTTTTAGAATGTAATAATTTAATGACAGGATCTCCTTGATATTATATAAACAATAAAAATCATTCATATATGTAATTCCTGAGGGGTATATATATTTATTTGTAAGAAATGAATGAATAATATTCAAAAAACTATGAGTCTAAAAAATATCTTTCAACTTCAAATTGAAGCATAAATTACTCGACAATATGACACAAACAAAAATAAAGATTGTAAATTCCAAACTTGATATGCTTGAATATGTTTTATAAACATAGAAGTTTTGATTCCTTATTTTGTGATATTTTTTTGTATATTTAACATAAAGTTTAGTTAATAACCAAAAAATACAAAACTCATAGATTAATTATATTTCATTTTACCTTCAATGTTGTTATAACAATAAAATATATAAGGATATAATAATTGAATACAAAATTTTTAGAAGTAGTTACATAGTTTTTGTTATGATTACCTTTCTTTATCCCAAATATTGTCACTTATCCCATGATCTTGAGAAAACATGATTTTGTTCTCCGCCCTCAAAAATTTCATCTTGATTTCATATATGGAAATCATTCCTTCCTACTTCATTTGCATGGCCTTGGTAGTATCACCCCTAAAATCATAGAATGATTTTATGTATGCATTTACGGCTTCTAGATTGATTATTTTTTTTGAAGATCCATATTATCACCCCTCAATGTGAAAATGGTGCCATCTAAATCCTCAACCACTTTTTCTTCTCAGCCAGTATACTTTTGCAACTTTTTAATGCTTTTTCTTGCACTTTCAAGAAGCTCAGACAATAACATGTTTTATGTATACAACCTAAATTGTTTAAGAAACCACACATATAATGTCTTTTCATAGTAACTTCATAGGATAATCCAAATAAAAAATATGATCTTTGTTCACATTTAGTCATGTCTTTCATTTTAGTCATCTTTGTCTTGTTTTAGGCTTAAGTCACCTTTTTACCTATTTTTAGTCATCTTGAGCTTTTCAAATGATAATTTTACCTCAACTAGGTAAGTTTTTAATGATTATTCCATCCCCCCTAATCCCTAGCCTATAGGATAGGAGTGTTGGGATTGGACTATAGTGTTGAAACCCAAGGTGTCCAATTTCTAGTGCTCGTATCCAAAGTCAAATTGAGCCTTAACGGTTAGTTTCTTCCACTGGATGAGTCTTACCCATTTTATTTTATTTTTATCTAAGTTTTATAATGTCAAAAAAACATAAATAAATCTCCAAAATTTTAAATAATGAGTCTCCTATATAAAGGACTACACAAGGCATTTTATATCTTACTATTTCGGCGCATTAGACATAATAAAAATCAGTCAATAGTATAGCTCAACATTTTACATCACACATAGAATTACATGATTGATCAAGGAAGGGCTTAGGTGAAATTCATTCTTAATTATATCATTCATGTTTTTATGCATGTTACCTAAGGGAGAATTAAATTTGATCTGAGAACCTAGCTTGAGGGTTAATCTAGGTAGTGGTCAGGATAACAGGGTTTCTAAATCATGTGATTATTCTTCCCCTAACCTAGTTTTTTCCACTTTTGCTTTTGATGTATTTGTTTTTTGCATGTGTGTATATTGATATAGGTTTTTAAGATTGAAATATACCTACAATGAGCTCTATTGACTTTCAACCTTCGAAATTTGGTACACAAGCTCACACAAACCTAGTGAACAAAACCTAGAAAGTTTAGATCTTGAGGACAACATCATTGAGGAAGGACTATAGTGCTAGAAACTAGGGTTTCCTCTTTTGGTGCTCCTATCCAAACAAAAAATTAAATCTAGATTCAAATTCTTGATAGTGTCTCAGTCTTGCACCTCAATTACCAGCCCTTAGATCATTCATTTCATCTTGATTTTAGATAAGTTTATTATTCTTCCTCTTGTAAAATTACCTATTAAAAATATATATTTTTCCCCATTAAACTAGATTCATCCTATTTCTATAGACCCTTATTATTTGGGATCTAAACACTGGATTCCCAAAAATAATAAAACATTTTGGTGAACCTGACTTACTTTAAACAAACCTAAAACCCTAGCTACACTTAGGGTTTTTCCTTCAATTTTTGTGAAAAAATTTAATTACCAAATTCTAATTTATGTATAAATTTTTGTGCATTATTCCTATTCAAAATTATTTTAAGAATTTAAAATTATTGCATAATTTTCCAAAATTCTAAAACCTAGCTCAAAACCCTAGATTTCAAAACTAGGTCCTCAAACCTCAAATTTGCCTCCCTTACAAATTTTAGAAAAATAATTTGGAAATTTTGCACATTGATTACTTTGTCAAAAATAATTTCAAATTTTCAATATTATTAGTTTTATTGTGCAAAAATTTAATCTCACAATTCTAATTTTTGTATAAATTTTTGTGCATTATTCCTATTCAATTTTTTTTAGAATTTAAGATTATTGCATTAATTTTCCAAAATTCTAAAATCCTTCTTAAAACCCTAGATTTCCAAACTAGGTCCTTAAACCTCAAGTTTTTCTCCCTTATAATTTTTAGAAAAATAATTTGATTTTTATTCAATTTATTTGGATTATCAAAAGTAAATTCAAAAATTTGATGATAGTAGTTCTTTGTGCACTTATTTGCTTCATAGTAATTTTCAAAATTATCTTTAGTGAAAGAAATAAAATGGACACAAAGGTAATTCCTCCCTCTCATCCCATAGATGAATTCCTAAAATTTTCTTATAATTATGACAATGATTGGACAACTTTGCAAATTCGCACATTAGCTAAGAATGTAGAAAATGATTCTATTTACAATGAAGATATTTACTATTATTGTAATGAGGGATATCATGATATACTTAATGATGATAGTGAAACACAAATAGATGCACCTTTTTAAATCTCAAACCCATCTCTTTTATTCCTTCTTCTAAAGAAAATAATTTTGATAAATGGGAAAGATACTTCTCACCTCATTCTCCTATGCACAATGCACCAAATGAACAAATTAGTCATGTACTTCCAAGTGAACCTTTTATTGGTGATAACTTGATTTCATGTGAACCTAATCTCTCTCTCTCTCCTTTTCTACTTCAATGTTAAAATTATAAAAATATAAACATAATAGAATAAAATTACCAATGCATAGTTCAAATGATACATCTCATGTTCTTAACTCTACTTTGTCAAAAGAATGTTCAAATGAAAAATCTCCTTGTCTTACTTCTCATATTTCACATGAAAATAATGCATGTCTTTCATCAATGGATAACATAGATGCACATGATATTCCAATCTCAAATGATAATTTATTACATGTTGGAAGAGAACTAAATTATTCTTACACCTCTCCCTAGCAATGATGGAAGTGATAATGAATATGATAGTGAGCATAACAATGAATATGAAAATGAGAGTGATTATGAAAAATATTACATATATGATAACAATGATGATAATTATACACATAATGAAGAAGAATATGCATCTCATGTTTCTAACCCTTCTCTCACTCCTCTCAAACATAATGTAATTCCAAATGTTGTTTATACTTCTATGAATGATTCTATTTCAAAAAATGCACATGCTAATGCTAATAACAAATCTTCTACTCAATTATAATGTGATTTCACTAAAACATCAAGATACCAATGGATCTTCCAAGCCACCCATCACTATATTAGAATCCAGTTCTCACTCTTCACCTAAAGAGCATGGTAGCTAACATCCCTCTAGTAAGGTCCAAGTTACCATTACTCCTAAGGTTCAAGTGAGCACACCCCCTTTTTAGGATCCAATTGCTAAATGTAGCATTCCCATGGTTAAAATTAACAATCAAATTCAATGATTAAATGATCCACTTCAAGATACTAATATACCATCCCAAGAGATCATCTCTTTGATGCATGTAGTTGGTGAATTACAACACCAAGTACATCTCCTTACCTTGGAAAACAAAGTTTATAAGTCTTGGATGGATGTAAATGATATACACAATAACCCTATTCTAAAGACATTCATAAAAGCTTCATTGCCTAAACATTTTTAGATACCATTATTGTCGTACTTTGATGGAACTGGAGATCCATTCATACACCTTCAGGGCTTTTAGAAGGATTTGTCATCTCATGCAAGTCCTTTAATTCTACTCAAGTTATTTCAACAGACATTAGTGGGGGAAGCACAAAATTGGTTCTTTCATCTACTCCCCATTAGTTCATTATACACATATGATGACTTAGAGGAGGCATTTCTCAGATATTACATAATAAACATGGGCCCTCATGTTACGTATGAGAAACTTACCATACTACATTAGAATTATTCAGATTCAATTAGTGAGTATATCTTAAGATTCAAGGCTCACATGTTAAGGCTGATATACAAACCAAAAATTTTAGAGATTCAACATATCCTTATTAAGGGGTTTCACCAACCTCTCCTCAAACATATACTATATCAGACAGAGTCTTCTTTCAGACACTTGTGTTATATAGTTTTATCTTTAGAAAATAAATTAGGATTGATTGAGATAGATTCATTTGATTGGATCACTCTAGACTTCATAGTAGCATCTTCAGCTACATCTCTTAGCACTCAACATCCACCATGTCCTAAACAAGATAGGAGACCACAACCAAAAAAGAAACCAATCAAGAACAAAGAGCCAATTTCCAGAGCACAACCTACAGTATGCACTATAAAGAACAACAACAAGAAGCCACTATAGTTTAATTCAGAGTGGGATATCCCATCTACCATATTATCAACACTACTATATAGGAGGTTAATCACACTACCTTCTTCTCATCGACAAGATCCACATCTCTTACATAGACAACCACATTAGCCCTTTTGTAACTATCATCATATTTATGAACATAGAGATAATGATTGTTATGGACTCAGGGATTGAATTACTAGATGTGTTGATAATGGCATCATAGAATTCATATAGGGGGCATCAATATCTCCTCCATAATGGAAACCTACACCTCATTCCTCCATGACTGAGTCATCATAGGACATTCCTTTACAAGAATCATTGGCCACTCATCATGAGAGTAAGGTAGGTTTTAGGATATAATCTCATAAGATATCTCTTATTCCACCACCTTAGAAGGTTTGTAAACTAATACAACATTAATAGCCTACATAAAGCAATATAGTCAAATGAATAGATAGTATCATTCCATATCATTCCATATATATATCCAGTAGAGTCACAAGTACTACAGAAGGGTACTACTCATGATAAATATTCACTACAGGTAGATTTTATGGGTCCTATCTCACATAACAATCCACTATGATTTATATTAAAGGACCCTATACCATAAAGTACTATTCATGAGAAATATTCACTACAGGTAGATTGTATGGGTCCTATCCCACATAACAACCCACTATGATTAAGATTAAATGACCCTATACCATAAAGTACTACTCATGAGAAATATTCACTACAACTAAATTTTTTGGGTCATCTCATGTAGCAGTCTGCTACGATTAAGATTAAATAAACCCTCATCATATGTTTCAATTCCATCTTGATATATTAGACAATCATACACATCACAACAAAGACCACAGGGTATGTGATTATGGAAGCACACAATTTCATCTGCATGACCAATAAAGTTACACTTTGTAGAATCTCCATGCATAGCTACAAGTAGTACACAACAGATAGTATCAGATACCGAGCACATTCCTACATAACATGAGTAGTATGGGCACTTGTTTAGTTAGCCAACAGGGTTCAGATGGTGATAGAACATAGGATACCACATTATATAGTCATACTAGTTTTAGTTCATAAATCTTCACTTAGTAGGGCAATGATGGAGCCAAAAGTCTAACTAACCTTTGTATTCTTGACCCACTTTTGGGGATGTGATATAAACACAGTGCTATCTTACATCCCCCAACTAAAAACTAACATTCCTAATTCAAAATATCCATCCATAGCCAGACCAAGTTATCTAAATCCAGACCTTACCAATATCCTATTTTTTTTCCAATTTCAAACCAATCCACTTTACCAAATCAATTTTACAAATTACAAAATCAACAAATTTTTGCTTACATATAATTATAATTCAAACATAAAACAAAACATCCAAACATATCCTATATAATTGAATCATATCCCACGTACCATTTTACGCATATGTAAATTCAAAATCAATACCAGATCAACTATTTCTAAATCAACTACTTACAATTAAAATACGAATATAATCCAAAATCCATAACATAATACGCATGAATACAAAATCAAACCAACATCCATATATATATAATGTAGTTTTCAAAACATATACATCCTATCAAAATACAATCAATCATGAATGGGCATCATGCCTTCACTCTCAATCTCACTCTCTCCTCTAGTACTAGTCCCATAATCTAGTCTAACACTCAATAGCCTAACACCTCCTCAACTAATTGAATGCCTCTTATGATGGATCTCTCACTCTAGTATTCGACCATGCTCCTCACATAAGTCTACATACTATCTCTAAAGATCTATGTACTCATCCATAATCTAAGAACTCACTAATCCAAAATTAGGTAGAGGCATCTTATGCCTATCTAGCTTAGCCCTTAGCTCATCTCTCTCTCCATCTGGCCTAACATATGCAATGTTAGCTATAATAACCCTATCAAAAAAATGAGCATAAACACTAGTTGAAACTATCACTCTCTCTATCAAAACCTCCTCTGCAACACCATCAGGAACATGTCGTGTAAGCTCATGAAGTGTAGACTCAATAATAGTCTCCTAATACTCATCATCTCCACCACCTACCCCAGTAGGTGCCTCATCCTATGCACCTCCCACTCCACTTGCACGCAAATAGATAACACTATGTTAAACATACACTTTCAAAAAAAACTAGAACAAAACTTGAACTTATGCATAACTCAAGTATAATCAAAACTTACCTCCCATCATGTGAATTGAAGCAGGATCCTCATACTCAGGGAAATACCCTCTATCAATAAGATATAATGAAACCCATCGATACCTCACCTACCATGTGTTATATTCCTTTGTGTAACCAACATCATCTATTTCAAGAATATCTATAGTTACAACCTAGGAATCTAAGGGTATTGGTGCTAACTCAGCCTCAGTAGGCCTACCATGAGATCTTGCTCTCATCAGTGCCTGTGCACTCCTCACCCACACCCATGCTGCTAGAGGCACATCCTATAAAACTTGAAACTATCTAGTCACATGCTCATACTAAAAGTTCTCATACACTCCAAGCCAATAGTCATGTAAGTAACAACTAACCCTCATATACCATAATTGCACTCCATCCTTGAGCCACTCAGTCAATCCTCTATAAGGCTTCCATATGATATTCAAAGCCACTAGTCTATATAACACTCATCTATAGTGATCCATCCTAGGAGACTTGATATCCAATTAACTCATCCATTTATCCCCATATGGATATAGAGGTGCCCACCTCTCTCTCAAAAATCCCATCAGCCGTGTGACCACTATGTGCTCATAAGCCCAATAGTGCAATAAATTAGCCACACTCAAACCACCATTGAATGCCTCTTGAGTAAACCTATTAAGATCCCTATATAAGTGGGCAAGAATAGTCTTACACCATGAGAACATAGTGTCATATACCTCTAACCTACATATAATCCTATGCATCCTATATGCAATTGAAACCCCACTTCCATCCACTGTAACAAATGAATCCAACAACACTGCCAACCACTTTTGTAGACATAGAACACTCAACAATAAAATAATTGACAATAGTACATCACTATCATTACCTCTCCTATGTATGCCTGAGAGCACCCAATAAAATACAAGGCTGCATGATCAATAACATCTGCACCAATGTCATCTTGAAAAGTCACATGTTGTCTAGTAACTGATAAATGCAAAATATGGTACACATCCTCTAGAGTAATAATCATCTCTCTAGTAGGAAGCCAAAAAGTATAGGTGTCTAAATTCTACCTCTCACACAAGAGGTAATCAAATGCCTATCCCACTATACAATGCTTAGGTCACACACATCATCGAGACCTATGATATCCATCACAGTTCTATCATTAGCTGATAAAGGCAAAAATCTTAGAGTCTCCATCCCCTGGCCTCTATGGAACTCCCTCATCTATACCTCACCCTAAAAAATACTAGAAAATAACATATATATTAGTCGACCATGCCAAATCAATAGTCAAGCAAAATTATATCAACTAAAATAAGCATTAGCCCATAAAAATCTTGCCTCTAAGACATCACTGAGTATAAAATAACAACACTAGATAAGAACACTGCAGCCTAGATAACAGCATTGGAGGAGGGACAAGATCACTGGATCTATTAATTTTTTTCCAAAGACTCTCAAAATAACTCAAAAACATCTAACAAAGGTTTCCAAATAGGCAAAAATAATGCATTTTATCTACTTACCAAGATAACCACCGCACCAACCTCAATTTAGGGTGTCACTGCTCAAATCATGTCATAGTAGGTGCTCATCTCCTTGACATATGTCCTACTTTAGAGCTCAAAATATCAAACTACTCAATGCACAAATGAATCAAGAATCAATCCAACTTTCCTAGATCAAACAACTTTTTCATCTAAAGCAAAATACCATTTTGCCTATAACTTCAACCCTATAGCTCCATTTGACAAACTATTTTATTTCATAGAACCATAGAGATAACACCTTTGATATCAAGCAAAACTCAATATATTGATACATCATTTGTCTACTATGTAACACACACATATATATCTATCTTATGCTCAAATACATAAATTGGTCCCTACCAATCAATTTTTTTTCCAATTTTAAACAATCTAGTCTAAACAATCAATCAACTTCTCAAATCAATTCAAACTATACCAACTTTATTCCTAGTATTACGCCACTAGTCATCACTTTTAAACAAACCTCTTCTATTAAAAATTTCATCCCTCTCCCTAAAATGGGGGCATCATTCCTATTTCATACACTTACCTAACACACTTATCCAATATCATAGATGGATACACCATGGTTCTTACACCTCCAACAATTAAATTATTAGATTCAGCTTAAATCAATAGAAATATATAGTGATTCAGACTACATGGGTCACTCAACATGGTTTTTACACCTACAATAGTCAAAATTATTAGATTTAACTTAGATTGGTCAAGATATACAGTGATTTAGATTACATGGGTCATTCAACATTACTTAGGACATTCAAAGGAACATACCTTTAGTTTATAGATACATAGATTAGTCAAATATACAATGGTTTAGATCATATGGATTCATAGTGACTTTGATACAAATTTAGACTAGATATCAAATTTGGGGGCATATACATCACTACATGTCTCACACATACAGCTTCATACAACATGACACAATTACAAACTAGATAACAAATCATAGGCATAGTATAGAGCATATTATTTTGATCTCTAGTTTTGCACATGGGGCATGGCATGATAAATCATATCACATGTGGTTATATAGATTACCAGACTATACATATGCATTACTCACATACCATATTTGGGGGAATGGCATAGATGATCGTGTTATTCATTATCCAAGATTATACAAATTGGAATGGCAAGACATGTCATTTTTTTATTACACATTTACCAAAGTTTCATATTACACCCAACTATACCCAGGTTGTCACAAGGTTGGACCATATGATTGTCTATAGTGGTTGGTTCATAGCATTACCCAGACCCAGGCTATACAAGTTTGTGTAGGATAGATAGTAGACATTGGTTTTGGACCTCCAAGCACTTCTCAGTTCTAGTTTAGATTATTTAGAGTGGAGGCATGATATATTTTTCTCTTCACAACATATAAATTCTATACACACATTCTAGATTACATGATTTTATATGGGATAGAAGGAAAACATTGGTTTTGGGCTTCTAAACATTTCTCATTTCTATTCAAATTTAGTACAAGGGGCATCTATTTTAGGGATTCCTTCTTTCTTCAAGCACTATTTAGATTTAGTATAGGGGGCATCCATTTCAGGGATTCTTTATTTCTCCAAGAACTATTAAGTTCTCCATCCACTTCTCTGGCTAGGATGTTGGACTCTTTTTTAGCACACTTATCTCCATGCAGATAGGCTCAAAAATGAATCTTCTTCTTGTTCTTACTCTAGTACTTCATTTCATTTCATCACTAGATTTAAAGGGGGGAAAATGTATACACCCTAAATTGGTCAAGAAACCACACATATTATGTCTTTTTATAGTCCTTTCACATGAGACTCTAATTGGAGAACACGAACTTTGTTCACATTTAGTCATGTCTTTCATTTTAGTCATCTTGGTCTTATTTCAGGCTTGAGTCACCTTTTTACCTATTCCTAGTCATCTTAAGATTTTCAAATGATCATTCCACCTTAGCTAGGTTAGGTTTTTCATGTTTATTCCATCCTCACTGGTCCTTAGCCTATAAGACAAGAGCATTGCGATTGGACTATAACATTGGAACCTACGGTGTCCAATTTCTAATGCCCCTATCCAAAGTCAAATTGAGCCTTAATGGCTAGTTTCTTCTATTGGATGAGTCTTACCCATTTTATTTACTTTGTCCCTAAGTTTTCAAATGTTGGCCAAATGCAAATAAAGCTCCCAAATTTGAAATAATGAGTCTCCTATATAAATGACTACACTTGGCATTTAATATCTAGTACATATTATTTTGGCACATCAAACATAATAAAAATTAGTCAATAGTATAGCTCAACATTCTACATCATACATAGAATTTCATGCTTGATCAATGAAGGGCCTAGGCAAAAGTCATTCTTGCATCTATCATGCACATTGATTATGCATGTTCCCTAAGGGAGAACTAAATTTGATCTGAGACCCTAGCTTGTGAGTTAATGTAAGTAGTGGTCAGGATAGTAGGGGTTCTAGATCATGCGATCATTCTTCCCCAAACCCAAAATTTCCCCCCTTTTTCTTTTTATGTATTCATTGTTTGCATGTGGGTAGATGGATATAAGTTTTGGAGATTGAAAGGTACCTACAGTGAGTTATTTTGACTTCTAGACCTCAAAATTTGGTACACAGGCTCACACAAACTTAGCAAACAAACCCCAAAAAGCTTAGATCCTAATGACAATAGTGTTGGGGAAGGACTAGAATGTTGTACACTAGGGTGTCTTATTTTGATGCTCCTATCTAAATAGAAAATGAAAGCTAGATTTAGATTCCTAATAGTGTCTCAGTCCTGCACCTCAATTACTAGCCCTTGGATAATTTATTTCATCTTGATTTCAGATAAGTTTATTATTCTTCCTCTTATAAAATTACCTATTAAAAATCTATATTTTTTACCATTACACTAGATTCTTCGTATTGCTCTAGACCCTTATTATTTAGGATCTAAACACTATATTCCAAAAGATATAAATTTCTTTCCCTTTTCAGAGATTCCTCTTTTAGGAGTGCCAATGATAGCTTCAAATGGAGATGATCCTCCATTAACATCACATCCTCACACCTCATCCATGTAATAAGTTTATCCATATCCTTGGGCATTCAAACAACTTCATTTTCATCTGCATTTATTAGATCATTTGTAAAATTACACATCTACGTCACTAACAACATTTAATATGAATTATGGAAGAGAACACGTTAGTAACCAAATTTTCCTTGGGGTGTGTTGTCAGTGGTTCATTAAAGAACATACATTTTATTAAACATTGATATAAAAAAATTATTTCTTTTGTACTTGTGGGTATGCCATCATTCAGTTAGCTTGAAAGATAAAATTTTATGGAAGTAAGGGAACCACATGTAACCCAAATAGTAAAGAATAATTTATCCCCATAAATAATTCATCAAATTTAGTTAAAAAATTTATGGACATTTCATACATAGTAATATTTATGGATATTTCAGTGTTATTCCTAACTGGACGTATATGTTCCTAATGACAATAGCATTGTCTATTTATACTTAAAAATTTTGTAGGTTCAATACTAAACCCTAAAACAAGGATATAAGATGTCCAAAATATTTACAAACATAAAAAAGAAATACAAAACACCATGAATTTGTACCACCAACATGCTCGTTATGATCTTTAGAAGTGTTGCTTGCCTTGTCATCCCTCCTCTTCCACAAATCATGGTCCGAAGACATTTGCTAATTAGTTAAGTGTTTTGTGGTCACTTTACATCAATAAATTAATGAAATGAGATATGTGGAAGGAAAATAGAGAACTCATGCACTAAATTTTATATTTCACTCCATCCAACCATGGTAAGTTGTCAACATGCTCAATAACATTTGAAACATTGACAACAAAAAAGGTAAACAAATCAACATGATAGCTTATATATCAAAATAATTACATACCATATATATATATATATGTGATTGAAAGAATTTATGTGAACATTATCACAACAATTAACCATGAATCATCATAAAACACATCACTAAATACAATATCAACCACCAAATCATTTCTTAAATCATAGATAAATGACACACTTCTTAGCTGACAAAAAATATTAATGAAACACTTGTATTCAAATTGTGATGCCTAATTAATATGTATCATTTCACATCATACATGAAATACATATCATGTCTAAGGTAGTATATGCCATACAATATCCATGTTCTTGGCATAGACATAAGACCTCATATCGAGGACATATAATGTGGAAGTGGGCTCCCACTAAATTTAAATATATGCATTGTGAGATTACCATGAAGATGCCTACATTTGAAACCATCTGGTTTAATAAGATTGAAAAACATAAAGAAGAATAGATGAACATAAATAATATAATTATTGGTTTGATAAATAAAAAGTGATTAACTAGCCTCTATGAAATGTCTCATAATGCTTTCAATGATTTCACATCATCTCCATTGAAATCTCATACAAAATTTCAATACATGATATAGTCAAAATATATAATAGTAGGGTTGAATGAAAGTAATAGGAAGAAATAAGAGTGTGTAGTTGGCACCGATGTGGATGCTATCCTCATCGTTTCCTCCATCATCACTTGACAAAATGTTAATCTCTCAAGGTTGTACTTGATTCATGGCATTCATCTTCAAAAGACTGAATAGGAGTATTAGATCAACATTGGAAATAAAAAGAAGCATATTAATAATTTGGATAGACATAGGCATTGAATTTACTTATGTGAGGTAACTTGTGAGTAAGGCCATTTCATGAAACATCATTAAAAGTACCTGTGTTGTCCCCTTATTTTCATCAATAGTAAGAAAGTAATAGAATGCCTATCAAGATTCCTCAATGGAATATTGGTAACTACGGAATGGCTATCTAGGCCCAGTGGGAATCCCACCCCCATTGGTGGGTGTACCATGTGAAACCTTATTATTATTTGTGATGAGCCAATATAGAAGTATAAACTTAGGGCATGCCCATAATGATGACTAGATACTGTTTTATTTCTCCTAAATGAATTTATGTGACAAGTGATTAACATCAACATAATATACTTGAATTAAAAAAAATCACCTACGAGGGTAATAATTGAAAATTGAATACAATCTATTTGGCCTCAACTAAATTTTTTTATAATAAATTATTCACTTCTAGACCATCCATCATAAATCTAGAACATTGAACAGTCAAAGTATTAGTTGGAAACATACAATAGTTTTCATGTATGTTAGTTAAAAATATCGTTTACAACATTGACTGTTATCTATGAATCAAAAAACTTAGCCACAATTCAATGGTTTCCATGACACTCAATTGTGCTAAGAATATAGAACACAGAGTAATATTAATGAAATAAAGACAAAATTAAAATGCAGAAAACAAAATAAAAGATAGACACATATTTAATGTGGTTCACCCAATAGGGGATACATCCATATAAAAATAGTCAGTTCTTCTCTTTATTCAATCCAACAAAATAAAGGGATAAAACCTGCAATACATCCACTACAATATCCTCTTCACTGACACACTGCATTCCACTATAATTACAATACCCTCATATCAAAAGGAGGGTTACATATAGGAAAAAAATGCACAAACATAATTTCTACCATTAGATCTATAACTTTATAGTGAATGGTCTAGATTTACTATGAAATTACAATATTTTACAATGCATTTTTAACTAAATTTGTCTTCAGGGATGTTAACCCCAAGTGGTCACCTCCTAGACCCCCATGGTGACCATAGTTGGGGGGGCGGGGCATGTTTCCCCCCCACACCCCCTGTTGGGAACCATGCATTATAATAATATCATGATCCACCATCCAATAAATTATTTTGTAAAAGGGAATGAGAAAATTATTAGTTGGCCACATAAAAAATAAATCATGGAATTACTTATGCATCACTATCCTTTCATCTTCCTCTAGTGTATGTGATTGCTTCACATGGTAGTCCTTCATTGGTCATAGGATCATGGGTCAATAAAATCCCTCTACATTGCATGATTCCATTGGAATAATCAATCTTGAAGTTAAGTACATTATGATTCAAAAAATGAGTTATTCAAAATAAAAATTCAACAAATAATAGGAAAATAATAGAACATGGTTATTTTAAATTCACAACAAATTCAAATGTAACATTCAACCTAGAAATGTTTCAAATTTCCTATCATTAAAAAGAAACTCTAACCCTTCACCATCAAGAGTTCTCAAGAAGCCTATATTGTGTCTATGATGCAGGATCATAGGTTGAATTGTGATTTGTTTTGAAATTTTTGGCTTTGTTTAGCTATATAATGTCTTTTTATCTCAACAAATTAGTGTTTTAATCCTCGGACTTTTCAATTTTGTCCATCAAGGTTGGAAACTAATTTTCCTATTAATACCAAGAAATATAAAGTGTTTTAATTGTAAAAGGAGTTTATAGGGTTTTATTCATCTTCTTGGGAATTTTATGGTCATGATCCTTATTTGAGGAGTCAAAGGTGGTCTTGTGACATATCTTAAGTGATTAGAATGTCTTAACTCTTAACTAACCATGTCAAACTCAATCATGGTTGACTCCTAAGTGGATTCAAAGAGTTAGTTAGGATGTTGGTGGAGCTTGGCATCGAATGGAAGGAAATAAAAGAATAAGAAAAGTAAGAGGGTATGTGGGGAAGACAAGTGACAAGGTGGGGGATATTAAGAATCCTAAAGAAGTTAAAGAAAAAGGACTAAGAGGACTGTGTGATAGACTATGCAATATAGAGATTAAGAATCTTTAATTGAATGTTTTACTTCCATTTCTAGTTGGTGCTATGTGTAATTATCTCCACTTTATTTTTTTAAATCCTATTTTTACCTTTTTATAGGGTAGTTTCATGGTGAAAACCTAAAAAAATAGAACAAGGGTTTGACAAGGTTTATGACAGTCATGAAAATGTTATTTTCATCCCTTTTGAGATTGGTTTAGGACCAAAAACATGTGGCATAAATAGGCATGGATTTTTAAATTCCTTTTAATTCCTAACTCAAAGACAAGTCCTATAAATTGAATAGCTATTGATTTTCCATGGGCTGCTTGTACACAGTCCCCAACCCCAAACTAGGGTTTTGAAAGCATAAAATACACTATAACATAAAAAATAACCATCCAAATGTCAAAAAAATTATGTATAGGTACACTATGGTGAAAATCAACCATTGAAAGTGGTTTTAAGAGTTATAGCTACATAGAGGAAAAGTTATTGAACAAACTTAATCTGTAAACTTGTGAATAATGTCTAAAAAGTCATCCTTTCCTATTTTATTACAAAACTTGGTATAAATAAGTGTAAGACATTAAATTTTATCTTAGTTAACATCATCATAGGTATAATAATCCTCTAAAATTCATTAAGTGTGTTAGCTGAGCCTATATTTGTAAGAATGTTTTTGAAAGACCTATTCAAGAACATATGTTTTGATGGATTGTATCCAAAAAGTATGTCATGAAGGATAATAATGTCTTGGATACCACAACATTAGTTGTATTATATTAATATGTACAGATCAAATTATAACCCATTAAAAATTTTGATTACAAAATAATGACTAGAGGTAAATCAACTGATGATATGATGGATTTTAGACAGATTTAAATTAGTAAAATATAAAGTGTAAAAACATGTTGAACTTGTAATCAATCATCCCTCATATTCTTAAAATTAGTATATTCTACACCATTCATGAGTGAGGAGGAAGTGAAATCATGTTGATGTTCCTGGCTTAGTGGGTGTTGTAAAACAATCAAGTGAATCGAATCCAATAATGAATTGACTAGGCTCCTTCCTTTTGAAGATAGTTTTTATTCGAGATGGACTTTCATAAAAAAAATTCATGGAAGATGAAACATCCTTGTATGAGAAAATATTAACAAATTTTTGGATTTTCTCATTCATGGCAACCAAAAATAGTGTGGCATATCTAACGGTAATTAAAAGTGTGTAGCATACAAGGGGAAGCTGAGGTTGATCAATATATCATACAAATTGTTCCTAAGAAAGGTTTGAGTATAGGGATGCATTTGATAATGTTGAGAGAGAAAATGAATGGTCAACACAAATATTCATAAGGATAAGGATCATATTGTAAGAGCCTCATTAAAAGTAGTTATTACCCATGGGACACAACCATGAATACCCCACCAACTCCACTTCCATAAAATAAGAAGATGCCATAGTTTGATGGCAATATATTAAATAAATGGAAAGACATTGTAGGACATGCATCAAAATCTGGAGTGTAAATGGGCAAACAAATGAACATCATTAGTTGTACTAATTAGAAACATTGGAGATAGTAATGAAATAATTTGATAATAAATTTAAGGTCTTGAGAGATGACAATCAATTTTTTGTTGAAATATATAATACCAAGAAAGATAAAAATGAGAATGTGTAAGTCTATAAAAAAATACTCAAATAATTGTTAGGGAAAACTTGAGAAAGAAACATTTGAAAACTTAAAGATGTGATGGTTTTTTGAGGGGCTCATACCCTCATTATGGAGGAGGATGAAGGTGTTTACACTTTTGTTTTACAAGGGTGCATACCATAGATAAAATGTTTTTTGATATTTTTTAAGGGTTTCCCATAAACAATGTATAACAAGTGCACCCAAATACTCTTCACACAAGGGGAAAAATTGACACCACCTAACATGTTGCCAAAGCCAAATAATAATGTGGAAAGTGTATGAAGTAGGGACGTTTTGTAAGTGGTTTCCATAAAAGTGAATATAAAATTAGAATTCTATGTTGATGGGATGGGACCATGAACCATAATGATGGAAATATTCCAAATCAAGTGAATGTTAATATGATTGGTGTAGCTGAGGATGAGGACATTATGGAAATTACCTGAACATGAATAAAGTGAATTACCTTATCCAACAACAAATAAGAAAATTATTGTTGAAGTAAGGGTGGAAGTTGAGAGGGATATGGTATGTTTTCTTGGTTTTGGAGATAGGAAAGATGCCTAATTACAAGGTCAAAATGTTATGTACACCCTATTTCCTATGTTTCTTTTGCCTAAAGAGAGTAATGTAGAGTATAATACAATGTTGTAATTATTTCTAGGTATTCTATCATAGAGGCATTATGTCATAGAGGCATTCTATCATTCTATAATTATTCATAATTGTTTGAAAGAGTAATAAAGTCTATAATTATTTCTAACATGTCCATTAATGTTAATGCCAATGTTCTCATAGGACATCCTTCTATGTCATTGCTTGTTGAATTCATCCTTACCTTCATACTCAATATTGTTATATTTACAAATACCATATATCTTAAAGAAGTAAGTTAATCAATGTATTACAAATACTACATTTAATTATAAGTTTATCATCTTGTCCCATTTTGTCACCATGCAAAATATGTGTAAATAATGATGTTTGCATCCCATAATAATAACGATGATGTTTTCATGAGGGTATTTAAGGTACTACAGGAATTATAAAATTTCCCAATCTAGAAGTATGAATTTGGGGTACAAGAATGTAAGTTACATGGAATTTGGGGTAAAAGAATGTAAGTTCCATGGAATTTGGGGTGCAAGTTTCATTTTTGTGTTAATGTCCTTCCTTTCAGTACCGACATTGGTTTATGTGCTTTGTATGTCTTGCCACTTGATTTAAAGTTTTGTTCCACTATAAACTCACTAATGCTCTATACTACTACATGGTCACTTAGAAGGGGTTGATGTGGGTGGCATAGATTCTTGTAATGGTTTATTTGCAGGGTAGATATGGAACTTATACTACAATATTTTATTTTATGTTTTGGATGGAACACATTTAGTTTGAAATGGAGTGAGTGTTAATATTGGAAGAATGATTTATTAATAGGATACTCTCAAGATCTTCCATGAACCTAGAAAGATCTTTGGGGCCTGTATTGATATCAGGTAGTTATGGTGGTCTTTAGGTATATAGATATAAAATATAAAGTGTTTGCATGATGGGTATAGAGAGCCATGGCTTAAAAACCAAAGTATTGTTTCTTATATATATCTTACCCAAGAAAACCATAAGTACCTTTAATAATGAGACACAAGCACATTAAAAAATACACCAACCAACAGGGGAAGAGAATGGCATCAACACAATAAACCACACTTGCATAACACCTTGTTTGAGTACACCGATGCCATTGATGGTGCTCACCAAAAGGTTTTAAGGTGACACAAAGGGAAGTCCACACCATACAAACAACATAAAATTCATCAAATTAGAAACATATGAAACACCAGAGAACTACTCTATTGATTTACTTTTCATTATTCTTCAAAATGTTATTCTACTCAACCAAAACATTCCATATCATCATTATTTTTACAACTAATCAAATCAATCACATTCCTTTTCTTTAAAAATGATAAAAACAATTACTCACATGGGTGATAGAAAAAGAAACAAAGTTGTCACATTCCCTATCTATTTCACAATGCAGAATCAAAATGATAAATATCAATCAAAAATTACATTACCCACAATCTCCATAGACATGGTTATCTATACATAGATTCTATAAAAATAGACCAAAAATAGTGCAAATCTGAATGTAAACCTCTGTGTGTGTGTGCTTGCAGTCATAGGGTACCTCTTCACACCTCCTTCCAACTAGGCTAGAGTATAGATCTGATACAAAATCCCTTCCAACTACCTCTAATGCCAAAATCCTCTGAATGCATGGGTATCTGGTTTGAAATACATCTACATGGGTATGGGTATATAATTTTTAGAACTAGGTGATTACTATGAATGTATAATTTTAAATCATCCCAAGAAATGGCATATGATGGAAAGTAGTGCAACTCAAATCAATATTACATTGGAAATAATGGTTCACAATGGTGTGGGTGATTGTTAGTAGTCATGGGGTGCTAACAGTGAGTTGGTTGTTGGCAGTCATAATGAATTTTATTGTAAGTAGACAGTTAATGGTGAAGGCATGGGGTTGGTTAGGTTAGCTGGTGGTGATTGGTTAGTGCGGTAGTTAGTGATGGGGGCAAAGTTGGTGATAAATGCCAGGGGGGAGGTTAACCATGGTAGAGCCTGTAGGGTGATGAAGATACTACATCAGTAGTGCATGTTGCTTAATCCTAGACAATCAAGAGGTTATGCTAGTAAGGAGAAACCACATAATCAATAACCTAAGCAGGTGAGATCCAAAATATAGTCCAGTGAAGTGAAGAGAATATAGGTAGGGTAGAAGAGAAACTTATAGTGAACTCAATAGTTTGGACGGACTGAATTTTTACCATTAGTAGCAAAAAAATTATCCAAAAAATTACATGAAATATTAAATCTCAGAGTGATTTATTAATCTTCAATGTCATAAATCTATATTTCATGTCAAATACTAAATGTTGCTTCATTATCCCTTAGATCATTGCTTTGGCTAAAGGATGTAATTAGGATTGACATTACAAATTAGGGGAGAATAAATAATATCCTCCTAAAATTTAAATGAAAAACTTGACCTCTTGTACTATGCCTGATTAATAAATATATTTGTCTGATTATATCTCATATACACACTTTAATTTAATGTATAAATGCAAATCTCCAATTATTGCATGTCATTTGGAAAATAGCCATGTGATGAGTTTATAATTATTTCATTGGTATATTGACATCTTTTAAGGGTTCCTTGTCATGTTTATAGAAAATAGGAAATTATGTTTTGATGATACTTATTACGTCGGAGGTGTTCTATTGCCCCTAATAAATCAAGGATCATTCACGCATCTTTGATATGTCATTCACATCAAGACATTTGGTCTATTGACGTTAAATAATTTTATCCATCAAATCAAATGTGGATGCTTTCTAAATATATTCAAGAGGTCTATAATTCTAGAATCTAGAGGTTTTGATAGAAATACAAAGGTTCATGGTTTGAAACTCGATGAAACTATCCAAATTTTATATAATGCACATAGTCTAATTTTAGAGTACAAGATAGACCCTGATCCTCTTCTACAACACTAAATACGCAACGAACCTTCCTGATATTATAACATTTAAAACCCTAAAGATAAAAAATTCAATATTTTTCACTCTTACATGATATCCAAGGAGACTTTATCAACAATTTTTAATCTTAGTTTGTTTGTATTTGAGCCCTTGGTTTATCTAAGCATAAATGTGCTTGACTCTCCCTTGAACAAAGATGGGGCATTCAAAATTATTGTGTTTCAAGTTTTTAAACAAACTACATATTTAAATTTTTTGTGCTTTGAGAGAACATCATAGATGCATCAGGTACCTTACAATGCATGTGGTAAATGGGAATGAAATTAATATAAATGGAAATACAAGTTTGAAAATCAATCGTTCCATCTTTTGCAAATATGATAATGCTCCTTATTATTTTAAACAACTTCTTTGAATAAAATGCTTACGATTGTTGCACAACTTTTTCATTTTTAAGTGAATTTTTTTTATTCTTTGAAATTTGTGATCTAACCTCCTCTCATATCATTTGTACATCTGAATAATTACTATTTTATGCTATAGAAATCTAGCTCCAAATATTATAATTATGTTGTATCTTACATGTGTTAATTCTTTTAAAATATTTAATATCCGTACATGTGAACTAATTTGGGTTTATAGTAAATGGGTGACTACCAATTCACTAAATCAACCTTATGGTTTCATGTTTGGTGAATAATTTTATCACTCTGTTCTTTTGAAGTGCCTTCTTATAGATCTACAAATCTTATTATAAGATTACCGTCAATTGTTCTTGTCAATGGGGCTATAACCTTCTTAGATTAGTGTTTTCAAGACCAAAGAGACTAATCATGATTTAAATATGGGTTACTAGCTTATTCAAACATATGACCTCTTATTTGTCTTTGGCAATATTAGGTCTTGTAGGTCTCTTTGATCTTTTGTTGTCTAAAAGTACTAATCACTTTCTCAACTTATCAACATGCCTAGACAAACTTCCATCATAAGTAACCTCCTATTTGTTCACAAATTGATAATGGTGATAAGGTTTTTATTATAAAAATAATGATTTTTTATTCAAGTAGACTACTTGCTTACATGATCTCTATTATAATCTCTTTGACCAATTCTGACTTACATAGACCTCTTCTAGATCTCAAACTAGGTCTCCTTCACTTGTAGGTTTGTCTAAACTTTTAACTTGCAGTGGCTTATAGGCTTATTTTTTATTGGTATTTTATAGAAAAATGTGACTATTAATGATCTCAAATATATCATTATAATTTATCCCCATATATCATGAAGCTTTACCAACATAAAAGTTCATAAAAACTGATTCTTCTTTTTTTTACCTTATTCTAGGCCTAACCAATGAGGTCTGTAAAACTCAATCTACCATATCTTTTGATCTATGAAAACTTAAGCCATGAAAAAAATTGTATCAAATTTAAAATGTGTTATATCATGTGTATACAAAATTTTAGAGGTTCTTTGATGAGACAATCTCAATAAATCACACATTTTGGATTGTTAAACCCTATCTAAAATCTGCAACTATAGATCTGCTATACACAGTCTATTATACCTCTCTATAAAAAATTTCAAAGCCAAAAATAAATTTTAAAAATTTAATATTATCCCTTGTAACCTATTAACCTAATTTCAAAGGTTAGGAGTGAATCTATCTCAAGAAAAAGGATTTTTAGTGTCTTCAACCCTCACCTTGGGGTTTTGGTAGGCTACAGGACATAAGAGCATAAAATCAGATATATTTTACAACCTAAAGGTGTTAAAATACTATTTAAACCTATATTTTGATCTATATGATGTATTTAAATTATTTAAAATAATCTACAATCTCCCTATAACAAAAATTATGTAAAACAATGTTAATATATTAAACTGTGTAGTGAGGAGACCCTGCTCTTATACCTTGAAAATTGAATGAGAGCTTAATAACATGAAAAAAAGAGAAAATAACATTAATTACTTGAATTTTCATATTAAATATTATTTTTGGACTTTAATTTATTATAAAAAATTAACTTCTAAAGTAATCAAAATCCCAACTTAACTTCTCATTGTTACAAACCCTGTCATAACAAACCTGAGAGTACAAAACTAGCAAAATATCAACTTTACATGGTATTCAAAGGCTATTTTAATTTATAAATGTTATACACATTGTCCCTCAACTCTTACAAACACTTTACAATCACCATGCTATAAAAAATACATAACATTGAGTCAATATGTTAGACTCTGTGATATAATGAATGATCCTAAAGAACTCCCTACTGTGATCCAATTCACAAGTATAAATAGGTTTGAAATTTGATGATAGAACATTATCTTTTAATCTTGTCTTAATTTTTTTTTTGAATTATATAAGACATATGAAAGACTCTAACAGTGATTTTAGGCCTAAAGAGCTTTTTACACAAGTTCAAAACACCAATTATGTCATCAAATGACAAGAAACTTGAATCAATCCTAAATCTGCTACAAGATTATAAATAGGCGTATAGGTCTTTATAAAAGTGTTATTATTCTATTCTCATATCAATAGTTCCCTGAGGGGTTTATTTGATTGTTATAAACCACTTACAATAGTGAGAAACAAATTTTAGGTGTGCCAATTTTTGTAATTATATTGATGCTACATATTGTTTACAAAACTGTTATACAAGTTAAATATTAAGGTTCCATTTTAATATGAGGTTATACAAATTGTGATGCTATTTTAATATCCATATGATGTTATATAACATATGATGCAATTGAATTATAATGTTTTATGAAACTTCTTTGAGAAATTGTTTCTATAGCAACACATGCTAATTATGGAAGTCATCACTAACATTTTTAATCTATTGCAAGATAGGCATGTTCCTTATTACAGGTGTTCCTTATGAAGAGAGTGATAGAGATAAGAGAGGACTTACAATACCACATGTGTAATAAGTCATCTATTCTTGATATGCTAATTATTGAACATAATATAATAAACAATAACTCATATGCGATGGCTCGTGCCCTTAATTAGTGAGGTCTTACATATGTAGATGATTTTGTAAAAACCAATGGTATGAGATGGTTGAATTCTCTCTTGCATTACATTACTAACTATCCAACATACCATATACCATTTGTAACATTCAAGTTTGTCACATTGATAGAAAGGCATCGAGTGGAGTTTGTCATGAAATGGTCTTACAAATGGTTGGAGGGGACATAGTGTTGCCTAACATGTGGAACATTCCTAGAGACATATCGACTTACATAAGTCCATACCTAAAAAAAATCATGCCTACCAAGATATCCAGTAATACTAATGTTAGTGTACACCCTAATCAAGTGATAAATATTTTCATTGGAATGAAGATTCCATTCAAGGTGTAGTTCAAAATTTTTAGTGTTTAGAATTGCCATTATGATGCGACAAGAATGTGTCTTACTCAGCCCATCAAATAGTTATGTAAATGGTTCACCATTTCCCATGATTATGAGTTCCCAATTATCCATCCAAGATAAATGATTCTATGAAACTCCACTTTGAAATCTGTATGCCCATTGAAGGTTGTAACAACAACAAGAATTACTCTCCATCGGGTGACTCCTAGGACATGGATAATAATTAGGATATGGTCATGGAACTTGTCTTGGAAGCACATATTTTATTCATAGTTCAATAGAACAACATATCTCTAACATTTATGTATGCTATGAACAGTATCTCCAAAACATTGAATCTTATGATGTTTATTTTATATCTTATCTATGATTTCATGTTTTGTGAATATTAGGATCACTTTGTTTTGTACATATTTGGAACTACATCTTTGAAGGTTATTTATTTTTAAAAATATTATTATTAGATACTTGCAAATAATATAAATTAGACATAATATTGACATATGTTATCTTGCCTTTAAAATTTCACTTGTGATGCAGGAACATCATAAATACTCTATAAATATCTTGTAAATAGTCTTAGTGTGGTTGCATTAGGTCTCAAGAGGACTTAGGTAGTAAAATAAGTCTTACTTTGATCATTCAGGGGTCTCTAGATAATTTGAGTTTTAAAATTTACTATTCTATTTTAGTTTTGAGAGTCTTCCCACCAAAAAAGATAATATTAAAATTTGAACTCTTTGTAAAGGCTTGTAAGGCTTGTGACGAGTTCTAAAGGTAATGAAATTTGGATAATGGTCCTAATATGCCTAGTTACATTTTATAATTGTAATTTCACCTCTTGGAAATGTAAATTACCTCTGGACTTATCTAGAAGTCAATCCTACAATGGAAGAAGACAAGAAAATTATGTAGTTTAGAAAATCTTGGACAATTTGCATGAAAAGTGGAACTAACGAGCCTAGAATAAGATGTCCTACAAGGATATAAGATTGAATTATGTTAAAGAAGAACTAAAAAAGATAATTATATGTTGAATTACTAGAGCGTATTGTATAGAAGTCAATTATAAAGAGTTAGTTGCAGGTCTGGAGAAAACAAATAGAGGTTTGTAAGGTTTGTTATGAGGTTATAAAGGTCTATGTACAACAAAGGATAGATTATTGAATAAATTCATGTTGTGTTTATGATCATAATTGATCTCCATGCTCTTTAATATGAAAATTTATGGTGTTTTATGCTTTATGGAATAATATTGAGGTCTGTAAAAGTGAAGTACATGGTTGTGGTTATACAGTCTTAAAAAATCAAATTTCTACATACCTTTTGTAATATGATGCTTGTAAGGTGACTGATAGGGATAAAGGAATAAGTTCATATATTTATGCAATTGAATAAAACCTTTGACCATGAATATGCTCAGAACAAATTTAATATTTGGTATTAGAAAACTATTATTATATGTGCATAATTGATCTATTAGATTCAATGGAGTTTATCAGATGAATGTGTCTTACTCAGCCCATCAAGGAATTATGTAAATGGTTCACCATTTCCCATGATTATGAGTTCCCACTTATCCATCCAAGATAAATGATTCTATGAAACTCCACTTTGAAATCTGTATGCCCATTGAAGGTTGTAACAACAACAAGAATTACTCTCCATTGGGTGACTCCTATGACATGGACAATAATTAGGATATGGTCATGGAACTTGTTTTGGAAGCAATTCATAGTTCAAGAGAGCAACATATCTCTAACATTTATGTACGCTATGAACATTTTCTCCAAAACATTGAATCTTATGATGTTTATTTTATATCTTACCTATGATTTCATGTTTTGTGAATATTAGGATCACTTTGTTTTGTACATATTTGGAACTACATCTTTGAAGGTTATTTATTTTTAAAAATCTTATTATTAGATACTTGTAAATAATATAAATTAGACATAATATTGACATATGTTATCTTGCCTTTAAAATTTCACTTGTGATGCAGGAACATCATAAATACTCTATAAATATCTTGTAAATAGTCTTAGTGTGGTTGCATTAGGTCTCAAGAGGACTTAGGTAGTAAAATAAGTCTTACTTTGATCATTCAGGGGTCTCTAGATAATTTGAGTTTTAAAATTTACTATTCTATTTTAGTTTTGAGAGTCTTCCCACCAAAAAAGATAATATGAAAATTTGAACTCTTTGTAAAGGCTTGTAAGGCTTGTGACGAGTTCTAAAGGTAATGCAATTTGGATAATGGTCCTAATATGCCTAGTTACATTTTATAATTGTAATTTCACCTCTTGGAAATGTAAATTACCTCTAGACTTATCTAGAAGTCAGTCCTACATTGGAAGAAGACAAGAAAATCATGTAGTTTAGAAAATCTTGGACAATTTGCATGAAAAGTGGAACTAACAAGCTTAGAATAAGATGTCCTACAAGGATATAAGATTGAATTATGTTAAAGAAGAACTAAAAAAGATAATTATATGTTGAATTACTAGAGTGTATTGTATAGCAATCAATTATAAAGAGTTAGTTGCAGGTCCAGAGAAAACAAATAGAGGTTTGTAAGGTTTGTTATGAGGTTATAAAGGTCTATGTACAACAAAGGATAGATTATTGAATAAATTCATGCTGCATTTATGATCATAATTGATCTCCATGCTCTTTAATATGAAAATTTATGGTGTTTTATGCTTTATGTAATAATATTGAGGTCTGTAAAAGTGAAGTACATGGTTGTGGTTATACAGTCTTAAAAAATCAAATTTCTACATACCTTTTGTAATATGATACTTGTAAGGTGACTGATAGGGATAAAGGAATAAGTTCATATATTTATGCAATTGAATACAACCTTTGACCATGAATATGCTCAGAATAAATTTAATATTTGGTATTAGAAAACTATTATTATATGTGCATAATTGATCTATTAGATTCAATGGAGTTTATCAGATGAATGTGTCTTACTCAGCCCATCAAAGAATTATGTAAATGGTTCACCATTTCCCATGATTATGAGTTCCCACTTATCCATCCAAGATAAATGATTCTACAGAACTCCACTTTGAAATCTGTATGCCCATTGAAGGTTGTAACAACAACAAGAATTACTCTCCATTGGGTGACTCCTAGGACTTGGACAATAATTAGGATATGGTCATGGAACTTGTTTTGGAAGCAATTCATAGTTCAAGAGAGCAACATATCTCTAACATTTATGTACGCTATGAACATTTTCTCCAAAACATTGAATCTTATGATGTTTATTTTATATCTTACCTATGATTTCATGTTTTGTGAATATTAGGATCACTTTTTTTTGTACATATTTGGAACTACATCTTTGAAGGTTATTTATTTTTAAACATATTATTATTAGATACTTGCAAATAATATAAATTAGACATAATATTGACATATGTTATCTTGCCTTTAAAATTTCACTTGTGATGCAGGAACATCATAAATACTATATAAATATCTTGTAAATAGTCTTAGTGTGGTTGCATTAGGTCTCAAGAGGACTTAGGTAGTAAAATAAGTCTTACTTTGATCATTCAAGGGTCTCTAGATAATTTGAGTTTTAAAATTTACTATTCTATTTTAGTTTTGAGAGTCTTCCCACCAAAAAAGATAATATGAAAATTTGAACTCTTTGTAAAGGCTTGTAAGGCTTGTGACGAGTTCTAAAGGTAATGAAATTTGGATAATGGTCCTAATATGCCTAGTTACATTTTATAATTTTAATTTCACCTCTTGGAAATGTAAATTACCTCTAGACTTATCTAGAAGTCAATCCTACATTGGAAGAAGACAAGAAAATCATGTAGTTTAGAAAATCTTGGACAATTTGCATGAAAAGTGGAACTAACGAGCTTAGAATAAGATGTCCTACAAGGATATAATATTGAATTATGTTAAAGAAGAACTAAAAAAGATAATTATATGTTGAATTACTAGAGTGTATTGTATATAAGTCAATTATAAAGACTTAGTTGCAGGTCTGGAGAAAACAAATAGAGGTTTGTAAGGTTTGTTATGAGGTTATAAAGGTCTATGTACAACAAAGGATAGCTTATTGAATAAATTCATGTTGCGTTTATGATCATAATTGATCTCCATGCTCTTTAATATGAAAATTTATGGTGTTTTATGCTTTATGGAATAATATTGAGGTCTGTAAAAGTGAAGTACATGGTTGTGGTTATACAGTCTTAAAAAAACAAATTTCTACATACCTTTTGTAATATGATGCTTGTAAGGTGATTGATAGGGATAAAGGAATAAGTTCATATATTTATGAAATTGAAAAAACCTTTGACCATGAATATGCTCAGAACAAATTTAATATTTGGTATTAGAAAACTATTATTATATGTGCATAATTGATCTATTAGATTCAATGGATTTTATCAGATGAATGTGTCTTACTCAGCCCATCAAGGAATTATGTAAATGGTTCACCATTTCCCATGATTATGAGTTCCCACTTATCCATCCAAGATAAATGATTCTACGAAACTCCACTTTGAAATCTGTATGCCCATTGAAGGTTGTAACAACAACAAGAATTACTCTCCATTGGGTGACTCCTAGGACATGGACAATAATTAGGATATGGTCATGGAACTTGTTTTGGAATCAATTCATAGTTCAAGAGAGCAACATATCTCTAACAGTTATGTACGCTATGAACATTTTCTCCAAAACATTGAATCTTATGATGTTTATTTTATATCTTACCTATGATTTCATGTTTTGTGAATATTAGGATCACTTTGTTTTGTACATATTTGGAACTACATCTTTGAAGGTTATTTATTTTTAGAAATATTATTATTAAATACTTGCAAATAATATAAATTAGACATAATATTGACATATGTTATCTTGCCTTTAAAATTTCACTTGTGATGGAGGAACATCATAAATACTCTATAAATATCTTGTAAATAGTCTTAGTGTGGTTGCATTAGGTCTCAAGAGGACTTAGGCAGTAAAATAAGTCTTACTTTGATCATTCAAGGGTCTCTAGATAATTTGAGTTTTAAAATTTACTATTCTATTTTAGTTTTGAGAGTCTTCCCACCAAAAAAGATAATATGAAAATTTGAACTCTTTGTAAAGGCTTGTAAGGCTTGTGACGAGTTCTAAAGGTAATGAAATTTGGATAATGGTCCTAATAGGCCTAGTTACATTTTATAGTTGTAATTTCACCTCTTGGAAATGTAAATTACCTCTAGACTTATCTAGAAGTCAATCCTACATTGGAAGAAGACAAGAAAATCATGTAGTTTAGAAAATCTTAGACAATTTGCATGAAAAGTGGAACTAACGAGCTTAGAATAAGATGTCCTACAAGGATATAAGATTGAATTATGTTAAAGAAGAACTAAAAAAGATAATTATATGTTGAATTACTAGAGCGTATCGCATAGAAGTCAATTATAAAGAGTTAGTTGCAGGTCCGGAGAAAACAAATAGAGGTTTGTAAGGTTTGTTATGAGGTTATAAAGGTCTATGTACAACAAAGGATGGATTATTGAATAAATTCATGCTGCGTTTATGATCATAATTGATCTCCATGCTCTTTAATATGAAAATTTATGGTTTTTTATGCTTTATGGAATAATATTGAGGTCTATAAAAGTGAAGTACATGGTTGTGGTTATACAGTCTTAAAAAATCAAATTTCTACATACCTTTTGTAATATGATGCTTGTAAGGTGACTGATAGGGATAAAGGAATAAGTTCATATATTTATGCAATTGAATAAAACCTTTGACCATGAATAAGCTCAGAAAAAATTTAATATTTGGTATTAGAATATTATTTTATGTGCATAATTGATCTATTAGATTCAATGGAGTTTATCAGATGAATAAAGGAAAACAATTGGTAATCATTATTTAAATTTATCAAGATAATTTAGCAATTTTCAAGTTATTTTTTTTGTGAAATTTATGTTTTTTTAAGTTTTTGGGTGATATTAGTTTCCACCATGCATAGTTTCTCATTACTACCCACCATATATACTCTTGGTAATGATCTCATTTATGAGGTTTATCTATATTATACACTTAGAGATTTATATCTCCTGTGTTCCCCATCACACCATGTGTTGTTTGATGTCAAATTATACCTAAACTACTCACATATGTGCTCTATTATATATCTTTGTAAATTAATTCTATCCACTATGTTTTAAACTTATGCATCTAACTATGTGGTTAGTCGTTTCATCTATCACTTGTACCATCTCTAACAACTTCCATTTTCATACCCAATTATCATCATCTCTTCATGCAAATTATTATATTCGTAGTCCGGTCTTATGTAATATCAAGCTTTAATTTTTTTCATTGGCAAACTAATCTCATTTGATTTGAACACCATCTAATGTACATACCTAATTTTAAATTTTTTTGCATCTTGCCAGAAACTATCATCAAGATGTCAGATTCGTGAAGACATCTAACCATGCATTTCATCCTTATACACTACCGATTTGGATGTTTCACATCCTATATCAAAATTATACCTATAAATATCCTCTATGAAAACAATATATTAAGGTTAGGATAGATTTAGGATAGAGTTATATGTCACTATAAAATTAAGGCTATTTTGAGTAATGATTCATAATTCAGACCATAAGAGTTAAATGGAGAATTGAGTGATAGTGAGTGAGATATAAGTTGTTTGGTTATAAGAATGTTTTATCAATAATAAGATATCATGAAACATAGTCTCATTGGTCTAAATAAAAATTAAAATAAGGTGAATCAATTGAAGAAAGTGAGTGACAGACCTATAATAGTTATTGCAAACCATAAGCGAGTAAGTGTTTACAAACATATAAGACAAATTTTGTGATTGAAATATTTTTGGAGACCCATGCAGAGGTATTATTTAAATAAAAATTGACCAAAATAAGATATTTTGAGATAGATCCTAGGGTGTTAAATTAAGTGGTCCACTTACTCTCTTTCTCAAGTCCACACTAATACCTTCTTGACTTGACTATTAGACCTCTCTTTGACTTGACTATTTCTTTATCTGTCACAAGAAGATACTTTTGAGTATTGGTATTGAAATATGAATGACATTACTCTTTAATAATTTAATCCCTCAATTTATTCTATCTTTTTACTTTGACAAAAGACACCCTCACTAATCTCAAATAGGGTATTCACTCTCAAGACAATAATCTTCCTTTAAACAAGACCCTTATTCAATTTATAAAACACTCAAATGCACCTTATCATTTATTGAATATAATTATATGAGGGTTTTTTCTACTCAAAATTTGTAGTATCCTTCAGACCATGAATAAGTTCAATCTTAAACTTAACAAATTAGCTTTTATAGGCTTATTAGGCCTAATTATGCCTCTTAAGGATTTGATGCAAGAAGTATGAAACCACCCTATTTTGGTTTTGGTTAACTCATTAAATTAAAAAACACTATAAAAGGCTCAAGATAATGATACAAGACTCATAGGTGTTTGTACTCCATCTCAAATACTAATTAGATCATTAAAGTGCTCAAAAAGTTGATTCAATCTTAAGGATTGCTACAATACTACCTTTTGAGGACTGCAACCTTGTAAAAAATTTCCAATTTAACCCTTGTTTATTCACTTAATAACATAAAAATTCTTAAGTTAGGCTCAATTTAAGGATATAAATCCAATAAAAGTCCAAGACTTAATCCAGATTACCAAATTGACCAAGAAACTACACTTTCTACTAACTTTGCTACAATAATATGTATAGTTCTAGTTTGTGATTGAAAGGTATTATTATCTTTGAATTACTTAACTATATTATTTAAGAAAATATATATATATATATATATATATATATATATATATATATATATATATATATATATATATATATAATATCTCTAAATATGAGAAACCAATTTCCTTTATTGGTTTCTTAAGAATTGGATTTCAATGGCACCTCTACTCTTTAGGTCTAGATGGCCTAATTTGCCTAATTTAAAGGATGTTGGCTTGATTCAACTATAAATTTATTTAAATAACTTAAATAAAATGTTAAAAAATGGTATCTCAATGATGAAAAAATTTCACATGAGGTTTAGACCCAAATCTCAAGGCTAACACTATTAACTTCCACTTTCTAGACCTTTTTCAATGACTACCTATAGGTTTATAAAAATATAGCCAGTTATAAACATATCCAAAAGGTAAATTTGGGAATGAGACCAATAGAAATGCCTTATAAAACTTCTCTAGAAACTTCTCTATAATTTTTAGGAGATTACATCAATTCAAATTAAAGTTATGGGTTGCTTTGTATTAAAAATCTTGTTATAGGGTTTACACAGTCAACTTAGAACCTGAGAGATACACAAGGATTGTTCATAAAAAATATAGGATATTTGATAAATATAATAAATTAAATAAGACCTAAAAAATCTTAACTTAACTCCCAAAATGTAGTTCGAACTCATGTATCAAAAACTGTATCCATTCAAGAGATTGTTGCAGATTGTAAGTGTACAAAAAATAGGGTATTGAAGGTTTCAACCATAGAAAATTCAAGGCAAGTAATAAATCACTTCAATATTGATTGAAACAATTTCATACACATAATAATAATATGAACACTATTGGTTAGACTTATTACCCAGTTAATACTAGATTCTTAAATCTACTTAACATTAATTGTCAACCCAGGGTACGTAGGCTTTTCAAGGATGTCAGCACTATATATGCATTATTGATTCATAGGCTAAATTAATTACTGGTTGTAGTAAAATGAATTTATACTAATTTCATCATATAGATATATAAGGTAATTATTATAATAGAATTTATAAATTCTTCACACTTATGAGTCACACATCAGTAATAGAATTTGACAAATAAATGACTACATGACTAAAAATTTTAGTCACAACAATTAAAAATGTCTAAATTCTAATAATTTTTTGTAACTTATCTATAAATGAGTAAACAAATGATTAATTTGGTCATTAAATAAAAATTATTTAGTCATACAAATAAAAATTACTAAATAGTTCCTCATGTAAATAAATATTAGACAAAATTTTAATTTTTTTTTATAGGAGTGTATTGTGCATGATTCATTATTCATTGAATATTTCCTCATTTCATTATTTGGTAATTATCCTAGAACTAAGGCATTTTGGGTTATAATAGCTACTTTTATGGGTGATAAAGCTTGTTTTGAGAGGACCTAGAGACTTATAAAAAGGCAGGCAAGGAATTCAAAGTTTGCTACAAAAAATTTGAAGTCGATAAGGCCCTTTGTAGTAAACTCAGATTTGGGGATGACATCTATAGAAAATTCAAAGGTAATTCAAAACCCTCACTACATTAAACACAAAATCTATAGCTTTTTGATTGGCAACCTACAATAGTTACATATGCAACTGAGTTCCATAACCATATAGGTAGTTTAGGGTTTAGGGGACTATTTTTTTATTAGTTTCCTCTATGCATTTTGGAGCTTATGGGAATTGAACTTGTAACTCAATTGAAACACCAACTTATTCTAGTCATTGGAAGAATTCCATATCCTTAAAGCGCATAGAAAAAACTATAGAATTGGCATTAGAGCTTTTATTTATGAATTCAACCCAAATGCCATTTCTTAATGCCTCTATAAAAGTTTGTTGAACCAACTCTAGTTCATCACACTCAACATGAAGAACCCCAATGTTGTTTAACAATTCAATGGGTACTTATTCTCTGCTCTTCTTCAGAAGAAACTTTTCTATCTTAAGAGAATCTAAAACTACACTAGGGTCCGACGATATTAATAACTCACCCATCTCCATAAATACATGGGCATCATGTGGATCTATGTGAGTTTCCTTTTTAAAAATTTCCAATCCTTCTCTACCTACCCTTGTTGAGCATATACATGGCTTATAACTTTTAAGCTCTCATAATTCTCAGGGTGGACTTCCAAAACCTTTTCAAAATTTGAGAGAGAACTCTTAAGATCTCCCAGCTTCAATTGAACCTATCCAAAATCCTGTGGCTTCTCGCTTTCCTTAACTAATGCCATGTAGTATCTATCAATGGTGTCATAATCACCTTTAATATGATAATATCATGCAATATTATAATATGAATGAGATTTCATGAGAGGGTGCTCAGTTGAAACAAGAGCTATCTCAGTCAACTATTCCACAAGAAAATGCTGCCCTGTGAAGAAAAAATGGTTTGCTAAATGATTCAATGCCATTGCATAGTACAGGTATAATTCAAAGGATCTATGAATATTTTCCTTCCCTTCATGAACAATACCTTTTTCAATAATTGTGAGAATCCTACAAGTAAAAAATGCACAAAACTAACGACAAAGATTTATGTAGAGGTATAACATCATTTCCTAATGCCTCCTTAAAAGTTTGTTGAGCCAACTCTAGTTCATCACACTCAAAATGAAGAACCCCAATGTTGTTTAATAATTCAATGGGTACTTATTCTCTAATCTTCTTTAAAATAGACTTTGGAATCTTGAGAAAATCTAAGGCTGCACTAGGGTCTGACGATATTAATAACTCACCCATCTTGATAAATGAATGGGGATCACATGGATCTATGCAATTTTCCTTTCTTAAAATTTCTAAATCCTTCTATTGGTTCTCAAAATTTTAGTATGTAAAACCTTAAAAGGATGCCAAGATTTATGATTAGGTTATGTAACCAATTTGGCCAACTGATAAAATCAACCCAAGTGGTTAGGATTCTCGACACTTTAAGTGTAGGCTTTGCTTTGCCTAGGTAGGTGTTACCTTATATTCATTAATGATTAATTACTCCTCAAATTTATTGGTGACTTCAAAATAGATTAAGGGATTTATGTAATTTTTTCAATTGAACAATCCAATTCACCCTAATCCAAACTAGCATATGATTTGAATTAGATTGTTTTTTTAATTTTCTATTCTACTATTACTCCTACTCCTACACAACAAAAAATTAAAATTAGAATTTTTGAATATGATACAAGGAAATGATTCTAGAAAATAATTTATCGATGCCTTTATCAAAAATTGGGTAATGAAGTTTGTTCATAGAAATATTTGTGCTTTCTATCTATCCATAACTTGAATTACTTGGCATGGGATTGTCTATGACTAACATAGACATGCAAGATTATTATTACCTGTCTCTTTTTAATTATCCAAATTGAATCCTCCAAGTTACAGTGATCTATTCAATGGAATTTAATCCCTACTTAAGGAAACCCAATTAGATAAATAACCCAAAAACATAAAATGTGGTTTGAAGAACTAATCGTATACTTTATATCTTAATTCAAATAACAAGGAGAAACAAAAATGGATTCAACCAAATAAAGTATAACACGAATATTCAACAAGTTATTAAGAACTAGATATATAACACCAGAGAAATGTGGTTTGCTTTTATTGATATATCTTTGAAGATCAGGCCTTACAATGTCTTTTAAAAAAATCAAATTCCTAGAGATTTTTCCCAAGGTCTTGGTTTCCTTATTATAGGGGTGAATGAAGCTACAAGATTCAAACCTTTCACATTCCAAAAAAAGATTTTTCATATACCCACCCCTTAATATGACCTATTACAACATATACTTTTTTACAAGTCTTAAAAAGACCACCAAATATATTTTGAATACATATTGGAAAGCATAAAAACACAAAAAAGATAAAACATGAGGATGTCCAAGATTTGTTGGTGCCATCTTGACACTAGCTTGATGCTCATTTCTCCTATACATACTTGGCCATTTTATTCTTCACTTGTCAAATACTGATTTTCCTATTGGTATACTATGAAATCATTAGGCCATTTATATTCTTGGATCTGGAGTAAGTTGGCCTAGTAATCTTTCCATCTTTTGTCTAGTAACACTTTGACATCAATGATGAACTTTGCATATTCAGCATCCAAAACATTTACTCTATCCAAAATGACATTGAAACTAAAAATATTTATGTTTTGATATTTTTTCAAGAAATCAATGACTTGAGAAACTACTTGACCATATTCACTTTTCCATGTATGAAATCTTTTGATATTTTTATCCTGTATCAAAATGGAAGGAATAAATTGGTGTTTAAAGGTAGCAAAAGAATCAATCTTTCCTTGCATTTTTTGCCTCTCACTATTCACATACTAAAATTCATCCAAGATCATTTTTACTATCTTATCTATTGGCTTGAGTGAGTCTAAAACACCTGGATCTCTTTGTATAACTTTGCACAAGGTTAGAAATGTATGGTGTGCAGGTTGCCATTTATTTTATATTGGATCCAAAATAGAAATATTGACCTTCAACTAATCAATGGCTTGAGACAAAGAAGAATAACATCTATGCATATCTCCTAACTTGTCAACAAACAATTTTAATTTGTATTCCAAAATCTTCTCAAACACCTCAAGGATTTTCAATTTGGCCTCATCCTTTATATTCTCATTTTTCTTTTTCAAATATTCAATTTATTTCTCCAACTTCAATTTCAATGTATTCAACTGATCAATTGGGATTGTATTATCACTAGTTATTTGTGGCACAAGGGCTTGGTATGGTACAATAGCTTGGCTTTAAGAATCAACATCCTTCAACTGCTGATTTAGTTTGACATTTTCCAAATATAACTTATTCACTTCATCATTCATCTCAATTTGAGTTTTTTCATAGTCGAGCAATCTTTGCTCCATTTTCTTGATAGCAACTTATCTGAACATTATAGAGTGTATAGTAAGGGTGGAAACTTCAAGCACTGATGTATCCTAAAATATTTTTAGCATAGATGTTCCCCTCAAATACTAGACTACATCAAGCAATATTGGCTTTTTGGTGTTCTTTTGTGTGGTCCATATTACTAGATTTTGTCTTTGGGTTAAACCCATAACCACTGACACCATTCTCATAATCAAAATCAGAAACCATCATGGGGTCATCTTTATTTCTCACTTGGTCCAACAAAAACATTTTCTTCAATTCAAGGCTAGGGATGATCAACATATTAATCTTCAAAACCATTTATCTAGCCTCATCAGCGCTGACATTTATTTCATCAATTTTCAAATCCTTGAAAGTCTATGTCATAATTTGATCATGTTGAGATTCATCAACACCATTTTCTTTATTTCTACCTTTTATTCAAATTATTTCATCTTAATTTTGAGTAAAAAAATCTTTAAATTCTAGGGTATTGATGAAATCATCATCCATAATGGACCTCATAGAAGCCATAACCCTTTCATCTTCTTGTAGTTTAGACTCACCTTGTGCCTGTTCATCCATTATTACTTCTAGTTTGTGTGATTTTGTTTCTTGAATAAAAATGGGTTGATCAGCTTCCTATTCCTCTTCCATATGCCTCAAAATATGGGTCACCTCCTCAGAATCATCAACTCCTTCAGTCATTTCATATAAAACTAGTGGATAAACATCATTAGTCTTTTGCCTTTTGGTAGGTGGTTAATCAGGAAAAAATGGATCTTGCACTAACATTGCATCTAGACCAAGTTCTTGAATTGAAACTCCTATTGGATTTTTGATAGGGAGGTTGGTAGCCTTTATAGGATACTTCTCAAACTTTCCATATATTTTTTTAAAAATTATCAATTATCAAATCTATTCTTTTCAAAGGATCCTTCTCTTCAACAAAAAATCCTAAAAAAATAGGGTTTTATTTTATTTTGTCATCCTCAATCTTCTTAAAAATTTTGCATTTTATTTTCCTATTATATACCTCTTCAAAAGTGACACAATTTTTATCACATCCTCATCAAAATTGATTTGATGGGATATCCCCATCCTGGTAGGGATGACTTGTCTAAGAAAGTTCATGTGACACTCTAGATAACAAACCCTTTCTATCCCTAATTTTAAAGAATATTTAGCCTTCAAATAGGTTTTCAAATCCTCCAAGGTATCTTCACCAATGTACCATTCATCAAACACAGTGGAATATGGAAGAAATGTGCACTTCTTTTGTTTTTTCATCACATCTTTCTCCATCCAAAGCATCTACCATATGAAGTCAAGATAAGCAATTATGTTTGGCATAAATTTTGGCAACACATGGGGTGGTTGAGTACATTGATATATTCTAATTATAGTATGGTCAAGCAAGAGATACCAATCAACAAAGTTATGTTTGTGATCCTCTGGCATATGAGTAAGAGGCCCCAACATTTATCTAATCTCTTTGGTCAATCTAGGAAAAAGGCTACCAAGGGAATTCATTATTATGATTGAGAAATTATCATGGAACACAACATAGTTATAGTTATAATAATGAATGTCCCATTTATAACATCAACACTATGTAGGCAATATCTGTCTCTTTTGATCAATCATGCTCAATTCTATCCTGCTGGACCAATTCCTTCTATTATGATATACAATTAAATGACACAACAAATAATAATATTTGAACTCCATAGGTGTCTTGTTCTCTCTTATTTGCAAAAACCCATCATGCAATTTATTCTTAATAAATGATGCAAAATCATACTCAACATTAACCTCCAGGTTATGTAATCTCATGGCCACCATCATCATGCCAACTAGAATTATATCTTGGGCATCAATTCCTAGCACTTGACATAAAGAAAAATATTTCCTTTTGAAATACACAACAAAGTCATCAACTGGAAAATGCTCAATTAGAGTGGTTGGGATTGAAATCTTTTCAGTGTTGGTCCCTCTCCTCATGTATATGGGCAACTCATCATTCCTATGTATATTTATCAGACTAGTGTATTCTTGTTCACTCTTCTTCAAGTCAACTTTTATGAGGGCTTTCTTGTTAAGCATAAAGTAATCAATGATTACATTTGTATCCATAGCCACTAATGGTGACCCATTTGGTAACCTGACAGTTTTGGTGGCTAGATGATACTATTGTGTCAATATCTTGATCAAATATAAATCAATGAATACATTTGGCATCACAAGCTTAGCTAAATTCAAATTCCATGGGTTTAAAACTAGTCCCTATCCATCTTGATTTTCATAAAAATATCAAAAAAGGTTCCATCCTAAGATAGGGACTCTAGCATCCCAACACCCCTCTACTACATCCCTGAATAGTTTTTATACCCTTTATCAATTAATTTTGGCAAAATTTCCAACAGTGACTGTTGAAGGGATAGATTCTTAGGAACATGGGGTTTAGTGCTCTTGTAGACTTAGATTTCTTAGGTATCATAGTTTGATGCTTTTATGAACTAGGGTTTTGATAGTCATTTGCTCTACCAGAATAGTTGAAAACAAAGCACAAATAAATACCAACTTTTATGAAGGGAGTGACGAGGTAGACTTACCTGGTTGGAAGATGACCAAAGTACAAACACAGAGCTTGAATTCACCATCTACAATCACCACTAAATTTACTTAAATGATGAAATACAAAGAAATTCCAAATTTTATTCTACTATAGAGCTAGTCATTTTGCCATTACTCTAGTTCATGCCATGAAATTGACAAATCTTAGCATTTAAGTCTTTCAAACATAAATAATTGATTCGGTCCAATATAATGGTTGGGTGGGCACTTCAATTATAGGCAATAATGATAGCTACTATGGGGTAGATATATAGTCATTTTAGCATTTAATACTTTACCGCATTATCGTAAGACCTATTTATATCTATCGTGGGACAACAAGAGCTTCTGGATGGTTATACTACATTTTCACCACTTACCACCACCTCGTAAGCCTTGATACACATCATCATAAGATGGTGGGATACATGTTACCCCTTATAACTCATACCGCATTACCACCAACCTTTGATATGATCATCGTAAAACCACGTGATCCTTTGACATCCCTTCACTATTTACCATATCACTGTAAGCATTGGATTTGATTATTGTGGGAGTGCAAGACATATTTTATATAACTTTTACTACTTATCTCTAGCCCACAAGACCTTCTCTAAAATACGAAAATAGATAGAAATAACATATATTGTATAGAGTATTACATAAAATTTATGTAACAAATTTGACCCTAGAAATGTGCAATTATAGTTGTGATTATTGTTGCTCTAACATTTGGATTTGGTAGGAGATGGTTGCCATGATCATACAAAATGATCCTAATAGTGTTCTCAAGAAGAGAATTCATTCGTTGTGATTCATATGTACCTTCTATAGTTAATTTTTTGACTTAGAGTGTCAAAGAAAATATATGAAAAATTTAGAGTGTAGACTCTAGAGAGTTAATCTCTCTAACTATGTATATTAGGGTTTGGGTGGTTAATGTTCATTGACTAACCCTTTAACAGTGAGACATTGTGTGATAAAATAATAAAATTGACAAGAATATTGAAATAACAAAATATGTGTCTCATATATTATGAATATGTTCAAAGTTAAGTGTGTAATTGATAATGCTTATGTGTGAAATGAATTACAACACTTATTTATTTATAAATGACTTTGAATTCAAATTTAATAATTTTAATGGATGAAAAATGATCGTAAAATAAAGTCATGAAATGTTATGAGATTATATGCTATTATACCAAAAACATAAAATATCATAATAACTGTTATGAAACTTTAAAAATGTGGTCTCCACATTTAAAAATCAACCACAATACTAATATCATTTAATTTAAAAAATTAAGTATACACATAGAAATAAAAATTAAAATTAAGGAACCATTTTAAAATATCCTAAACTAGCCCCACCCAATTCACCAATCCCCACTTAAATATAGTTTCCAATTTCATTTCATAAAAGTCCAATCAAAGGTAATAATACAAGGTGATAAAATATTAATCAATTCAATATCAAGTGGATCGATAAGTGCATGGAGAATAGATGAGATTATAAAATGGATTAAATGTATTTGTAGAAAATTAAAATAATAAAATTTTCAACATATCAAAATAAAAGAGAATTGTGTAAAAAATTATCGTGGGAGTATGGAACATACTTTATATATCTTTTACCACTTATTGATATCCCATAAGACCTTCTCTAAACTATCGTGGGGCTACTGTATGTGTTATCTATCAGCTTAGCCCTTACTTCCGTACTGCCATTTATCTTCTTGTCCACCATGGGGCTGTGGTGAACCTTTACTATTTATTCTTATTGCATCAACGTAGGTCAACATTTTGTTTGTCATGGGGTCATTGTGAAATATTATATGTTATTAAAACTCTTGCCGCCAACCTACCAATTACTTTTGAGACCTCTATGGGGCCACGATAACTAGTCTCTATATACCACAACATCGTAAGTGAAGTTATTGCATGTTGTGGGGAGGCGATAACTATCTTTTCACTTTTTTTGGTTCTTACCCACAAGCCAAAGCTATTTGAATGTAATGTGGGGATGTGGTAAGAGACAAAAAAACACATCAACGATCAAAATTCAAATGTCCTTCACATGGAAATGATATGGTATGCTTATGAATGATGTTTGAAATAATTGTAAAAGGAATATGGACTCCTTGGATGAATTTTATAAATTTTGGAAAAAATGCCTCAAAAAATTGTGGTCTCATGGTGATGGAATGTCATGAAAAATACCATGAAAAACAAATTATTATGGATTATCATGGCATTTCATCACCATGAGAACACATTTATTTGAGGCATTTATATTATAATATACTCAAACTCTTGCCACCAGCTCACCAATTACTTTTGAGACCTTTGTAGGGTCTTGATAACCAGTCTCTATATAATACAACACCGTAAGTGAAATACCTGTATGCTCAAATAAGTGATAACTATATTTTCACTTCCTTTGGTTCTTTCACACCCAATAAAGCTATTTGAATGTACTACAAGGTTGTGGTAAGAGATAAAAAATATATCGATGATCAAAAAATAAATGTATTTCACATAAACATGATATAAGATGTTTATGAATGACTCCTAAAATAATTATAAAAGGAATATGGAATCCTAGGATGAATTTTATAAATTTTGGAAAAAATGCCTTAAAGAAATGTGGTCTCATGGTGATGGAATGCCATGACAAGCAAATTGTTATATATTTTCATGGCATTCCATCACCATGAAACCACATTTTTTTGAGGCATTTATATTATATACTACTCAAACTCTTATGGCCATCTCACCAATTAATTTTGAGACCTCTACGAGGCCATGGTAACTAGTATCTGTATACCTTAACATCACAAGTGAAGTTCCTACATGCTGCAGGGAAGCGATAACTATTTTTTCACTTTCTTTGGTTCCGACACACTTGCCAAAGCTATTTGATTGTACTACAAGGCTATAGTAAAAGACAAAAAACACATTAATGGTCAAAATACAAATTTATTTTACATGGACATGATATGGGATGCTTATGAATGACTCTTGAAATAATTGTAAAAGGAATATGGACTCCTTAGGATGATATTTTCAAATTTTGGAAAAAATGCCTAAAAAAAATGTGGTCTCATGGTGATGGAATGACATGATGAATTCCATGACAAGTGAATTATTATGGATTGTCATGGCATTCCATCACCATGAGACCACATTTCTTTGAGACATTTATATTATATACTACTCAAACTCTTATTGCCAACATACTAATTATTTTTGAGACCTCTATGGGGTCATGGTAACTAGTCTCTGTATATCACAACACTGCAAGTGAAGTTCTTACATACTACAAGGAAGCGATAACTATCTTTTCACTTCCTTTGGTTCCCACACACTTGTCAAAGCTATTTGAATGTACTACAGGGCTGTGGTAAGAGACAAAAAAACATATCAATGATCAAAATAGAAATGTCTTTCACATGGACATGATATGGGATGCTTATGGATGACTCCTGGAATAATTGTAAAAAGAATATGGACTCTTAGGATAAATTATAGAAAAAGTGCCTCAAATAAATGTGGTCTCATGGTAATAGAATGCCATGAAAAATGTGATGCAAAGTTAATTATTATGGATTGTCATGGCATTCTATCACCATGAGACCACATTTCTTTGAGGTATTTTTTAACCAGTTCACTGCCTTGTCTATGATATTGCTTACTATTATGCTTTGATATATTTTTTCAAGCATCCATAGCTTATTTGAAAGCACTTATTTTAGGTTTTTATCCATATCAACAAGGTAGTGAACTGTTTGATAAAATGTTTTGGTAGACATGTATGAAAAATGTGGTATTATAGAGAAGGCAATGAACTATTTGAAAAAATGCCTCAAAGAAATGTGGTCTCATGGAATGCCATGACAAGTAAATATAATTGGTAGCTGCTCCTAGTTATTAGTTATGCAATGTGAAGTAATTGCATAACTACTTAGGTTGACTTTGTAAAAACTATATTGTAATTGAAATTTTGTCATCTATTAGTATCTATTTATTAGTTATGCAATGTGAAGTAATGCTTTGAGTTTGAAAGATGTGCAATGCAATGTAATCAACAATTTAAATATAAATTACAAAAAATTATTTTTTACAATTCATGAGTTAAACTCTCTATTTTATTTGCTCTCTATAACTCTATTGCTATGGAAATGTTCGTCAATTTAAAAAAGTAGTTTTTGTCTCTTAGTCTACAATTTTTTAAAATCTAATTTTTCTCAATATTTTCAAAAAATCTTGAACTTTTGATTTGCTGATTTTTTTCCCAAAAGATTTTTTTGGCTGTGTAGAACATTACAAATGGATCATCATCGAAGGTTGACTATAAATCAATACCATGCATTTGATGAGAGAGTAGCTAATGAGAGGGATATGGACAAATATGCATGTCCATTTAATGACTATCTTAATGGAAACATGAGAAAAAGAAATATGATTTATCGATATATGATAAGATATGGGCATAGTGATATAAACCCTTGGGATTACAATTATTATGAAGATATGATAGAATTGTAGAATGTGAGAGATGAAAAGGCAACAAACAGAGATGAAGTGGTATCAAACATGGATGAAGAGGCAACAATGTTAGATGAAGGGTTTGAAGTTGATATAATGTTGAATGGTCTAAATGATGATTAGGCCAAGTTGATGGAGGATGATTTAAATCCTATGTATGCTAATTACAAGTTAAGTTGTTTGAAAACAATCCTTCAAATTCTTAACTTGTAAGTGGTGTTTAGTTGGACAAATGATAATGTAGATCAGTTAGTGGCATTATTAAGTTCATACCTGACTCCACATTGACAACAAAATGAAGTCAATGTAAAAAAAAAATCACTAAGCTAGGCTTAAGGTATGAAAACATCCACAAATGTGTGAATGGTTGTGTATTATTTCACAATAATCTTGAAAGTGAGAGTGAATGTCTAAAATGTCATGAAGCAAGGTATAAACAAGGGTTAAAATAATTTATGGTTCCTAAAAAGGTTCTTCACCACTTTTTGATAGTCCCATGATTACTCTGAATGTATAGGTGTAGAGACATTGCTAAACTTATGTAATGGCATGCCCAATTTAAGATCATTGATGGAAAACAATGGCATGTTCTTGATTCTAAGATGTGGATGGAATTTGATAATAGATGGCCTAATTTTTCTTAAGATCCTCATAATATAAGGTTGAGTTTGGCTCTAGATGGGGTGAACCCATTCTTAGATCAAAGTACTAAATGGTCAACTTGGCCAGTGTTTTTAATAAATTATAACTTACCTCCATGGTTAGAAACTAAACCATTTTTCTTAATGTTATCATTGATTATACCAGGAAAAAAAAGTGTGACTTCAAATACAATTGATGCTTATCTAGAGCCATTATATGAATAGCTAATGGAATTATGGAAAGGAATTGAATTAATTCAATCTTTAAGGGATGGTCATTCAATCAAATTCACTTTAAGAGTTTCCTTATTGTTTATGATTCATGATCTTCCTACATATGGCACATTTTCTAGTCTTAGTTTTCATGGATACCATGGATGTCCTGGTTGCAACTTTAAGGATTTTGTGAGGCACTTAAGAAGTTGCATAAAGAGTATTTATTATGGACATCATACTTACCTTAAAATGGATCACCTATATCATTGACAAAAAACACTTTTCAATGGGTTAAGAAGAGACTCATGAAGCACCATTGCTAATAATGGGTGATCACATTGTCGAGAATGGAAAAAAAAGAATGTCATTTTTTGAAAATGATGGGATTGTTGGTAGTAGATATGATCCATATAATGAAAGTGGTGTAAAATGGTTTTGCATATTCTATAAGTTGCCATACTTTAAGGATATATCCATTAGGCATATTTTTAACTTTATGCATACTTACAAAAATATAGCCTATGCTATTATAGAAACTCTTTTTGGTGATTTTGATACTATTTCATCATGTGAAGACTTTGGAAAACTAAAGATTCATCAAAATATTTAGGTTGAAAAATATAGAAAACCTAGTGCTCCTTATGTCTGGACAAAGGAACAACATGTATAACTCTTATAGTTTATGTCTCCAATTCACTTTCCCAATGGATATGTAAGTAGTAGTATTAGAAGCCAAACTAACATTAATGGCTTAAGAGGCCTCAAGACCCATGACTATCATGTCATAATCAAGAATATTTTACCTATTGTGGTAAATCTATCAAGTTTGGCAAAGGGGCCAAGATTGGAAATTATAAGGTTGGGCTTAATATTAAAGAGAATAAGTTTTTATGTATTAGATCCTTCAAAATTTGATATTTTGAGGGAAGAGGTTGTTGAAGTCCTTTGTTTATTGGAACGAGAATTTCCACCAAAAATCTTTAACATTTTTATGCATCTTTTGACACATCTAGAATATGAACTAGAGTATTGTGTCCCAATAAGAATGAGATGGATGTATCATATACAATGATATATGAAGGTTTTGAAAAAAATTGTTCATATAAGGGAAAAACCAGAAGGCAACATGTTTGAGGGATATTCAATGCAAGAGGCCATGAGATTTTGCACAAAATATATGAAATATTTTTAAAATGTCAATCAATGTGTATGGGATGATGATGAAGATGAGAGAATTGTAGGTGAAATATTAAAAGTCAATGGATGTCACTTCAAGCTAAAACATCAAGAAAGAAGTGTAATACATGCCTATATTCTTGAAAACACATGTTCATTCGATAAGTGGTGTAGATAAAAGAATTACACAATAATTTATTTACTTAATTAAATTTACAAATTGATATTATTAATCTTACTATTTATATGTTAATATTATATGTAGTAAATATGAAGAAGAGAATCAATATTGGATGCAACATCGACCTCAAAAGTGCAGACGTCATGATTTGATTGGATGTGATTCTTTTCCAAAATTTGAAGAATGGATTGCTAATGCAGTCAGTGATGCAAAAGAAGAAGGTCAAGATATAAAAATAGAGGAAAGTGAGCTTTCACAATATCCACATTTATGGGTTATGGATTTTAGTGAAAATGAGCCTATGGTAGTCATTTAAGAGTGGAAAAAAAAGACAAAGGTAAGACAAATTGTGATTGTGTTATTAGTGCTAAATTTCTTCATGAAACTAAGAAAAAAATTTATGTTAGATTCATCCAAGAAATTATTTAAGTGTATTTTGGTGAAAATAGTCCTATATTATTAAAATGTAAGTAGATTTGAACATTCACAGTACAATTTGATGAGTATGGATTTGTATGCACAAATATAAGATAATTTTTATTAGAGACAAATGAGCCATATGTTTCCCCTCTTTAAATGAACCAATCATTTCTAATTGATGATGTAAGAAGCTCAAGATGGTCATATTCCATTCAAACAAAGTCACATTCCAAATGAAAATTCATGGAAGTTGTCGATATAATACCTAATGGGCAATATGTTAATTTACAAGAAACATTCAAAGAAGTGGATGAAGATGATGATGAAGTGTTTGAATAATAGTTTTTGATTACCAATGAAGAGAATGGGAGAGAGAATGTATTGCATGTCACAGATGAAGATGAGGAATAAAATCAATCAAACCCAAATAAGAGTGATCAAGATTCATAAGTGTCAATATCCACTTGAAATAAGGAATAGTCATATTGATAGTCTGATACTTGTAATTGTAAGCATCTTCTTAGTTTTTGACTACAAATTCTTTTTATTCTATAAATTAAATTCTATATTAAGTTTCCATTTTAAATTATGAACTCAATAAAGTTTTACTAATTCAAGTTATTGATATATACATTATTATTTATTTGGACTTCAAAAAATGAGTAAAAGGATTGTGAGGCACAAATTAGTCAATGATAGTGATCATAATGTTGAAATTTCATTGATAGATTATGAGTGATTTTGTAGAGAAAAAGTGGCCAAGAATAATGAATATTTATCCTGTCTTGGTTTGACAAACAGACAAGTTGTAAATCCACTAAGTAATATATTATTTATTTAATAGTGTTTAATGAACTTTTATAGACAAGATTTTTATGTATATAAGACATAATATGATATATATTTTTGTTTTATAGGCAATAAAAAGAGTGCAAAAAAATGTGGAATAAAAAAGATACAGTACCACCATCTCGTAGAAGCCAACACATTTATGATTCAACAAATGTAGTTGGTGAAAACAATAGTTGTGATGATGCACAACCTGATATAGGATATGGTGATGTGTAGCTTGATATATCACATGGTGATGTGAAACATCATGATGATCTCTTAGCACAAAGTCTAAGAGAGATTATTGAAAAAAATCAAAGCAAATGAACAACAGGTCTATACATGATTTATTCAACATTAAAAGATGTGTTTAAAGTGAAATCTATAGAGATTGGTATTGATATACCTACTCATGCCATACCTGATGTGGCCAAGGAGCATGAAGTTCTGGTTAATGAAAGTTGTGAAGAGAGACCATTTTTATCTACTGTGCGTTAGAGTGCATCTATGACATCTAGAACTTTTGATGGAACTAGTAGATCAGCCAAAAATATTGGTAGTGGTTTAAATGAAGATGTGTTTGCTTTTGTCAAAAGAAAAAAAATTGAGTCAAGATTTATATATATCTATAGAGAGAAATGCAAAATAAATAAAATTAGAAGGCACAAAGCCATTCTTGGTTGAGGTATCTAGATATGGTGAGCCCACTGGGCCAAATGTTGCAAAGTGGGCCTTCGAGTTGGGTGTAAGATGTAGGGCCCATTTGGATATTTTAAAATCAAGTTTTGTAGGGAAAGATCCATGAACTATGGAAAATGTTATACAAAATATAGAAAATGCTTTTGAGACTACTGGTGGAAAAATATATAAAAAATATTACAAGCAAAAGATGAGAATTTTGATGAACAATTTTAGATACAATTGCAGAAAAATAATCATGGAGGGAAAAGAAAAGTTAGACTCCACTCTATCTCCCAAACAATGGGAGGCATTGAAAGAAAGTATGAATTTCAAAGAATATTTGGCAAAGAGTAACAGAGGCAAGAGAGCAAGAGATAATGTGAGGGTTGGATATACATTTGGTCGAGGTAGGTTGTAGGCAAAAATGGATAAATTTATAGTAAGTGTATGGGTTTTTGGTTTAATTTACATTGTGTTATTTATTTTAATTTTTTATTGAACTGACTATACGTTGAAATTGACATTATATTTTAGGTGGAAAATTATAATAGAGAAGGAAGTGTAGAAGATATTGTCAATTATATGGCATCACTAGATCGACCTAGTAAATCTAAGAGTGGGATGAAGTGTAAATCTAGTTTATTAATAAAGATTTCACAACCATCTATTAAATGCCCAGTAGGAGCCTCTCTAGATCATATCAACTCAAATTAAGGGTACCAACAGGTAATGAGTTGCATAGTCAGTCTCACTCAACAAGTTTTGTAGTTGGTTGCCTCTGTTAACCCTATAATTTTTTCATGGAATGAGCATAAATCCATGGATTCAGCTGAGGTAAGAGGCTCTATTGATCTCATTTATTCTTATTTAAAAATTATGTATAAAAATGCCTCTTAATATGTAGATTATTTAAATATAAGCATAGGAGAATTCAACCCAATTTCTTTATTCTTAGAGTGATCCAAAAAATGTTCTTTTGGACAAATTTATAGATTGCATTCTTTATTTGACTATTGAATGCTTTGTATATTTTTTTACATGATGGTTAAACCACATGCAAAGAAATTTTATCAGAGCAATAAAAAAACAAAAATTTCTTCATGATGTCAATATTGATAATGATCATGATGAACTAGACAAGAATGTGCAGCACAATCATCATAGTTGTGCTAAATTAGATTAGGTAATATAATAGTTGTCAATTATTTGTCCCAATGTTTTCTCATTCTTCATGCTTAAAATGTTCTTTTAAATTCATAGATTTTAGTTTTCTATTAACTATTTCCATAATACTTACTTCAATATTATTTTAGAGGGATTTGAGACTCATTTCCTTGTCTTCAAACAATATTTTGTTCTATTCCTTCCAGAGTTCCCAGATTAGAATTGTGGGAATTATCAACCATAAACAATGATATGTAGAATGTCTTTTGATATTGGGCTAGTATTGAAACAAAGTCATTATATCATCAGGAAGGGCACTCTTCCTGTTGACACAGAAGATTGCACCCGTGGTAGGAGGCCGAGCTCTTGCCTTCTTCACGCAATAATGGAAACTCCCCTCTCGCCTGTGGGACTGGCGAAGTTGGAGGGGAGAGTCTCTATATGAGGGATAACTCCCTCTGATGTATCATTTAGGCCCTGGTTTCTACTACTACTAACAAATAAAATGAAAAAAAGGGGGGGATTGAAAAGGGAGAGAGAGATGCTGAAAACAAAGCCTAAGCCTAAAAAAGAAAAGGTGATACACTAGAAAAGGTGATCCACCTAGCACAAACATACACTTTTCACCAAAAGGAGTCACCTATACACTTCATCTAAAGTGAGAAAACCTTCTACATCAGTGGGTTAGGGGTCCGTGGAGATATAGGGAGGAAATAACTACTAGAGGTATTGTGGGACACACTATAGCAGCCTATCCACTTCACCTACACTCCTCTAGGGACACTTCTGATAGACCTACAAAAGGAAACTCAAAAGTGCACCAGACGTGTTGAAATCATTCTATAAAAGAATCAAGAAAATGACTTAACATAGAATCAAGGCATAGACACATACTAAAGATGCAAAACTCAGAATGGAGGTAAAAATGCTATGTTTCGATTCAAGGTAAAACTCTAGCATCTCTGCCTTACAAGCCCGAGAGATTTTTGGACAAAGTTTGCCTTAAGGCTGAGAGCATATTTTTTTCTCAAAATAGAAGTTTACAATATATAAGAAGAGGAAGAGAACTTCTCACTTCCTAGGAAAGATTTTGGCACTCTTTTTTGCAAGTGGCCCATGTGCGTTTTGAACCTTGGGAAGAGGAAACCACTGTTACTGATGTCATTCTTCAGAAGAGGCCTATTAGAACCATATTGCACAATCACCCAAATTGACTTTGGCATTCAAACATCAATGTAAGAGCATGGCCATGCCTCTTTTTTGTAAACAAACTGTTGTTTGTCCCCTCATCAATGCCAACTATAGAAAAATAGGTCACACCGCTCATCTGCAATAACTCTCCATCTCTTCGCCACTTGAATGCTTTGTCATTTTTGCTCTTTGTCTTCTTCCTACTCTTTCATCCCTCAGGGGTTATCTTCTAGTGGATCACTACATTCCTTGGGCCTTTTATGTGGTTTGGTGCTTTCTACAATTTAAAAGCAAATGGATATTTCACTGCGTTAAATTTGACATTCACACGGCCGTCACCCAACGACTAGTTCATTTTCTTAAAATTGACAGCTTTTAGGATGTCATCGTCCTCGGCAAAAGTCATCAGGCTTTTCTGCAGCTCTTTTCTTGTGGGTCTTTTATTTGAAGCTTTTCCTACAGATAAAAAGTCTGCAAGAATTGTCCTGGTCTTTGTCTGTCTTTCAGGCTCTTTACAGCTCCTTTTGCCCTCCACAAGGGCTTCTGGACCTTCAATTGTGTCCTTTGACTTTTTGGCCTTCTTACCCTCTGCAAGGGCATTTGGATCTTAAACTGCCCTTTGACTATAGGGCACACCCTTGAACCAAGCCATTGAACCAAAATTGGTTCAATGATTCAATTGGTTCAACGGTTCAACCACTACATGCTGAGCCCATTGAACCAAGCCTTTAAACTGATTATTGAACCGAAGTGTTAAACCAAATTATTAAACCAATCTATTGAACAAGTTCAATGGTTCAAAGTTGCATGCCAATGAACCAAAATGCTTTAAACTTCAACTGTTGAACCAAGGCCTTAAACTTTCTGATGAACTTTAAACATTGAACCCTGATTGAACTAAAGCCGTTGAACCAAAGGTGTTGAACCAAGCCTAATAAATGAAGTGATGGACTTGAAATGATGAACTAAGCTTGAAATGGAGTGATTGAACTGCTGATTGAATTAGGCATTGAACTAAGGCCGATTTAACCAAGCGATTGAACCAAGCATTGAGCCAAGGCATTAAATTGGGTTCAATGGTTCAATGATACCAACCTTCTTCATGATTTTCTTCAAACAAGACCCTGAAGAAGCTTTGTAAAACCTAGCACTCTCTGAACTAATCCTTCATGTGCCAAAGGACTAACCTGTAGAGTCCATAGATTTAGACCTATAGAGTCTATAGAAATTTTGCAAAGTTCATAGAAATCAACAGATTCATGCAAAATTAAAAAATGAAATGGCTTAGAATAGCAGGGACAAAAGGGGACCAATTTTTAGCCTATTGGGAAAAAAATGGTCAATAAATTGGCAACTCCTAGGGGAAGCATGCTTGCTATGCTTAAAGACTAGTTGCCTTGCAATCCATTGGGCATGGAGTCAGATGTAGCTTTGAAGAAAGGTTAGCAACAGCCCCAAAGATCCAAGAATCAAACATGAAGCTTCTACCCCACACACAAAGGAAAACACACAAGGCTAAAAACACTACCTGTGAAAACTACACTTAGGGAAAGTAGGAAAAGAAACTAAAAGCAAACTACTATATATAGCTAACCAAGTGTTCTCACCTCCCTCCTAGATCAAAGGGAAAATTTCTTAAGTCCCCTTCCTGGCAAGAAGACTTATGGTGCCAATCAAGTAGCTAAATGAAAAGGAGATTTGGTGACCTGCTCCTCTTTCCTATCACCTGGATTGGCTGGTATCCAAGTGGATCAGATTCGAACATGCTTCTGACATATATGTACTATGCTTGTCCTTAGAAGTTTGTTGAATGCTGGTCCCTCATATTGGTGCTCTTCACCAAGAAATCTATGGCTGTTGGCTCATCACCATAAGCCCTTTGACATGTATTGCTCCCTTGCAGTGCATCATGGTCTGACTTGTTTCCTTCTGCCTCGTTGAAGACTCTGTCAGACTCTTCCTCTGCTTCCTTTTGGCCTTCTTGAAGAAGGGTGACAGTTGTGATGTCTAAAATGGAATCAAAAAATGATTGTTCATCCCACATAACATCACCTCTCTATTTGAAACTATCTTCTTCAAGGCATTCCTCCAGGAAGATAGACCTCTCCTTCTCCTCCTTGATGATCAGGATCTCTAGATGTTCAAAGGTATCCTCCTGATCCTCCTCCAACTTAGGCTCCCTAGCATAGTCATCCTCCTCATCTAAGCAACAGGGAAGTTCATCAAACAAAGGGGAAGAGAGCTCACCATGCTTATGTTCCTCCTCGTATTGCTGGAACATCTGCATATATGCAAGACCTGCATCTTCTCCATTACCGATGGTGTCTTCACAAGTAGCATCAATGATGATTCTGCCTTTGTTGTCACTCATGAAAACCTCTTGAATAACTATAGATTGGATCTTCTGCTCCTCAGTCACCTCCTACAAAATAGGTTCTTCCTTGAGAAGTGGTGAAGTGGGAAAACCATGTGGAAGAGGAGGCAGTCCTTGAGCTAGAATCAAATGATTCTCCTCTTTTCACTTGGCTAGCACTTCATCCATATTAGGTGGGGCCTATTAGCTCTCTTGGAAATGTGTAGATGGGGTGTGTTCAGACATAGAATGTGCCATTGGGTCTGAACCGTCCATCACACATTGGATGAGGAATCTCTCTTTGGATTCCAACTCTGCAATTCTCCTAGATAGATCTTCTTGGAAGAGCCTTTCTTGGAGATCACCAATGTCATCATGAGCAGGAGCAGTCTTGTGTTCTTCAAGGTTTTGAGAAAAACCTTGCTTCTTCTCCTTCCTACCCCATGATTCTACTATTTTCCCCTAGTTCAGGATCTCGAAATTGGAATTTTGCTCCTGTGAACAGGCAACAACTTTGTTTTCTCCAAGGTCTTGGGGCTCTTCCACAAGGTCTGGAAGTTCAAACTCTCTTTCAAGAAGCAACTTCATCCTAGCCTCTAAATATTCAATTTGCTTGGCTAGATTGTCCTGAAAGATTCTTTCTTGGAGGTCACCAACATCATCTTCTTCAAGGCTCTAGGCTAGTTCCTGGCATTCCTTCCTCCAACTCAGAATCTGCACATCACATTGAAAAACATGGGGAGGCTAAGGAATGCTAGGAAGAGACTGTTGATGCATTGGAAGAGTCTCTAGAAGAGGGATCTACTAGCTTGTGGTACTCCCCCCAATGGAAGATTCATGATCTAAGGAGTTTAGAAGGTTCATCTCCATGGGAGGTTGTTCTGATGCCCTTTGGTGTTGGAAAGCTAGGAACACAAGATTGAGAGCAGATGCATTTGATCAGTTGGAGTGAGCAAGTGCTATTTGATAGAAAGGATTTGGTGCAAAAGAGGGGGTTTTCTTTAGGATAGGAGGGGGTGTACAAGGCTGACTACCTTGAATAAATGGATTTATCCATTTTGCTACCTCCTCTTCCATGGATTGTAAGGCTTGTGCTTGCCTAAACAAACACTCCTCTTTATACATCAGCTCTTGTTGATATCCATACTGCTCCTCCAGTCTATCAATCTCCATTGTCTGCTTCTCAAATTCTAGGGCCATTTCCCTTATCATTGTAGGGCAACTATGAGGGCTGCTTGAGGCGATTCTCTGAAAATCTTGAGCTTGATCATAGTCATATGAAGGAAAATAAGACCCATGATTTTGTGCAAAGGAATTATACATACAAAAAATGATTTATGATGGCACCAGGATACTTAACCAGTAGATTCAACTCAGAGTCACCATTGGTGTTGATGCAAAAGCCTCCAAAGGCTGGTTGGTTAAAGAACACACCAAAAATTCTTTAACTCTTTGGACACAACTTGTTCTAGTTGGTCCCATCAGGTGTGCCAAAAACTATTGACACAGAATATTACACCCTTGGTAAGAGGCCGAGCTGCTGCCTTCTTCACGCAATAATGGAAACTCCCCTCTCACCTGTGGGACCAGCGAAGTTGGAGGGGAGAGTCTCTAGATGAGTGCTAGCTCCCTCTGGTGTATCATTTAGGCCTTGGTTTCTCCTACTGCTAACAAAAAATGTGAAAAAAAAAGGGGGGGATGAAAAGGGAGAGAGAGATGCTAAAAACAAAGCCTAAGCCTAAAAAATAAAAGGTGATACACCAAAAAAGGTTATCCACCTAGCTCGAACATACACTTTTCACCAAAAGGAAGTGCCTATAAACTTCATCTGAAGTGAGAAAACCTTCTGCATTAGTGGGTTAGGGGTTCATGGAGATACAAGGAGGAAATAACTACTACAGGCATTTTGGGACACACTGTAGCAGCCTATCCACTTCACCTACACTCCCCTAGGGACACTTTTGACAGACCTGCAAAAGGAAACTCAAAAATACACTAGACATGATGAAATCATTCTGCAAAAGCATCAAGAAAATGACTTAACATAGAATCAAGGCATAAACACATACTAAAGATGCAAAACTCAGAATAGAGGTAAAAATTCTATGTTTCAATTCAAGGTAAAATTTTGGCAGCTCTGCCTTACAAGCCCGAGAGATTTTTGGGTAGTGTTTGCCTTAAGGTTGAGAGCTGATTTTTTTCTCAAAAGAGAAGTTTACAATATATAAGAAGAGGAAGAGAACTTCTCACTTCCTGGGAAAGATTTTGGTGCTCTTTTCTGCAAGTGGCCCATGTGTGTTTTAAACCTTGGGAAGAGGAAAGCACTGTTATTGATGTCATTCTTTAGAAGAGGCCTACTAGAACCATACTGCACAATCACCCAAATTAACTTTGGTGTTCAAACATTAATGTAAGAGCATGGCCGCACCTCTTTTCCATAAACAGACTACTGTTTATCCCCTCATCAATGCCAACTACAGAAAAATAGGTCACGCTACTCATCTGCAATAACTCTCCATCTCTTCGCCACTTGAATGCTTTGTCATTTCTGCTCTTTGTCTTCTTCCTGCTCTTTCAGCCCTTGGGGGCAATCTTCTGGTGGGTCGCTGTGTTCCTTAGGCCTTTTCCATGGTTTGGTGCTCTCTACAATTCAAAAGCAAATAGATATTTCACTACATTAAATTTGATGTTCGCGCAACCGTCACCCAAAGGCTAGTTCATTTGCTTAAATTTGATGGCTTTCGAGACGTCATCATCCTCGTCAAAAGTCATCAGGATTTTCTACAATTTTTTTCCCATAGGTCTTTTGTTTCAGGCTTTTCCTACAGATAAAAAGTCCACAAGAATTGTCTCAGTCTTTGTGTTTGTCTTTCGGGCTCTTTGCAACTCTTTCTGCCCTCTGCAAGGGCTTCTAGACCTTAAACTACCCTCCACAAGGGATTTTGGACCTTTGGTTGTATCCTTCAGCTTTTTGGTCTTCTTGCCCTCCACAAGGGCATTTGGATCTCAAACTACCCTCCGGCTATAGGGCACACCCTTGAACCAAGCCGTTGAACCAAAATTAGTTCAACGATTCAACCACTGCGCGCAGAGCCCATTAAACCAAGCCTTTGAACCGATTATTAAACTAAAGTGTTGAACCAAATGATTGAACCAATCTGTTAAACCAGTTCAATGATTCAAAGCTGTGCACCGATGAACCAAAATGTGTTAAACTTCAACCACTGAACCAAGGCCTTAAACTTTGCTGATGAACTTTAAACATTGAACCCGCATTAAACCAAAGCCGCTGAACCAAAGGCATTGAACCAAGCTTGGAAAATGAAGTGATGGACTTGAAGCGATGAACCAGGCTTGAAATGGAGCGATTGACCTATGAATTAAACTAGGCATTGAACCAAGGCTGATTTAACCAAGCGATTGAACCAGGCATTGAACCAAGGCATTGAACTGGGTTTAATGGTTCAACGATGCCAACCTTCTTCATGATTTTCTTTAGATAAGAGCCTGAAGAAGCCTTGTAAAACCCAGCACTCTCTGAACTGATCCTTCATGTGCCAAAGGACTAACTTGCAGAGTCCATAGATTTAGACCTGCAAAGTCTATAGAAATTCTATAGAGTCCATAGAAATGAACAGATTCATGCAAAATTAAAAAATGAAATGGCCTAGAATAGCAGGGACAGAAGGGGACCAATTTTTGGCCTATTGGGCAAAAAATGGTCAACACTTCCATCTTAGCTTCATGCATAACCACCTCTAACATTCAAAAGAGAATTGACAACCAAAATCTTCTCCCTTTAACTCACTTTAACTCTACCATATCCTAAATTTCCATCAACACCATGTGAATCCCCTTTCCTTAGATTACCATTTTCTTCCTAAAGAACCCATAATCAATTCAAATTTCTTCAACTCTGTATGTGACTGTTACCCCACTCCATTTTTACACTATAATGTGTGTTTTATATCTCAATATAATGTGTATTTTGTTTTGTAGACATTTATTGATAAACCTCAATAAGGGGATAGAGTCTAGGTGTTAGATCCATTTAATGGTGCTATTGTGGGCATTGGGCAGATTCACTCACTATCTATTGTACATGGAGTCAAATTGAAAAGAATAGGATATGTAAATGTAAATATTTTAAAGGTCACAAGTAAGATACCCCTTGCTTATGAAGACAAAATAGATGGAGATATCCATCTAAAAGAGAAAGAAGGGACCTTCACATGGTGGCCACTAAAATATTTTTTAAAAATGACATAGTTGATGTTTATCATGTACTAGCTATTAGACAACTTGGCCCACTACTTTATGTAATAGTTTGAATGTGTTTTTTAGGGATATTTTTAGTGTTCTTTGTCTATTTTGGAGCTGTATAAGCAAGAAAAGGCTTTATAACTCAGTTTTCTCAATCACAACATTGAGAAGTACACTTTGTATTAACACATTTTTCAAAACAAAGACACATATTTCTATCTGGTATCAACTATAATATCACCTTTTCTCAATAAAATTTTAGTATTTTGCCTTCTCAATAGCTATTTTATTATGTGAAAATGAATGATTGATTAGTTTTTTTTTTTTTTTTATGTCATATGTTTTGAATTCTGATCATTATGTCATATGTTTGGTGGCACTTGTATCTAATACCCAAACATTTATTAATTCATCCCGAGTTTCAAATTAAAGTAAGTTATATTATCTAATGTTGTAAATGTTGATTCATGAGAAATATTCATTGATTCATCATATTCATACTCTACATATTGAGTAGAATAATATTTATGCATTTTATGTGGTTTGTGAGTAAAATTAAGGATAACTGCCATACAACATGGGCCATTTAAAAGTCTCATGGCTACATGAATCTAGGACTGTTGTTAGTGCTATAATTGGAGGTGATATAATTAATTTCTAGTGTAATTGGAACTAATTTTAGGTACTCTTATTACTTAGTTGGAGGTGACTTAAGCAATATATACTCTAATTGAAATTACCTTTCTTGTACTTAATATTACGACTTAAATTTTTTCATACTCTTATCAGCTATAAATTGATGAAGAAGTTAATGGAGTCTCAATCAGCATGGTACATTATAAATATAAAATAGGACTTTAAAATTTGACATCTCTCCACATTTTTTAGATAGATATATTTAAAATATTTGTACTACTACTACTTATGTGTCTAATGAAAACTGAAAAGATACCCTCAGCTATAGAATGTAACAAGTAAAACAATGTAATGAGTGTCTTTAATCATCATTTGTAATCCATATTGAAGGTTTTCTAAATTCTTCTTTCAAGAAGTGAGCATTTAAAATTACATCGATTATATGTTTTTGATATTATAAGTATGCAAAAAGGGTGTAGATCCCAAGTACAAAAATCCCAAGGGGCATAAAAAAAGGCCAAAGGCCACTAACATTAAAAAACAAAAGGATAGACAAAAGAAAAATAGGAAACAACAAATAGACTAGGGATTAACGATAATAAAAACATTGGTTTTTTATCAAAATTTTCCAATATTCTTTGATGAACTTGAGAAGGTCTTCCATGCTATTAATTTTTTATTTTATATCTTTATATTCTTTTAGGAGATCTTATAGAGTCTACAAGGAAGAAGCCACATGGTGGACAACTTTCAAGTAAATAGTGGTTAGCACCTTCATTTTATTCTGAAGGGAGCACAAACCCTTCTTCACTTCCTTCAACTCCCTTTTAATTTGTCTCTCCTCTTCATTGGTATCCATGAAATCCTCTTTGTCAAAATCATAAGTGGAGTCATTTATCTCCTCAAAATAATTAGTTTCCTCCTCCTCCAATTGTTGATCAGGATTAGGTTTATATTTTAATATACCTGCTTCTTCCCTTGGATGTGAGGTAGAGGGATCATCCATAGTCTTTAACAATGAAATTTTTATCCTTGATAGTCTCCTAGTTCTCTTGATATTCATCTTTATTTCCATATAACTCTAAAATTTAAAACTAGAGCCTTCCTCTATAGCCTCCTCACCTGGCACTTGGGCTTCCAAGTGCTCTTTGTCACTGGACAAATTTTGAGGCTCCACCCTATCACTTTATTGTTATTACTCTTTCCCTAAGAGATCTTCTCATAATTGATCTAAATAATTGATTTCCTCTTTTATTGCCAAAAAAGGAAGGGTTATTTTTTAGCTCCCACAACCCTTCAACAGCTAGAGAGTGATAAGGGTCAGGGGATTTAGAAGTCATAGCTATTGGGGAGGGACAACCAGAGCCTAGTTAGAGAGGGGAAAAGATTTCAAACTTAGGGGATAGGTTTGAAGAGGGGGGAAAAAGGTTTTTGGAAAAGGGTAGGCAACCAAATCTAACTCTTAGGGAATGTGATATTCATCAGGGTCACTGTCATGGGAACTATCTAACACCTATGATTTTAAGGGCTTAGAGGGACATAACACAAGGTGAAAGTGATAAATATTGAAGATAAGACCTTAGTGGAGTGAAATGGTAGAAGAAGCTAGGTTTTTTCTAAGGAATTTTTGATAGACTTAATATACGTCTCTAAGGATGACAGGAGGAAAAAGGGGAAGCTTACCAATACCTTGTGATGAAAGTGATTCAAAAGAGAAAAATGGTAATGATTAAAACACTTAAAATGACCTTCAAGGGTAAAATATTTCTTGATGGTGAAGCATACCTTATCTTGAAGGTTAAATAAGCTCTCTCTATCATCACCTCCCTACAACTTCACTAACACTTCTCTTTCAATTAATACTTTTTTAAACCCCTCTGGGTCTTAAACTTTGGTGAGTATTTTCAATCTTCTACCCTCACAACATAAACTCATGGCCTTAGCAATAGAATCCTCACTAACAATAAACTCTATACCTCCAACCTGAACTTTATGATCACCATCCCAGTTTGAAGCAAACTGAATGGAGATGTTCTCATCATATCCATTCAGACATTCAAAAAAATGAGAAATTCCACCTTCATAATATATACTCCTGAGCATAGCATCTACTTTGGTTTCATCACATGATAACGGCTTAGTTCTAACTTTTTCTCCTCCCATGACTAAAAGCTTCACCAAATTGTAGCATGGATGAAAAGGGACTCAGACCAAAGTGAACCACCACCAAGGATTAAAAAAATTTGAATTGAAAAAATTATAAGATTTTGAAGGCCATACCCAATATTTAGTAAAATATAGGCTGATCCTATAACAATTACACATATGAAAGAGCTTTCCAAGATTTACCATGTAAGAATGTGCCTTAAAGGATTGAGGCTGCCTTGTGTGATATTGATTTTTTTCAATGTGAAAATCCTCATAACAAATGTGATCAGGACACAATGATGACCAGTGAAATTAGTGAATAAAATTGACTAAATATACTACCACATTGATCAAAATGACGATTAAAATTAATGACTAAATACACTACCAATAGATAGAAATCAATGAATAAAAATGATTAAATAAGTGACCAGTTAACAATAATCAATGACTAAATATATCAATGAATAAAAAATGACTAAATAAACTAGATTACAACAATTAATGACTAAATCAATGACTAAATATACTATCAAATCGATCAATAAAAACAACCAATAATTAACTAAAAATGGTTTAGTCATCAATTTGGTTGCATTATACATGATTGTAAATAAACTACTAATGGTCATGTGATTATGTTTGGTCATTTATATGTAGTTTTTAGTAGTTTTTTTAATGATATGTTGTTGTTTCTATACTAGTGCATGCATCAAACTTTATATAATCAAACTAGTAATGAAATCAATTCACATAATACACTTTAATCTAAGAAGGGTAAGGATCTTCACTACAACTCCTTTTGAGTGGGCCCTCCTCATTGAGAACTGAGTTCCAATCCTTCTCTGAGATACTAAAACTTCTTATAGAATTTGTGTTTTCATTACTCAGATCTGTAGTAATTAAAGATTGCTATAGTAGATTACAATATTTCATAAATCAAAATGCAATTACTATCTATAATTCTATCATTACCATTCTAATTTAGGTTTTTCCATTAAATATATATGGCAGTTTATTATCTTTGATGAAAAACACTAAACTAGGAAAGGTAACTAACCTAGTTAACCTTCAAGTGGTTAGTAACTTAAAGTTACTTATTTTTAGACTTGATTGGGTAAAGTAAAATATATGTTACTTTGTTATTTTGATTCTTTTCTCTTTTTCATTATCCTTGTCTTATTCATCCTTTGGCAACACAGCCAAGTTTCACTTCATGTGAGGGGTCCATACAACTATTATGTAGGATCCTCTTCAATCATTTACTTTGTTTTTAAGACAACTAGATGTGTCCTTAAAAACTAATTACTTATTATCACAATAATGGTTTATTTTATGTAGTGGTTGTGAACTCCTATAGGTGAAAGCCTACAGTTGCTATGGGCAACCTGTAGGTGGAAACCTATAGTTGCTATGGGAAACCTGTAGGTGGAAATCTTATAACTTGACAGTTTCTATAGAAAACCTATAGGTGGAAGCTTATAGTTGCTATTGTTTGGAATCCCTTTTTGCTATGGACTTTTTTGTACCAAGAAATATTCCTACATTCTTATTCGACCCTTCAAATGCTTATTAAATAAGGTTTCACAAGTATAATATAATCAAATAAAAAGAATAATTAATCCATAACACAACATATATATATATATATATATATATATATATATTAATGCACACATATAATCATTAATCCATTCATTCATTTACATAAGTCATGGATAGTTCTAGGGATTCATATGGAAAAACATATATAATTGGGTATGGATGAGGTTATAAAAGGAACAATTGGTGACCTCATCACACCTCCTTACTTAACCTCTTGATTGTCCTCAAGTAAGCCTTCTATGCAATTTAAATCCATAATATTTCCTAATATCTAAGGGCTTAGTGTAGCTCATCCCTTCGAATATATAAAAACTTTTAGCATCATCTATGCTTTTTCACCTTTTCTTCTCTACTTCTCTGTCAACTAGCACATTCCCTTCCCAATCAGGAATTGGGAACCAAAACATGGGTGGATGAAACATCAACCCCAACCAACTTATCCTTCTTTTCCTAACAAGTTCAATGTATATATATACTATGTGTATTTCCTTTCTAACGTTGTGAGGGGAATAAAGCTTTTTTATTTTTAGGGTATTTGAAAGTTCTATCCATCTATGCAAATAAGAAATAAAAATTTGTTTTCCATCTCCTTCCATGAGGTTCAAGTAGTGGTTTTGGACCTCTACTTGTTTCTTTATGACCCATGCTCATGGAGTATCTATATTCATAAAGGTAATCCATTCATTTATTATAGCTTCTAAATTCGTAGATTCACCCCTGATAATGAGGGTGGCCTCTTTTTATTTCTCTTGATAGTCTTCAACATAATTTTTCCTTATTGTTTCATTGAGGATGTATGAAGTAAAAACATTCAATTGGACATTCCCTAGGTATATATTAGGATTCCACTTTGTATCATGTGGCACATCATACTGATACATGTAAAACTCACTCAATTGTGCCTAAATATCAGGGTCAAAATGCCTATAAACCTCAAAGAAAGACTTAGGATCACATATCATGTAGGACTGATCACTGTATATTTTATCATATTTGAATCTGAGCCACCTTTCCTCTAAGTATATGGCATATAACCTAAAGGGTGATCTAAATTCCATTAACATCTCAGTGGTTTCATATAGTTTAGTGATCTTCTCTTTCAAATAAGTGATCTTAGTCTTAGCCTTTTCTAGGCTTTCTTTTAAATTTTACTACTACTCCCTTGCTTTAACATATACTGTAAACCTTTATATCAATTGCTTATGATAAGTTTCATCATTACTAAACTTTTACTCAAAAAATCAAAGGTCATCAATTTCTACTAGCCTAGAAGTTGATAGGTCTACGGCAATTACTTCTACTACTACATGTATTTTTACAATGGTCTTTGCAAAAGAAAACCTATTGTGGAATGGTACCAATCCATAACATTATTCTTTATAAGTTCCTCTGGGGGTATACTAATTTCATCTATAGGTAAGGTGGATGAATATGTTGTAGGCACTTCTAATGGAATTGATATAGGCTCCTTCAATGTCCTTTTCTTGGTTGACTCTTTTCCCATAGATGGATCTACAAATTATGTTGTCTCTAGAAGTGTTTTCAGGCCTCTCTTGCCTTTTAACTCTGTTATTTTATTCCTTAACCTATATATCTCTTTCATGGCTTGTTCCAAAGTTTGGAACTCCTGTTCATGAGAAATTGTGTCTTGCTTTGTTATTTCTTCAATGGTCCTTTCTTCAAGCAATTTTTCTTTTTTTATAGGTTGATCTAACATTCTTATTTCTTATTATGTATACCCTATTTGTTTGAGTAGATCCATGTCTTCCTCTATAAATATGGGTTTCTCAAGTGACTGTATTTCCTCTTCCTTTGTAGACTCTTCTTTAGTAGACCACTCTACTATTTCAAATCCATTAGAGGTCTTACAAATTTGGGGCTCATTTCTCCCTTCATCCTCACTAATATTTATAGGTGAGGATGTCAGGGTTGTATTTTGTCTTTTAACTCTATGAGACCTCTTAGGAGGAGGTCTCTTTCTCTTTGATGCAAAGGGATTCTTCCTTTCAATCTTATTTTATTTTAAGGAGGGGGAGCTATTGGAACCTACTCTTCCTATGTAACTAGTGATGGAATAACTTCTCCTTTTGAAGGAGCCATGGTGGGAGACGCTAATTTTTGTGATGAAACTGTAAGAAAAGGAATATGTTGTCTAGTTTTTTTTGGTGGACTTTCCTCCTCCATGTCCTTAAGAGGTAGCACTAATTTTCTTCATCTTCTCCTATTTGTAGCAACTACAAGTGAAACTTGAGTAGCTACGGGCTGGCTAGTTATACAGGTACCCATAATATCCTCTTGTTTTATTTGCTAGACTTGTTCCTTGGAAGATTCCCAGTCATTATTTTCCTCCTTTTACCAAGGTTCACCATTCCTTAGGGTTAGAATTCATTCCCAAGTAAGGTCAAGTATAATATTTATTATTCCTTATTTAACCAACAATCAAATCAGAAAATGATGAGACAAGGCTTTCTCTAACCCCTTTTGGTATTTTTAGACATTTTTTTTAGGATATTTCACAAGTGGTTTGGGACATTAATAGTCCTACCATGCCTTAAATGATTCAAAATTATAAATTAGAGAGTATAGATCAAAGAGTACCTTCCTTCACACATCAGATATTTGATGATATACAAGGCCAATTCCCTCTAGACTAGGGGTAAACTTAGTCTCTCTACACCTTCATTATTTAACACTAGCCTTTCATTGTTTTCACAGAACTATTGCCTAACTAGTTAACCATTAGGTTTCTCTTCCCAATTTTCCCTTGTTCTTGGCAACCTAGTGACCTGGCTTACCAATTCTTCTGTAACTAAAAATGTGATGCCAAATATTGTCACCTATTCTCTTATAAAAGTCCTTGTAAATTATTTAGTGAGAGATTATAAAAAAAATTATAGTTTCTCAAAATAGGTAGCCCATCCAACCCTGCTGAAGATGGCCCAACCTGTCTAGATCTCCTTATAATTGCCTATGATATGAGGGTTCCCTTCTCACTATTGAACCTGCCATTCTAGCTAGTTTATCTTCCTATCAAATTTTTCAAATAGATATCTCTTCAAAACTCCCAATTTTACCTTCAAATTTCTACCTGTAGTGAAGCAAGTTTCTTCACTAATGGCAGTGTTGGTTGTAGAGTATAACAATATCTTGCTTAGATATTTTTTGTATGAAGCTATGATCTCAAAGTGGAAATCAATAAAATTGATTGTTTTCCCCTATCAAATTTTGGTGCAATCATGGGATTTCAATCCACATGCATATATTATCATGGAGTGCATGTGATTGATTATCTATATCATTCTTCCCTCCCATGTGAAGTGTCACTTGTTCCCAAGTGGCATGGTACATGTAGGATGTAAATAGATATGATAGGGTCATTATAAGGGTGTGAGTGGTGATTTGGCATAAATCATGACAAGACTTGATGAATGATATTTTAATGATTAAATATGCATTTTAATATAATGCATGCTTTATTAAAAAAATTAAGTACTTTTTTATGACTAAAAAATATAGTGTACCTGTTAGGACCGAGGAAGCACAATTGATTACCAAGCAACTAAATGTGGAATTAACCAAAAGCAATAAGTAACTAGAATCAAAAACAACATAGAATATGAGAGACAATACCCAATTGTATTAATACTCTTCCAGAAGGAAATACAACAAAGAAGATGCCACAGTCTTCTTCCTTACACACCTCTAGGGCTCCCACACCTCTAGGGCATAAATAGTAAATCTCTTCAAGAGCTCACTCTCTCTCTTATGGTCCCAACACACAACTCAAACATAGAGTTGGTGTCCACCTCCACTAGCTAGTAACAATACTACTAGTCCACCAGTCAGTAACAATACTGCCAGTCCACCCGAGTACTCAAAAGTACTCCAAGTCTGAGTATACACACATACTCCAAGTACGCAACGTAATCCAAGTAGATCTCACCTGATCTTGCTACCTGTTGTGTTGCTAACCTCCCTGATCTTGCACACTTACAAATCAACCTAATTTTTCACACCTACAAACCTAGATCTCACACACACACACACACACACCTGTAAATCAATCGACCTTACTTACCACATGTAGATCTCCAACCTGATCTTGCTACCTGCAGACCAACCTGATCTTACATACCATGAAGAACCCTTGTCCTCCAAACCAACACCCCTATGAATCTTCTACCAGACCTTACTCTCCCATAGATCTATTTGATCATACACACTTGGCACTATGGCACTATGAGGAGCCAAGCTTGCTCTCTCTATCTAGCACCCGAGGAATCCCTGCTTTGATCCCTCACACTTTACAATATAGCCCATGAGTCTATTATATAGATCCCATGCGAACAATAATTAGACACCTAATTACAATAATTAGATCCACAACTCAAGACTAAAATTAGCCTTTCAATATGCAAACAACCAGTTTGTTAACTAACTATTCGTGAACTAGCAGTTTTGGAACCGCACAAGTGACCGACGTTGGTCCCTGTCTGCCTGGAGATGATCAATGTCGGCCGATCACTGATCGATGTCAGCAACTTCTTGTCTACACATGACCAATGTCAGTTGGCCTAACTAATGCCAATGACTGTGACACTCAACAACCTCCTCCATGTCTGCATCAGTGAAGCTTTTAGCTCCATAACCTAACATTACCTTTTTAGCCATTTTTTCTTAGGGTTGTGGCATAAGAGATCTGCATGTGAGTGTTTTATGTAATGGAAGCTTATATTTTCTCATGAAATTATTACCCTATTATTCATTATTATGTTATATTGTTACCCTTAAATAATTATGTGATCACAATATCCTATCCATCAATTATGCCCTTAGCAACCTACATGCATGCATGATGACCTATAAAGGATTGGAGTAGTGGTCTTGTAATGGTATAAGAGTCTATTCCATCCTTCCACAAGGTGGTTGTGGTAGAGATTTGTTTTTTATCCTAATCAAATCCATTATAAACATGGATAATATAGGGTGATAGCGTTTGTTATTCTTGATCTCCTATGCATGAGCTTCCCGATGGCTTGTTTCTCTTCTATCTTAATCCTAGTGAATGATGATGTTTGATGATGGAATATTTATTTAGTGAACTTTTGATTTGGAAATTAGTTTATTTAAAAAACTTGGGACCTATGCTCCAAAAAAAAAAAGATCCCATATCTCTCTTGTTTACATAGTGAAATTATTTTCCATGAAATGACCAAAAGGTGAGAATGGTTCTTTTATGTCTTATAGTCATAAATTTTGGTTTGTAACACTCCAAATAGAGATTGAAAGTGTATTATTTTGTTGTAACACTTAATTTATTTATGGGTATGGTCATTCTTTTTTAATATTTGAAGTTTTTGCTCTAATCTTCCTTTACTCCTCTAGCTTGTCTGGTATTTTTCATGAATTTCTGAATAACCTATAGCCAAAGCCATAACTCATAATTTGTGAGAAATTAACCTGAAACTATTGGAGAGGTGTATATAGAATTTAGGATGTACCTAAAACAACTATAGGTTGATTTTTTAGCCACTACAAAGTTGTGCTCAATGGTGATGAAGGTGCCTGTAGCAAATACAAAATACCCTATAACAAATGGAGGAATTCCTTCATTGATAAAGGTGCCTATAGCAATGGTGAGGGTCCCTGTAGTAACTACAAAAAATTAATATTGTTTATAACAGTTATGAAGATGCCCTCAATATCTCTAGGGGTACCTTATAACCCCCTTTTTTCAAAGTTGTTTCTTGCCCATAGCAACTGCAAGTTGAACCCATATCTAATAAAGATGGAGGCTAGAAGCAACTAGAAGGAAAGATGTGTTATAGGAAGATGAGTAGTTTTACTCAAAATAATTCCATGTTATCTATTTTTGGATTTTACCCCTAACTAGCCAATAAGCTAATTTTATTTTTAGGTCTTTTTTATAGTTCTGGGTAGCCAATAAGATGGTTTTCTCCCTAAAAACTGCCAACAATGCCCAAAAGGGTTTTCATTGTTAGATTTTTTTTATTCTAACTACTGCCTATAGTAGAATGTTTATTCTGGGTCCTTGCCATGTCAGCTATGATTTTGACTGATCAAGAACTATGCAAATATCTTAGTCTTCATGCTAAAGGAGGGCTAGAATGTCCTCTCCTTCATCTACTTATTGGCTGGTTCTCCTTAAGGCTAGTGAGACATCATGTTGATCCAACATATTATTGAATCCTTTTTGTAATTGCTTGTGTATCTACTTGGTAAATTCCTCCTGAGTGAGTGGCTTATTGTATAATTTCAGTTTATAGCCATTAACTAGTAGATAGAATCTTACTAGATCAATGGTCTAGAGTTGCACTACTCTATAGTCATGAACATGTTCAATCTCAAATACACCAAGACATTTGGTTTAGAGTTTTCCCTTATGATCCTTGTATTTTAAATAAAAAATAAGGGCCCAATCTCTTAAATTGAATTTCCTGGTCTTAATATAAATGTCATGCCATCCAATCCACTACTATTGTACAAGTTTTGTGTTCTATAGTGCCTATTAGATGTATTCATCTAAGGTATTAAGTTATATAAGCCTTTCTTTCTCTGCATCAGATATATCCATCCCAAGTTTTAGTGTTGTGTGTAAGCTCTTGTGCTCAAATTCAATTAGCAAGATAAGTTTATTCCCATAGACCAAATCATATGAGATGAAGCCTACACTCAAACAGATTTAGGAAGTCTTGCCTCCCAATCCTTACAGGACATACTAATAGTCTTAGTCAAAATATTTTCTAACTCCTTGTTGGTGATTTCTACCTGTCCATCAGACTGTGTATGATATGGAATTACTTTCTTATGCCTAATATCGTATTGTTGGACCACTATGGTCATTAAACTAGCATTAAATCATGGTCCTTGATCAGTGACTATTTTTTGTGGAACACCATATCTTGTGAATATTTTTTCATAGAGAAAATTTACCACATTTTCAACCCTAGCATGTGTAAGAGCCTTTACTTCCACCCATTTTATGACATAATCACTACATATAAAGATCAAAAGGTCCTAAAAATTCTACGCCTCATTTTTAAAATGGTTCAATCACCATTTAAGGCTATAAAGGCATCTCATTTGAATGTGTGGGTCTTCCCATATGTTGACATCTATCACAATGAGATGTATACCTTATTGCATCTTAATGGATTGAGGGCCAATAATACCTTGTATTCAAGATTTTTACTACATATGTTTGGCTGCAAAGTGCCCTCCATAAGATTTATCATGATATGATTTGAGGATATCTGAACTTCATCTTCTCTAAGACATCTTCTGATAATGGAGTCAGGCTCAGTATTAAACAAAATCTAGACAACCATAAATACCTACCACTTTTTTGAATCAAAGTTATTTTTTGTTTAGAGAGGAAGTGCTATGAAAATAGCCTTGTTACAAAGTAGTTAGCAATATCAACATACCAATGGTGTTAAGGGTGAGGGAGAATAGATGCTCATCTAAAAATGAGTCATCCACTATGGTATCCTCTTGAAGGGATTGTAGTCATGATAGGAAGTCAACCATGACATTGTTCTTACCAGGCTTATCTACAATAGTTAGATCAAATTTTTATAATAAAAGCAACCATTTTATCACTTTATTTGGGACAATTGGTTTGTTCATAAGGTACCTAATGGTTGCATGGTCTATATGAACAAATACTTGGTACCCTATGATGTAGTGATAGAACTTGTTGATAGCATATACTACCACTAAGAATTATTTTTTAGTGATTGTGTAATTTAATTTTGCTGCATATAGATTCTTGCTTATAAAATATGGCATAGTTGAGTGCTTCCTATTTTTGGCCTAGCACAGCTCCCAAAGTAGTATCTAAAATATCTATGTGAATATGGAAGGGAAGCTTCTAATCAGGACCATATAGAACTAGAATGGTGGTCAATAATTCCTTTAATTATTTGAAGGTTGCATCACAAGTAGGAGTCTGTATGAATTCAACATCTTTAGTTAGGAGAGTAAATAATGGTGCTACTACTTTACTAAAATTATTGATAAATCTTCGGTAGTAATCACCATGTCCTAAAAAACTCTTGACATCCTTCTATTTTTGACATATAGGCAGATTTTTTATTATGCTAATTTTATAGGGTCAACATTAATTTCTTTGATAGATACATGGTGGCCTATGATAATGCCTTCTATCATTAGCATGTAGAATTTTTTCTGTCTTAAGGATAAATGGTTCTCTTAACAACACTGTAGTAATTTTTTAGGTTCTTTAAGCACTCATCAAATGTTTCTCCATAGATAGTGAAGTCACCCATATATATTTCTACACATTCATTAGCTAGATCTGAAAAGATACTCATGACAACCTTCTAGAATGTTGTAGGAGAATTGCACAGCCCAAAAGGTAATACAAAATAAGCATAAGTACCCTAAGGACAAGTGAAGGTGGTCATCTCCTGGTCCTCATGAGAAATTCTAATTTGGCTATAACCACTAAAGCCATATAAAAAGATAATATTTTTTCCATGTTAGTGTGTCCAACACTTGATCAATGAATGGCAAAGAAAAATGATCCTTTCTAGTTATTGTATTAAGTTCCCTGTAATCTATGCAAACATGTCACTATCTATTTTTCTTTGGTACAATTACCAATGGTGAAATCCATTCACTATTTGAGATGGGATATATAAATCCAATGGTGAAAAGTTTCTATAGTTTCAAATTGACTATTTTTTTAAGAGCTAGATTCATCCTACATTGTGGTTGTCTGATTGGTTGACATTCCTCTTTTATGTAGATGTGATGTATGCATGTTTCTAGGTTAATTCCTTGCATATCCTCATAATTCCATTAAAAAGTGTGTTGGTTTGCATGCAACATGCTAACTAGACACTTTTTCTCATTTGACTCTAACTTACTATAAATAAGCAATGTTTTTCCTTGAGAAATTTCAATTTGCTTTGTGAGTGCTTTCATCATTTCTAAATTGTTGATGGATCTAGTTTGGCTACAGACATGAGGAAATAACTAATGAAATGTTTCTTGTACAGATGCAATAGATTTATCTTCTTTCTAGAGGTTAGCAAATGGGCACTTTATGCATTATAAGTTGTTGGGATCTTCAAGATTAGTCTAGTAATTATTCTTGAGGATATTTGAGAGAATTGTATCTTCCTCTTGATCATCCAAGGTGCATATATGGTCTATGGTGAATATAGGAATAAATGGAGGATAATCTACCTCATCTTCTTCAACCCATAATGTAAGCTCTAGTTCCAAGGATGGTTGTGCTAGAGGATAGAGGACCAAATTCTTAGTGTGGTTGAAATTGGATATCAACATGTTAATTGAGCTAAAGATGATGAAGGCATCAACATTGGCAAGCTAAGATCATTCTAAGATGAAAGGGTATCCACCCAAATTAGACTTTGGTTTCAGCATAATGAAATCTATAGGATACTCTTAAGAATCTATAGTAATGACAAGATCTTCAATGACTCCTAGTCTAACTGTAGACCTATTAGCCATTTGTAGTATTGTAGAAATGGGATGAATATCATTTAACCATAATTTTTCATGGTTTTAATTGTCATTACATTTATTAAAACCCCTAGGTATATCAATTTATTGGACAACTACTAGTCATGGATCTAAACTATTACTACTGGGCATCTTGGATATGAATATTTCTTTGGCAGGGTGTTTCCTAGCATAATGTCTACCAGTTGGCCAATCACATGCAATGTATTTATATCCTTCTTCTTCCTTATAGGTTTACATAGACATAGGTCTCTCATAGATTTGGAATAATTGGGTAAATCCTTGATAGCCTAAAAGAGAGGAATTTTAATACAGAGATTCTTGAGCTACCCTGTGAAGTAAAATTTGGGCTCAATTATATGGCATTGAAGGCTAAGATATTCTATAAATGATGAGGATGCTTCATCAATAGCTTTATTTACTAGTTCAAAAAGTTTTTGTGATGTTGAAGGTGGGTTAGCATAATATTCTAGAGTTTCTTGAGTTGTCTCCATTATTATGGGTGGGGATGGGGGTGGTAGAACTCTTTTTGAATGTAGATGAACTTTATTGATGTTCAATATATATGCTAGGTACTGAATAGGTTCAGTATTGAATATCGATTATATTAATTTATTTATAATATTTTGTATGAATTAGGTAGGGAGATAATTAGGCTTGAGTGTAGCTTATTTATTGGGCATAAGAGTAGGAGGTTGTTGTTGATACTATGGAGGGAATCCTCCCTAATAGTTTCTTCAGGACTGATTAGGTCTCCAGGGTTACTACCACTAGTTTGTGAGGGGTGGGCCTTGGGGTGGTTGCCGAGCTTGTATCTAAGGTGGGGATATATTTTTTGGAGGTTTTTAGGAGGTAGAGGGGTGGATTTTCTAAGGTGGCTATCAGCTAGGATTAAGAGGTGGAACATTCATCCATGGACTAGTCCAACTAGGAGTAGTATTTGCAGATTGTGAATTGAAAAAGGTAGAATTTGCAAAAGGTGGATTTTGTCCCATACTTGGATAGGATGGTCATCAAACCCATGGATTTATTTATGCAACATAGAAAAATTGGTCCCCATTTCCTCCTATAGCATTCATCTCTACTATTTTTGGTTCCTTAGCTATGAGGTTAGCTACTTTAACTCAAACCTCGTGACACCTATAATCTATTTTATTTTTCTTACAATCTAGACAATAGATGGTCAAACCTTGATCTAAGGCTACTTATTTTTACCTTATGTGTAGGCTATTTAGTTAGGTGACCAAGTGACTAATGATATCCTATTTCATGTCTTATAACATGTTACTAACTTCAAATTTTGATAGGCCACTTATGACTACTAGTGGAAGCTTGCTACCTCAGACTTTATTTATGGTAGACCTAGAATAATTTTTGCTAAACTCTTTGATTTCAATGAATGTAATTTGGGAGATATGTCCCCCACTCATTAGGTTCAAGGCTTCTAGACAATCTTCTCTAACTCCTTTTAAGAAGATGAGTTTTAGAGGTTCTTCTCCTAGTGTATTTTGCTTGAATTTTTGTACACTAAACATGAATCATTCAAAGTAGTATTCCATGAATTCATCCTCTTATTGAGTCATCCTGAAGATGTAATTTCTTCTATAATTTCTTCCTCATCCATACTCCTAATACTTAACCAAAAAATTCTTTTTCATGTCTTACCAATTACAGATTGAATTACTACCTAGTCCCATGAAATAGTGAAGTGTTGAGTCTTTGAGGGTGGAAAAAAGGTTTGAATTTATATGCATCCTACCTATAGCCATAGCTTCTATAGAGGATATAAAATTCAAACAAAAATGTGTCTAGGTATTCTAATAATGTACCTTTGAAATTATGTAGGGTTGAGAGTAGGATATTTTTTATTTGTGTTACATTCATTACATCTAGAATATAAAATTTAAAAGTAACTACGTCTATAGCCCTATTATCATCTACAAATTATCTTTCTCCATTCATGATGGATTTTATTTTGATATGAATACCAAAGGTACTCAGGGTCACATAAATAAAATTTTGTATCAATCCCTTGATCAACATGATAGTAGACATTTATCTACTAATCCATAGTCTTTTTACTAGATGAAAAGTCTGAAGACTCTCTTGAGCTTTCTTTCATTTTTTCAAGAAAGCCTTGTTAGAATGTTGTTCTGATGTTACTTTATGGAGTGTTTGGTTTATGTAATTATTCTCCTTCATTTCTCTTTACTAACTCATCTAATGCTTCCTCTACTTCTATTTACTTTTTCAAAGCCAATAGTACTTATTCTACAAGCTATCTCCTTCGATTTGTAGTGTTCCCTTCTTCAAGAGCCCTTTGGCTTATGGTATATCCTTCAACAGGATTATTAGTTATTGAAGGTACTTGTGGCTCTTTCTCAATAGCAACTTGTGTCTTGTTTGGTAGGAATATCCCTCAAGAATCTCTTTCTCTTTGAATAAATTTTTGAGCCACTCCTTCATCTGTCATGTCCCTTCCATTTTTTTTCCTCATTTTACATTTTAGGGGTTGTTTTGATGAGTAAAAATAAAATATAAAAAATGAAAAAAAATAAAAATGAAGGAATATATAAATAAAAACAACAAGAATTGAAATTTTATCTCTAGAAAGTAGTAAAGTTATCTAATGAAAGTAGGAAATAAAAGAAAAAAAGTTACTTTAGAAAATAGAAAATGAAAGAAGTAAAATTACTCTAGAAACCAATAATTGACACTTCCTCGATAATGGTGCCAAAATGTTAGTCAAACTTATTCCCTTATTAATACAAGATTCTTAAATCTACTTAACATTAATTGCCAACCTAGGACATGTAGGATTTTCAAGGATGTCAGCACTTATATGCATTATTGATTCATAAGCTAACTTAATTGTTGGTTGTAGTACAATGAACTTATACTAATTTCACCATATAGATATACAAGGGAATTATTATAATATAATGTATAAACTCTTCACACTTATGAGTCACACATACATCACACTTTATATAATCAAACTAGTAATGAAATCAATTCACACAACACACTTTAATCTAAGAAGGGTCATGTCTTCACTGCAACTCCTTTCAAGGGGGTTGCCCTCGTTCAGAACTGAGTTCTAATCTTTCTTTGAGAGACTTATAAAAACTTCATATAAAAATAGTCTTTTCATTTCTTAGATATGTAATAATTAAAAATTACTACAATAGATTACAATATTTCAAAAATTAGAATGTAATTATTGTTTACAATTCCATAATTACCAATCTAATCTAGGTTCTACCATTAAATACATAAGGCAATTTATTAGCTTTAACCAAAAACACTAAATGAATAAAGGTACAAATACTTTGTAACTAACTTAGTCAACCTTCAAGTGGTTAGTAAATTAAAGTTACTTATTTTTAGGCCTAACTAGGTAAAGGACAATATATGTTGCTTTACTATTTTGCTTCTTTTCTCCTTTTCATTGTCCTTGTCTTATTCATAATTTGGTAGCACATAAAATTTTCACTTCATGTGAGGGGACAATACATCTATTATAGAGGATCCTCTTCAATCATTTACTTTGTTTCTAAGATACCTGGATGTGTCCTTAAAAACTAATTACTTTTTATCACAATAATGGTTTATTCTGTGTAGTGGTTGCAAGGTCCTATAGGTGAAATCTTGAAGTTGCTATGGGCAACCTATAGTTGTTATGGGCAACCTATAGGTGTAAATCCTATAGCTTGGTAGTTGATAAGGGTAGCATGTAGGTGAAAGCCTATAATTGCTATGGGTTGAAAGCCCCTTTTACTACGGTCTTCTCTATAAGTGTTATGACCAAGCAAGATTCTTGCAGTCTTATTCTACCCTTCAAATGTTTTTTAAATAAGGTTTCACAAGTATAATCTAATCTAATAAAAAACATCATTAATCCATAACACAATATGTATATATTAATGCACACACATAATCATTAATTCATTCATTCATTTACATAAGTCATGGATAGTTCTAGGGATTCATATGGAAAAATATATATAATTGGGTATGGATGAGGTTATAAAAGGAATAATTCCTCATCAAACACAACAGTTTCGAGCAACTATGTCTCTTATTTCTAAAATAAACTCACACTTTCATATATACAAACCCCTATTTGTATTATAGACTGTCAATAACTCTACTTGCAATCATGAATTTCTTCACTTTTGAAGGTTGTTCTCACCTAGAAAACCTTATTTTTAGGTTCAAAGTTGATCCCATTGTTTAATATGTACTATGCTTGGAGTTTACTATCTTTGCCTTGGATTCTTCTTAACAACCTTGTTCTCAACTTAGAAATGGCATTTCTTGTAAAATTATTTAGTTACACTTTGCCTTACTAGGATATATTTGGATAACTTAGATTGAGCAAAAATATAATAGACTCTTAGACACATTATAATACCCTTAACAACTTATAAAAACTCATCATTACCCTTTATTTATTACAAATATGAATATATTTACAAATAAAACATTTTAAATTTTAAACTTGTATTTTGGTGGGAAAAAATACTATAGGTCTAAACTAGCCTAAGATTAACTTCTAAGGTCTCAAACATGGCCTATTATTATTTAATAAAACTACCTAAGACTCTAAATACTCTTGAAAACATCATTTTATCATTATTTCAATGATGTTCTTGTGTCATCCTAAGATCAAGTAGTAATCTTCTTGGATCAACGTGCCTTTAGACACCTTACACCTCTTATAAAGCTTCACCTTTCATCTATTCTTGTTTATTTCTCAATTACCTTCTTTCTTCTATGAAAAATACTTGATTCTATTTTAAACCTAAAAACATAGTATTTTAAGACTTTACATACAGTCTATCATAATTTCACCCATAGTCCTACTGATGTACGTGCATCATGAAAATTGGTAAATTATGTGAAATAGGTCATATAGGAGATTTTTCGAGTGTAGAAGAGTCAATAAGAAGCTTTAATTTAGCTTTAGAGGGACATATTAGGTCATTAGGAGAAACTTCTTGATTTTCCCACCAAAAGTGACACTTCAAATATATGAATTGTTTATTCTTAGTTTGAAGGGTTTTGATATGGTTTAAGGGTTAGGATCTTTGTTTTAAGGATCCTATGCATCAAAATACTTATATAAATGTATAATTATTCTATGTAATTCTCATAAACACTTTTACTAATCTATTCTACATTGGAAAGGCCTAACTACATAAGGGAAGTGTAGGATTAGTCTTGTGGAGGTTGAGAGAGTCTAGTGGTTAAGAAAATATTGTTAAATTTTAAGAGATTGGTTATAGGATTATGGCTTCAAACCATATTAGTAGGAGCCAAGATAGAGGCAAGGAGATATCAAAAAGGATCACTTTCTCCTTTAGTGAGGTTGGACTGTTGTTGTAGCATATAATGTGAACTATGTAATGACTTTGTGAATGTATTTATGAATAAAATTTGATTTATACTTGTGGGGAGACATGTTTAGAGACTTTAATAATTTTAATATTAGGTTTTTATTGTAATTTAATCTCATGCAGTCAAGGTTTAGGCCTACTGGTTTAAGAAAATCCATTTTTTATGTACACAGTTAGCAAAATGGAAGAAGTTAGACATGTTCTTTGATGATCTAAGCTTGTAAAAAATTTAATAAATAAAGGAGAAGGTATTTGGCATGTTTTTAAATAGGTAATAGGTCTTGATTCTTATAATTTAAAAAATTGGCTTTTTTTTGTTCTTGGGTTCTAAAATAGGGATTAAACCCTAAAACATGGGTTTTCACACAAATAATGCTCTTAATTTGTAACCAACCACTAAAAAACTCTATAATTTTATGATTATATTCTCCAAAAACCTATTTACACATTTGAATCAATTTTATTCTCTTGGGTTTCTTCAAACATCCATAAATATTGATTGTGTTCCTTAGACCTATTGAAACAAGAAAGTTGGGGCTTTAGAAGAATAACAAGTTGAACATATCTTAGGGTGGTAAATTAAAGCTCATGAAAATTGTAACACATATGATATAAGGGTGTATTAATATGATCAAATTGTTTTCATCCCTTGAAAGGTATTTTTTAATAAATTACACATGACTGTGTACTGTCAAACCCTATATGAAGCCTACATTTGAGTCGTTATGATAAGATCTTATCAACTCATGAGTGTTTGAGTACCAAATAGACATGGAGATAATTGTGAGGCTTGTTGAATGAGTGTTTTGAGATATTGTATGGTTCCTCATAGCTAAAACAATAATCATAAGTCCTAATATCTAAAATAATGGTTACTTCTAAGAATGTTTTAGAATGTAATAATTTAATGATAGGATCTCCCTGATATTATATAAACAATAAAAATCATTCATATATGTAATCCCTGAGAGGTATATATATTTATTTGTAAGAAATGAATGAATAATATGCAAAAAACTATGAGTCTAAAAAATATCTTTCAACTTCAAATTGAAGCATAAGTTACTCAACGATATGACACAAACAAAAATAAAGATTGTAAATTCCAAACTTGATATGCTTGAATATGTTTTATAAACATAGAAGTTTTGATTCCTTATTTTGTGATAATTTTTTGTATATTTACCATAAATTTTAGTTAATAACCAAAAAATACAAAACTCATAGATTACTTATATTTCATTCTACCTTCAATGTTGTTATAACAATATAATATATAAGGATATAATAACTGAATACAAATTTTGTAGAAGTAGTTACATAGATTTTGTTATGATTACCTTTATTTATCCCAAATATTTTCACTTATCCCATGATCTTGAGAAAACATGATTTTGTACTCCTCCCTCAAAAATTTCATCTTAAATTCATATATGGAAATCATTCCTTCCTACTTCATTTACATGGCCTTGGTAGTATCACCCCTAAAATCATAGAATGATTTTATGTATGCATTTACGGCTTCTAGATTGAGACATTTTTTTGAAGATCCATATTCTCACCCCTCAATGTGAAAAGGGTGCCATGCAACTCCTCAACCACTTTGTTCTTCTCATCCAGTATACTTTTTCAAAATTTTAATGCTTTTCCTTGAACTTTCAAGAAGCTTAGACAATAACATGTTTTATGTATACAACCTAAATTGGTTAAGAAACCACACATATCATGTCTTTTCATAGTAATTTCATAGGAGACTCTGACTAAAGAATATGAGCTTTGTTCACATTTAGTCATGTCTTTCATTTTGTCATCTTTGTCTTGTTTTAGGCTTGAGTCACCTTTTTACCTATTTTTAGTCATCTTGAGCTTTTCAAATGATAATTCCACCTCAACCAGGTAAGTTTTTTCATGCTTATTCCATCCCCCCTAATACCTAGCCTATGTGATAGGATTTTTGGGATTGGAATACAATGTTGAAACCCAAGGTGTCCAATTTCTAGTGCTCCTATCCAAAGTCAAATTGAGCCTTAACAGTTAGTTTCTTCCACTGGATGAGTCTTACCCATTTTATTTACTTTGTCCCTAAGTTTTCTAATGTCAACCAAATATAAATAAATCTCCCAAATTTGAAATAATGATTCTCCTATATAAAGGACTACACAAGGCATTTTATATCTAGCACTTACTATTTTGGCACATTAGACATAATAAAAATCAGTCAATAGTATAGCTCAACATTTTGCATCACGCATAGACTTACATGATTGATCAAGGAAGGGCTTAGGTGAAAGTAATTCTTAGCTATATCATGCATGTTGTTATGCACATTACCTAAGGGAGAATTAAATTTGATCTGAGAACCTAGCTTGAGGGTTAATCTAGGCAGTGGTCAGGATAATAGGATTTCTAATTCATGTGATCATTCTTCCCCTAACCTAGATTTTTTCCCATTTTGCTTTTTATGTATTTTTTTTTTGCATGTGTGTATATGGATATAGGTTTTGAAGATTAAAATATACCTACAATGAGCTTTGTATACTTTCAACCTTTAAAATTTGGTAGACAAGCCCACACAGACCTAGCAAACAAAACCAAAAAAGTTTAGATCTTGAGGACAACATCATTGAGGAAGGACTATAGTGATAGACACTAGGGTTTCCTATTTTGGTTCTCCCATCTAAATAAAAAATGAAAGCTAGATTCAAATTCTTGATAGTGTCTCAGTCTTGCACCTCAATTACCAGCCCTTAGATCATTCATTTCATCTTGATTTTAGATAAGTTTATTATTCTTCCTCTTGTAAAATTGCCTGTTAAAAATCCATATTTTTCCCTATTAAACTATATTCTTCCTATTTATCTAGACCCTTATTATTTGGGATCTAAACACTAGATTCCCAAAAATAATAAAACATTTTGGTGAACCTGACTTACTTTGAACAAACCTAAAACCCTAGCTACACTTAGGGTTTTTCCTTCATATTTTGTGCAAAAATTTAATTACCAAATTCTAATTTGTGTATAATTTTTTGTGCATTATTCCTATTCAAAATTATTTTTATAATTTAAACTTATTGCATAATTTTCCAAAATTCTAAAACCTAGCTCAAAACCCTAGATTTCAAAACTAGGTCCTCAAACCTCAAATTTGCCTCCCTTACAAATTTTAGAAAAATAATTTGGAATTTTTGCACATTGATTACTTTGTCAAAAATAATTTCAAATTTTCAATATTAGTAGTTTTCTTGTGCAAAAATTTAATCTCACAATTCTGATTTTTGTATAAATTTTTGTGCATTATTCCTATTCAAAATTATTTTTAGAATTTAAGATTATTACATTAATTTTCCAAAATTCTAAAACCCTGCTTAAAACCCTAGATTTCCAAACTAGGTCCCTAAACCTCAAGTTTTTCTCCCTTATAATTTTTAGAAAAATAATTTGATTTTTTTTCAAATTATCTTGATTATCAAAAGTAAATTCAAATTTTTGATGATAGCAGTTCTTTGTGCATTTATTTGCTTCATAGTACTTTTCAAAATTCTCTTTAGTGAAAGAAATAAAATGGCCACAAAGGTAATTCCTCCCTCTCATCCCATATATGAATTCTTAAAATTTTCTTATAATTATGACAAGGATTGGACAACTTTGTGAATTTGCACATTAGCTAAGAATGTAGAAAATGATTCTATTTACAATGTAGATATTTATTATTATTGTAATGAGGTATATGATGATATACGTAATGATGATAGTGAAACACAAATAAATTCACCTTTTTTAAATCTCAAACCCATCTCTTTTAATCCTTCTTCTAAAGAAAACAATTTTGATAAATGGGAAAGATACTTCTCACCTCATTCTCCTATGCACAATGCACCAAATGAACAAATTAGTCATGTACTTCCAAGTGAACCTTTTATTGGTGATAACTTGATTTCATCTGAACCTAATCTCTCTCTCTTCTTTGCTACTTCAATGTTAAAATTACAACAATATAAACACAATAGAATAAAATTACCAACGCGTAGTTCAAATGATACATTTCATGTTCTTAACTCTACTTCATCAAAAGAATGTTCAAATGAAAAATCTCCTTATCTTACTTCTCATATTGCACATGAAAATAATGCATGTCTTTCATCAATGGATAACATAGATGCACATGATATTCCAATCTCAAATGATAATTTATTACATGTTGTAAGAGAACTAAATTCTTCTCTTACACCTCTCCCTAGAAATGATGGAAGTGATAATGAATATGATAGTGAGCATGCCAATGAATATGAAAATGAGAGTGATTATGAAAAATATTACATATATGATAACAATGATGATAATTATACACATAATGAAGAATAATATGCATCTCATGTTTCTTTCATCTACTCCCCATTGGTTCATTATACACATATGATGACTTAGATTAGGCATTTCTTAGATATTACATCATAAACATGGGCCCTCATGTTATGTATGAGAAACTTACCATACTACATTAGAATTCTTCAGATTTAGTTAGTGAGTATATCTTAAGATTCAAGGCTCAAATGTTAAGGCTGATATACAAACCAAAAAAATTAGAGATTCAACATATCTAAGGGGTTTCACCAACCTCTCCTCAAACATATACTATATCAGACAGAGTCTTCTTTCAGACACTTGTGTTATATAGTTTTATCTTGGAAAATAAATTAGGATTGATTGAGATAGATTCAGTTGATTGGATCACTCTAGACTTCATAGTAGCATCTTCAACTACATCTCTTAGCACTCAATATCCACCATGTCCTAAACAAGATAGGAGACCACAACCAGAAAAGAAACCAATCAAGAATAAAGAGCCAATTTCCAAAGCACAACCTATAGTATGCACTATAAAGAAAAATAACAAGGAGCCACTATAGTTTGATTCAGAGTGGGATATCCCATCTACCATATTATCAATACTACTATATATGAGGTTAATCACACTACCTTATACTCATTGACAAGATCCACATCTCTTACATAGACAACCACATTATCCCTTTTGTAACTATCATCATATTCATGGACATAGAGATAATGATTGTTATGGGCTCAAGGATTACATTACTAGATGTGTTGATAATGGCATCATAGAATTCATATAGGAGGAATTAATATCTCCTCCATAATGGAAACCTACACCTCATTCCTCTAGGACTGAGTCATCCTAGGACATTCCTTTACAAGAATCATTGGTCACTCATCACGAGAGTAATGTAGGTTTTAGGATAGAATTTCATAAAATATCTCTTATTCCACCAACTTAGAAGATTTGTAAACTAATACAACATGAATAGCCTACATAAAGCATTGTATTCAAAGGAATACATAGTATCATTCCATGTCATTCCATATATATATCCAGCAGAGTCACGGGTACTACAGAAGGGTACTACTCATGATAAATATTCACTACAGGTAGATTTTATGGGTCCTATCTCACATAACAATCCACTATGATTAATATTAAAGGACCCTATACCATAAAGTACTATTCATGAGAAATATTCACTAAAGGTAGATTTTATAGGTCCTATCTCACATAACAATCCACTATGATTAAGATTAAAGGACCCTATACCATAAAGTACTACTTATGAGAAATATTCACTACAACTAAAATTTTTGGGTCTTATCTCATGTAGCAGTCTGCTATGATTAATATTAAATGCACCCTCATCATATGTTTCAATTCCATCTTGATATATTGCATAATCATACACATCACAATAAAGACCATATGGTATATGATTATGGATATATGATCCTTTTTCATAGCACACAATTTCATCTGCATGACCAATAAAGTTACATTTTGTAGAATCTCCATGCATAGCTACAAGTAGTACACAATAGATAGTATCAGATACAGAGCACATTCCTACATAGCATAAGTAGTATGGGCACTTGTTCAATTAGCCAACAAGGTTCAGATGGTGATACAACATAGGATACCACATTATACAGTCATACTAGTTTTAGTTCATAAATCTTCACTTAGTAGGGCAATGATGGAGCCAAAAGTCTAACTAACCTTTGTATTCTTGACCCACTTTTGGGGATGTGATATAAACACAATGCTATCTTACATCCCCTCAACTAAAAACTAACATTCCTAATTCAAAATATCCATCCATAGCCAAACCAAATTATCTAAATCCATACCTTACCAATATCTTTTTTTTTTCCAATTTCAAACCAATCCACTTTACCAAATCAATTTTACAAATTACAAAATCAACAAATTTTTGCTTACATATAATTATAATTCAAACATAAAAAAATACATCCAAACATATCATAAATAATTGTATCATATCCCAAGTACCATTTTACACATATGCATATTCAAAATCAATACTAGATCAACTATTTCTAAATAAACTACTTACAATTAAAATACCAATGTACTCCAAAATCCATAACATAATACGCATGAATATAAAAGTAAACCAACATCCATTTATATATATATATATATAATGTAGTTTTCAAAACATATACATAATATCAAAATACAATCAATCATGAATGGGCATCATGCCCTCACTCTCAATCTCACTCTCTCCTCCAGTACTAGTCCCATAATCTAGTCTAACACTCAATGGCCCAGCACCTCCTCGACTAATTGAATGCCTCTTATGATGGATCTCTCACTCTAGTATTCGACCATGCTCCTCACATAATTATACATACTATCTCTAAAGACCCATGTACTCATCCATAATCTAAAAAATCACTAATCCATAATCAAGTAGAGGCATCTTATGCCTATCTAGCTCAGCCCTTTGCTCATCTCTCTCTCCAACTACCCTAACATATGCAGCCTTAGCTATAATAACCCTATCAAAAAAATGAGCATAAACACTAGTTGTAACTATCACTCTCTCTATCAAACCCTCCTCCACAACACCATCAAGAACATGTCGTGTAAGCTCATGAAGTGTAGACTCAATAATAGTCTCCTAATACTCATCATCTCCACCACCTGCCCCAGTAGGTGCCTCATTTTGTGCACCTCCACTCCACTTGTATGCAAATAGATAAAACTATGTTAAACATACACTTTCAAAACAAACTAAAACAAAACTTGAACTTATACATAACTCAAGTATAATCAAAACTTACCTCCCATCATGTGAATTGAAGCAGGATCTTCATACTCAAGGAAATACCCTCTATCAATAAGATATAAGGAAACCCATCGATACCTCACCTACCATGTGTTATATGCCTCTATGTAACCAACATCATCTATTTCAAGAATATCCATAGTTATAACCTAGGCATATAAGGGTATTGGTGCTAACTTAACCTCAGTAGGCCTACCATGAGCTCTTGCTCTCATCAGTGCCTGTGCACTCCTCACCCACACCCATGCTGCTAAGGGCACATCTTATGGAACCCAAAACAATCTAGTCACATGCTCATACTAAAATTGCTCATACACTCCAAGCTAATAGTCATGTAACTAACAACTGACCCTCATATACCATAATTTCACTCCATCCTTGAGCCACTCAGTCAATCCTCTATAGGGCCTCCATATGATATCCCAAGCCACTAGTCTATCTAACACTCATCTATAGTGATCCATCCTAGGAGACTTGATATCCAATGAACTCATCCATTTCTCCCCAGATGGATATAGAGGTGCCCACCTCTCTCTCAAAAATCCTATTGGCCGCATGACCACTATGTGCTCATAAGCCCAATAGTGCAAAAAAGTAGCCACACTCAAACCACCATTAAATGCCTCCTGAGTAAACCTATAAAGATCCTTTTATAAGTGGGCAAGCATAGTCTTACACCATGAGAACACAGTGCCATAGACCTCTACACTACATATAATCCTATGCATCCTATATACAATTGAAACCCCACTTCCATCCACTGTAACAAATGAATCCAATAACACTACCAACCACTTTTGTAGACATAGAACACTCAAATATATAATAATTGACAATAGTACATCACTATCATTGCCTCTCCTATGTATGCCTAAGGGCACACCAATAAAATACAAGGCTACATGATCAATAGCATATGCACCCATGTCATCTTGAAAAGTCACATGTTGTCTAGTAACTGATAAATGCAAAATGTGGTACACATCCTCCAAAGTAATAATCATCTCTCTAGTAGGAAGCCAAAAAGTACAGGTGTTTACATTCTACCTCTCACACAAGGGGGTAATCAAATACCTATCCCACTATACAGTGCTTAGGTCACACACATCATTAAGACCTATGATATCCATCACAATTTTATCATTGGCTGATAAAGGCAAAAATCTTAGAGTCTCCATCACCTGGCCTCTATGGAACTCCCTCATCTATACCTCACCCTACAAAACACTAGAAAATAACATATATATTAGTCAACCGTGCCAAATCAATAGTCAAGTAAAATTATAGAAACTAAAATAAGCATTAGCCCAAAAAAATCTTGCCTATAAGACAACATCACTGAGTACAAAATAACAACACTAGATAAGAACACTGCAGCCTAGATAACATCACTGGAGGAGGGACAAGAGCACTGGATCTAGTATTTTTTTTCCAAAGACTCTTAAAATAACTCAAAAACATCTAACAAAGGCTTCCAAATAGGCAAAAATAATGCATTTCATCTACTTACCAAGATAACCTCCCCACCAACCTCAATCTAGGGTGTCAACTACTCAAATCATCTCACATTAGGTGCTCATCTCCTTGACATATGTCCTACTTCAGAGCACAAAATATCAAACTACTCAATGCACAAATGAATCAAGAATCAATCCAACTTTCCTATATCAAACAACTTTTTCATCTAAAGCAAAATACCATTTTGCCTATAACTTCAACCCTATAGCTCTATTTGACAAACTATTTTATTTCATAGAACCGTAGAGATAACACCTTCGATATCAAGCAAAACTCAATATATTGATACATCATTTGTCTACTATGTAACACACACATATATATCTATCTTATGCTTAGATACATAAATTGGTCCCTACCAATCAAAAATTTATTCCAATTTTAAACAATCTAGTCTAAATAATCAATCAACTTCTCAAATCAATTCAAACTATACCAACTTTGTTCCTAGTATTATGCCACTAGTCATCACTTTTAACTAAACCTCTTATATTAAAAATTTCATCCCTCTCCCTAAAATGGGGGCATAATTCCTACTATTCCTATTTCATACACTTACCTAATGCATTTATCCAATCTCATAAATGGATACACCATGGTTCTTTCACCTCCAACAATCAGATTATTAGATTCAGCTCAAATCAATAGAAATATATAGTGATTCAGACTACCTGGGTCACTCAGCATGGTTTTTACACCTCCAACAGTCAAAATTATTAGATTTAACTTAGATTGGTCAAGATATATAGTGATTCAGATTACATGGGTCATTCAACATTACTTAGGGCATTTAAAGGATCATACCTTTAGTTTATAGATGCATAGATTATTCAAATATACAATGGTTTAGATCATATGGATTCATAGTGACTTTGATACAAATTTATACTAGATATCAGATTTGGGGGCATATACATCACTACATGTCTCACACATATAACTTCATACAACATGACACAATTACAAACTAGATAACAAATCATAGGCATAGTGTAGAGCATATTGTTTTGATCTCTAGTTTTGTACATGGGGCATGGCATGAAAAATCATATCACATATGGTTATACAGATTACCAGACTATACATATGCATTACTCACATACCATATTTGGAGGAATGGCATAGATGATCATGTTATTCATCATCCAAGATTATACAGATTGGAATGCCAAGACATGTCATTTTTTATTACACATTTACCAAAGTTTCATATTACACCAAACTATACCCAGTTTGTCACAAGGTTAGACCGTATGATTGTCTATAGTGGTTAGTTCATAGCATTACCCAGACCCATGATATACAAGTTTGTGTAGGATAGAGAGTAGACATTAGTTTTGGACCTCCAAGCACTTCTCAGTTCCATTTTAGATTATTTAGAGTGGAGGCATGATTATTTTGCTCTTCATAACATAAAAATTCTATACACATTCTAGATTACGTGATTTTATATGGGATAGAAGGCAAACATTGGTTTTAGGCCTCTAAACATTTCTCATTTCTATTTAGATTTAGTACAAGGGGCATCTATTTTAGGGATTCCTTCTTTCTTCAAGCACTATTTAGATTTAGTATAGGGGGCATCCATTTCAGGGATTCTTTATTTCTCTAAGCACTATTAAGTTCTCCATCCACTTCTCTGGCTAGGATGTTGGACCCTTTTATAGCACACTTATCTCCATGCAGATAGGCTCAAAAATGAATCTTCTTTCTTTTTCTTACTCTAGTACTTCATTTCATTTTATCACTAGATTTAAAGGGGGAAAATGTATACACCCTAAATTGGTCAAGCAACCACACATATCATGCCTTTTTATAGTCCTTTCACAGGGGACTCTAATTGGAGAATAGGAACTTTTTTCACATTTAGTCATGTCTTTCATTTTAGTCATCTTGGTCTTATTTCAGGCTTGAGTCTCCTTTTTACCTATTCCTAGTCATCTTAAGATTTTCAAATGATCATAAACCTTAGCTAGGTCAGGTTTTTCATGTTTGTTCCATCCTTGCTAGTCCTTAGCCTATAAGACAAGAGCATTGGGAATGGACTATAACATTAGAACCTAGGGTGTCCAATTTCTAATGCCCCTATCCAAATTCAAATTGAGCCTTAACGGCCAATTTCTTCTATTGGATGAGTCTTACCCATTTTCTTTGCTTTGTCCCTAAGTTTTCCAATGTTGGCCAAATGTAAATAAATCTCTCAAATTTGAAATAATGAGTCTCCTATATAAAGTACTACACAAGACATTTAATATCTAGTACATACTATTTTGGCACATCAGACATAATAAAAACTAGTCAATAGTATAGCTCAACATTTTGCATCATACATAGAATTTCTTACTTGATCAAGGAAGGGCCTAAGAAAAATTCATTCTTGCATCTATCATGCACATTTATTATGCATGTTCCCTAAGGGAGAACTAAATTTGATTTGAGACCCTAGCTTGTGATTTAATGTAGGTAGTGGTCAGGATAGTAGGGGTTCTAGATCATGCGATCATTCTTCCCCAAACCCAAAATTTTCCCCCTTTTGCTTTTGATGTATTCATTTTTTGCATGTGGGTAGATGGATATAGGTTTTGGAGATTGAAATGTACCTAAAGTGAGTTCTGTTGACTTCTAGACCTCAAAATTTGGTACACAGGCTCACACAGACTTAGCAAACAAACCCCAAAAAGCTTAGATCCTGAGGACAATAGTGTTGGGGAAGGACTATAATGTTGGACACTAGAATGTCCTATTTTGATGCTCCTATCTAAATATAAAATGAAAGCTAGATTTAAATTCCTAATAGTGTCTCAGTCCCACACCTTAATTACTAGCCCTTGGATCATTTATTTTAGCTTGATTTCAGATAAGTTTATTATTCTTCCTTTTATAAAATTACCTATTAAAAATCTATATTTTTCCCCATTAAACTAGATTCTTCGTATTTCTCTAGACCCTTATTATTTAGGATCTAAACACTATATTCCCAAAAATAATAATTTTTTTTCCCTTTTCAGAGATTCGTCTTTTTAGAGTGCCAGTGATAGCTTCAAATGGAGATGATCCTCCATTAACATCACATCCTCACACCTCATCCATGCAATAAGTTCATCCATATCCTTGGGCATCCAAACAACTTCATTTATTAGATCATTTGTAAAATTACACATCTACATCACTAACAACATTTAATAAAATTTAAAACCACATAATAGACTACAAAAAATGATATGAATTATGGAAGAGAACATGTTAGTAACCAAATTTTCCTTGGGGTTTGTTGTCAATGGTTCATTAAAGAACATACATTTTATTAAACATTGATATGAAAAATTATTTCTTTTGTACTTGTGGGTATGCCATCATTCAGTTAGCTTGAAAGATAAAATTTTATGGAAGTAAGGGAACCACATGTGACCCAAACAGTAAAGAATAATTTATCCCCATAAATAATTCATCACATTTAGTTAAAATATTGATGGACATTTCATATATAAGACATCATTTTAGTAATATTTATGGATATTTTAGTGTTATTCCTAACTGGACGTATATGTTCCTAATGACAATAACATTGTCTATTTATAGTTAAAAATTTTGTAGGTGCAATACTTAACCCTAAAACAAGGATATAAGATGTCCAAAATATTTACAAACATAAAAAAGAAATATAAAACACCATGAATTTGTACCTCCAACATGCTTGTTATGATCTTTGGAAGTGTTTCTTGCCTTGTCATCCCTCCTCTTCCACAAATCATGGTCCGAAGACATTTGCTAATTAGTTAAGTGTTTTGTGGTCACTTTGCATCAATAAATTAATGAAATGAGATATGTGGAAGGAAAATAGAGAACTCATGCACTAAATTTTATATTTCACTCCATCCAACCATGGTAAGTTGTCAACATGCTCAATAACATTTGAAACATCGACAACAAAAAAGGTAAACACATCAACATGATAGCTTACCTATCAAAATAATTACATACCATATATATATATATATATATATATATATATATATATATATATATATATATATATATATATATATATATATATATATATATATCTCTGTGTGTGTGTGTGTGTGTATATGTATATATATATATATATATATATATATATATATATATATATATATATATATATATATATATACGTATATATATGTATATATATATGTATATGTATATATATATATATATATATATGTGTGTGTGTGTGTGTATGTGTGTGTGTGTGTATGTGTGTGTATATATATACATATATATACGTATATATATATACATATATACATATACATATACATATATACATATATATATACATATATACATATACACACACATATATATATATATATATATGATTGAAAGAATTTATGTGAACATTATCACAACAATTAACCATGAATCATCGTAAAACACATCACTAAATACAATATCAACCACCAAATCATTTCTTAAATCATAGATAAATGACACACTTCTTAGCTGACAAAAATTATTAATGAAACACTTGTATTCAAATTGTGATGCCTAATTAATATGTATCATTTCACATCATACATGAAATACATATCATGTCTAAGGTAGTATATGCCATGCAATATCCATTTTCTTGGCATAGACATAAGACCTCATATCGAGGACATATAATGTGGAAGTGGACTCCCACTAAATTTAAATATATGCATTGTGAGATTACCATGAAGATGCCTACATTTGAAATTGTCTGGTTTAATAAGATTGAAAAACATAAATAAGAATAGATGAACATAAATAATATAATTATTGATTTGATAAATAAAAAGTGAATAACTAGCCTTTATGAAATGTCTCATAATGCTTTCAATGATTTCACATCATTTCCATTGAAATCTTATACAAAATTTCAATACATGATACAGTCAAAATATATAATGGTAGGGTTGAATGAAAGTAACAGGAAGAAATAAGAGTGTGTAATTGGCACCGATGTGGATGCTATCCTCATCATTTCCTCCATCATCACTTGACAAAATGTTAATCTCTCGGGGTTGTACTTGATTCATGGCATTCATCTTCAAAAGACTGAATAGGAGTATTAGATCAACATTGGAAATAAATAGAAGCATATTAATAATTGGGATAGACATAGGCATTGAATTTACTTATGTGAGGTAACTCGTGAGTAGGAATTTATTTTTTTTAGTCCTAAGAGAAACCCTCTTAACTTTATATCCAAGGTACTCCCTCAAAGGAATGTGTTCAACATCAGTAGAATACGTACAAGTGTAAATTATCTAAATTTTGGATGGTGATTAGTGTATAAATATAAAATTTATTATTTAAAACTTAAAATCAAGTTAGCTTATACTCCATGCAAATCAAGTTAACTTGAGGTCCACTATTGGCTGCACCTTGTCATTACTGAACCCTCTATCCTTCTTTCTCCAATTCTCAATGAACATTTCATCACCTTATGTACGCTCATCTTCTCCATGGTAATTTTTGCCTTGAATCATATGCACGAATCATGCCATTTATATCCTTCAAGGCCATCTCACTTAGATTACATAGTTGGGAGACATTACCCCTTGCCATCCATAATCTTTCCAACCCATCTCTCTTGTTGATGCTCTAATTTTTTAAGAGCCATTTTATTGGTCTACATTCCACTTCTCTTTTTATGTATTTTCTTCCTTTTGGATTCATTTTCCCACTACCAATATGCCCTGGGGGTCTCCTTAGAATAGGCTGTCAACCATGAATTTTGAGATGGTGACTGTTAAGTCCCTATAGTGACAAAAAAGGATGACCATCTTGACCACTAAAAGTGTTGCATGGTGACAAAATGTAACAATGAAAATCTTGCTTTGCAATACCCATATCCACAATCCTATACTCACATATAAACTATCATTCAAAAAATAATCCATTTCATGTTATATGCATAAATCAAAAATCAAATGACAATAGCCTCAAAGACATGAAATTGTTCTTACATGGTTTGGTTCAAACTCCTCTACAGAAGATTATAAGGCATCCAGAACCTAGTCATTATCATCATCATTGTCAACAATGTCATCGAAATTCTCATCAACCTTCTCCTCCTCCTCCTCCTCCTCCTCCTATGCCAATGGTTAATAAAAATACTTCTCTCTAAACATAAATGGAACAACATACATGTATGACTATGATGGAGGAAAGATGAATAAGTACAACCAAGACACACATATGTGGCAATAAAGTCATCATGAAGGTCATTTTCCACCTCATCACCATGGATCCACTCCACCCCCTCTACCTAACATACATAAAACCAACATAAAAAATCAAAGGGTACATCAAAAGGGGTATATTATTGACTAATATAGATACACAAAAATAAGCATATATGAACATGATAATATAACAAATATTAAGTTTGGCCAAATCTTCTCCTACATCTTGTGAGACAAAGTCATTGGATGCCTCATGAATACCCTTATTGCCTTGTCTTCACTCCCTCCCCTCACAATACAATTTTAAACATGAAATAAAAAATCATAATGTGGATGAAAAGTTAGCAAATATTGAGTATTATACATATGGAAAAAGAATATTAAATCTAGTATGGCCATTTCATGAAACATCATTAAAAGTACCTGTGTTGTCCCCTTATTTTCATCTACAGTAAGAAAAGAATAGAATGCCTATCAAGATTCCTCAATGGAATATTGGTAACTACGGAATGGCTATCTAGGCCCAGTGGGAATCCCACCCCCACTGGTGGGTGTACCATGTGAAACCTTATTATTATTTGTGATGAGCCAATATAGAAGTATAAACTTAGGGCATGCCCATAATGATGACTAGATACTAATTTATTTCTCCTAGATGAATTTATATGACAAGTGATTAACATCAACATAAAATACTTGAATTAAAAAAAATCACCTATGAGGGTAATAATTGAAAATTGAATACAGTCTATTTGGCCTCAATTAAATTTTTTTACAATAAATTATTCACTTCTAGATCATCCATTATAAATCTAAAACATTGAACAATCAAAGTATTAGTTGGAAACATATAATAGTTTTCATGTATGTTAGTTTAGAATATAGTTTACAACATTGACTATTATCTATGAATCAAAAAACTCAGCTACAATGCAATGGTTTCCATGACACTCAATTGTGTTAAGAATATAGAACACAAAGTAATATTAATGAAATAAAGACAAAATTAAAATCCAGAAAACAAAATACAAGATAGACACATATTTAATGTGGTTCACCAAATAGGGGATACATCCATATAAAAATAGTCAGTTCTTCTCTTTATTCAATCCAACAAAATAAAGGGATAAAACTTGAAATACATCCACTGCAATATCCTCTTCACTCACAAACTGCATTCCACTATAATTACAATACCCTCATATCAAAAGGAGGGTTACATATAGGAAAAAAATGCACAAACATAATTTCTACCATTAGATCTATAACTTAATAGTGAATGGCCAAGATTTACTATGAAATTACAATATTTTACAATGCATTTTTAACTAAATTTGTCTTCAGGGGTGTTACCCCCAAGTGGTCACCTCCTAGACCCCCATGGGGGGGGGGGGGGGGGGGCGGGGTTTGTTTGCCCCCCATACCCCCTATTGGGAACCATGCATTATAATAAGATCATGGTCCACCATCCAACAAATTATTGTGTAAAAGGGAATGAGAAAATGATTAGTTAGCCACATAAAAAATAAATCATGGAATTACTTATGAATCACCATCCTTTCATCTTCCTCTGGGGTATGTGATTGCTTCACATGGTTGTCCTTCATTGGTCATAGGATCATGGGTCAATAAAATCGCTCTACATTGCATGATTCCATTAGAATATTCAATCTTGAATCTAAGTACATTATGATTCAAAAAATGAGTTATTCAAAATAAAAATTCAACAAATAATAGGAAAATAATAGAACATGTTATTTTAAATTCTCAACAAATTCAAATGTAACATTCAACCTAGAAATGTTTTAAATTTCCTATCATTAAAAAGAACCTCTAACCCTTCACCATCAAGAGTTCTCAAGAAGCCTATATTGTGTCTATGATGTAGGATCATAGGTTGAATTGTGATTTATTTTGAAACTTTTGGCTTTGTTTAGCTATATAATGTCTTTTTATCTCAACAAATTGGTGTTCTAATCCTCAGACTTTTCAATTTTATCCATCAAGGTTGGAAACTAATTTTCCATCAATACTAAGAAATATAAAGTGTTTTAATTACAAAAGGAGTTTATAGGGGTTTTATTCATCTTCTTGGGAATTTTATGGTCATGATCCTTATTTGATGGGTCAAAGGTGGTCTTGTGACTTATCTTAAGTGATCAGAATGTCTTAACTCTTAACTAACCATGTCAAACTCAATCATGGTTGACTCCTGAGTGGTCTCAAAGAGTTAGTTAGGATGTTGGTGGAGCTTGGCATCAAATGGAAGGAAATAAAAGAATAAGAAAATTAACAGGGTATGTGGGGAAGACAAGTGACAAGGTGGGGGATATTAAGAATCCTAAAGAAGTTGAAGAAGGACTAATAGGACTGTGTGATAGACTATGAAATATACAGATTAAGAACCTTTAATTGAATGTTTTACTTCCATTTCTAGTTGGTGTTATGCGTAATTATCTCCACTTTTTTTTAATTTAAATCCTATTTTTACATTTTTTATAGGGTAGTTTCACGGTGCAAACTTAAAAAAATAGAACAAGGGTTTGGCAAGGTTTATGACAGTTATGAAAATGTTATTTTCATCCCTTTTGAGATTGGTTCAAGACCAAAAACATGTGGCATAAATAGGCATGGATTTTTAAATTCCTTTTAATTCCTAACTCAAAGAAAGGTCCTATAAATTGAATAGCTATTGATTTTCCATGGGTTGCTTGTACAAAATCCCAAACCCCAAACTAGGGTTTTAAAAGAATAAAATACACTATAACATAAAAAATAACCATCCAAATGTCAAAAAAAAATTTATAGGTATACTATGGTGAAAATAAACCATTGAAAGTGGTTTTAAGATTTATAGCTACATGGAGGAAATTTTATTGAAGAAACTTAATCTGTAAACTTGTGAATAGTGTCTAGAAAGTCATCCTTTCCTATTTTATTACAAAACTTGGTATAAATAAGTGTAAGACATTAAATTTTATCTTAGTTAACATCATCATAGGTATAATAATCCTCTAAAATTCATTAAGTGTGTTAGTTGAGCCTATATTTGTAAGAAAAAAGTTGAAAGACCTATTCAAGAACATATGTTTTGATGGATTGTAGCTAAAAAGTATGTCATGAAGGATAACAATGTCTTGGCTACCACAACATTAGTGGTATTATATTAATATGTACATATAAAATTATAACCTATTAAAAATTTTGATTACAAAATAATGACTAGAGGTAGATCAACTGATGATATGATGGATTTTAGACAGATTTAAATTGGCAAAATATAAAGTGTACAACATGTTGCACTTGTAATCAATCATCATTCCTATTCTTAAAATTAGTATATTCTACACCATTCATGAGTGAGGAAGAAGTGAAAATCATGTTGACCTTCCTGGCTTAGTGGGTGTTGTAAAACAATCAAGTGAATCGAATCCAATAATGAATTGACTATGCTCCTTCCTTTTGAAGATAGTTTTTATTCGAGATGGACTTTCATAAAAAATTATTCATGGAAGATGAAACATCCTTGTATGAGAAAATATTAACAAATTTTTGGATTTTCTCATTCATGGCAACCAAAAACACTATGGCACATCTAACGGTAATTAGAAGTGTGTAGCATACAAGGGGAACATGAGGTTGATCAATATATCATAAAAATTGCTCATAAGAAAGGTTTGAGTATAGGGATGCATTTGATAGTGTTGAGAGAGAAAATTAATGGTCAACACAAATATTCATAAGGATAAGGACCATATTGTAAGAGCCTCATTAAAAGTAGTTAGTACCCATGGGACACAACCATGAATACCCCACCAACTCCACTTCCATAAAATAAGAAGATGCCATAGTTTGATGGCAATATATTAAAGAAATGGAAAGACATTGTAGGACATGCATCAAAATCTGGAGTGTAAATGGGCAAACAAATGAACATCATTAATTGTACTAATTAGAAACATTGGAGATAGTAATGAAATAATTTGATAATAAATTTAAGGTCTTGAGAGATGACAATGAATTTATTTTTGAAATATATAATACCAAGAAATATAAAAATGAGAATGTGTAAGTCTATAACAAAATACTCAAATAATTGTTAGGGAAAACTTGAGAAAGAAACATTTGACAACTTAAAGATGTGATGGTTTTTTGAGGGGCTCATACCCTCATTATAGAGGAGGATGAAGGTGTTACCACTTTATTTTTACAAGGGTGCATACCATAGATAAAATGTTTTTTGATATTTTTCAAGGGTTTCCCATAAACTATGTATAACAAGTGCACCCAAATGCTCTTCACACAAGGGGAAAATTTGACACCACCTAACATGTTTCTAAAGCCAAATAATAATGTGGAAAGTGTATCAAGTAGGGACATTTTGTAAGCAGTTTCCATAAAAGTGAATATAAAATTAGAATTCTATATTGATGGGATGGGACCATGGACCATAATGATGGAAATATTCCAAATCAAGTGAATTTCAATATGATTGGTGTAGCCGAGGATGACGACATTATGGAAATCACCTGAACATGAATAAAGTGAATTACCTTATTTAACAACAAATAAGAAAATTATTGTTGAAGTAAGGGTGGAAGTTGAGAGGGATATGGTATGTTTTCTTTGTTTTGGAGATAGGAAAGATGCCTAATTACAAGGTCAAAATGTTATGTACATCCTATTTCCTATGTTTCTTTTGCCTAAAGAGAGTAATGTAGACTATAATACAATGTTGTAATTATTTCTAGGTATTTTCTCATAGAGGCATTCTATCATAGAGGCATTCTATCATTATATAGTTATTCATAATTGTTTGAAAGAGTAATAAAGTCTATAATTATTTCTAACATGTCCATTAATGTTAATGTCAATGTTCTCATAGGACATCCTGCTACGTCATTGCTTGTTGAATTCATTCTTACCTTCATACTCAATATTGTTATATTTACAAATACCATATATCTTAAAGAAGTAATTCAATCAATGTATTACAAATACTACATTTAACTATAAGTTTATCATCTTGTCCCATTTTGTCACCATGAAAAATGTGTAAATAATGATGTTTACATCCCATAATAATAACAATGATGTTTTCATGAGGGTATTTAAGGTACTATAGGAATTATAAAATTTACCAATCTAGAAGTATGAATTTGGGGTACAAGAATGTAAGTTGCATGGAATTTGGGGTGAAAGAATGTAAGTTCCATGGATTTTGGGGTGCAAGTTTCATTTTTGTGTTAATGTCCTTCCTTTCAGTACTAGCATTGGTTTATGTGCTTTGTGTGTCTTGCCACTTGATTTCATGTTTTGTTCCATTATAAACTCACTAATGCTCTATTCTACTACATGGTCACTTGGAAGGGGTTGATGTGGGTGGCATAGATTCTTGTAATGGTTTATTTGTAGGGTAGATATGGAACTTATACTACAATATTTTATTTTATGTTTTGGATGGAACACATTTGGTTTGAAATGGAGTGAGTGTTAATAATGGAAGAATGATTTATTAATAGGATACTCTCAAGATCTTCCATGAACCTATAAAGATCTTTGGGGCCTATATTGATATCAGGTAGTTATGGTGGTCTTCAGGTATAGAGATATAAAATATAAAGTGTTTGCATGATGGGTATAGAGAGCCATGGCTTAAAAACCAAAGTATTGTTTCTTATATATATCTTACCCAAGAAAACCATAAGTACCTTCAAAAATGAGACAAAAGCACATTAAAAAATACAACAACCAATAAGGGAAGAGAATGGCATCAACACAATAAACCACACTTGCATAACACCTTGTTTGAGTGCACCGATGCCATTGATGGTGCTCACCAAAAGGTTTTGAGGTGACACAAAGGGAAGTCCACACCATACAAACAACATAAAATTCATCAAAGTAGAAACATATGAAACATTAGAGAACTACTCTATTGATTTACTCTTCCTTATTCTTCAAAATGTTATTCTACTCAACCAAAACATTCCATATCATCATTATTTTTACAACTAATCAAATCAATCACATTCCTTTTCTTTAAAAATGATACAAAAAATTACTCACATGGGTGATAGAAAAAGAAACAAAGTAGTCACATTCCCTATCTATTTCACAATGCACAATCAAAATGACAAATATCAATCAAAAATTACATTCCCACAATCTCCATAGACATGGTTATTTATACATAGATTCTATAAAAATAGACCAAAAATAGTGCAAATCTGAATGTAAACCTATGTGTGTGTGTGCTTGCAGTCATAGGGTACCTCTTCACACCTCCTTCCAACTAGGCTAGAGTATAGATATGATACCAAATCCATTCTAACTACCTCTAATGCCAAAATCCTCTAAATACATGGGTATCTAGTTTGAAATACATCTACATGGGTATGGGTATATAATTTTTGGAACTAGGTGATTACTATGAATGTATAATTTTAAATCATCCCAAGAAATGGCATATGATGGAAAGTAGTGCAACTCAAATCAACATTACATTGGAAATAATGGTTCACAATGGTGTGGGTGATTGTTAGTAGTCATGAGGTGCTGACAGTGAGTTGGTTGTTGGTAGTCATAATGAAGTTTATTCTAAGTAGACAGTTAATGGTGAA